>CAJQUN010000041.1:2400000-3600000 GCA_907163345.1 Haberlea rhodopensis
CATATGATAGACATAATACAACCATTTCATCAAAGCACTATGAATACGATAAAAGGGCATAATGATCGATAAAAAGAGACCAATTCAAATAACCCAAAAAAGTTATTGTTCATGCAATCGAAAAAGAAGAAATCTTGAGATGTGAAATAACAACCTTTTGCAAAGTGAAGAATGAAAGCCAAAAACAAACAATAAAATTAAAGGGACGACTGAGCAATATGTTATACATTATAAGGCAACACCAACCGTCATTTAATAATTTCCCAAACCTTTCTTGTGACCGAACAGACGTAATCAAAAACCTTTCGCATTACCGCAATGAAGTTGCAACCTGCTTCACCCGCCTCTTCAATATACATAATATCTATGATGCATGGACACTCCAAAAAATGAATAATTCTTTGCTACCCCATGGGGCGGTGCCCCATGGGGTACATCTGACCACACATTGGGAATATTCCCACGGGAATATTCCCAATGTGTGGTCAGATGTACCCCATGGGGCACCGCCCCATGGGGTAGCCAAGACATCACCCCAAAAAATCATTCGGTACAGTTTCAGACACTTTTCCGACACCGACACTCCTCGAACACGTGTCGGACACGCCAAATGTGTGTCTTGTATTTTATTAATAAAATAAAATCGGGCACCCGTGTCAGACATGGCTGATGGGCGTGTCCGAGTCGTGTCCGACAAAAAAATGACATTTTTGGGTGATAATTGTACAATTTAAAAAGTATTTGGCTAAAATGAAATTTAGAGGTATTACTTAAACTCTATTTAATTGAAGGGATATACATTTGTTGTTAATATGAGTGATATTATGATGATTTCAGATGCATACATTTATATATATTATTTTTGAATTTGGTAAGAATAGTTTTGATGTTAGATTTATTTGGATGTGTTTGTTAAACTTTATATTACTTGAAGTAATATGCATTTGGTGTTAGCATGCGTGATATTATGATGATTCCAGTGACATGCATTTATTTATATACTTCTTGAATTTGGTAATAATTTTTTTTTAATTTAACATGATTTTAGAATTTAAAAAATGTGAGTTTCTAGTATTTGTAATATATATATATATATATATATATATATATATATATATATATATATATATATATATATATATATATATATAAGTGTGAGTGTGTGTATGTTCCAGCCGTGTCGTATCCTGAAAAGCTATGTCGTGGTGTCCATGTCGTGTCTGTGTCGTCGTGTTTGTGTCCGTGCATCGTAGCATGATATCCATATGCAAGTGGGTTGAGAAATACACCCATTTTCAAGAGTAAAAAGGCAGGAAAAAAAACAGAAGCCCATTACACATCGGAAGCCATCTGAATAAAAGCCCATGAGCCCATCACTGTTCACATCACTTGACACTTACTATACTGTATAATATAATATAGGGAGAATTGCGGGCCGGTACCCTTTCCTGAAACTTAATTCATCCTAGTATAGTTAAAAACATTATTTCATCTAGGTCCATTTTTGGTTGAAATGACTATAATAACCTCATGTGGTCCAAGTGGTCCACGCGGTCCAACCAATTCTTAATGAAATTGCATTATTAACCATAAGAAAATATTTAAAGAACAAACGTGCATCTATATACTATTTATCATCTTCTTTATCCTAATATTCATCAAACAATAGCATTTATGAACATGAGATCCTTCAGTTTCTGTCATCTTAGGTGAACCTAAAAGCATACTTTTGCAAAGGACTCACAATTCATATAACGTTCTTCTAATTATAATCCAAAACCCGATTTGAAGATCATGTTAAAAATAAATAACAGGCCCATCATGCTTCTGTATTACAATAAAATTTTAACAAACTGAAATATACCATTTTGACCATAACGGCACTGGGTGAGGTGGGTCGCAAAGCCATCAGTCGAAAACTTACTGCCTCCATACTGTTTTAAAATGGCTCCTCACCATCCAACCTCAGCTCACGGGTGAGGTTAGGCTGCCAGTTACTCGACTCCTTCAGAAACCGTACAACACATCCCTAATTCGTTTCCTACCTTAGGGCGTAAGGTATAATCAAGATATAAATAAGATTTAAAGAAATATGAGAGATAGATGAGCAACAACCTTATTTTTCTTCTGGAATACTTATAATATCTATTACATTAAAACGTCTCCTTTTGGGAGGAGACGAACTTGTTTAGCCTCTCATATAGATGAGGCTTGACTCAATAACACATAAACTAAATTACAGAACAATATTACAGATGCTTATGAAAAGAACAAAGCTTGGAGACTCTAATATTTATTCTCAGAAAACTATGGAGAATTTTTGATGCCCTTAGCTTCCTGAATGCCTTGGTATTTATAGAAGTCTGGAGGTGGATGTGAAATCCGGACTTCAAATCTTGTTTATCATTAGACGTCATTGCATACGTCTTCTTTCTTGTTTGGTATCTTGTGGTCCCTTCAACTTTCGGCCGAAGAGGCTGTCCTACCATTTGTTTTCTTTTTATAATGGTAGTGGTCCTCGTCAGTGTGGTCCCTAGAAATTTGGTTTTTGTAGTCCGCGTGGGAATTTTCCACGTTTGTTCGGTCCTGCTTTGTCATCTTTCTTCTGGTCCCTTTTGACAGGGAATCCTTTCCCGAACAATGGCTCTTTCTGCTCTGGGCAACTCGGGCAGATGTAGTCCTGCCATCTTCCCACATGAGTCATGTTGCAGAATTTCCGGCTAGTTTCTTTGGTTGCCGGAATCTTGTTGTCCCATAATATTTGTCTCTTCTTTTCAAAGATGTCCTCGGCAAATTTTGTAGTATGGCTTGTCATGGTGTTAACCATGAATGATCCGTTCGCTGTTTTCTGGAAAAAATTTGACGGATACTTGACTTTGTCCATCTCAGTGAGACAAACCCATAATCCTCAAGCTCTTCTGGTAGTAATGCCATCTTCTGTGAGCGGGGAAACTAGTGTTGTTCCTTTAGGCGGTGGTTTTATTTGATCCATCGCCTTCCAGTTAGGCCTTTGTAGCTTCACAAATGAAAACTATGGTGAAGGCCTTTTTCTGTGATCTCTGTGGCTGCAGTTATGAATTTCAGCTCCAGAACATCTCATCGTCCAAGTGTATGATTATTCTGCCATGAGTCATACACTCCTTCATAGATCAAATCCGGTAATTTTGTGATATCCGGAAAACTTGGTGCTGTGGTAAAGACTGAAGCTAGGCAGCCAAAATTAAACCACTCACGAACACTTTCTGGTTTGACACCAGGATGCATCCACTTTCTTGGGTATTTTCCTGACTAGTCTGCTGTAATTTTTCTAGGAATTATACCCACTCTTGTACAAAGTTTTTCCCAATATCTCTGATATTCCTGCAAAGGGGGAGTTGGGGAAACTTTATTCTCTTTAGTATTAACCTTAGATTTGCCCGCCGATGGCCTAAGATTAATCTCTTCCTCTTTAACCCCTGAGGTGCTGGGTTGGCTTGATTCTTCAGATATCCTAGCTACCTAGGAATCAATTTTTCCTTCTGTATCTTCCCCAAAAGGATCAATACTAGGACTCGTAGTGGTGGTACTTGAATCCTCCACACCAGTTGATGAGCCCGGCTCTCTGAAACACGACTTTAGCTTCACCGCTGAAGCATCCCGTCGGAGGGGATATAAAGACTGTCCCATAAACAGGTGTGAGCCTGCATGGTAGCTTTCATAGCCTGTTGGACCTTCGTGAAATCCAGTTCATGTACTTGACCCACAACCTGGGAATTGATCACCATGCCGTTGATCTTCTTGTCTAGTTATTTTCTCGGAGGTGCTTTGATCTCGTTATGATGGAATTAGCTTCACTCGCTTCCATCTCTTGTCAAAAAATCCGCAAGAATATTTTTATCATATTTCACAATGACAATATCATAATCATAATATTGGCATTCAGCTTGCCATCTTAAAAGTCTAGCCTTTTTCTGGTTTTGATTCAACTCGTATATCTATTTTCAAGATAAATTTCTTTGCTAGTAGGAAAATTGGTCATTTCTTAAAAGCCTTTCGAACTACGAAGAATTCTTTCTCGTTGATGTGCCATCTAATGACTTCGATGCTGTCAAATAAACCGCTGCAATATCTACATGGCACTTCCCGATCTGGTGTGGCTTTCATAAGTACTGCAGCCCACCAATGATAACTGGCATCTGTATATAATACCAGTTCATCCTCATCGTTTGGTATTGCAAGCTTTGGTAGTTTCCTGAAAACTTCTTTAAGCTGTTTGACAGCTTGTCTGTGATCTTCATTACACTCAAACTTAACATCTTTCTTGAGTAGTGGACTGAACACCTTCCTGTGGTTTGCTAGATTGTTGATAAACATTCCAGCAAAATTAACAACTCCTAAAAATATCTAAAGTTGCTTTAAATCCTTGAGGTCGTCCGGATATCCTTGTATTTTTTAAACAATATGATTCTGTAGGATGATTCCAGATTCGTCGATCTCGATTCCAAGGAACTTGATCTGTCTAGTAGCAATCACTGCTTTCTTTTCGGAAAGCACACCATTCCTTGAACAAACATCTGAAAAGATTTCCAAATGTGTAATATGTTCTTTCATGTTTCTTGACGCAATGAGTATATCATCAATATACACGAACATGAAGCTGAAGTAATCCTTAAAAAGATTATTCACCTTCCTTTGAAATATCAGGGGAGAATTTGCCAATCCCATTGGCATAATATTCCAGATATAATGTCCTTGTGGTGTGGAGAATATTGTGAACTGTCTGCTAGCTTCCTCCATCTTAATCTGGTAAAATCCAGACTTACAATCGAACTTAGAAAACACTGTCATTCTTGATACTGTTAACCAAATGTTCAGTGCTTGGAATAAAATATCCGTCGAAATCCAAGATGCCATTGATTCCATTGTAGTTGATAACCAATCTTGCCTTTCCCCTTTTGATTTCTCCGTGATTCCGAACAAGGAATCCTGGACAGCTATATGGAGAAATCACTGCTGAGATTAACTTAAGGTCTAGATGTTGCTTAAGTATTATCTGCATGTCCATCCGATCTTCCATGTCCATGGGATGTGTCTGAATCTGACGAACTCATTTTCTTTTCTAGCTTTCACCTTCAAAGTAGCTATGAGCTCATTCTTACTCAACCATGACAGTGGATCCTCGTTGTAGTTCCTATGAATTTTCCTTTTCACATCCTCTAGAGTAATTTGCTCTTCGATGGTAGCTTTAGGTTGTGGAACTTTATCTTGTAATGACTTTTTAAGTAGCAACAGGGTTTCTGGAGTAACTTCTTCCTCATCATGTTCTCTAAAAGACAAAATATTAACCCAGTCAAAAGTTTGAGAATCATTTTCACTAGGACCTTGTTGTCGGAACTGAAGAATGGCTTCTCCAAATTTTCGTTGATCCTTCATCTTTGGGTGTCAAAGTTTTCCTTCATCACCATGCTTGCTGCGAAAACGAATGAGGAATTTTCTATGAAACGCTTCCCGTAATCGCTGTACCATAATCTTATGATCACAAAGGGTTGTGAAAATAAGTTTTCTCGTCTCATTCTCTTGAGTGAATATCTTGAATGTCTGTAGGAAATTGTTTCCTAATAGCATACCAGCTCCGGAGTCAATGTAAACTGTAAAATATTCTGCTCAATATTTTTCATATATCATCCCGACGGAGATGTATATGGAGAATGGACTGATGGTCATCTGATCTTATATCTTTTTCCAGCCACCGTGAATTCCATTCCATCTTGCAATCTTTCCCAAGGTTTATGTTCCTCGAGAAATTCAATCCCTAGAATAAGCTGCTCTGGGATTCTTCCAGCAGTTCCTTCAATTGTGAGATCAATGTCACCAATTTGAAGGTTTCCTTGATACTTGCCAACTTTAGGTTGTTGCAAATAGTAGAGGACATCACAGGGGAAGGGATTCTCTCTTTTCGTAACATCAAAAATTATCTGCACTTCTCTCCAGCCTTCTGGGCATTTCAGTTTTCCTGTTGTTTTGAATACATCAGGGATTTTCCGAATTTTGCTTGAGACTACCTTCTGTGTTTCCCCCGGATAGTTGCTGATTAACCTATCATGTTGGAAAGACATCCTTCTTGGCTCGATCATAAGGCTCCTGCTTCTGTTCAGAATAGGTTGATCTTGTATCCTCATGTCGATCTCTCCTATTGTCGGAGTATCAATGATGTCCGGCAATACTGATTTGGCGAAATCTTTGAAGTATTCGAGAGTGCGTATGAAACCTATAGGTGATCGAGTAAGGCCTGTTCCCTTCTTTCATCAAATCTTTTCTTTTAAAATCTTGATGAAGAGTGAGAACTTTGTTGAAGTCTCGATCTCCCAAATTGTATGCAATCCTCGGATAGATGTTAAAAGCCATCTTTCCTGCATACAGATTTCCTGCAACTGCTCCCAAACAAGAATCTTTGAGATTCTGGGTTCTCTTGTCAAAGATCGCCAGGTTGAGGGGCGAATCAATTCCTTCCTTGAACGTTGCTTAAATGATGACTCTAATGGCTCCGATATGAATCCATGAGAGTGTATTAGCAACCTCTCTTTTCACCTTGTTTTTAATCTCCTGGATTTCTCTGTAGGGGATTAATTGCATCTCAATTTGGTTTCCCATGAATTCCATCGGGATAGCAAATTCACCTGTTGTTACCCTATGGATAATCTGATGCTTCCTGCTTCGAAGACCTATCATATCCATGGCTTTTTCCATTGCTCTAATTGTAAACCCATCATCCATTTGAAGCTTTGGCTCTTCCTTCATTATTCTCACAAGAGTTTTATGAGAAACATTGGTATGAGAGAAAAACCTTGACGGCTCTTCTCTGATCACGTGTTGAAGGAACTCTCCTTCACTCTGATTCTGACTGGATTCACCTTCATTATCAGAATAGATTTCTTCTTCGTAGATGCTCTCATCTGAGGGAATATCCTCAAATTGATACACCTGTACCAAATCCTAAAAATAGACAGCATCTTCAAACTCTTTTGTATGCTCGAACTGTCTTTCTCCACGGCTTTTGTTTTCTGGACAATCTGTAGAGATATGTCCTCTTGCTCCGCATGTCCAGCAGTTACAATCTTTGAAACTCTCATTTGCACGGGTATGTGTGCGTCTAAAAGTTCTCTTCGTTGGTGTTCTGCTAGAACTAGCTTGAGTAGAACCTGTCGATGAGATTCTACTCCTTGTTGGTCCTGATCTTTGCCCCGATCTGTAACTTCGGGCTTTTGTGTTTTGACTAAAACTTTCTAGGTCTCCATGAAGACCTACTTCTTCTTGAACTACTTCCTCGGGCATATGGATGAGTTCTGTGTTTTTTCATCTTTCGCCTCTGGTGGTAGTTTGCAATAATTGTTGGGATATCATTCCATGTACAGTAAAGAGGAGCTATTTTGTTGATTCCTCTGAGCTTCTTGAAATTTTTTTGGAGCTTTGCTTGGTAGCACCACTCCGCAAGCTTTACTTTAAGAAATGACATTCTACTGGACACCGTCTCGATTGCATGAGGTGTATACTCCTGGATAAGCATTTCTCACCATGGGCTCGGAATTTTGGCAAAGAACGGTTCTGCTGCATCTTTTTCTTCTATCTTTGCCTTCCATCGATACTCTGTAAGATGTACTCGTCTACATAACAGATATCATGTAGTTTCAGGCTAATTAGAGCTTGTCTGTATTTTTTAGCCTTCTCTTCATCCATTCCCTCGAAGTAACTTACTCCAATGAAACAGATTTTAAAGAATTTTGCCATCTTGTCCACAATTTCTTTCAGGGACTCTCCAGCTAAAACTTCTTCCTTGTACCTGGGTCTCCCATATCCCAAGCAATCTTGACTGATCCTTCCAGACTCATTTTAAGAAGTAAAATGAATCCTTATTTTCTTAAGTCAAGTGTTCATGCTGCTATTCTCATTGCTGAAGCCCATTCATCAATAAGAAATTCTCTACTTTTAAAATCCAAGATATTGGTGTTGAGCATAAGTCCATATGGATGGATTGAATCCAGCTGCGATTTCCCGTAAGGTGTTTGATGTATATCTGGCCTACGAGAATGGTTCATTGTTCCAACTGGGGGATCCAAAGTTGCTGAGGTGAAATCTTCCCCGTGTGGCATACTTTGATCTCCTTCGGGTGGATTATGTGACCCAAAACTTTCTTGTGGTGGAAGTCTTGGTACAAGCTCTCCTGTCTTGAATTCTACGAGATTTAATCCCGTAAAAGAATCAGCAAGATCCCGTATATCTTCTAGATTGATTCTTTCCATTACTTTGTGGGAAGTATGTGTTCTCATCATATGACTGCAATCATTTTTTCAGTCTCCGTCAAGGGTCTTCGGACCTCCTCTGCTTTCCCTTTTTTTGGTGTAAAAAGGGTTTTGTTCCGTAGGACGGTGGTAGACTGGTAGCCATCCTCCGTTTCTTCTTCCTGTCGGACTTGGTCTTGACTCCAACTCCTTAACACAGGTTTGAACATCTCGAAGGTTTTCAAGAATATCATCCTGATGTTTAATCATATTCTCCATCTGACTTTAATCTGATGGATATGTGCAGAGACATGGTATTGAAGGTAGCCATAGCGCTGCAATGTCTTGTGAGTCTCTAAGATCTTGGGATATCTTAGAGGAATCTGGCTCGATTTCTCGAAAGGTTGGTTATTCCATCCTAATTATCTGGCCCAGACCTTGTTGGATCATTGGCGGCTGGAACCACATATTTTTGATTTTTTACTAAGAAAATATCGATTACGTTGAATGTGAAAGGTGTGCAATTAGTCCATTCAAAGTTATATATAATATTTTATATAAATTTAAGGTTTATTTTAAAATAATCTAAAGCCACCAGTTAATCAAAACTTTGGGATCAGTCCTCATCTCTTGATAATTATTATCATCATAAGTGCAAGAACATTGAAAATTTCAACGTTTCATATTGAAAATATTGAATTGTAGTATTTTCTAGTGACATAAATTCTTAATATTAGAAACGGGAAATAATAAATGGTATTTTGATAATAAAATAATAAACAAACAAATAAATCAAAACGATCAGCGTTTATAATATATGGTTCGGATTAGAATCATGACAATGATGTGCTGTGCGTATATATATATATATATATATATATATATATATATATATATATATATATGTGTGTGTGTGCGCGCGCGCGTGCGCACGTATTTATGTATGCATATATACATGTATCTATATGTATGTGTACGTGTGTGCATGGACCATTGAAATCCATCACTTTTAGCATTTATATATATATATATTCATAATTATTTAGTTCATGGGCATCCTAGCTTAGCCAGATGGTAAATGTTCATGTCCCCTTTTGGATGACTCGGGTTCAAGTTCGGGCGGTGGACCAAAAATGTTTACAAAATCAACATCCCCATATAAAAATAATAATTATTTAGTTTCATAGTCCCTATATTGGTCCCCAGTTGATAAATACTCATGCTAAGTAACTCAACAACAAGCTTTTCATTCCATTCCAATCTCTGGCCATGAAGAGAGCAAACATACACTGAAGCTTACCCTACCATCGAATCAGCCCCATTAATGCCTCAAATTTTAGGGTTTTGCAACGTCCATAAAACTAAGCAAGTGGTGTTATAACTTTGATAATATATTATAGCTGTCTTTACGTGTGGGCTCAAAATCTGTAGATATTATATGGAAAACGCGTATAGCCAAAGTCTTCTTCAGTATATGATAATAATAGGCTTACTACACGGGGGTGAAGGGCACCAAGTGTAGTTGGGACCATTAGATTTCTCGTCGCACACACGTCATCTTTTGTGGATCCAATGACTATTGATATTCAAAGCCCATATCACCTGGACCTAGCTTTGATACGGTTGAGTTTTTGATACCCTATAGACCATTTCAATCATATATGTGGAATATTCTTCATGTATAATCAGGGACGGAGCCAGGAATTTTATGTTTGGGGTGAAATTATTTTGTAAAAAAATACTAAATTATTCTAAGAAAGTATCATATGTTATATTGATAAAACAAGACATAATCTACATTTTGACTACTTCAATAACTAAAAACATCCTCATAAAGCACCACAAACTATAAGTTTATGACAAAAGTTATCTAACAATACATTACAGTTGTTGTAATGTATTCTCACTTACGTCTAAGTTGTGCTCTCCGTTTCTTAAAACGATCAAATTCATCTACAATTGAATTAGTCTCAAAACTTTGAGCAATTTCTTTCTCAATAAACATAAGTAATGTACTAGACAAGAAATCATCTTCCATTTTATTCTGTAACCTTGTCTTCACAATTTTCATAGCATAAAATGCACGTTCAGATGTCGCCGTTAAAATTGGAAGAGTCAAAAGAAGTTGAATCAATCTATCAACTAGAGAATAATTATCTTTCTTTCCCGTCTCTGACGAAACTCGGCATAATTTAGAAAGTATCGAAACATCTTGAAAAAGTTTATTTCTTTTTATATCAAGTTCAAAAAACTCCAACTGATACTTAAGATGTAACTTCTCTTGACTTGTGAAATCTTTTGGGTAGAACTTCTCAACTAGTTTGCAGATATGATTGATGTTAAACGATTTATACCTGTGATGCCCCGAAATTAATTATATGCAAATTGGGCATTAATGATGTTTATATGATGAATCATGTGGTAATTGATTTAATTGTTGGGTATGGGGTGTTAACATGATTTATTGTGTTGATTATTAATTATGAGGAAGATGTGAATTGATAGGAAGTTTGTTGCATTTTTGTAAATGCTTTTAAAATGCCATGTTAGGGTGTTTTATACATCATGTTAAGTTTGGGGTACAAATGTTAATTAAAATTACTCAACCCCTTTTAACCCCCATTATACCCACCTTTTTCCTACACTTTACCCACTTTACCTTTCCCTCTAAATCCCCAAATTACTTTCAAACCCTACACTCTCCCCCATTTTCGAGATTCAACAAGGAAGGAAGAAGAAATCTTCACAAAACCTTTGTTTGTGAGATTTATTGTAAGATTTGGAGTCCCTAAGAGGTATGGAACCATTCCTAAAGCTTTTATGATGTTTGGTTTTGAAATGGGGTGATTTTGAAGTGATTTATGTGGGTTTGTTTTGAGTATATGTCATACATGTTTGGGGTATGATTTTTGAAGTGTTTTATGTGGGTTTTAGTGGGTTATGATGTTGTTGTTATTGTAGGAAAGTTTGGTTTTGAAAGGTATGAGGATGAGCTTGAAAAATGCACACAAAAATGGTGAAATCGAGGCCACTGGTTGTGGCGATCGATAGCTACAAATGCAGCGATCGATCGCCGAGAGGCAGTGGGCAAAAATGAAGGTGGGCGATCGATCGCCTCAAATGGCGCGATCGATCGCCAATGCCCAGTAGCGAATTGTGCAGCAGGCGATCGATCGCCTCATATTTAAGCGACCGATCGCCGCGAAGTGAAAAATCAGGCGATCGATCGCCATGTTTTGAGCGATCGATCGCCACTGTTCAAAAGTTGGAAAATGATGATTTTTGTTGAACTTTTGGTATTGGGCTATTGTTTAGCTTCTAATATCAATTTGTATGGTTATGTAGAACCATCCCAGGTACCCACAACATCAAGGAGATAAAGTCCTCCAACTCCTCCACTTTTGGAATTAAGGTACGTAAGAAACGTACGGGCATCGGACGGTAAACCATACTCCTACATATGATGTTTAATGATGATGATGTTTATAATGATGATGTTTATGATGATGATGTTTAATGATGATGATGTTTATGATGATGATGTTTATGATGATGATGTTTACGATGATGATTTTGATAAGTAAGTTATGATGATGATGTTATGATGATGATGTTTATGATGACGATGTTATGATGATGATGTTTATGATGATGATGTTTATGATAAGTAAGTTTATGATAAGGTCATATGATGTTTATAAAAGGGTAAGATGCCCATGTGGTAAGATGCCACCCGATGTATATGATTGGGTAAGATGCCCATGTGGTAAGATGCCACCCAATGTATGTGATTGGGTAAGATGCCCCTGTGGTAAGATGCCACACAATGTTTATGATATGGTAAGACGCCATACGATTGGGTAAGACGCCCATGTGGTAAGATGCCACACGATGTGTATGATGTGGTAAGACGCCATACGATTGGGTAAGATGTCCATGTGGTAAGATACCACACGATGTTTATGTTATGGTAAGATGCCATACAATGGGGTAAGATGCCCTTATACATGGACAAGAATCAGGGATAACAAAGGAAGTTGAAGAACGATCAATAACTTTTACTTAACTAAGATGTCATGCATTTACTGTATGTCTTTTAATATGATGTTAAGTAAATATGTATATGCTCACGATGTGTTGTCCCTGTAGGTACACTTTTGGACCGAAGGGCCTAGGGTCGGGTTGAGGCGGTGAGCTAAAAGGAGCAAGATGAATATAGGATACAGGATTTTGATAGTCTCTACTCTAGGAGTAGTGTAAACCTATAGCTTTAACATTCATTATTGAGAATGTAATTAATTAACTTTTGGAAATTTTATTTTGGCCTGTAATCTTCTTAGCTCAAGCTACAACCGGAACCCTTAGGAGGTTATGAATGCATGTTCAGTCCATTATACGTGTATTATATGATGTTAAGGTAGGAAGACCCTACAATACCCGCCTATAGGATCCAAAGCTGAACTTAGCTTTAACAACTCACCACTTTTTCATTAAACATGAGGTCCATCTCTTGTAATATGCAATCTATTGTCCATAAAATATGTCAATCCGATAATGATGCTCCCACATAATAGGATTGCTTTTTTGAACACGACCTTTAATTGATTGACGAAGGCCACCCATGTCAGGAATTTCTATATCTCGTTTCTCACAGAATGCCTTCACATTTTCAAATAAATCCGTCCACCCATTTTCTCTAAAATTCCGAATAACCTCTTTTGTATTAGATACTGCATCCATTGAATTTACAATATCTTGAGATTTGTGTTGTAGCATGCCACAAAAAACATCCGTCCTTCCCAATAATTCATGTAGAAAATGCAAGATAAATATAAATTCAAACGATAGCATCACCTCATAAGCTCCAACTGTCGCAGCTCTGGAAGACATAACATTGTTATCATCTATTATCTCAATTAATACCAAAAGAGTAGAACCAAACATATTAAGTAAGCTAGGAAGGGATTTAAAATGAGAGCTACATCTTGTATCGCCTGGACGTTGTAAGCTTTCAACTTGATTTTTCCCTCTTCCAGTTTCAAGCTCATTAGTTGAAGTCAATTCTGCAATTTGAGTAGCCCGTGCAATTTACAGCTGATCATGACGTTTGGAAGAAGAATCAACTACATTAATGATACTAGTCAAATGTGAGAAGAAATGCTCAATAGGAATGACGCTTCGGGATGTGGCAACTAATACCAAGCGATGAGCAAAACAATGAATGTAATAAGCATATGGACAATCATTCAAAAATAGAGCTTGCAAACCGTTCCACTCCCCTCTCATGCTACTAGCACCATCATATCCTTGTCCTCGTATATCGTGTATGCTAAGATCATGATGAGAAAGAACTTCACTTATTTTCTTCTTCAAAGAAGATGATTTAGTATCCTCTACATGAACAATATCAAAGAACCTTTCTCGAAGAATCCCCTCTTTGTCAACAAACCTCAAAACAATAGCCATTTGTTCCCTTTTTGATTCATCTCGAGATTCATCAACAATAATACAAAATTTCTCATTCCCAATTTCTGCTCGGATAAATCTTTGAATTCTACTTGCATAGACAGCTAAGATCTCCTTTTGAATTGTTGGAGAGGTATAAGAGGCATTTTGTGGAGCATTTTCTAGAACAATTGAAGCTACCTCGTCATTGTAGGAAGCCGTGTGTTTCAAAATCTCTAAAAAATTTACCACGATTATGTGAATCTGGGTGTTCGTTATGACCCCTAAATGCAATATCCTGAAATGCACACAATTTGACAACATCAACAGAAACTTTGATCCTTAGTCGATTCTTTGCAATTAACTCCAATGATTGCTATCCATAATTGTGTCAATATGTTGTAATGAATTCATCATATCATGACAATACTTTACAGATATTTTATGTGAAGTATTAGGACCATCTCCAATATGGGTCAGAAAAGGACAGTGTTTTCCTTCATTCACCTTTTTCCATGATCGAAATCCACCAACAACAAAAGTATTCGATCCACACACTCAAGATGGCTTTGCAAAGAGAAAACATGGAAGACAAAATGCTCATCTTTGAGAGAAGAATACTCCAACCAATCAGGAAAAAAGTTTGTAGCATAAAGAAAGAAACTTTCTACCATGCCTGTCAATAAGCCCACTGGATTTTGGTTGATAAGGATCGTGCATTAGATATGCTCATCGAATTTCATCTCTTTTATCTACATGATGATCCCATATCATCTTCATCTTGCGTAGATCCCGTTCTATATCAGTATTAGTTGAACCTTGTTCAATCCTTGGAACTTCCTTTGTGGGAGAGCCTGGATACATAGCTTGACATTCAGGGATAACCGCATTTTCAGGAAAAATATCACCATTAGTTGTAGAAGGATTAGGGTTAGAAGCGACGCCTTGAATACAATTTTTCTTGAAATAAGAATCAATTCTCCTTTTGCTCATTTTCTACCTCACAACAATAAATAACCACCAAATTATCAAAATACATATATTAATTCTATCGGGTAAAGTAGCATAGTCATTAAAAATATGATACACTTTCCAAAACTTTGGTAAACATAACAAACAACAATTAAATAATGAGGCACTCAGAAAGAAAAATAATAATATATAAATATCCACCATTCCTCTATCTTCTATGTAGGTCCAAACATAAAAAATGTAAATTTGCAATACAGCAAGAATACATAAAATCTTTTATGCAAAACATAAATTAAGCTATAGTGTGAACCCAAATAAGCAACATCAAATTCCATTCCTTCAACAGTAGCAACAATTGCTACCAGAAAATAATTCACAATAAATGTTCTCTAGATCTCTATTTTACATAACAGTATCTCAAATTACATTCCTTCATTATCAAATTGAAAAAATATATATTAAAAATCAGGTTTAGCATACAAGGATTTCAAGTGAGACACAAATAAATTAAAAAAAGTCAATTCAGCATATCAAACATGATAAATGAAACATATATGAACAAACCCAAATAACTTACAGATAGATCAAGAACCCGAAGAATATTTTCGATTGAAAAGAAAATCCCTAAATTTGCAATTGCTTTGAAGTGTTTTTTCTCACGGGAAAGGGAAGGAAGAAAGAAATAAGCATAGTCTTTGCAATAATACATGTCACTGAAAAATCGAGCCCTAAATCATTTTCTTCATCAGTGCCTGTTGGATTGGGCTTTCCAAAGAATACTAATCCAATTAGCCAAATAATAATAAAAAATTAGGGGGCAAATATGTGAATTTTTCAAAATAATAATATAAAAATAAATTATTTTTTTTCCTGGGGGTGCGGCTGCACCCATCCGCACCCTATCCCCTCCGCCTCTGTGTGTGGTTGAGATATTCTTGAGGGTGTTGTCATTAGGGCAGTATCAGCATAACAGCTTAACACATGACTTTTGTCATAAACATAGGTCTAGTGGGTAATCAGACTTTATTATCTCCTCGAGCTTAAAGTTTAGCTGTTAATTAAATCTGTCAGGATCAATCGGGATGGGTGGCCGTCCACATCGAGTTCAACTAACTTGAGCTTTAATAGCTCGTGTTCTTGAAATGATGCATCTAGAGATTATACCGAGTTCGGTTTCTAAACCGAGCGGAAGACACTCGACATAACTCGCTTTAAAACTGATTAACAATTTGAAAGACATTTAAAGATATGCAAGTAAATTAAATACACAAGATTTTGTTTATGGAAGTTCGAATGAGGGATAATCCTTCTACGTCTCCCCTTCTTCCACCTCATGGAAGGATTCCACTAGAAGAGTTTGATTAATACAGCTATTTGTACAAATTTGATCCAGTTTGACATTCTCCATCCAACTAGAACTCCTAGCAACTCAACTATGTATGTTCTTTAATGTCTCACATACAAAGACCTCTCATCGGTTGTGATAAATCATCAACTTTACAATGATATTCACTCATCTATTAAGATCTCAAATACAATGAATAGAGTGAATATAAAGGCACAAATGATCTCTAACTAGATCCGATATAGTAAGGTAAGTGGTGCCTAAAATATGGGATTGCTCTCATCTAAGCTGTTCTTCTTCTTGTAGGCTGCCTATTTAGAATCACAAGTGGGTTTTCTTTGATCTTGCTTGAATTGATCTTCAATCTTCTGATTTAAACTCCCAAGACTTGTAGTTCTAGCCCCAAACAATTACATAAGACACAAGAATATGTCCGTTGGAAAAGGTTCTGCGCGGTTCTCGAGAATGCAACGGTCATATTCTGATTTCTGAGCTATTTTTTGTATTTCAGGCCGGACTGATTTTCTGGGACAGATCTGTCTGGCTGGATCAGTCTGGACAAATCAGCTCGAAACAAAACATCTCGATAACTTGCTCTTCCGATCTGTTGCTCGTAGCTCTTGATTCTTCGATTTCTGGGCAAAGTGACTTCTTATGAAAGTCGTAGCCCTTTTATCTCGGCTTTCCAAAGAATTAAGAATCACTCGATTCCGAGTTCGTATGAGATCGGGCTGCTTGATATACCAGACCATGCACATGTGTTTCAGCAGCAAGACCAGCAACTTACATACGACTTTTGGCCTTCTTAAACTCCGATT
Organism: Haberlea rhodopensis; assembly: GCA_907163345.1. Taxonomy (NCBI): domain Eukaryota; kingdom Viridiplantae; phylum Streptophyta; class Magnoliopsida; order Lamiales; family Gesneriaceae; genus Haberlea; species Haberlea rhodopensis. The sequence goes on from CAJQUN010000041.1 coordinate 2,416,836, forward strand.
CAGCTCTCGACTCCTGAAGATGACTTGTAGGTATTCTTTTTAGCTTTCCAACATATACTGAATCTTCTCGTTCCGATTAGCGTTTAAGAGTTATGCCCAACAGACTGACATTCACCTACTGTAACAACTTGTTGTTTCTTCGCAGTCCTGCTCGATCTTCCAGGCGTCTTTTCTCCTTGATAACATTCGAACTGGCCGATCTGTTGTGAAATGTGACTTTTAGTATTTTGAGTTGATTGCTCAACCTCTTTGTAAGCACGCCATTTTGATATCCGAGCTATGAGATATGATCTAAAAAATCCGCTCTGTCGGGATTTCAGTCTTGGTCCAGCTAGATATTTTCAAGCTACCTCTTTGTAATTCATCAAGCTCTTAATCATGATCTATTTACTGCATACTTGATGAATTATGTTAGCAACACAATAACAAGTTTTGTTAATATCAAAACAAGATTATTAGGGTTCCCAAAACCCAACAATCTCCCCATTTTTTATGATCACAAAACTTGGACAAAAAATATGAAAATTAAAGCACATTGTTGCATAACAAGAAATTATATTTTAAAACAACATATTTCTCCCCCTTTTTGTGAATCAAAATGGAAGACAAATAAAAGTTTCTCCTCCCCACCCCCTTAAAATTTGAATAAATGAAAATGACAAACAAGAAGAGATGATAGAGATCAATTTCAAAGGGAGTTCTGAAGTGTCCAGAAGGATGGCGAGAAGTTGAAATAATCTTCGACATTACGAAAAAGGATAATATCTTTCCTTGTGATGTCTTATATTATTTACAACAACCCACAGTTTGCAGATATCAAGGAAACCTCAAAATTGGTAAAATTAATCTAACAATTGACGGGTCAGTAGGAAGAGTCCTAGAACAGCTTATTCTTAGGATTGAGTTTCTCGAGGAACATAAGCCTTGGGAAAAATTAAAGGATGGAATGGAATTCACGGTAAATGTGAAAATATACTGAATTTGATGAACACCAGTCCATTCTCAATATACATCTCAATCGGGATGTTATACGAGAAATACCGAGCAGAATATTTTGCAGCTTATATTGATTCAGGAGATGGAATATACACTGCCAAACGAGACATCTTCCCTAAAGAAGTTTATGAGCAATTACCAGCCATTGTCGGAAGAGATTTTTCTAAGCGGATTCTCATTCTTAATTAAGGAGGCCAGTCGGTGGAGATAATAATCGGAGGAACGGGCGGTACCCCCTAGTACAAAGTCAAGATTACGCCTATCTATTTCCATGATACATGAGCTGATATGTTGTTATGAAATAATTTATTACAGACATTCAAGAGGTTCACACAAGAAAACGAGAAAATAAGACTTATTTTGACAACCCTCTGTGATCATTATTTCATTGTCCAGAGACTAAGGGAAGCTTTCCACGGGAAATTTCCTATTAATTTTGGCAGCAAGCGTGATGACGAAGGAAAACTTCGACACCCAAAAATGAAGGATCAGCGAAAAGTTGGTAAAGTCGTTCTTCATTTCAGACAATGCGGACCCAGTAAAAATGATAGTCAGACATTTGATGAGAAAAATGTTATGTTTTTCAGAAAACAGGAAGAAGAAAAAGTTGTCCCAGAAACTCTATTATTACTGAAGAAGGCATTACAAACGAGGTTCCACAACATTATGCTACACTCGAAGAGCAGATTAATCTAGAGGAAGTGAAAATGAAGATTTAGAGGAACTACAATAAGGATCATCTGGCATGGTGGGATAGAAACGAGCTTAAAACATCTTTGAAGGTGAAAGTTGTAAAACAAAATGAGTTCGTGAGGTACAAATCGATCCCCATGAACCAGGAAGATCGAGAGGATATTTAGATGATACTTAAGGAACATATGGACCTTAAGTTAATCTCAGCCGGTGTTTCTCCATACAGCAGTCTATGATTTCTTGTTCAAAATCATGAATAAATAAAGAGAGGAAAACCAAGATTGGTAATCAATTACAAAGGGATCAACGAGATCTTGGAATTCGACTGGTACTATATCCCAAGTAGAGAACATTTGGTTAATCGTATCAATAATGCCAAGGTGTTTTCTAAGTTTGATTGCAAGTCTAGATTCTACTAGATTAAGATGGAGGAACCTAGCAAAAAGTTTACAGCATTCTCCACACCACAAGGACACTATATCTGTAATGTTAAGCCAATGGCATTGGCAAATACTCCCCAGATATACCTGAGGAAAATGGATAATCTTTTCAAAGATTATTTCAGCTTCATGTTCGTGTATATTGACGACACTTATCATGTCAAGAAACATGAAAGAACATGTTAAATATTTAGAAATCTTTTCAGATGTTTGCTACAAGGAAGGATTAGTGCTATCCGGAAGGAAGGCAGTAATTGTTACAAGACAGATCGAGTTTCTTGGGATTGAAATCGATGAATCTGGAATCATCCTTCAAAAACACATTGTCGAGAAGGTGAGGATATCCAGATGATCTCAAGGATTTGAAGTATCTTCAAAGTTTTCTTGGAGTTGTTAATTTTGCTGGAATGTTCATTAACAATCTGGCAAGCCACATGAAGGTGTTCAGTCCACTGCTCAAAAAAGATGTTAAGTTTGAGTGGAACGAAGATCATCAACAAGCTGTCATACAGCTTAAGGAGGTTTGCAGACAACTACCAAAGCTTGCAATTCCAAACGACGAGGATGAACTTATATTATACACAGATGTCAGTAATCATTGGTGGGCAGCAGTTCTCATGACAACCACACCAGATGGAGAAATGTCATACATATATTACAGCAATCCATTTACAGACAGTGAAGCAATCCGGTGGCATATCAATGAAAAGGAGTTCATTTTGCAGTCCGAAAGGCCTTTAAAAAATGACCACTATTTTTACTTGCAGAGAAATTTATCTTGAAAATGGATAATACATATGTTAAGTCTTTTCTGAAAAACAAAATTGAATCAAAAAATGCTAGACTTTTAAGATGTCAAGCTTAGTATTATGATTATGATATTGTCATTGTGAAATTTGATAAAAATATTCTTGCAGATTTCTTGACACGAGATGGAGGGACATGTTGCTAGCGATACCCTCAAATGAGTTAGGCATCTCAAGGAAAACATGGAGATCCTTGAACGAGATTTTTGGACTATTTGTCTCAATGCTGAGGTCGCATGACGACTACAACAGGCAGACCGAGACCTGGTTTCCGATCATATATAAGTATGCCTTCAAGCCCTAGAACGCTTTTTCCAACTCTTGAAGGGGCCTATCCTACATGCTGCATCTACAACGGTACAAAAACGAGTGTTTAGAGAATGTGGCTCATCTAACCCGAAGGCAAGAAATTCACATACCCCTGTCACAGGTGTTGCAGATGATGCATTCCTTGAGGATGTGTAAGATGTAGCGAATATTGAAGGTCAGATGCCATCACAATATGATCCTTCAAGTCAACTCATCACATCTGGGGTAAAAGAGTGAGAGTTGAACCTTATGCCACAAACATGCACTTCTAGGGTTCAAGTTAACGAGGATTTAGTATTTTCTCCTATGCAGGATTACCAGCGCACTTGGGAGCGCACTTGGGAGAAACTGATAACCAGACGGGGCATCAACCCAGAAAAAATAATTGTTGATATCTTCGAAAAATACCTGAGGGTTTGAATGAAACCAGACAGCCATCCAAACGATGTACATGAATGGTATAATTTTGGAGCTCTTGCTTCAGTTTATACTATTGCACCAGTTTTTTTAAAAAAATTCCAAACTATCCAAATGGATTAGAGAAGTTGTCCACGAGACATGGTCGAATAATCCACATTTGACCAGAGGAGAAGTACTGGAGTTATATTTTATCAGTGCAGCTCCTGAACCAGCAAAGAAAGACTTCATGGAAGCTTTTCATTTATCAAGCTCAGACAATCCGACAGTAACGCCTTGAAAAATGTCAATACCGCATTACCAAAGGACGCACCAGTATTGGTTGGAGCAATACCAGAAAATGGTGCTTCAACTAGACGAGCATGGAGACTTTGGGTCTCTCTAACCGAGATGTACAAAGTTAAATTTTCATTCAAATTCTTCCAAAATTCAGCCAATTTGAACATTCTTATTGAATTCTATGACGTGAACTAATACAGGATTTGCCGAAGAACTCTTCGAAACAAAGATGAGAATTCTTTGGGAAAACAAAATTCCGACGAGTAAAGAAACTTATCGGAAGTTCTGCAACATGGCACACATCGACCGATGGAAAGATCGAGTTTGAGAGGCGTGCCCAGAATAGAAAGAGCCAGAGTTTGGGAAAGGGTTTCGGCCCAAGCCTGATCGACGGGAAGCGGGAAAAGACAAAAGACCTGCTGACAAGAGGGTAAGTTTTTCTAAAGCTCGGGGACCACAAAAACCAATAAAGTAAATTTTCCCCAGCGAAGACCATTAAACGCACTCAGACAAAATAATAGACCACTCAAGAGAAAAGTTATGGCGCACTAGGACAAAAATTGTCGGCACTCACGAGAAAGTTTGGCACACTCAGGCAAAGATGCCAGACCACGAGATAAAGGCGCACTTAACATTCAACAAGAGTTTGGAATCTGCATTTGAAGTCCGGATTCATGTCTATATAAGGCCAAGTATTGAGGAAGCTAATGACATCAGAAATTCTCCATAGTTTTCTCACAAATAAATATTGTAGTCTCCACGCTGCAATATTATTAACTTCCATAGCTTGGTAAACTTTCTTTCTTTCTTTGTAATATTTCTGTTTTGTAATTCAGTTTGTTAATGTGTTTTGAGTCAAGCCTCATTATATGAGAGGCTAAACAAGTTAGCTCCTTCCAGGATGAGATATGTTAATGTAGTAAATATTATAAATATTTCCAGAATAAAACGAAGGCTATTGCCCATCTATCACTCAGATTTCTTTTCAATGTAGCCGATTTTTTACTCTACGCCCTAAGGTAGGAAATGAATTAGGGTTGTGCTGCCTATCGTTGAAGGCCTCATTGCAGAACCATCAGTTGCAATCGTGTTGTTGATGGTGAGGAGCCATCGTAAAACCTGGCGGGATACCCAACGATAGTTCGGTCAAAAGGTATAAATTTGTTTATCAAATTTTATTGTAATACGGAAGCATGATGAGATTGTTATTTATTTTTAACATTTTTTGCGAATAGGGTTTTGAATCGTAGTAGAAGGATCTAAATATGAGCTGTGAGACATTTACAAAAGTATGCTCTTGGATTCATCTCAATATGACAGAAACTGAAGGATTTCATGTTCATAAAATGCTACTGTTTGGTAAATAATAGGATGAAGAAAATGATAAATAGTATATAGATGTATATTTGTTCTTAAAACATTTTCCAATGGGTAAGAGTGCAATTAAATTAAAAGTTTGTTGGACAGCGTGGACCATTTGAACCACATAGGGTTATTGCTGTCATTTCACCAAGAATGGACTTGGATGAATTTTTTTTTTTCAGCGGACTATGATGAATTATTATTTTTCAAGAGGTACCGACCTATAATTTTTTCTATTATTTTCGTAAGAGACTTGGTTATTGGGCTTTGTCAGACATATTCATAATACCAATACCACTGAGATTCTGCTAGCCCAATTAAACCTTAACCCAAAAGAAATGGCCCTATTAAGAACTATTTAAAGGTCCATTTATTCCTGTGATCATGATTAATCTAATAATAACCATAATAAGCAGAATCAAAATCTATTGACTGTTATTAATTCGAAATTAGAGACTTCACACTCAATTATATCACTTATAGTGATCATAATAATCCCTAGAATATTATAAAATTTTAATGGACTTTCAAATTTTTTTGATATAAAACCATATGATTAAATGGTAAATAACATTTGAAATGTGTGTTATAAATATTATATTGGTTGTGTAATTAAGACAATTAAATTCGCAAATCTTCATTAATTATTATCAACTATTTCCATTCCGAGGGAGAAATATAAGAAGAAAGTTAAAAGGTGGAAATGACCAAGAGAATATCTTGTATATGATAATTACAATTAAATAATATTAGAAAACATGTATTTAATTGGAAGAAAAAAAGAAAATTTAATTCTAGTTAGTTGTCATCACTCAAATGTCTTCTTCAATAAAAGCATGAAAATTAAATAAAATATCTAATAATAAATAATTGTCCAAAAGCTCCTTGTACACCTAATATACACCCACCACATTAAAGGATATTTTTATTTCCATTTAATAGCCACACCATTATTTTGCCATTAAAAATATTAAATATCATTAATTAATCAAGAAAATGTAAATGATATGTAGATAGAAAACGATTTTCTAAAAGATATTCAAGAAATATTTGTGTCATAAAAAATCATTTCATACTATATAACAAACTACGAATCAGTTATTGCCATTTTTTTTTATATAAAAAAAGTTATTGTGCTACCATAATTGATATAATTATCAAGTTATATTATTACATTATATACGTCGTCCATGTTACTTATTGGCTACCTCATAACACACAATCTTATGAGATTGATCTATGGCCCGAATTTATCGATATCTTGAGTTCCACATAAAAAAATAAAATATTGATAAATATGAGTCATTGATCCAACATTCGTCCATCATTAATTTATAATTTAATGCCACTTCTAAAGTTTATGTTTTTTAATTATTTTATTTTAATTTTCGACTATAAATACCCCATGATTGCAAGTTGCAATAGTACTCCATGATTTAAAAAAAATCGAGTTAGGAAAAATTATGCCTACCCAAATTCAAAAATCATTTCAAGAATACCTCTCAAAAATCAAAATTTCAAACAAACAAATCCATTTGAGGTTGAGGAGTGGTAGACATACCAAGACGACGTCGTTTGCAACTGACGGCAAAGGAAGTCAAAACGACACCGTTAAGTTCTCCGGAGTTGATCAGTTCTTATTTGAAAATTTCAGCTCATTGTACCAGGAGGAGCTTGTAGAGGATACGTTGAAAGGCCAAACGGCGCCGTTTCCGTTTGATTCTCCGAAACTAATCGATACTCCGCCGCCGGAAAATCTATGCGGCTCTGCTAGGTTCTTCGTAGCTGCCGGCTCGTCCAGCTCGCTAATCACGGATGAACCGTTCTCTTCCTCAACCTCCGCACTCACAGTCACAACGGGTTCCTCCGCGCCGGAGAAAGCCGAGCAGAATATAAGTGCGGAAGAATTGGAGGAGGCGCAGGGAGATTTCATTGCGATTCTGACGTATTCGCCGAGTCCGTACGAGGATTTCCGCCTATCGATGCAGGAGATGGTGGAGGCGCGTATGGGGCAAGAAGGGAAAGTTGACTGGGAGTTTATGGAAGAGCTTCTGTTTTGCTATTTGGATTTGAATAATAAGAGTTCGTACAGGTTCATACTGCACGCATTCATGGATTTGGTGGCAGTCTTGCGTGGGGATTCCGGAAGGATCCCGGCGAGTCGTTTGCCGTGGAGCGGCGGAGGTGGGAGAAGGCGGATGAAAGGCGAGATGTAATGCATGCATGGATTTCCCTGTTTGTGTTTTTGACAAATTAAGATTAAGAATGTATATATCAAAATTGACGTTTTTGTTTGAATTTACAGTAATTCATATGCTTCCATCATTGATCGATTAACTAATCTTTTCATTTTTGTTGAAATCAATTTAAAATTAATTGGTCAATTTTGATATTCTTACATATCATAATAATTACAGTAATAATTGAAGACAACAATAATTTTATTTTACAAAAAAATATAATATGATTCTTAAACAATATGATAGTTAATATATATTGTTAGTCTAATTTTATTAATTTAGTAGATGGCTTAATTTTTTGATTTTTTGATTTTTTTTAAAAAAAATTATATGATATCTAATTTAATATTATAAAAAAATGTTAAGAATTAACTTAGTTATTAAAAATTATACTTAAAAGATTGATCAAGTTGATTATATCCACAACCAATTTCTTAAAAAAAAGATCGAATGAAAAACTGGTTTAAGTCTTTTAGTTAACTGAAACCAAAAACCAATGAGTTATTTTCTAATACAAACTTTGATATAAATTACAATATTAATAAATAACTAAATATAGTGATATTATTATATTATTATAATAATAATATAACTATAAATATTTCAAATTTTAGTCTAAAAATCTAAGTTTTTTGTGTAGTGCATAGTATATGTATTCTTAAACTTCAAAAGCTATAGTATTATATTACATTATAAAAATTAATTGTTGTATGCTTGGAATTTGGACTAATCTTCAACAATTAATAAACAGGTTCTCCTACATATCTATGCAAAGTCTGCTATAAAATCACCATTAATTTTATTCAGAATTTTATTATTTTGTTTGGTTAAGTAGTTATTAATATTATTTTACTTCAAAGAATGTCAATCATATTACCTATTTTTATTTTTTTTATATTTCCTTTGTTGCATGCTTATGAATAATTATAATTGAGAATACTTTAAATTTGTTATTTAGAACATAGATTCTAACTTTTGTTGAGTTTGTATATGGTACATGTTAATTATCATGATTATTTTCTTACACAATCAAATATTTAATTTTGCATTTGAGAAATATTGACCTGCTGGTTTAACATTGATTAACTGATTGAACTAGTGATTCAGTGATCACCGCTTTGACCGGGTCAATATCTAACCTAGGTCGGTTTTAAAAAGTATGCCCACATCATTATTTTCCATTGGAAATCGAGAGTATTATTTAGAAGTTCTGTTACATGAAACTATCCCAATAATCGGTAAATTAACTTAACAAAAAATAATATTTTTTTAAATTTATAGTGTAATAAATTCAATATTTATTTAGGGATGTGAAGGAGTTATACGAAGAATATTATATATTTGCAATAAATGTAATTAAATTTTGCAATACAATAGATCGTGTTTGCTATCATTTATCGAAACAGTTGTATTAAAGAGAATTTTGCAATTCCCTTTCAGAAAAAGATAGGTGTATTAAATGGTGCGACATGTAACACGAAAAAATAAAAATAAAAATCTTTAAATAAAATAACAGAACCATATAAATAATACGTAGGCCAAGCTTAGTCGCAGAGGTATTAAATATATGTGTATTCGACCTATTTATTATTTAATATTTAATAATATTTTGGTATTAAAAAAAACGATGTAGATATCCACAGTCGACCAGTGCAAATCAAACAGGACCACTCGAGGCCCGCCGGCTTTAATTCTTTGAACACTGGATGACGTTTAAGTAGAAGTGTAGAACCCTATCATTTTTAGTTTGGGTCCGCAACACTTTGCCACAAAGTAACAGATGCATAGATCTACTTAGCTTTGGTTTGCTAAAAAATTAGATAAGTGAATTAAAATGCTGTCGAGAGAATTTGACATCTCAAGCTAGTCTGATTAGTCGTCACACTGTTCCATTAAGGACTGAACCGACAAATTTTTTAAAACTTTAATAACTAAACTAAGATAGTTTGTTTCCAATTAAATCGCTAAAGTTTAAAAAAATATTCTTGATACAATCCCTATCCGTCTACTTCTTATGTCCGACTTAACGTCGGGGACAATTGAGAAATTTTTTAAATTTTTATGGACAAAATTAGGTTACTGAAAACTTTAGGGACAGAACCGATAATAAATCCAAGCTAAATTACCTTTTAATAATTATCCCCAGATAAATATGACATGTTTAAATAATTTAAAATCTCTTAATTTAAATTTAAAAATCCAAACAAATCCTTATATTTGTTAGAAATCATGCTTGCATATGTGTCACTCAACATGTGTTCGTAAACGCGAGTCATTGGTTATTCGTAAAAAAATCAAATTTTCATTTAAAAAATATATAAAGTACCTACGAATACATAAAACTGCCACCTCCTGGCATCCCATTAGTTGCATGCATATAAGTTAGAAATCACATACTTTTTTTAGAATACAAATCTAATACACAGATAAATTGAAATTATAACACTGAGCAATTTTTTCTTTTAAAAAATTGCTAATAATTTGAAAGATATTTTAATCGAAAAACCATTACTAGTTCGTCTATTCTCCTCAAGGTCAAAGCAGACTTCATATTTACAAACGACTTCCCCAAATTGGTGATTCATCTTGTGTTCATGCATGAGATACAAGAGTTAGTGCGTGTTTATACTCTTGTGTGCAGTGTGCACTACTCGGACAAGACACATTATATGGCAATATATGAGGCATGTTAAAGCAGATAAATGAAACGAGAAACTCAAGCCCAATCTGAAGCAAAAGTACAAGAGTATTTTCTGTTGGAATAAATCGAATTTCGACCATCATCTTCTAGATAAGTCATCTATACTAGAATATTTAAGTACATTAAAATTCAAAGTTCAAAATTACACAGTTGCGTTACATTGGTAGACATTAGATACATTGGCAATATCCAACACGATGAAATAAGATCCAATGCGAATTTTTTTAAAAAAACTCTCGTCAAGCCACACCTTTTATTTTATTTTTGAACAATGTTATTTAATGCCTGTTGTCAAATATAAACAATTTCAGCATTACTCAATGCGATTTAAAAGAATCACAGGGATTAAACATTTTTATTGGTTGAATTGTTCTGTATAAAGTTTAAAACATGGAAAAAAAGGCATAATACAAAGACTAACCAGAATTGGTGTTCACTGATCTTGCTTTAGTATGGGGTCATATGTTGCATCTCGGATGCTTTCTTGCGGCTATTTGGATTATTAGGCTCCAATTTGGCATGGTGATTCCCTGTTTGCACTGGATAGAACTTCTGAAATGTAGCAACACCTCTGAAGCTCCTTTTACTCGAAATGGTAGGGGGGTATGAATTTGTTTTCTGATACAAGAGTATGACAGTTCCCATATGCACGCCTTTCTCATCTACTCTGTTAATAAAACACAAGTAGTAAAATGCCAACAGATCCTTCACTTAGGAGACTCATGAACAGAACTTTAACAGAAACAAGCCTCTCATCTAATGACACGGTGGGAAAGGAGAAATCAACAAGATAGGATGCTCTGCCCCAAGCAACAACAGTAAGAAGATTCTAGAATTCGAGTTAATAGTGTACCAGCCATTTAAAAGTAACTTCTATGCCTAGACGTTTGTATGCCATTAATACTTTTTCAGGCAGACGCCCTCAAATACTTCTCAATAGCGTAATCAGGAGAATCATGTGTTTCACAACTAATCTTTAATAACAGTTGGCTTTCATTTAACAACAATACTTGCACAAAATAAGGCCACAGAAGATATGACTTGACTAATCTAGGTAACAATTCAGCTATTAATCCATCGGTGTAGATAGCAACAATGGTCATTTCAGTAACTTTTTAGCCTCTGTTCACATGAAATAATTATTGGTCATTTCAATAACTTTTTAGCCTCTGTACACATGACAGAAATTATTTTCTCCAAATCTCAATGGCTTAAATATATACTCTCCAACCATGAAAAAATTGTGATAAATTAGGGAAGAAACAAGATAACAACAATGAGAGTATATTAAAAACGATATTCTGAAATATTTAATTCATGGGGCAAGCAAGAGTTCCTTACTTTGAATTACAGCCTGATTTCTGTCTGTGGCCAGGCATAAATAATGTTCATACAGAGAGTGATATTTTGTTGGAACATACTCCTTGAATCTGTCAACAATCAATAAAAGGTACTTGAGCAGTTGATAGTCTTTTTAGGATAACATAAACAAAGAAGACAAATTATTCGAGGCAGAAAAAGAAATTGTCAACTTTTATAAACTTCGGCTCCTAAACTTTTCCCTCCTTACCCCCATGTTCCAGAGGGAGAGATAACATAACAGGATAAATATTTTAAATTTTCAGCAAAATAAAGGATGCGTTTACATTTTTAATTTTTATTTTTAATTTTTCATTCACTTTGTTAAATTATTCTACAAAATTATGCTCCACCTAACTTCTTCCTCCCCAACCAAAATGTTGGTTGTCACCAATTCCAAAAACAACTTTTTCAAGGTCTCACACTAACCCTGACCAACTATGGACGAGCAAAACCACGCTTTTAATCTAAAATCACTTTCTTCTTATAGATAAAGAAATAAATGAATAATATCAAGCACTCCTATGTCGTTTCTACTCCTCCACAACCGACTTTCCACCATTACTTTCTCCTCTCAGTTTCATACCCTTTCCCACTTTTAACTAATAAATTCGGCACCCGGAGTCACATCTTGCCTCCTCCCAATACACCCACCCCTTCATTTCATCTTAAGATACAATATATGTGGAGCATCACCGAGGGGCTTACCTACTCTAAGATCAACAAGGGCTAAAAAACCTGATTGTTGGGGGACCAGAGACTTATGTAACCTAGAGCACGACCAAATGACAATGGGAGATAGATGACAATAATTAAAAAAAGAACAATACCCATGAAGAAGTGAGATCCTATCGGGAAGAGAAAATAATCTTGCAATTGATTGCAGAACATGGCCAATCTTCATTTCTTTTGACTTCAGTGCCTTCATAAAGTCCACAAATTCTTTATACTCGGCAGCAGTAAGCTTTTCTCGAACCTGAAAGGGAAATGTCAATAGATTCTAAGATTGGGACATATGATAAAGAAAAATCACATGTATCCAATTAGACCAAGCTATTTCCATTTTATCCATGCATACGAATGTACAAGGATAGGACTGCGAGGATATTAGTTACAAGAAAAAAATTTCAGAAATGTGCTAGTGCATTGATGACAGATCAGCCCTTTAGAACTCACAAAGAGCAAAGCAGACATAAAATTCACATTCTCACAAGGTAAAAGCTAAATTTTCCACATTTAACAGCAATTTCCCCTTGTCCCTATGGAGAGCAGAAGGAAGCTCAATGGAGACATCGATGGCAGGCTGAGCTGCATTTCTTTCTTTGAGGGGAATATTTTACAACACTACTATAAAATTTAGAAGGGTCAGAAAGTAATACTCCAGAAGCAAGATGTAGTAGAACAGCGGCGCAGACACTTACACAAAGTCAGTGATTATAGAAACTAAAAAAATGATTGAAATTGATTTCATGTATATGTAAAAACAAAAAATCAATCAACTTAACGTCTCACAAAACTAAGCATAGCATTTGCATTTACGGTTATCTTCCAGCACCAAGCAGCAAGCGTGTAACAAATTTTAATTAGTAGCGGCTACAAGTTGAAAACTTTCCATATTGCACAATTGCATAAGACAATATAGCATTGAAAGTTGAAACAGGCCAAAATGCAGATGCTTTGTCATGTCCTATACCAGATAATGAGAAAAAAGGGGGAAAAAATATCCACCTCGGAGAGAAAAACTGATCCCCTTTTCTCGTCATTATGAGGCTCGGTTCGAGAAACAACACCCTCATGTAAGTGTTCTCGATTTATAAGTGCCACATTTTTCTTTTGGGCAAAAAATTCATCACCAACCAGCACTTTCTTATTTTCTCGAGGAATCTGAGTACTGACAATCTCGGTCACTTGTAAGTGTTCATATTTTACTAAATTTTTCAACTGCTTTTCCAACTTTTCATTATGTTTTGACTGATTGGGCCCTGTTATCAATAAGCTAGGTTTCTTCGATGAGCAAGGTGCAATCAGTTCACCAGTATCTCCATCCAAACCTTTGATATTTTGGTTTGAACTTAAGATCAAAGTTCTTTTCCTTGGGTTTGAATCACTCAAACAAATCATAGTTGAATCTTGAAAAGGCTTGTCTGAAGTCAGATGAGAGCGATTGGCAGGAACTATCTCTCTCAGCTTGCCAGAAATATTTCCTTGTTTAATTTGTTTAACAGAAGATGCCATGTCCAAGGAGAATGTTGGATATATGGGTGTAGTCTGAAGACAATTCAAGAGAGAATGTGCATCAACCGAATAAGACAGGGCATCAGTTTTAATTCAAATAAAAAGTACCAAGGGAAATTTAGCAAATTGACATTTACCTGGGGAACGAGAGGCTTGTTAAGGTGAAACTTGTCCAACCGTTGGCTTTCTGAAAATTCCAGATTTTCTGCAATAACGAATATGTAACTACAGAATTATTCTCATCCAAATAAATCTTTAATGGTTTTCTAGGAAATATATAAACACTAAACTGTATCATCATATTGTCTTATGCTATCTAAAAGAGTAACTAAGAGTTCATTCTTCCTCATTAAACCCTTAGGCGAACGTTGTGTACAGCCTTGATCTACTTATTTGACAGTAGATTTTGTCTTTCATATTCGATCCAAAACATACAGTTGATCAAACCTGGATTGGTGGGTCAACTTTTGAAGGTTTACAAGGTTAGCGTTTGTATCAGCAAAACCATATTTGCCCATAATTCCCTCTATATATTTGTGATTTCTCATGGACAAGGGACACAAAACTTTAAACAACCCTCTATGCTTATAATGACAAACATGTAGAGCATCTCATGAATAAATATGCACCAAAGCACCAACAAACTTTTCACTTAGAAAGAGAACTAAAACTGGAAACGTAATCATTCAGAACCTCATTACTTTGTAATGCACAAGAACTCTACAGAACGCATAGGATTATTAAGCGACATACAAGAAGAAAAACAAATTTCTCAACGCATATGACATGAATAAGAATCGGATTTATCATAAAGTACTTTGAAACAAGCACAAGAAAATTTAACATTCCTACACTCACAACTAGAAACTCCTTACCCTGATACTCCTTTCGTGTCAATTCTAGTTTTGTAGGGCCACGAGTTCCTCCATCTCGAAAAAATCGAGTCAACGTGTAGACTACATCACCAAATTTCGAGTAACACTGCCACACAAGTTGCAGAGACTTAAAGTTTTTGAGAAAACAGAGAGACAAAAGAGGAAACGAAGCCCCCACAAAAGGGACAAACCTACTTTAACATGAGGTTGTATCCACAGGGAGATTTGAGACTGGCGGTTTGAATATGTGAACCTAGTAATGATTAAGAAGATGAATTATAAAAAGTTTCACAGTGTCCTTAAATATGATACAAGTTGTATCAACTGAAGCCAAATAATCATATTATACAACTGAAGTCAATGATATAGAGGACAAATATTGCAATAAATACATTATATGTCGATAAAATACTAGGCTTCAGTAAAAGCTTCAGCAATGTGCCCTCCCACTCACTAGGGAAAAAAATATGATTGCTGTGATCAAAAGTGCTAAAGCATTTGAAGGTATGATGATTCTCAAAGTTTCCACCATGGTTGATTTGAAGTCTCCAAAAAAGACTTCATGTTGCAAACTAACGATATCAGAGACTGGTTAGTTTTTTGAATGTTGATGGCATATTGTCTAATATCAGTAAATAGCGACAATAGAAGGTGACCAATTTAATTTAATTGAGAACCTAAGATTGCAATCCAAATATCACAAAAGGATTGCCTCCAATAAAGTGTCAGCATCAAAGATGCAGTCATCAACGGAAACAACCTCTCATCACAAAATATAATTGCTCCATAATCATGTTGATGACGAATGATACGACCAACAGCCTGATTTACGGCCCTTGATGCTTGCTGAGAGTACCACTCTTCTCCGGTCAGACCCTGTCCATTCACAGAGCAGTCAGTACAATGTTCATGATATTTAAGCATCATAAAAATTACAACAAAGAACCATATTATCTAAATTTGTTAGCAGCAATAATACCTTTCTTTCGATATTTTTGGAGTGTGACTGTTGATCCAAGTATTCACGCTTCAGGCGAACCTGTCTCCATCAATAACATGAAACAGTTCTTCACAAGATTGAGGTGAGGGAGTGGGAGTTGGCAAGTGAATCAATGTGTACATTACCACAAACGCGCCTCTTATAAATACTAAAAGTGAATCACGTTAGAGAGTCATCTCAGCTTCAGTTTGCTTGAAAATGAAAAACGTAATATTGTATCACCTTCATACATATATTTTTTTCTAAGTAAAATCATGGGCATTATCCGGTCAGCGCCAAATCATAGTAGTAATAATAATAATCTCAGAACCCAACTAATTCATATTTAAACGATTCTATGTAAGCTCAAATTCGATGATTAAAACTCAAGTGAATCAGTTCACAAGAAAATGAATCATCTTCCAACCTTAGCAAGGGATATCTTTTAAAGGTGGACACATAAGCCTGGGAAAACATACAAGAGAGCGATCAAGATTTAGCTACTAGAAATACACGACCAAACAACAAAGTAAAAGGAAAATAGTTCTGAAGTAGCGATGTATAAATTTATTGCTCAATGAGCTTGCATGTATCGAAAAAGAAAAAGTCTGTTAATAACCGTCACGGATTAACCCGGTCTGGTATGGATTGGACCCGGTAGTCCTACTTTTTTGCTTCGTCTTTCTTCTTAACGAGTGCTGACTCAATGAGTCGAAAACAAAATATCGTGTCACAATTTAAATTATTAGAAATGGTGATAAATGCTAATTAGTTCTTTTCAATACTCAGTATAACAAGTGATGGGTAACTGGCTCAAATTTAAAATATCTCCAGTTGCATTTGGATGGAATAATTTTAAATCTAATCATTTGAAATCACATGTGGTTGGTTATTATTTTAAATCCTTGCAAAATACAAAGGAAAATGCATTAAAACAATGATGAGTAATTTGAAATACCTACTTCAATTCTTTACCCAAACAATACCTACTTCAATTCTTTACCCCAAAAAAAAATGATGGATTTGAGTGAAGAGTTTGAAATCCCATCATTCCAAATCCTTTAATACATACACAACATCATAATATTCCACCCAATATATGGTATAATTTACAAGTATCTTGAAGATATAATTTTTATATATAAATTACTTAAACATCTATTTTTTATTTATGATATAATTATTATATATATAGGCAAGCGGGCTGGGCCGCTGAATTTTTTTTTTAAAAAACAAACCTGGTAGCCAGGACCGAACCGGTTAGAGAGGGTGGGGGTGGCCGGTGGGGGGTAAGCCCTGCCCTCTAGTCCAACTGGGTCAAATCTGGATTTCTCCAGGCTGGATTTGCCCAAGCTGGACTAGGCTACCTGGTTTTGGCAACGTTAGGCCAGCGACTAAGCCGTTGTAAAACATGACATATTATATATGTTTCAAGTGTGAATAACAACAGTGTTTTCAAAAAAAAAAAAGAGCATTATTCATGGAAGGGTAGTGTTTTTATTTATTTGCAAACAACTGCTCAACACAATTTACTAGTGACTGTATGGCTCTACCTCTCACTATTTTTCATTAGCTACTGAATGAGACATACCATTATGCGTATCATAAAATTGAACATGCAAATATGGTATTTGATATTGTAAATGCTAAGAAGTAACAAGCTGTTCAAGAACATCAAACGTAAAGCCCATCAAACCAAAGTAGCTTCTGTGGTTTTGGGTGATATGTTGAGGAAGGCTCTTGAAGGCAGGACCACATAATAGAAGTCAGAGAACTTTGCCAAGTAAAAATGGACATGTGTAAGGTACAATAAAAAACAAACCTTGGGTTCAGTCATGGCAGCAAATGGCAAACCAGTGATGACCACAGCCCTGCCAGCATGGTCAGCAAAGTCCAAGCCTTCACTCACCTATAGCATATGATTGAAAATATAACATATTTTATCACAGCCATTTTAAAAGTATTTATCAAAACATGAGCCTAATATTTCATCAACAGATCTCGTAAGAAATTTCACCTCAAGTTGGTAGATATGTTTGACAACCCAGATGATATATGAACAAAGTAATAGATCATGCCAGGCACTTCATTAATTTTTTCAAGTGGATCCATGACTCAATATATTTAGACATGATAAACCATAAGGCATTGCTTGACCGACTTCTGGTCAACTATTAAGCATTGTGTGCCAGTAAATCTCTTCTCAGAAACTGGATCCACAAGCACGTCCTTAACAAAGCTATTTGAATAATTCCCCAAGAAACGGATGTTTAGGGTTTCAATAAAAACCAAGCATTAAGATATGACTTCAAGGAGAAAACATGCATACCTAAGTGAACATTAAAAATTCCAACACATGCACATTTAACGGAAATGAACATAATTAATAGATTGTTACCATTTTTGTTGTTCACTTTTAGCAAGTATGGATGATATGCTGGAAAAAACAAAATTATTCCACAACAATATCCATGTAGTATGACAAAATCAGGCATAAATAATCTATAGACTTTTGAAGTCCATAAAAAGAATGTGCTTTTTCTAAGCTTCAACAATACAAACATGAGTATGCGAAAAATCAAATGAAACAGGCCGTAATCTGAAGGAGGACACAAGAAACTTGCAAGTTTACTCAGGTATGACCAGACCTTTCCACGACAAACTGCAAAAAATATGGCTCCAGAAGTTGAAGGGTCTTTTAACTTAGTCATATAATCCTGTTCAAGAATGGATGGATCAGCCACAAATTCTCATATGGAACTATTAAGCAGAAGCATAAAGCAACAAATCTTGCATTGAGGCAGCTTACTTCAATAGCCGAAGAAAAAACTGAGGCTTGCCTAGGTTCTACGACAGGTGATTTGAACTTGCACATTCTTTCCCATATTGTATTTGAATTAGCTAAATTTTGTTGGCCCTGCAAATGTGGGGTTTCGTAAATCAAAAGGAAAACCAGGCAAACCGATTTTTATCCCTGAATTTAGATGCCTTACATTAGTTTTCCAGCTGTTGATGCATTGCTCCATAAGGTAGTAAGATGGGAAAAATACCAAGAGCCCATCTGGTACAATTCGGGCAAAATTGACTGGGAAATGAATCACAATTTCGTTAAGTCTATTCACATAAATTCTTACTACAATATTCAGTAAACGTTTCTGTGATGATTAAAGATCTACATTAATGTTGTCTGCAGTATATTTCAGAAAACCAACCATAAAAACAAAAGTTCTTTTTTAACACTGTTGATCTTGTCATCTCTGTGAAATATACATACCAATGGCATTGCCAAGTTCCAGCTTGTACTCGACAGAACCACGATTGCGATAAGAAGAATTGAAAGAATAGCCGGATGGCCCAACAGGTGAGACACCAGCCCATATCTGATTTCCTGATATCACGTGAGGATTCTCCAAGCGAACAGGAAATTCTCTACAACAGGGAAAAACATAAGCTACTCATTCTCCAGAGCAATGATGAACAACATTCCGAGCAATCACTGCCTCAATATATAGTCACTCACAACTTCAATTCGTCCGCAAATGAATCCAAGGGTGATAATGTGCCAGATGTCAAAATGACGGATCCAACACCCAGTCTCAAGAATTCTTCCATTGCAATTCCAGGATTGAAGCACCACCAGCTTAAAGTTCTTGATGTTTTACCTGAATCTCACACCAATTCATCAACATCAATCAGAACACTTGTTTTGTACTTACACAGCTTTCCAAATTAAGGAAAAATTTAAAATTAAATTTGCGAACAAAGTTCTACATCCTTAAGTGAACTTTAAAATTTTCAGATAAAGGTGGATTAAATTTATGTCCTTGTAGACTTTTAACCACTCAAATCACAGGATTGACGAAATAGATAGGGTCCAATAAAAATTCATATCTATCACTAAGAGATCAACAAAGAACGGAATATAGAGAGCGTTCAACAGAATGCATTCACATATCCTTGTACAGATGGGAAACAGACATGAGCATGACTCAATGCACAAGCACAAATATGTTGCTCTGCAAATATGGCACGAGGCATGTGTATTTATGCTGTTTCAGGCTGTGTATGAAAGTAAATTATGAACATATTACCAAATAATCAAACTTTTATGGAATTATGAACATGTATTAAGTAAACAAATGATCATTTACAAGACTAAAGTGATACTGTTGAGGTGAGTCAAAGTTTTCAATATCCATCGATAATTAGGCTGTTCAGGCCACAACCTATCTGTATCATGAAGACCAATATATCACTAGAAGATGCCATAACAATAGACTCAGCAAATTCTTGAACAAGTGCTGGGTGAAAAATTCAAGCAAATGTATGAACTGGAAAAATGACAAATCAGATTTGTGGAAGCATAAAGATAGGTATTTATCCTTTAATGAGAATTGAGTCCACGGGCTACCTCGAGAGGCATCTGTAGCACTAGCTTCAACTTCATGGACATGAAACTGTCAAAGGTCAAGGTACCATGTCAGTATATATGAGTTGATGAGGTAGCATAAAAAATAAAGCCCGTCAATTTATGATGCCAATTTACAATAAAGGGAATTGATTTTACTCACTCGATAGTATTGGGCATGAGCAGTGCTGTTATCTCTGAAAATTAGTCTAAGAATGTCTCCCATGCTCTCTAATCTGCAAACAGTTCCATTCATTTTATTTGATCCTCCACTTTCACTGGTGTTTGCATCTAATGAAATATAAGATCAAATAAAATATATAGAAGATCGTTAATAAGCTAAAGTCCATTCTTTAGAATAAAATCCTGTCTAGTAAGTTGAAACTGAAGAGAGGAACCGAAAGAGAGTATTGACAGTCAATTTAGAAACTGCTGGAAATACCTTCTTCAAGAAGTACACATGCTTTATCGATGATATTGCTGAGCATGATGGCAGTTTCCTGAGTTATATTTAGCTCGGCTAATAGCTCATATATGTAGGGCCCAGCTTTTGTAAAACCTAATTCTCTTGATTCAATAGGCACCTCAGCTATTCTCTTCTCCAACTTCAATAGAAGGGCTGCACAAACACCAAAATTGACCGTAACTATCATCCAATATCTTGGGTAAACAACTTCAAGGCTGTGTATGACTAAGAAGAAATCCTTATATTTTCAAGTCAACATGTCACCATATCTGAATATATATCAAAACAGACATCATTGTTATGAAGAATAAAAAATAATTGAGATGCATGAACAATAAATGCACACTAGTTCTTTATAAACCAATTAATTGAGAAACTATCATCGAGGTGAATGATATTTGTTACCTCGGAGAATAGCAAAATTATCCGGATTACAAGATTTATCACTTGATGTATCCCTCCTAGCAATGGAAAGATCGATGCAATTTTTTGCCTCAGATATGCAAGCTGTCAACAGACCTGAAGGCAGGTCAAAAGAGGCTGCATCAGCACACAAACCTTCCTGCGCTTGTCAAATAATTTTCATCAGCCACAATTAAGCTTAAAATTTTGATTGTTTTTATAAGAATATTGAGTTGTTCTCAAATGAAATATGGAAAGCATAGGCATATGAAGTGAATAATAAAGAAAACAATGATACACTGATACGTACTAAGTTGTGAGCTTCATCAAAAATGAGGATGCTGTTATTCCAATCAATAGTCAGCGATTTTCTATTTCCACGATCAATAAGATAGTTGTAGGGTGCAAATAAGATGTCAACATGTTTGTGCAGCTCCCTCGACAAATAATACGGACACCTAAGATAGCAAAGAAGTCATGTGCAAATTTAGCTTTATCAACTGTCTTTAATAGATAACATTTACAACCAGAAAACCTACGGTCCCGAGCTTCTTCCAAGATTGACCAAGTCCTCTATATCAATTGGATCGTCTCCAAGACTAGAATTACTCTTCAAAAATTCTGTAAATGACAGGAGTTATATGACATGTACAAAACTTACAGAATACAAGGCAGCAGAACAAAAAATTATAGTGTTGTTATTATCAGCAAAAGATAGGATCGCTATGTTCAGCATCAAAATGTTCAATATATACTCTTTTAGTCCGAAATCTAAAAAGCAAAGAGAATTAGGGCTGTGCAACATGTGTACGTCATTAACCTTCTCCTCACTATAAATGTAATTCTTTCTAAATTCATTCCTTCTTGAGATCATAACAACTAAAACCACTTTGTTTTCTAAAAAAAAGCTCATGTTTACCAATAATAACTGTGAGACGAAGTCAGAATAAATAAAAAACTTTCATAAATTTAGCATCATTGCATATTTGCATTTTTAATGATAATTAACTGGTTTCTGAAGCCTTGGCATGTAAACACAGATTAAAACTAACAAAAAATTCAACCTGACTAAATCTGTAATAAAACAATCTGGCAGTCAGTTTTTGAAAGCCAAACAAGCTTCCATACTCATCAAACATACTACATACTATACAATGTGATACCCGGAAATAAGGTATTTATCCGACCTCATTGACCGACCTGAATTTCAACTAATATTCGTCACAACGACCTGTTCTGTGTATCCGACCTGTTTCGCTTACCGATCTTGTGGGCCGACTTGTACGCTTGTTCTATTTCGCGCTTGCTCGGACTGAACTCATTGGCCGATCTGTTCACCCTAGATCCTTTAAATTAGACAAGTGCTAGATACGCGGAGTAATATCAGGGATCAGATTTGCCCATATCAAAGATCCGTAAGATCTTATCATACCTTGAGTAGATTTGGATAACCATGGAAGGAATCCTTGTTACATTGTAACTTTTAGCTCTCCGCTTATAAATACCAGATTCAATCTACATGTTTGGGCATTCATTCATTTTTACATACTTTACAATCATATATTTTCTTGTATCCTCTTGCCTGACTTGAGCGTCGGAGGGGACATGCCGGAAAAAATTCCGGTCCCCTTCTCATGTTTATTTCGTGATTCCAGGTCTCTGAGGCGAGGATCCTAAGCAAGATTGGCGCTATTATTATTTGCATTGAAGAACAGTGAGGTGTACATCTTATTGATATCAGAAAGTAATCACACTTTTTGGTGATATCAATTGGCACCGTCTGTGGGAAATCTGAGTTCAAGACGTTGATATGGCTGGAATACGTGGACGTGGACGTGGAGATAGGAGAAAACCTGGTAGAAGAGGAAGCCCTGAAAATCATAATGTCCCTCCAGAACCTGAGGATCGACCACCCCCTCCCGTCAGGAACGTTGGAGATCTTACTATGGATCAACTGGCACAGTTCATTAATCGAACCATGCGGAATACTTTATTCCAACACCAGGCTCCACCACCTCCAGAACCCAATCAGGCACCACAGCCTGTTCGAGCATCGAGCAGAGCTGGCCCCGAACCTAATAGGGCTGAAGGTGTTGATATAAACACGCGAGTGGAGCCTCCAGTATTAGATTTGATGGACGCATATGGGGAGAAATAAGACAATTGGGTCAACACCTAGGTGGCCGAACTCCATTGGCTAGAAGAAGAAAAAACCCATTTGCACAAGCTATTTTGGGAGAGGAGCTTCCACCAAATTTTAGACAACTTGCAGTGGGAGAATATGATGGAAGCACAAACCCGGAAGAACACCTCGGGAGATTTGAGAATGATGCTCTATTGCACAGGTATTCTGATGGGATCAAATGTCGTGTTTTCCTCACTACTCTTGTCAGATCGGCACAAAGTGGTTTAATTTGCTTAGACCGAATACTATTCGTTGCTTTGAGGAATTCAGTTCGGCTTTTCTAAACCAGTTCGCCAGCAGCAAGACGTATCAAAAAACTTATTTGAGTTTGTTCACTACCAAACAGGATGAACAGGAATCCTTAAGAGAGTTCGTACAACGCTTCAATGGGGTTGCCTTAGAGGTCCCGCTGCAGCAGTTGATGTCCTTATTAATGTCTTCACACAAGGACTTAAAGCTGGGGAATTTTTCAAGTCACTAGTGAAGAAACCCCCTCGCAGTATGATGAACTTCTAGGGCGAGCTGAAAAGAACATCAATCTCGAAGATGCTCAGAGACAAGCGATCTAAGGTCATTAGAGAAGAAAGATAAGGTAGAGGTGAGCAGGAAAAGGCCTGCTGAGAGGGCCGACGAGATTAGTCGACCTAAAAGCCAATTTGCTTCGCGCACACCTCTATCCATGAGCCTTGAAAGAGCTATGGAAATCTGTGATGATAAAAAGTAACTCGAAAGACCAAGGAAGTCAGAGAAGGGTCCTCGTCTGCCTACATCTGATAAATACCGGGGATTCCATAGAGAATACAGTCATGTAACTAACAAATGTCAAAAGCTTGAAGATGAGGTAGAAAGGATCTTTCGAAGAGATTCTCAAATAACTCTTCTAACAAAGACTCGGGAACCTTATCAGAACTACAATGATAGAAGTCGATATCAAGATAACAGAAGAGATAGAACACCACATGATAGTCGACCTAGATCACGCGACAAGGGTGTACCTCCTAGAGAAGCGGAAATCAGAGGAGGAGGTCGAATCCCACCCGAGGAACAATCCATATATTCCCTGGGGGACCTAATGACGGAGACTCGGACCGAGCTCGCAAAAGTCATGGCAGGAGGTTGGAAAGTTTTGAAGTTGCGGAAGAGGTAATTCAAAGAGATGAGACGATCATAAACTTTGGGCCAGATGATCTGAAGGGTAAGTAGCACCGCACAATGATGAGCTAGTTGTCACCGTAATCATAGCAAATTATGATGTGCAAGGATCTTTGTTGGCACTGGGAGCTCAGTTAATGTTTTATTCAAAGACACTTTAGATAAGATGCAGATAGAGGGGTCAAAGTTTGAGCATATCGGGGGCACGGTCAAGATCCAGACGTTGATTCCAAATACAATGAACGATAAGGATTTACCTCGGAATACGAACCGACGTCCCAACGGTCGAATTTCAAATTTAAATTTGAATTTCCCGGCATTTACATTCCCGCAGAAACGTCAGCAACTAAAATAACTCATGTATACGATAGTCAGGTTGGTTGCACAATAACAAGCTTCTACTCTTCAACGTCAGCTCGACTTGGAGGGGGACTAGTGATACCCGGAAATAAGGTATTTACCCGACCTCATTGACCGACCTGAATTTCAACTAATATTCGTCATAACGACATGTTCTGTGTACCCAACTTATTTCGCTTACCGATCTTGTGGGTTGTACGCTTGTTCTATTTCGCGCTTGCTCGGACCGAACTCTTTGGCCGATCTGTTCACCCGAGATCCTTTAAATTAGGCAAGTGCTAGATACATTGACTAATATCGGGGATCTGATTTTCCCTTCTCAAAGATCCGTAAGATCTTATCATACCTTGAGTGGATTTGGATAAACATGGAAGGAATCCTTATTACATGGTAACTCTTACCTCTCCGCCTATAAATATCAAGTTCAATCTACATGTTTGGGCATTCATTCATTTTTACTTACTATATAATCATATATTTTCTCGTATCCTCTCGCCTGACTTGAGCATCGGAGGGGACACGCCGGAAAAGCTTACGTCCCCCTTCTCACGTTTATTTCGTGATCCCAGTTCGCTGAGACGAGGATCCTAAGCAAGATTGACGCTATTATTATTTGCATTGAAGAACAGAGAGGTATTTTTTTTTTTTTTTTTTTGATCAGACAAAATATATATTAATAAAATCTGGTGCAAAAGCACCAAAAGAGTTACTACAAGATGTAGCGATAATAAAATCTAAAGCCTACTAAATGTGAACAAAATTACAAAGCCAACAAACAAATCAACGGTTCACATCTCCAATCGACAAAAGAGTACCAAAATTTTTTATTTCCTCTGTTTGTGATCCATAACCAAGATCTATGAATAACTGTCTCCAATAGATCTTCTTCCTTGATATCACGTCCGTGAAAGCACAAATTGTTTCTGTGTAACCATATCGTCCAAATCACCGTGCTCCATATTGTCATCCAAGCTTTTCTTCCCTTTGTTCTCTTCCACAGTCCATGGTGTTGTCGATGATGTGATATTGTGTCCGACGGCATGACCGTATAAACACCCAGCCAATGATAGCATCTCATCCATAAAGCATAAGATTCCGGACAGCAAAAGAACAGATGTTGGGTCGTCTCTTCCGTGATAAGGCACTTCACACAATTACTAGCTTCGTTCCCCATGAGTAAGTTTCTTCTGCGTAGATTGGATCTTGTCTGAATGCGGTCTCGAATCACCCTCCATGTGGTTGCTGCTACCTTGGAAGGTGCCCATGTTGTCCAAATCTCACCGTATGTCTCCGCTAACTCTACATCAAGTGGTGTGTCCTCCAACATTGTTGCATATCCTGTCTTAACTGAATATCGTTTGGAATCATCCAAAGTCCAAATCCACATATCCTCTTGTCCCTGTGTGAGAAACGTCCTGTCCAACAAAGAAATTAAATCATTATGTAAAACAACTTCCCTATCTAGCAACTCCCTTCTCCAATCCCAACACCACTCCCAAACCCCACCCACCCAAACCCCCATGTTTGCTATTAAAATATCTTTATCCCTAGCAATCAATGCTAATCTAGGGAAGGTCTCCCTCAAACTCCTATTCCCCACCCATACATCAGCCCAGAATCGAGTCCCCCTCCCATCCCCAACTCTTCTATTCAACCCCCTGATAAACCAACCCGATTGATCTAAAAACGAACATCTCAATAAGTCTCTCCACCAAGACGACGCCTGAACCACTACTCTCCCCCCCACCCTCCCTGCATCTATCAGACTCCATCTATTAAAACCATATCTAGACCGTAGAACTTTCCACCACAAAGAATTGACATTTTGTAAAATCCCCCACCCCCATCTCCCCAAAAGAGCTTTATTGAAATTATCCAAATTGCGAACCCCCAAACCCCCATTCTGCTTGGCTTTGCAAACCTCAGACCATTTGACCCAGGCTATTTTCCGGCTTCTCTCCCCACCCCCCCCATAAGAAAGCTGTCTGAATGGACTTTAATTTGGCTAGTACGTTTTTTGGAGCTCGGTAAAAGGATAAGTAATAGATTGGTATGGAGGTTAAAACAGCGTTGAGCAAAATCACTCGTCCACCCAGCGATAACGTTTTATCTTCCCATGCAGCCAATCTTTTCCTGTATTTATCAATCACCGGATTCCAAGTCGCTTTATGCTTTGGATTCACCCCAATCTGCATCCCCAAATATGTACATGGTAATTTTCCTTTCTTACAATGCAGTATATCAGCTAAACTGGCCGTCAAAGCTTCGTCCACATTGATCCCCATTAGGTGGCTTTTATAAAAATTGATCCGCAGCCCAGAAAGCAACTCAAAATTGCTTAAAATGCCTTTGAATGTTAAAGCATTATTCTCCGTCGCCTCAGCAACCAACAATGTATCATCCGCGAACTGAAGGTGTGAAATCTGAATTCTGTCCCTTCCCACAGATAGCGGTGTCAATAACTGTATCTGAATCGCCTTATGCACCATTCGACTGAGGGACTCCACCACAATTACAAACAAAAAAGGAGATAATGGATCTCCCTGTCTTAGTCCTCTCTGTAGCTTAAATTCCTCTGTTGGGCTCCCATTAATCAGAACAGAAGCTGTGGCACTTGAAATGCACTCCATTATCCATTGAATCCATTTGACATCAAAATGCATCAAAGACATCACATGTTGTAAAAAATTCCAATCCACCGAATCATAGGCCTTCTCGAAATCCACCTTGAAAATCATTCCTTTTTGCTTAGTCTTCTTCATGTCATCAATCAACTCATTAACAATCATAATCCCATCAAGAATGTGTCTCTGACCAATAAACGCCGATTGTGTTTGAGAAATGATCCTATCAAGAACTTTACTCAAACGATTCGCCAGAACCTTGGATAGAACCTTGTAGACACATCCAATAAGTGCTATCGGTCTGAATTCCTCAATTTTATTAGGATTTTCTTTTTTTGGTATGAGCACAATAAAGGATGGATTTCCCCCTTTAATCAACTTTCCATGTGTGTGAAATTGTTGAAAAAACCTCATAAAATCATCCTTTATTACCTCCCAAAAATGTTTAATGAATCTGAAATTGAAGCCGTCAGGCCCTGGACTCTTTGCACTGTCACAATCCCATACTGCATTCCGAATCTCCTCTTCTGTGAAATGTTCTGTGAGTGTAATATTTTCGGTCTGTGTTATGTGATCAAACTGTATCCCGGCAATAAGAGGTCTCGGCCATTTCTTCGTGGCAAACTGCTTAGAAAAATGATCATAAACCCCTTTCTTAATCCCTTGTACATCATCCGTCCACTGACCATTGATGTAGAGTCCTACAATCTCATTCCGCTTCCTTCTCCGATTGACCACTTTATGGAAAAAGCTTGAGTTGACATCCCCTTCTCTAATCCATTTGATTCTTGCCTTCTGATATAATAGAGTGTCTTTCATCCCTAACTGATTTTTTAATTCACTAAGCTCCTTCTGTCGAATCAACTTCTCTTCCGACGACAAGTCTCGTACCTCCGCCAGGTCATCCCATTTGCTAAGCGAATCCTTAGCTTCCTCTATTTTGCCTTCCAAAGAGCCAAACACCTCTTTGTTCCATATGTTGAGATTTGTTTTCAAAATTTTAAATTTTTCTTTGAGAATATAGGCACCCCATCCCTGAATCTGACAATTGTTCCATTGTTGTTCCACAAAAGATTTAAAATGTGCGTGTTTTAACCACGCATCCAAACTCCGAAATGGTTTGGGTCCCCAATCTCTTATGTGATTCTTTAGAACAATAGCACAGTGATCGGAAACCGTTCTCTTAAGGCCCCATTGAGTGAGGTCAGCCCATTCTCGCATCCATCCATTTGATAAAAGAAATCGATCCAAACGGCTGACACATGTCCCATCAGGTCTGTACCACGTATATTTTCTGCCAATCAACGGCAAATCCAGCAATCCCAAATTACTGATAAAACTGTCAAACTCTCGCATTCCACACAAATTCTGAGCCCCCGACCGTCCCCGTCTTTCTGAAGGATATCTGATCTCATTGAAATCGCCACAAATACACCACCTCTCCTCCTCATTTCCTTCAATTCTAGATTGCAAAACGCTCCACATGGTCCTTTTTGATTCCATCACCCCCGAAGAATAAATGTTAATGATATGACATTTAATTCTTTCTGCCCCCCAATAACCATCCACTCCTAGTATTCCATCCTCCCCCCCAACATGCTTCCATTTGGAAGATATCATTTTTCCAAATACAAAGTAAACCACCAGCCGAACCTTCTGCTCCCTTGAACGCCCAATTGAAGTTTTTATCACCCCAAATCGCCACACACATCTCCTTTGTTAAGAATTCTTTTTTTGTTTCTTGTATGCACAAGAAATCAACCTTTTCCTTGGTGATCATCTCCCGAATTTCCCTTTTTTTCACCCTCCCCCCTAAGCCCCGAATGTTGAAGCTTACAATAATCATTGGGTAACCTCCACATCACCTATTGTCTTACAACCATCAGTGGCTGCCATATTTCGTTGCTCCAATTCCATAAAGTTCTGGAGGATTTCTTGTTCATTTCCTTGATCAATAATCCCCAACTTCTTCCCAAATTCCCATAATTGCGTCGCCTTTTGTAGACATTCATGTTCCTTAGTACCATTCTCTTCCCCTATGGTTCTTGCCTTTTCTCCCTTGTTACTATCCTCCAACCTTTTTTTCCGTTGATATGTATTTTTGAAACTCTCAACCCTGACTGATCCCCATTCTCCTTGCCTTTGTAAAATTTTCACAATGTTCTCTGCATTACTCCCAGGGCGCTGTTCTGATTGTGAGTTCAATATGACTTGTGAAAACCCCCCCCCCTGCCCTTCCCTTTCCGGAGAATGATCAAGCACAGTATCATCTCTCCACCCTTGAAGATTTGCATTGCGAACTATTTCCTCCTGTTCCCAAGAAGACTGTGGAATGCCCTCATCTGAGTAGTTCGAATCAGAGCAAGGTGATTCCGGAACCACTTCCACTTGGTTGGCCTTACCGATCATGCTGTCCACCATTGTCCAATCAACCCCTTCTTCTAACAATCTGATCGAATAGATCCTCCCATCAATATCAACCTGAGTTACCGTATTTATGAATTCCTTGGAGGAAGTATTAATGAGTAATCTTGCACAATCAAGTTTGGTTCTGGTAAATGTATCATCACTGATTTTGAGCAAAGACCCTAGCCTAAATGCTAGAAGCTTGAAGAATCTTTCATTCCATGCATGAAGTGGAATACCAATACAGTTTATCCAGACTTCTCTATCCTGAACTTGCATATTCTTTTGCCAATGGTGAATCTCTTTGAACCAGAATCCCAACCACTCCTTGTCTTCTTTGATCAGTTCGTTCAGTTTGTCCTTGTTTTCATCATATAACCGAACTTGTGAACAGCCCATTGGAATAATTTTCACTGACCCAAATCCATTATGAATGAACTCATTTTGAATCTCAGTCATTTTCTCAGAATTTTGTAATGTGGCAATCAAATTACCTTCCAACCACTGTGTTTCCTCTTTTCTCGATTCGAAGCATAAATCTGGCCATTTGGCCTTCTCCCCCACCTTTTTTGCATACTGTGTAACATTGTGCTGTTCAGTAAGAACTTGTGCATAAGATTTTTCGGAGTTGCGTCTTGTATTTGGGATATGATGAGCTGCCCTAGCATTAGGTTTGCGATCTTCACGAGTAAAACGGCTGATATTGGCCTGAAGCCGAAATGAACCCAACTGAATGTTGTTTAAAGCCTCCTCCGTTTTTTGCACATCAGTGATTCCCAGAAATCGAACAAATCCAAATTTTTTGCCATTACTTGTCCGTTTTTGGGGGATGAACACATCACAAACCTGCCCAATCTTGCGAAAAGTTCGCCACATTTCAATATGGAACCAATCTGGTGGAAAGTTTGTGAAAAAGAATGGCGTTGACATGTTTGAAAGCCGCTGCAAGTGAACCGGAAGTCCTGGCGATAAACGATGGTGCGCAAATCTGGTGCCCTTCCAGTCCCCCGGCCGCTGAAACTGGTTTCTGCGCTGCTGAACATGAGAAATGGTTGAATGATTCCGCTCAAAGTGTGTATCCTCCGTACCAATCGAGGTCTGTGGATATCGACTGGAGTGCTCGGTAAAGTTTAGGTGTGGTTTAGGGTTACGGCGGAAGTGGCTGGCCGGTAAATGGGTGGGACGTGCTTGGGCGGGAAGGTGGCTAGGGTTCGGGTAAGTGGGATGGGTGCGGGCGGAGAGGTGGCTGGTCGGTCTAGGGTTCAGGTGGGTGGGATGGCGAGGGTTCGGGTAGGTGGGATGGGTGTGGGCGGCGAGGTGGCTGGCCGGTCTAGGGTTTAGGTGGGTGGGATGGGTGTGGGCGGGAAAATATTTGAACTCCTCTCCTCTCTTTCTCTCTCTAAACATTTTTTTTTCGCGGCCGGTCTAAACATTTTTTTTTTCTTTCTCTCTCTCTAAGAGGTATTGACTTACCTCTTATTGATATCAGAAGGTAATCACACTTTTTCGTGATATTACAATGCATTACTGGAAGTTAACTTGCGCAAACTAGTTAAACATGAGGCCATACAATGATAGCAGAGGTCATACTCAATATTACCATTCCATAATCAATCAAAATCAAATAAAAAAACCTGCATGTAATCCATAGGATAAAGTCGAACATGAATGACAAAGTACATGGATTTAACGCATTTTCCGTTCATGACTAACTGGATAAAATTCCATTTTAAAATAGCCCATGTTCAACATGTTTTTTCCTTCTTTTAGTTCATTGTTCGACACTTATATGCAGATCCAATGGATGCTGTAGAGGAAATACAGCTAGACAGTACAAAAGTTAAATAAATTTAACTTGTGAGTGTCAACTACAACATTAGTTTAATTTAAGATCAAGTCAAACTGAAAATTCTAAATCCGTTCTTAATTAACCATTTAATACTGCTGTTCTCCTGAATTTTGCTTTGAGTAGCTTGTAATCAACACAGCAATGGCCTACAAATTAGAGGAACTCACACACAAAAATAATAAATACCAATGAAGGTGCAAAACTTATCACCATAGACCCAAGAAAAAATATTGGAAAAAAAACCAAATAAATAGCTATCTGGGAATATAATCACTCTCAAATAGCTCACAAAGTTTTGCTTCGTAACACTTTCAGGAAAAAAAAAATCAAGTGTATCGGAGGCTAAAACTTTCCTAGGATGGGCAAACCCTACTGAGCAAGCCAAATGGAGAACCATGGCGCAACCTACGTGATTCCAGATTGTCAACAGTCGACAGTAAACTGACTTAAATAACTGGAAGTGTGTCTCTCTAAAGGAGTGAAAAATATAACCCATTGCTCTTCTTAGTATTCAATAGAAGATGATATTGAAGACATGCCAGATAGTTCGTAATAAAATTCATATCATGTGTAGTAGAGCATGTCTTTAATTATTGCTCCAAAATGTTAAGAAAACATACCTGTAACACGTGAAAAGTGAGCACAATATCGTTTGGTACGTTTTTTGCATAGGGCGTGGCAAGCATTTGTTTGTGTCTTTCCACGAAGTTGACTTACTTGGTCATGAATGCACAATTGCTCTCGAGATCCTAACACCACCATTTTGGGTCTGAACTTTACTGAGTTTAATTAAAGTTAATTAAATATATATATAGACAAAAATATAAATGATACTGTATCTGAATGATTTCGCTAAAAATTGCTTGGTCAATCAAATAAATCATCAGGACTGGAATAGGTTGATATGAAGAAGAACATAAGCAGAAATGGTTCCTCATCTCTAACAGTCACATTTCCGAACTACAATAGAATATATACACGGAAACATACATGCCAGACCTAAATCTGTTCTAGAATGGAAAATGCAATGAACTATGCCTGTGGACAAGTTGAACAAGTTGTCTATTTTTGTGTCTGATATCTCATGTGATCATAGTCCTTATTGAGTAAAAAGCTCAAAAATTATCCAGATATGAACAAGAAAATGAATCAACCACACATAGGGATACTTAGAAAATAAACGGGGGAAAACTAGAGTAAACTGCTGAAAAAAACTAAAAATATGTGAACAACATAAATAGCTAAAAGAGGGAACTGTATTGAACGAAAATTCCTCAAACTGGAGCAACCATATTTAAATGGAAAGCAAAGATACGATCTGGTCAATAATTGTAAAAAGCATACCAGACTGATTCATGTTTTTGTTGTATCATGTAATACATTTTACTTTCTGTTCATCCCCAATCCGTTAGTGCTATATATATTTTAGATAAATAAATGTCCATCGGCTACTATTTTCACACCACATAATAAGGTGTCAAGAGATTTAAAAAAAAAAGTATAATTATCGACCCATGAGCTCCCTTTTTTTGAAGCTTCATGAAGCAAAGGGCATTTAAACAAAGCAGTCCTCGAATTTCAAAGAAACTTGAGCCAAATAGACCTGACCTGTAGTTGGACCTCTTCAACTCTTGTATCACTTGCCGAATCTGGCTGTGGGTGCGAGATGTGTATATTATGGTCGGAAATTTAGAGGATCGGGATTGTGAATGTTCTTCATCTGGATCTTGGCTTCCTCTGACATGACTTCTTTCACTACAACCTCTCGAAAAATCACCCAAACTTTTCCTCCATGCTAAAGTGGCACATAAAAGACACAATGTCTTTCCAGTTCCAGTGGGACTTTCCAAGAGCGCATTACATTTCTGGCGTCATAAACAATTATACGTAACTGAATAAGATTTCAATACCATGGATGCAACAATGTAAACAAATGAATATCTGATTCGTATAAATTCCAAGTATAAAGCAGAATCTGGTGAAACAATCCATATGGCGTCTTCAGGAAATAAAAATAACATGGCCAAGATACGGATTTCAAACCCAGAAATAAATATTTTGACCAAATTGACACTTTCAACCCAGAAAGAACGAAATCACGCTCCATAAAATTAAAGATCCCGACTTAAGGCTATTTGTATTTGCTAAAAAACGCTTATTTCCCAACTATATTGAATTCTTTCAATGGCATAGCATCTCATTAAGCCACTTTGCTTATATGCTGTGTGCAGATAATCACTATTTTAATTGCTGTAAAAATGGGGAAAAAAGACAAACAAAAAAAAAAACAGAAAAACAAGTCTGCAACCCACGGTTAAGTGAATCTGTTCGCCACCATTGGACAGGATGTCGTAGTGATTATTTTCAAGAAACACTTCACTGAAATATTAGGCAGTGAAATACGAAAACATAATGGAATTTATAATCAATCATACGTTTTGAAGAGAATGGATAACTTTTTCCATGTAAACGAGCTGGCAATCATAGGCCTCGTAAGGGAAATCCACATCGATTCCCCTTATTTTGTATGTTGGCATGCTGAATTGCAAATTCTTTTGCTGTACGGTGCGAGTAAAATAATGCTTGACTTTAGCCCTAATAAGACTGAGCTCTCGTTCCCGCCATTTAGTCGTGCATATATATATAGACAGTACACGGCGTCGTATCGTCAGCTGGTTGACCCGAGTTCATTTTTGGGCAGACTTTTTCACGAAGTCCTTCAGGTTTTATTAAATTGCGGTGGACCTGAAATAAAAAAACTGTATTGCATTTTATATCATAGTATTTTCTTCTCTTTTTTTAATATTCTATTTATTATTATAATGTTGGCCATAAATATAATAAAAAAAGCTAAGAAAGTGCAGAATGCCATTACGAAAGCTCCCGGTGATCAAGAGGGCTTTGTTGCTTGCCTTATTATTAGAGAAAGGGGTAGAATGAACCAGGTCCAAGTCTTGCTATTTGCTAGTGCTCATAGAAACCCCTGAAAACATCGGCTAGGGTTCAGGGATTGGGAATTAACCAAGTCATGTTCACTTCAAATTGTAATATGGTTAAGGTTCGAAGAATGAGATATGGACAGGAACCGATTTGGTTGAATCACCGGGATATATACAAGATTGTATCAAAGAAATTGGGAGGATCTAGGAAATTTTTGGGACAAAAGAAGATGATTGACTTAGTCAAGATCACTACCTTCACCCATTAATCCTAGTTGAAGATTAAGCATGAAGTTGGTTTAGGAGTAGTCGAAGGTGGATGAGATAAAAGTAGATGCAGGGTTATGGAAGGAGTCTTTCAAAAAATCAATCACAAAAAATAACAATACTCAAATTCTCTCTAGCAGATTTGATGCAACCTCTAGTATGTAATCATTATTCAACTTTCACAAATTTCCAGTTCTTTAATTTTAGTTCCTCAAAGTATACTTTCAGAATCCTTTAGCTATATTTTCGATTCCAAATTTGTATATATGTTTAGTTTGATTCTCAAGAACATAATTATGTATGCATGTTCATTGATGATAGTGTCTTCTAATCCGTGCAAATTCTCCATTTAATTCCTTGGGTTTCTTGAATTCATCAAAACGATCATAATTAACTGTCGAATCGATGCTCATCTCATTTAATTTAGAAGTTATTTTTCACTTTTGGCATGCTTGAGTGTCACACGCCCTCAACACAAATTCGCACCAAACATATAGTTATATAGTTAAACATTTTAATTAATGTTTGTAATGGATTTCGTGGGACAAAATTTATGTGAGATGAATGAAAATCTAATTTCTATCAAAACCAAATGATGCAAGTCCCGATCTGACATTCGGTTCTAACGTCTTCGGTTGTTCATGTCATTACAATATAAATTGAACTAGAAAATAGAAAGGATTAAAAAATTCATTCTTAAAATGACATGTATGCGATTAACCACTAAAACGAAAATAAATATTTTTTTATAAATAAAAAATAAAGCCTAGGATTGCGATTACAAACTGGAAAAAGGAAATAAAAGTTGAATGGTTTAACTAGAAACTATGAATTCACGGACAACTTGGAAACAAAGCTACGTAAATTGAAAATATGGAAGGCTGGAAGCTAATATTGCTTGATGATGATGATTGTTGCCGATAATCCTCGATCCTAACGGCTCTTCATAGCAGTTAACTCAACCCCCACTTTATATGATTGAAGTCGTGGGTTATTGACCAATGAGTTGGTCAAAATCTCAACCATGTATGGTTTTATATGTTTACCTCCAGCAATATTCATGCAATCTTGTCATCTTGCTCGGGCCAACCCATTTAGGCCAATTTTAAATTTTGGTGCCAACAATTACGTATTAAATATTCAACAACTTTTGTACCATCAAACCCCATACTGAAACCACATAAAAAATCTTGGGCGACTTTTGGGTCAGTACTACGAGGTAATTTTTTTTACCCCATCCGTGAAAAAAAGCATCAATTCATTTAAGTTTATTTCCATTTCAGATTACCAAATAGACTTAACATACATCCATTTGGTACTATACAAGCCTAACATGATTCTCTCTTGAACACAACGAATTTGCCGACACAAAGCAGACTAAAATTCTTGAAAAATACGTAGAAGTAAAAGAATTGGCCACACAATCTAAATTGAATATGTTGTACAAATGTATAGGCGTGTATCTTAGGAAAGTAGCAAATAAAAATAATAAATGACTTTGTATTATAAATGTCGATGCGAGATTTGGAATATCCGTCCTTAAGACAATATTGTCTCGCTTCGGTGCTAACGGTTCAATTGACAATTTGTCTTCCAAGATACAACGACTGTGGTTTGTGATAGGAGCACTCCAAATCACAAATTCTTTAAACCACAAAGGTTTAAAATCACTCAATATTAAACAATGATGAAGATCCACAAAATTACTCATTTTGATCTTCAATCTGATGTGAATTTCGAAAATTCCAATATTTAATTTGTTCAATGGTTGTTTCTTATATAGTATACCAAGTAGTGTCATCAAGAGACATTGGAAGCATTCAATCATGAAAAAATGAAGCCAACAGTGAAAACATGCAACCCTGAGCAGGGTGCGATCGATCGCGCCCCTTTTTTCATTTTGCTGCCACTCGCGATCGATCGAGGCTTAAGTAGCGAGTCCATTATTTTTAATTTTTTCTTTTTTTTTAATTCATAATTTTCAACAATCCTCCACATGAATTAAATTAATGCATGCATGCAATTGAGTGCTTTAACGAACTATTATGGCATCTTGAGAGATAGCTTTTGCGGCTTTCAATCTTTCGTAGTAGTATCCAATCGGATTTACTTGACTTACTAGTAAACTTACAGTCTTGAACTATTTAGTCGTTTGTGTAAACATAGACAATTGAACCCACACCATAACAATTCTAATATTCGTATTGATTTCTTACGGTTGTATCCATTCCGGCCTTGGACCACGCTTGGTTTCATAAGTGCTTTTCATCTTTGAAGCGGTCACACTTCGCACTCACGTAGATGATCTCCTAGAAGAGTATCACGCTATACTCCAACATATTCTTATATGTCTTAGGAATCATTAAATGCCTTTTGCCTATCCTCGTACCCCTTTTGCAGGGTATACCCCTTATCATAGGAATGTGTTGGAGATCGATCTCCAAGGTGTTTATACATCTCATAATT
Organism: Haberlea rhodopensis; assembly: GCA_907163345.1. Taxonomy (NCBI): domain Eukaryota; kingdom Viridiplantae; phylum Streptophyta; class Magnoliopsida; order Lamiales; family Gesneriaceae; genus Haberlea; species Haberlea rhodopensis. The sequence continues at coordinate 2,454,051 of CAJQUN010000041.1, forward strand.
TAGTTGTTATTTTGAACCTAGATCTTGGAATCTTCAGTCAACAAGGTTGGGTATCCACTATGAGATTTTGATTATAGGATTTTTAACCCCATTCCCTCGATAAACTTCTACATGATCTCTCGGTTAACCATTTCATATGCGGATCCGTGTTTTCACATAGTCACTCGTGATTATGCCACTAGAGATCATTTTGTCATATTGCATTAGCGCAATACATTTTAGTTGCATGCACAGGATTTTTCTCTTACAATTTATAAAGTCACTCGGCCAAAGAAGCTTCATATGTTTTACATATAGAATTTTTCACAATAGTATATCTTCAGTTTTGGTAATCATAATACATCTTTTGCATCATTTTATCCTTTTAGGATATTTCCATCATCAAATTTTAAGCGTTGTTAACGCGTTATTTCTTACAAAATTCGAGACCAGAGGAAATACTCAACTATAATTCACAATTCAAAATTTTTAAGCGCATAGATTCTTAAAAATTAAAAGTTCAAGATTCTGTTTCTTGCAAACTTGAAATTTAAGCGCAAAGCTTAAAATTTGAAACTCGAATTATTCCTTGAGTTTTTAGTTTTCAACTGTCTTGGAAACTTTAATTCCAAGTATTGTTCTTGATGCACATATGTCAAAAATGTCTCGTTAATATTTTTCTTTGTTACTTGATGATTTCTAAATTGCTTCTCCAATGAGCATATTATCAACACACAATCATACATATGCTTAGGAGTGTACACATTTATCACACTCGTTGAACTATTTGACAACATTATTTGTCAAACTCTTCATGTCACTTATTTGACATTTGTTATGGCTTTACTTTAGTCTTCATATTTATAGTTTAGACAAGCACCCCCACATTTCAAATATTGTAGGAAACTATATTCTCCTTCAATCACAAGGTTTTTCGTCCTTGCATAAATGTCGTACTTAGTATGTGATTGACTCATAAAATTATAACCCCCCTACAACTTCGGGATAGTAACGAATTTCACTGGCTTTCAAACTTTCGTGTTTCAAGTTCTAAGAATTATCGTCTTACAAATCCAAATTTTGGATTTAAGCGTACTTGCTTACAAAAGTTGAAACTTGGATAATATTTTCAAACTCGGTTTACACTTTACAATTTAAGCACACTAACTTAGAAAACCTGAATCAAGATTTTAAATCTTGCAAATCCATGTTATAAGCGTACTAGCTTAGAAATTCAAAATGAACCAAATGAGATATTACAACGCCTAGTCAAAAATTTGTGGCTTCGATTCATCACTTGTGTTTTAAGCGTACAAAACTTAGAAACTTGAATTCAAGATTTTATTGTCTTGCAAACTCAAGATTAAACGTCAAATTCTTAGACAACACAAGTATAATCTACTCACAATTTCTCATAGCAAACCTCATTTGCTAAATTTGATTGCAATCTCATTCTTGAAGTGTTTTAACACCTCATTGGCCTCGTTTTTACTTCATAACAAAGAAGTTACAACAATAGCATGTGCAAATATTGATAAAGTAACAAATTATTTTTCTCACATCTCTAGTTTGCACAATCTTTCCATCACAAACATCATTGTGATTAGCTCTAGAGACGTTACGATTCTTCTAACAAATGATGATTTTGTTAACTTGGTGCCCACACAAGTAATAAATTTAACATTATAATTTGTGCTGCGAACTATGGTTTAAATGATCCTAACAATCATGTCACAAATCATAAGATTTGCTTTCAACAAATATCGTCATTGCATTTACTTAGAATCACTCCATTTTTTGAGTTTACAACTTTCAAAGATAACAATCTAATTAAGAAGTAAGGGCAAGATCATCCAAATCATTTGAGAGACGATCTTCTTTGGTCACATTTACTTGATCCATAGACTTCCCATGATTGTCTTTATTGCGACAATCCTTCGCCATGTAATTGAGTTTTCCACATTTGCAACACTTGCCTTTGAACTTCTCCGCATTTCCAGATTTGGAGGCCATGCCATCAAACTTGCGCTTTGTTCCGGTGTGTTTTTCTACTAAGTTCACTCGTGCTTCATGTTGGTGCCAATTTTCATTCATTTCAGAAATTCTATTATCCTCTTCGATTTGAAAACAAACCACAAGGTTTTCAAGATTCATCTCTTTTCGTTTATGCTTGAGATAATTCTTGAAATCCTTCTATGATGGTGACAACTTTATTTTTTTCGGCAGAATTCTTCTGGCGATCGATCGTCTCTTTCTAGCAATCGATCGCTTGGCTCCAGTGTAGTTTGGCGATCGATCGCTCCAATTATAGCGATCGATCGCTAGCTCGTGATTTTTGTTGCTCAACTTTCTGTCCAAAGGCGATCGATCCCCTCTTCTATGCGGTCAATCGTTTCTCCCAAAATTATATTTTTAGCCATTTTCTTGATCTACCTTGAGTCCTTATCATCTCCAAAGCTTTTCTTGATCTTTATTCGCCTGTTTAGCTCGATTTCTTCGATTTCACCTACATTTACACAATTATACGATTACATAGCATATGTACTAAATTATCCATCAAAACATACCAAATTGTAGACATTAAGCGCAATAAATGTGTATATTTCTAGTCACATCAAACACCCCCATACTTAATTTTTACTCGATCTCGAGTAAATCAGACAAAACTAAAATATTTTTGTTTGTCATAGCATCATAACAAACTAACTTGGCCTCACTTGTATGTCTCAACAATTATAAACATGCATATTAATGAAAGGCGGTGAAAAGCTAACAGTGGAACAAGTTCAATCCCTAAATATTTCGTACCCAATAAAGCAGTGAACGTGCGTATGTGGTCATAAACAAGTGTCATGTACAAGTTATAGATCCAATATGCAAAGCCCACAATAGCTTAAGTCATGTACTAACACAAGTATAAGCTCACTTGCACACTCTTCTCCACTATCTTAGCCACTTTGCAAACACAAATCAAGTAGGTCTTTATTAGCTTGTAGCTTGACCTAGGTAGCTTATGAAAGAAAGGGTAAAGATGCATCAAACAAGAGAGTATGGTGTTATGCACAATTTAAACTTCTCTTCTTGCATGATGTTGGAATCGAAGAGGGGGGGTAAATGAGATTCCTTGGCTACTTTAGCTTTTTAAAATGAGTTTGTAAAATAAAAGAGTTTACGCTTGTGGAAGGCTTAAACCAATCGATAAATAAAAGAAAAGAAGAAGTAAATAAATAAATAAATGCGTAATGTAATAATGCGGTAAATGACAAGGATATTTGTTATAGAAGTTCGGCGATGAATCGCCTACGTCTCCTCTTCCCGGTTAGATAACCTCCAACCGAGGTTCCACTAGAACAAATGATATTGGCCTTGAGGGCTCCAAGTTACAACTGTGATATCCCCGAAATAATTAATTGCAATTAGGGCATTAATTATGTTTATGTGATATTATGGCGATAATTAGATTATGTGTTGGGACTAATTATCGTGGTAAAATGCTTGTCACATGGTAGGCGTGACCCGGTAGAGCATTTCCGGGTACATGTTATACATGTTGGGATTTGGGTGTTATAATGGTTTAAATGTTATGGGTTGTGTCTTTTTGGTAATGCATGATTTTAATAGGGATCTTGTTGCATTGTGGTAAAATGCTTTTAAAATATCTTGTTGAGGTATTCTATATATCATGCTTGTGTCTTGGAACACATTTAAAACCCCATATCATGGCTTAGGAGCCACTTGCATGCTTTATATCCCATCACCCTCTCCATCAGCTTTTTGGTCCCTAAACCCCATCCACTCATCCAGAAGCTGCCATTTTCGTTTTTGAAACTAGAGAGGAGGAGAAAGCTTGAAAAAAAAGGAGTCTTTGGTGTTTTCTTGCTTGAAACTTGGAGCTCAAGTGGTAAGCTTCCACTATGGTAGAGGTTTGTTGAGTTTGGTTGGGTTGTAGCTTGTTTTTTAGGTTAAAGGGGGGTAGATCTTGTCCTAACATCTTGTTTATGTTTGGGGGTTGTATTTTAAAGTTGTTTTGTGGTTATAAGTTGAGCATAGGAGTTGTTCTTGGTTGTAGATGAGTTTAAGTGTTGTTGGAAGCTCATACATGGAAGTTTCTCGCTGGAACAGGGCTGCTCGATCGATCGAGATTAGGGTCCGATCGATCGATCAAGGCAGAGCCTGAACAAGGCGTGAAATGAGCTTACCGATCGATCGGTAATTTTTCCCGATCGATCGGTGTGATGTCTCGATCGATCGGAAAAATGGTTCGATCGATCGGTGGAGGCAGTGCTTGGATGCCTATTTTCTCTTCACTTGGCGATCGATCGGGGCTTAGAGAGCGATCGATCGCAAGGCATAAAATGTGGATTTTGGGATTTTGTTTTAAATGATGTTATTTTTGGTAATGGTTCACTTATTGGCTTCTAATATGGATTCATATGATTGTGTAGAACCATCCCAGGTAGCCACACATCAAAGGAGATAAAGTTCCACGACATCTCCACTTTTGGAACTAAGGTACGTAGTGAGACGTACGAGCATCGGACGGTAAAACGTATTTATTACGCTTTGAATTGGCTATGCATTATGGTTGCACATGTGGTCTTATTTATGCATTATGGTTGCATATATAGTTGGAACATGCATTATGGTTGCATGTAAGTCGAGGTTATATCACAGTGATGAAGAATACTTGCCGCCTTCATGTCGAGGCGATGACAGAATGCTTGCCGCTGTCATATTTAGCGATGAAGAATATTTGCCGCAAACATGTCGAAGCGAAGGATCATGCCGCTGTCATGTTGATGCGAGGGATATTATGCCGCTAATATGTCGAAGCGAGGGGTATTAATGCCGCTGTCATGTAACGCGAGGGGTATTATGCCACTGATATAATAAGACTGGGATTGGCCATTGGTATACATGGAACGGATGCATGTCATGACATATAGGTGTTATAATCAATTAATTGTGATTATGGTACAGGGACAACCAAGGGAGCTTTTGTATGTGTTAAGTACAGGAAGTGATTTGCATTTATGGTTTATGCATTGAATTATGATCATATTATTGTGAATATGATTTATATACATGCTCATGGTTTGGGGTTGTTCCTGTAGGTACTTTTGGGCGGTCGGGCTAAGGCGGGTTGATGCAGTGAGCCAGTAAGGAGTGCTTTTGACATAGCAGGCTAAATTTTTGTATAGTATCTACTCTAGGAGTAGTGTAAAACTATAGGATTAGCATTCATTGGTTGAGAATGTAACTAATCCCTATTGGAACTTCATTTTGGCACTGTAATTTAATAGCTCAGGGCATCAACACAACCTTTATACTCTGTTATGCATGGAAATTTTTATTTACGCCTTTAATCCACACTTAAGGAACTAGGGTCCTTACATTAGTGGTATCAGAGCAGTGGTTAGAGAACCCGGGAATGAGTGAAGGGTAGCCTTAGTATGGTTGGCTAGGTGTTTACATTTGGGGCATGTTTATGCATGTGGTGCATATTTATGTATACAATTGGCATACTAACATGCTTATCATTCATATTGTCTAACGGTTTAGCATATATATTGTTTGGAATTGTTGTTAACCTTTGTTTTACAGCATGGCGGCTATAAATGCGGGGAACCTCAACGAGGAGGTGGGTGATATTGGGAGCGTGAATGCTAGCATCGGGCAGGCAAATCCTTTACCCCCACCTGCTGTGGGCATGGAACCGGTTGCTCAATTACTGTTACCAGGGGAGCTTAGCCTGACACAATTCCTGACCTTCCACCCACCCATGTTTGAAGGAACAGAGACAGGAGAAGAGGCCGAAGAGTGGCTGGAGAGATTAGAACAGATTTTTGTATCTGCGCCGTGTGCTAGGACGGCTTGGTTAAGACTGGCAGAATTCCAACTGGCAAAGAAGTCTTCCATGTGGTGGAAGACGACTGTAATGGAATTGAGGGCACAGGGCATGGTAATCGACTGGACTTTATTTCGGACTCGGTTTCTAAACCGATACTTCTCTGCCGCGGCTAGGCAAACTAAGGAGGATGAATTTACGAATCTGAAGCAAGGGAACCTGACGGTTTCGGACTACGCCATGCACTACTCATCCTTATTGAGGTATGTTCCACACATTGCTACAAATGGACATGCCAAGATGAGGCACTTTTTGAAGGGGCTGCGACCGGAATTATTTGATCGAGTCATTTCTAACAACCCAACATCCTTTGATGAGGCACTGGTTAGAGCGGAGTTAGCGGAGATAGGGGTGAGTGCTTATCCTGAGGCCATACCCTCACCAACTCCATCACAAAGATCAACATCTGAAAATCTGAGGCCCCGAGGAGGATCTTTTAAGTCGCGGGGGACTTCTTCTTCTACTCGGTTTGGCGGAAGGAGGCCGGAGGGCCGGAAGCAAGGGGATCGGAGGAGTGGTACATCTACTTATGGGGGACCGACTCAAGCTAGTAGAGTTGGAGATGTCAAGTGTCACTTTTGTGGTGGGCCACACTTGATGCGAGATTGTTCTGCGTGCTACATTTGTGGATCAAATAATCAAGTCGGGCCACATTGCTCGGCGTTGCCCCAACCGGGAAGGACAGACGGATCTCAGGGAAGGTCGAGGGAGGTTTACTAGTGGTACAGTGCAGCACAGGCCACCGATGGTGCCTCGTCAGATGGGAGGACAGGCGATGGGGCCACCTCAGGGACAGGTCTATGCGTTGACCAGGGAGCAGGCCGATGCAGCTCCAGAGGAGGTTATAGCTGGTACGTGCCTACTATTTACATTTTCCGCCTTTATTTTGATAGACACAGGTGCTTCGCACTCCTTCGTGTCTGCGGACTTTGTGGCGAGACATCATATGTGCACGTCTCCGTTACCCACGTCTCTATTGGTCTCGACACCCACCGGGAAGAGAGTTGTTGCTGATCGGTTTCTGATGGACTGCCTCATTTATTTTGAGGGCAACGAGATAAAGGCAGATTTGATTGTTTTGAGTATGTCAGATTTCGACTGCATTGTGGGCATCGACATTCTGAACAGATATCAGGCAGTGGTAGATTGTCGACAGAGGACAGTTCGATTCAGATCTGGTTTGGGAGTTCAGTGTACTTTTATGGCGACGGGTCTCGTGCGAAGATTCCGTTGATTTCGGCAATCAAAATGTCTCAGTTGTTGGAACGTGGTCACACGGGCTACCTCATCTATGCCGTGGACACGTCGGGAAAGAGCAAAGAGTTAAAGGTTGAGGATATACCAGTGGTAGCGGAATTTGATGACGTATTCCCGAAGGAGATTCCCGTATTCCCACCGGCAAGGGAAGTCGAGTCTGGGATTGAGTTATTACCGGGGACATCCGCTATCTCCCGTGCACCTTACAGGATGGCACCGGCTGAGCTAAGAGAGTTGAAGGAGCAATTGCAGGAACTCCTTGATAAAGGATATATACGCCCTAGCGTATCGCCTTGGGGTGCACCAGTTCTTTTTGTGAAGAAGAAGGATGGCTCGATGCGCTTGTGCATCGATTACCGGCAACTGAATAAGGCCACGGTAAAGAACAAGCACCCTCTTCCAAGGATTGACGACTTGTTTGACCAGTTGCAAGGTACGAAGCTGTATAGTAAGATTGATTTAAGATCCGGGTACCACCAGATACGGGTCAGGGAGGAGGATGTGCAAAAGACAGCATTTAGGACTCGGTATGGGCACTACGAGTTCTTGGTAATGCCGTTCGGTGTGACGAACGCCCCGACTGTCTTTATGAGCTTGATGAATCGGGTATTCCAACCCTATCTGGATCAGTTCGTCATTGTGTTTATTGACGATATACTCATCTACTCCCGGAGTGAGGAAGAGCATGTGAGACATTTGAGGACAGTGCTCCAGATCCTCAGAGATCACCGGTTATATGCCAAACTCAGTAAGTGTGAGTTTTGGTTGAGCAGTGTAGTATTTCTGGGGCACGTCATATCTAGCAGTGGGATTTCAGTGGACCCAGGAAGATTGAGGCGGTGATGGAGTGGGCTGCACCCACTTCTGTGCCCGAGATTCGGAGTTTCCTTGGTTTGGCTGGGTATTACCGACGCTTCGTCGAGGGATTCTCTAAGATTTCTAAGCCACTGACTCAGTTGACTCAAAAGGGAGTGCCCTTCTTTTGGTCAGAGGCTTGTGAGGAGAGCTTTCAAGAGTTGAAGCACCGATTAACGACGGCACCGGTTTTGGTGATCCCTACGGAGAACAAAAGGTTTGTGCTTTATACTAACGCATCACTGCAGGGCTTGGGTTGTGTACTGATGCAAGATAAGCATGTGGTAGCTTATGCATCGAGGCAGTTGAAGCCGCATGAGGTTAGGTACCCAGTCCATGACTTGGAGTTGGCTGCTATTATCTTTGCCCTGAAGATTTGGAGGCACTATCTGTATGGTACGTCCTTTACCATATATACGGATCATAAGAGCCTGAAATTCTTATTCACTCAGGCGGAGTTGAATATGCGTCAGAGGAGATGGATGGATCTGCTTAAAGACTATGACTGTGAGATTGAGTACCATCCGGGGAAAGCAAACTTGTCGGCAGACGCCTTGAGTCGGAAGGTGAAGAGTACTGCTGAGGAGGTCATGCATTTGTCGGCTATGATGACTTCCTGTTGCCATCTGGGCTATGACTTCGACGTAGATACATCGCATGTGCATGTATCGACCTTATTGGCTGAGCCAGATATCTATGAGCATATCAGGAGAGCTCAGAGGACAGATGATGAGATTCAGAGATGGTCATCATTGGCACTTCAGGGACAGCCATCAAAGTTCAGAGTGGCTGAGGATGGTTCTTTGAGACTCGGTAACCGATGGGTAGTTCCAGGTACGCCGGAGTTGCGTAGGGGAATCTTGGAACGAGCTCATAGTAGCCGATTAGCATCCACCCAGGAGGGAGGAAGATGTATAAGGACTTGTGTGATCAGTTTTGGTGGAAGCGGATGAAGCGTGATGGGATTGCTTTTGTCAAGAGGTGTTTGATCTGTCACCAGGTTAAGGCGGAGAGGCAGAGACCCGGTGGCGAGCTAAGGAGCTTAGAGATACCGGAGTGGAAGTGGGAACACATATCTATGGACTTTGTGGCTCACTTGCCGAGGACTACTTCAGGTTGTGATGCCATTTGGGTGATCATTGACAGACTGACGAAGGTAGCTCACTTCATTCCCTACAGCATGACGTACACATACTTGAGGATGGCTCAATTGTATGTCCGGGATATAGTGAGACTGCATGGGATTCCAGTGTCTATTGTGTCTGACAGAGATCCGCGGTTCACATCTCATTTCTGGGGAGGTCTTCAGTCAGCTTTGGGTACTGAATTGAGGTTGAGTACGACATATCATCCCCAAACGGACGGTCAGACTGAGCGTACTATACAGACGCTCGAGGATATGCTGCGAGCTTGTGTGTTGGAGTTTGATGCCTCATGGCAAGATTCTTTGGCCTTGGTAGAGTTTTCATACAACAACAGCTATCAGACGAGTATTCAGATGGCTCCGTTTGAGGCTTTGTATGGTAGGCGTTGTAGGTCGCCGTTGTACTGGGATGACTTAACCAGTAAAGCAGTGGGAGGACCCGAACTGATTCGGGAGATGGAGGATAAAGTAAAGATTATCCATCAAAAAATGAAGGCATCCCAGGACAGGCAAGCCGCCTATGCGAATAAACGGCGGAGACCGTTGGAATTTCAGTTGGGAGACAGGGTCTTTTTGAAGATATCACCTTTCAGGGGTGTGGTTCGGTTTGGTATGCGTGGTAAATTGTCTCCGAGGTATGTGGGACCGTATGAGATTTTACAGCGCATCGGTACCTTGGCTTACCATTTAGCACTACCACCGTCGTTGTCTGGTATTCACGACGTGTTTCATGTATCTATGCTACGGAAATATGAGCCGGATCCGTCGCATGTATTGCAGCCTTCCGAGGTTCAGTTAGATTCTGATGTATCTTATGAAGAACGGCCAGTCAGGATTCTGGATAGGGCCGATCGCAGGCTTCGAAACAAAGTGATACCTATGGTAAAGGTACAATGGGATCGCAGGGGTGTCGAAGAGGCCACGTGGGAGACGGAGCAGCATATGGTGCAGCTCTACCCTGAACTATTCTCTGGTATGTGATTTATGTTTAGTTTCTATTTGGGTAAGTGCATGCGATTTCGAGGGCGAAATCTTATAAGTAGGGGAGTATTGTGATATCCCCGAAATAATTAATTGCAATTAGGGCATTAATTATGTTTATGTGATATTATGGCGATAATTAGATTATGTGTTGGGACTAATTATCGTGGTAAAATGCTTGTCACATGGTAGGCGTGACCCGGTAGAGCATTTCTGGGTACATGTTATACATGTTGGGATTTGGGTGTTATAATGGTTTAAATGTTATGGGTTGTGTCTTTTTGGTAATGCATGATTTTAATAGGGATCTTGTTGCATTGTGGTAAAATGCTTTTAAAATATCTTGTTGATGTATTCTATATATCATGCTTGTGTCTTGGAACACATTTAAAACCCCATATCATGGCTTAGGAGCCACTTGCATGCTTTATATCCCATCACCCTCTCCATCAGCTTTTTGGTCCCTAAACCCCATCCACTCATCCAGAAGCTGCCATTTTCGTTTTTGAAACTAGAGAGGAGGAGAAAGCTTGAAAAAAAAAAGGAGTCTTTGGTGTTTTCTTGCTTGAAACTTGGAGCTCAAGTGGTAAGCTTCCACTATGGTAGAGTTTTGTTGAGTTTGGTTGGGTTGTAGCTTGTTTTTGAGGTTAAAGGGGGTAGATCTTGTCCTAACATCTTGTTTATGTTTGGGGGTTGTATTTTAAAGTTGTTTTGTGGTTATAAGTTGAGCATAGGAGTTGTTCTTGGTTGTAGATGAGTTTAAGTGTTGTTGGAAGCTCATACATGGAAGTTTCTCGCTGGAACAGGGCTGCTCGATCGATCGAGATTAGGGTCCGATCGATCGAGCAAGGCAGAGCCTGAACAAGGCGTGAAATGAGCTTACCGATCGATCGGTAATTTTTCCCGATCGATCGGTGTGATGTCTCGATCGATCGGAAAAATGGTTCGATCGATCGGTGGAGGCAGTGCTTGGATGCCTATTTTCTCTTCACTTGGCGATCGATCGGGGCTTAGAGAGCGATCGATCGCAAGGCATAAAATGTGGATTTTGGGATTTTGTTTTAAATGATGTTATTTTTGGTAATGGTTCACTTATTGGCTTCTAATATGGATTAATATGATTGTGTAGAACCATCCCAGGTAGCCACACATCAAATGAGATAAAGTTCCACGACATCTCCACTTTTGGAAGGTACGTAGTGAGACGTACGAGCATCGGACGGTAAAACATATTTATTATGCTTTGAATTGTCTATGCATTATGGTTGCACATGTGGTCTTATTTATGCATTATGGTTGCATATATAGTTGGAACATGCATTATGGTTGCATGTAAGTCGAGGTTATATCACAGTGATGAAGAATACTTGCCGCCTTCATGTCGAGGCGATGACAGAATGCTTGCCGCTGTCATATTTAGCGATGAAGAATATTTGCCGCAAACATGTCGAAGCGAAGGATCATGCCGCTGTCATGTTGATGCGAGGGATATTATGCCGCTAATATGTCGAAGCGAGGGGTATTAATGCCGCTGTCATGTAACGCGAGGGGTATTATGCCACTGATATAATAAGACTGGGATTGGCCATTGGTATACATGGAACGGATGCATGTCATGACATATATTATTGGTGTTATAATCAATTAATTGTGATTATGGTACAGGGACAACCAAGGGAGCTTTTGTATGTGTTAAGTACAGGAAGTGATTTGCATTTATGGTTTATGCATTGAATTATGATCATATTATTGTGAATATGATTTATATACATGCTCATGGTTTGGGGTTGTTCCTGTAGGTACTTTTGGGCGGACGGGCTAAGGCGGGTTGATGCAGTGAGCCAGTAAGGAGTGCTTTTGACATAGCAGGCTAAATTTTTGTATAGTATCTACTCTAGGAGTAGTGTAAAACTATAGGATTAGCATTCATTGGTTGAGAATGTAACTAATCCCTATTGGAACTTCATTTTGGCACTGTAATTTAATAGCTCAGGGCATCAACACAACCTTTATACTCTGTTATGCATGGAAATTTTTATTTACGCCTTTAATCCGCACTTAAGGAACTAGGGTCCTTACAACAGCTCTTTCCGAGTACACAAAGCTCTTCACGAGCACAACACTTTTCACGAGTATACAAAGCTCTTCACGAGCTACCAACACTCTTCACGAGTCTTCTTGGCCTTAAGGCCTTCAAGGATAGCCACAACACATGCATCAACTTTACTTGTTGATGACTTTACAATTTCCAACTTGCTTTGGTGTTGGAGGACCTTTACAACAACTCAACAAACACCTTCACGGTGTACCAACACAAAGAAAACAAGACTCACACAAAATAAAAGAATTACAAACTCCAATACAACAACAATGTATGGAGATTGCAAAGCTATAAGAATTTTGAATAAGCAAAGCTTTGTAGAAGTTTGTAGGCTTGTTTCTTGTCTTCAAAATGCTCCAAAGCATTCATATTTATAGTGTAGAAGGCCCCCAAGGCTCCTACTAGCCGTTGCTACACATAAGGCTGAAAGTACTCCACGATCGCCTCGGACATCACCTCGGGCGATCACCATCGCCGCGTTCCAATGGTCAAGAAATTGCTTTGACCGCCTCAGGCGATGTATGGATCGCCTCTGGCGATCACCACCGAAAATAAATGCCGTAGCCTCAAATGAACAAAAAATTACATCGCCTCAAACGAACTAGACATCGCATCAGGCGTTCCAGCCATCGCCTCGGGCGATCAGTCCATGTGCGCGGTCCTCGGCGTCGCTTTAGTCGATGTGTGGGGCGAAGTCTCGAATGGTTGCCATCGCCTGGGGCGATGGTCATCATCGCCTGGAGCGATCTTCATATCATGCTTGCCTCACCATCGCCTCTGTCGATGGGCGTGGCGATGCCTCGCCTGGCACCAATCGCCTGGGGCGATCCGTCTGATCAAAAAGTTATCTTCTTGGCATTTCAACACTTTGTCAATCTTCGTTATGCTTAATTTGATCATAACTAATGCTGCATACTCAACACAAAGCATTAGTACAAAAAGCATAGGTTTTGTAATCATCAAAACAAAAATCGATAATTTTATTTAAAATAGAGAAAAGAGAGTTGTAGCGTTGTAAGGCGCAACAATTCCCCTTTTTGATGATCACAAAACCTGGTAAACTTGAAACAAAATAAAACTTATAACAATGCAATGCATAGAGAGTTTACACTCCCCCTTAATGAATGCAATGATAAACAATGTTTCAATGTGCATTTTTATCACCTTTTAAAAATATGTCACAAGTTGTAAAAACAATTAGGTTGCAAATAGCATTTCAACAATCAAGTTTACACATGCTTTCTCCCCCTTTTTGTGAGAAGAAAAAAGGTAAAGGATTTTTAATAAAATTGGACAGAGTTTCCTTTATAAATTGAATAAACCATAAAGCCATCAACAAGCAATACAAAATCAACTCAATATCCATTCAACATAAACAATAAACTAGTCCAACATCAATTAAACAAATTAATCCTTACAAGCAATTCCAAAAAGATAAAATCTAAAAAACACTAAAAAAATACAACTCAATCCAAGCCACCATCACCATCATTCCCATGATTAGGATCCTCGTCCATGTGAGCACCGGGAAACTGAGATCGAAGAGCGTCCACCTCATGTCGTAAATACGACAAATCTTCTCAATGAGTCTTGATAAGCTCGAAGAGACGCAACATCATCTCGAAGTGATTGGAATTGAGAATTTATATCTAGTCTCATGGATTGGAATTGAGAGTTCATGTCATCACGAATGGTTTGGAATTGAGAGGTGAAGAAGGCAAAGGCATCTTGATTGAATTCAAATGAAGAATGTGTTTGATGACTATCAGGAGCCGGAATATCCGCCCCAATATTCATCATATCATCAAAATTGGAAGGATATTGATGTGGAATATGTTGCTCCTCATGGTTTGGTTCAATCAAGAAAGGGAAGTGGAAAGGAGCACTATTCATCCTATCAATGGGTAATGAGGGGTGGTCTTTAGGATTGAAAGCTGGGAGCAAGTTCCCCGGATCATTAACCCAACAAGAAGTGAAAGGATTCCAAGAAATTTTGTTAAAAAGGAAACACCTAAGATTGAAGGTGTCCTTAGGCTTGATAGGGATTTTTTCATTGTCATTAAAAGGAAGATTGAAGTGAAGAAAAATCTTGGTTAAGACACGGTCGAAAGGGAGGATTACCTTTTTTGGGATTATGGGCTGTGTTCTTAAAGATTTGGACAATGAATCTTGGTAGATTGAAGGGGTCATGGTAATGATGTAATACATCAAGTATACATCAGAGAATTTCAATCTAAGACGGTCACCATCCCGAGGGATCATCGAGGTGATCACTATCTTGTGCAATACTTGGTAGACCGTAGGAATAGAATTCACAAGAAAAGATTGGTTTGGGCATTGTGGAGTTCCGTCAAAAAATGAGATACAAAGCTTGGGCAGGATCGCATACCCCATCATTAGGCCAAGTAGCTAGAGCAAATTTAGCTGGACCCTCCGAAGGAATGCGAAGAATGTTTCCCAATTCGCTACTAGTGAATTCAATTGGGCGATTGCAAACAATGGTTTTGATAGTTAATTCACCATCTCCCTCAAACAATTCAAGATTAGCATAGAACGAATGAATCATGGATGGATACAAAAATCGTTCTTTCTAGGAGGTTTGAAAAACTTTTCCCAATGTTGGAATTGAATCCAATCAAGAATAGGGAGCTGGGAAGATCTAAGGAAATCAAAATCAAACACATAGCCTGGATATAATTTGCGAGAAAGATAATCTTCGGGAATTGGCTTACCATCAAGGGAAGGACCCGTATAATTCCTAGTAGATCGATTAGAGCGTCTCCTTCGGCTTGATTCTCCTTCTTCTCGGTTGCTTCTAGACATTTTAGCTAGAAATTTGAGAGAATTGAGACAAATTTTTTGTTTTGGAAAATTGGGGTTAGGGTTGCAAAATTTCCAATTGGAAGAATTGTTGTTTAGAAAGTGAAATTGATGGTTGGGAAGTGCTTAGGATTGATCGGAGATAACAATTATGAAGGTTGCTCGAATTATGGGTGAAAATCTCGAAAATGTGCAGAAAAATGAGCAAAAAGCCGTAGCTTTCAGACTATAAAATTCGAGATCGCCTGAGGCGATCTATAGAACGCCTGAGGCGATCGTTGAACGCCCGAGGCGATGCTAGCCATCGTTTGAGGCGATGCGAGCCACGGACGAGGTGTTGCGCACAGGATGCTGAGGCGATGGTTTGGGCAGATTTTGAGCCAATTTTTTAGACCAAAAATTTATTTTTAATTAATCTATCTTCCATTATACCATCTAACAACAAAAATAAATCACATAGTCTCAAAAACACAATAATTCACAATTTGTGACTTTTAAAGGTGATTTCAAGATGCATTTTTGAAATTAAATGTGAGTAAACATGACTCACCCTTAACAATTGCATAGCACATATAATATTACCAAGTAAAGCATAAAGCAAACAACTCTCCCCCTCAAACCATACATACAAAAACTCTCCCCCTTAAACTATGCATGAATTAATCTTCAAGTTTATCACAACATTCTCCCATTTTTTTGTGATAATCAAAAAGTACAAAATTTAAATAAACAAATCACAAGTATATGTTGACACATAGCCATATTTTATACATGTTCCTCATAAAGCATGTAATAGCCATGACAAGCAAGATTAAATCATTTAGAGGAACAAACATGCGTTTAAGGCGATCAACAATGAATTCAAAATGTGCAAAATGTGCATATGTTCTACCAAGATTTCATGCACTTGTGCCCAATAAACATTAGAATTCTCAAATCATCATTTGATAAATTTATTAAGATCATGATAGCATTATATCAAAGAAAGAGCATCTAAACACTTATAACATGCTTAATCACATAATTTCACATAGCATATTCAAATTTGAATTCAAGGCATATCAAGATACTTACAATAAAGGGATAAGCATAAATCATGCAACAAAACAATTTATATGTGCATATGCTAAGGGGTAATGCATTTTACTACCAATGAATATTGAGCTTCATATTTATTGGTCACAATTAATTTGTGCCAATGAATTTTGAATTGATCTTTTTAAATGCACAAAATAAATTTACCTTTGATGACAAGAGTGCGTTCTTGTCATTGGTCATATACCTCGTGCTTCCTCTATAATGGTGAATGAAATAATCTCGTCCATTGAGTTGCTTGTGCCTTCATCCTCCATTCCATTATTGTCCCTACAAAACAAATTTACAATTGGAGGATCTTTGGTACCCATTTGATTTTTGGGTCCTTGAGGGTTAGCTTTCATTGGCACTTTGGAATCCATTTCCACATTTTGTTAGGTTGGTATTGGATTTTATCAAACCTACATTTGTTCTTAGTATGACCATTTTTACAACAATAATTGCAAGTAGGAGAATTATGCTTAGCTTTAGCCAACAAGCTTGAAAATGTTTTAGTTTTGCTTGAGTAGCCTAGCCCGGCTTTATCGAAGCTACAACGTTGCAAGCCAAGCAATTCATTCATCTTTAAACTACTATAACTAAACTTGGCAAAAGACGTCTTTAAATCATGTACTTGATTTTTCAAAGTAATATTTTCTTCTTCCTTCTTAGCCAAGCTAGCTTAAGCAATTTGTTGCTCTTTTTGGTTCTACCAAGACAATCAATGAGTTCATTATAAGCATCTAATAATTCATCATAAGATGGTACCTCATCATCCTCTTCATCTTCATCTCCAAGAGCCATTAGACAAAGATTTGTGGCTTCTTCTTCATCGTCGGAGTCACTATCACTCCATGTGGCTATAAGGGCCTTCTTCTTGCCTTTGTCCTCATTCTTCTTCCTAGGACATTTGTTAGCATAATGACCTTTATCTTGACAATTATAACAAGTTACCTCATGTTTGGAATCATGTTTGGTAGCACCAGAGGTCTTTGGCTTGTTGTGTTTGTTGAATAACTTCTTGAACTTCCTTGTGAACAATGCCATTTCCTCATCATCTTCGCCATCGGATTGATCTTTTCTCCAGACCAAGGCAATCCCCTTTCTTATAGATCTATCATCCTCCTTTATTCATTTCCTTGTTGACACTTCAAGCTCATGGGTCACCAATGTGCCATGAAGTTCATCAAGGTCATAAGAAGCACTTTCTCCTTTATTTGACTCGATGATGGCCATCCTCTTGGCATCCCATTCCTTTAGCAAGGCTCTAAGAGCTCTTCTCCATATTTGCTTTGGAGGATATTTCTCTCCAATTTGGGCAAGCTCGTTTATTATTTGAGTGAGCCTTCTAAACATAGAATCCACCTCTTCTCCGGACTCCATCTCAAATGTCTCATATTTGAGTTGCAATAGGTCTATCTTTGTCTCCTTCACTTGGTTGGTTCCTTCATGACAAATTTGCAATTTGTCCCATATCTCCTTTGCGGTTGAGCACATCGAGATCCGGTTGTACTCCTTCATATCTAAAGCACAATGTAAAATATTAATAGCTTTAGCATTTTGAGATATTAAAATCATGTCCGCTCTAGTGAAA
Source organism: Haberlea rhodopensis (assembly GCA_907163345.1). Classification (NCBI taxonomy): domain Eukaryota; kingdom Viridiplantae; phylum Streptophyta; class Magnoliopsida; order Lamiales; family Gesneriaceae; genus Haberlea; species Haberlea rhodopensis. The sequence continues at coordinate 2,471,764 of CAJQUN010000041.1, forward strand.
TCGTTCATTTCTTTAGGGATACTTATTCCCCCAACTTCCTTTAAAGGAATATGTGAACCTTTCACTATGATCTTCCAAAGGTCATAATCTACGGATTGGATGTATAGAGAAATTCTATTTTTCCAATACCCATAGTTATCACCCGTGAAGAGCGGATGTCTATTTGTCGATTGACCTTGAGCAAACTCATTTGCTAGATTAGCCATAGAAGAATTTGATTTAAAAACAAAAATCAAATGGCTCTGATACCACTTATTGGATTCGAAGAGGGGGGTGAATGAGATTCCTTGGCTACTTTAGCTTTTTAAAATGAGTTTGCAAAATAAAAGAAGCGATTGCGGAAGGCTTATAAATAAAAGAAAAGAAGAAGTAAATAAATAAATAAATGCGTAATGTAATAATGCGGTAAATGACAAGGATATTTGTTATAGAAGTTCGACGATGAATCGCCTACGTCTCCTCTTCCCGGTTAGATAACCTCCAACCGAGGTTCCACTAGAACAAATGATCTTGGCCTTGAGGGCTCCAAGTTAGCCACAATACAACTCTTCCCGAGTACACGAAGCTCTTCATGAGCACAACACTCTTCACGAGTATACAAAGCTCTTCACGAGCTACCAACACTCTTCACGAGTATACAAAGCTCTTCACGAGCTACCAACACTCTTCACGAGTCTTCTTGGTCTTAAGGGCTCCAAGGATAGCCACAACACATGCACCAACTTTACTTGTTGATGACTTTACAATTTCCAACTTGCTTTGGTGTTGGAGGACCTTTACAACAACTCAACAAACACCTTCACGGTGTACCAACACGAAGAAAACAAGACTCACACAAAATAAAAGAATTATAAACTCCAATATAACAACAATGTATGGAGATTGCAAAGCTATAAGAATTTTGAATAAGCAAAGCTTTGTAGAAGTTTGTAGGCTTGTTTCTTGTCTTCAAAATGCTCCAAAGCATTCATATTTATAGTGTAGAAGGCCCACAAGGCTCCTACTAGCCGTTGTTACACATAAGGCTGAAATTACTCCACGATCGCCTCGGGCATCGCCTCGGGCAATCACCATCGCCGCGTTCCAACGGTCAAGAAATTGCTTTGATCACCTCAGGCGATGTATGGATCACCTCAGGCGATCACCACCGAAAATAAATGTCGTAGCCTCAAATGAACAAAAAATTACATCGCCTCAAACGAACTAGACATCGCCTCAGGCGTTCCCGCCATCGCCTCGGGCGATCAGTCTATGCGCGCGGTCCTCGGCATCGCTTCAGTCGAGGTGCGGGGCGAAGTCTCGAATGGTTGCCGTCGCCTGGGGTGATGGTCATCATCGCCTGGAGCGATCTTCATAGCATGCTCGCCTCGCCATCACCTTTGTCGATGGGTGTGGCGATGCCTCGCCTGGCACCCATCGCCTGGGGCGATCCGTCTGATCAAAAAGTTATCTTCTTGGCATTTCAACACTTTGTCAATCTTCATTATGCTTAATTTGATCATAACTAATGCTGCATACTCAACACAAAACATTAGTACAAAAAGCATAGGTTTTGTAATCATCAAAACAAAAATCGATAATTTTATTTAAAATAGAGAAAAGAGAGTTGTAGCTTTTTAAAGCGCAACACATGATTTTCAAACTTCGTTTATTTTTCACACCTTGTATGTTTTTGCAAAGTATACTTCAATCATTTTCTCTTTTGTGTCTTGGCTCCCCTTAGAGTCATATTTTTATCAATTTTCTCAAGGCATCCATTCTCTTTCATGCATTTCATTTTTTTTGCCAATGATGCTCTCAAAAATATATGAATCATTGATAATCATGTGAATGAAACACATCATACTCCCTTGAAAGGTATGGATTAAAAATTCATATTTAGGCTCATTAGGAAGGATGATAAGCTTCAAAGAATGTTGAATGGTGGTTGTTTGTATGCTTAACACACAACCATTCTTTTATATTAAAGCTCAAAAAAGGTACTAGTGATTGCTTTTATTTACATGATAGGCTTGAAAGGCTCAAACGCACCAAAGATTGCTTATATCACTTTCATGTTCGCAAGTAGTCTAGACATACGCCTCAAAGAGCATGTAGTTAAGTTCTAGCATGTATTAGAGACTTCTTAAGACTATCACAGTTCACACAACCTTCACTACGCTATGCACACCTCACAAGTCATGACAATATCGTGCTCAATATATTCAACTGCTATGTCAAAGCACAATTTGAATTAGAGTTCAAAGTGTTCCAATGTTAACAATTCACATATGTTCAAAAACATGCATGCCATCAGTTAGGTTTCATCATGGGCTAGTGATACTAAGCATGCGTTCATTACTAACTATGAGCTCAACATCCCTCTACATAATTCGTGATGTATCCAATGATTGACTTCATAGTTTACCCTGTTACAGGTAACGTTTGACAATATCAAGATACATGACTCCTTATGTTGGGATCTCTGGTGATCTCAAGTCGTAAGGATTACATACATCATTATCACTATGAGAATTCCTTATGACATTCATATAACTATCCATGTAGCATTCTCATGGTGGGTCTGTCCAGTACATCGTTCTCTAACATGTACCCATGTGTTGATTTGATATCATATATCTATGAACAATTCATCAATCAAAACATACTAGTCTCAATGCATTATCATTATCCTGATTCATGATAATACTTGACTAGGGACATCTCTAAGAACAATACAATATTATTCTAAGGACATTAACTTATATATTAATTCATATTACACAGATACACGAATAATATATAATAATGAATTGCCATTAACAAAATCATAATACAGTGTATGTCATAAACAATCATCTAATGAGTTGTCTTATGACATATCCCAACAAATCTCCCACTTGCACTAAGACCAATCAGACATATACTTAATGCCTAGAGATCTAGTATGACGATCATGCTTCTGCTGTGATAGTGGCTTCGTCAGTGGGTCAGATACATTATCATCAGTTGGTACTTTGTATATTTTTACATCTCCTCTTTCAACGATTTCTCGAATGAAATGAAAACGCCGAAGTATGTGCTTGGATCTTTGGTGAGATCTAGGTTCCTTAGCCAATGTGATGGCTCCATTGTTGTCACAATAGAGTTCAATCGGATCTAGTATGCTAGGCATCACCCCAAGTTCAGAAATGAACTTCTTGATCCAAACAGCTTCCTTTGCTACATCTGAGGCAGCAATGTATTCAGCTTCAGTTGTAGAATCGGCTACTGTCTCTTGCTTTGAACTCTTCCAGCTTACAGCACCTCCATTTAGGCAAAACACATATCCTGATTGCGATCGGAAATCATCTTTGTCGGTTTGGAAGCTTGCATCAGTGTAACCTATTACATTGAGGTCTTCCTCACCTCCATAAATCAAGAATGTATCCTTAGTTCTTCTCAAGTACTTCAGGATATTCTTGACTGCAATCCAGTGACATTCACCTGGATCAACCTGATATCTGCTCGTCATGCTCAAAGCATACTAGACATCGGGACACGTACATATCATGGCATACATGATAGATCCAATAGCTGATGCATATGGAATCTTACTCATGCGATGTCTCTCATCTGGTGTTGAAGGACACTGATCCTTCGAGAGATGTATTCCATGTGTCATAGGCACGAATACTTTCTTTGATTCTTGCATGCTAAACCGTTTTAGCACTTTGTCTATGTATGTACTTTGACTTAGGCCAAGTAATCTTCTTGATCTATCTCTATAGATCTTGATACCTAATACATAGGTGGCTTCACCCAAGTCTTTCATAGAAAAGCAATTCCCTAGCCAAATCTTTACAGATTGTAGGGCAGGGATATCATTTCCAATGAGAAGTATGTCATCCACATACAATATCAGGAAGATAATTATGCTCCCACTGACCTTCTTGTAGACACAAGTTTCATCTACGCTTTTGATGAAACCAAACTCTTTGACTGCATCATCAAAACGAAGATTCCAACTCCGAGAAGCTTGCTTCAATCCATAAATGGATCGTTGTAGATTGCATATCTTTCCAGCATCCTTTGGATCGACAAAACCTTCAGGTTGTGTCATGTACACATCCTCAAGTAAATTTCCATTAAGGAAAGCTGTTTTGACATCCATCTGCCAGATTTCATGGTCATGAAATGCAGCTATTGCAAGTAAGATCCTAATGGATTTAACCATGGCAACTGGTGAAAAAGTTTCATCATAGTCAATACCATGAATTTGTTTGAAACCTTTAGCTACCAGTCGACCTTTAAAGGTTTGTACATTACCATCCATGTCGGCCTTCTACTTGAAAATCCATTTGCACCCTATGTGTGGGGTCCTCGTTACTTAATCCATTATGTATTCAATTAAACATACATATGTGAGTCTGAATTAAGTAATAACATGCACTAATTTAGATTATCTTACTAGTTAAGTTGTTACAAGGTTTACAAAACCCTAACCAACTATACATCAAATGTACAAGTAACAACCTACTCTAAGATAACCCCTATGCAGTGGTTCCCCTCGCAGCGGAAATCATGACTCACGCTCCCCACGTTTATGAGTCCCTACAGAAACATTCACACAATGAGTATAGATAACAAATATCTCAGTGCAATATCAAACCACACTATCAATATCAATGATAAAGCACAAATAAATCATCAATACGTGAATGTTCTGTATCATGCATCCACAAATGCACTATGTCATGACATGTCTCAACAATTACCCTATTATCACGAGCCCCATATGATATGCATATTCAGCTCAATATGTCAGTGGAACCACATCACATCTTCATATTAGCAGCACATATCATAGTACCATGCTCATCTGTGATAATAGCCAGAGCATATACCCACACCAAGTGTATATCTCTCAAGCCAAAGCATATGTAGTATATCTCTCGTGGCAACGATCCCAGCCAAATCATATACCACACCAGGCATATCTATCAAGGCATTGATCTCACCAAAGCATATACACATATCTATCAAGGCATCCATCCCAATCATATGAAATCCATGTATGAACATGCATATGAACTACCAATCATATGACACAAGATAACATAAATCATATGATATCAAAACCATAACATCATCATCACATCATATCTATACTCCGTACGTCAACACGTACCTGTATTGCGACACAAAAGCGATAAATCAGGCGTTGATAGCTAATTGCCTCTTTGCCCTGTCCCCTGAGATGATGCTACAACAATGCCAACAATATATCATGTTATCATAGGCATTAAAATCAAATTCTACATATTTCATTTTTTCAACATTCTGCCATCACCGATCGATCGCCCCGAATTCTCGATCGATCGCTGAACTGTTCACTCTTCACCGATCGATCGAACAAAATCACCGATCGATCGCCACATGCTCACCGATCGATCGCCTCAATTCACCGATCGATCGCCTCATGCTCAAACCGCCTTAAAACTTTACTGTTCGCGGCGATCGATCGAGATCACATGCCGATCGATCGGCGCGATCAGAAAAAATGAGACAATGGCGATTTTGAGCTTATCTTCATGGTACTTCTTGCACAACTCATTTCCTATCATGTAACCATGATTCATGCACTCCCTAGTATCATATAAACATGTTCCTAACATCCTAGAATCCAATTCTTGGCAAAGAAACAAGTTATGATTCTAAGCATCAATAATTGATATTCCCCTTCACATAAATCAATACCAATTACATAATTCAAGTGTAAAACCATGAAATTCTTACCAAGATAGTAAGAAAGCACTTCACACACCTTCCTAGCTCAATTTACAAGTGAATCCCAAGCTCAAACCACAAGAAAGTTGAAAGAGATGGAGAGGAGCTTGGTAGTGTTTTAGTAGGTGTAAAGTGAGTACTATGTGATTTTCTTCCCTAAAGCACCTTGATATAAGGTCATTAGTTTCTCTAACCACTTGTTATCATATTGTTTGGAGTTAATAACATGTTATCTAACATGTACATGAAATGAACCCCAAATTCAAATTCCAATTGCAAGTAAATTCACATACACATGTAATTCCCTTCAAACTCATATCACACATCTTATGAAATGCAACTCACATGTACATTCTAATGCACCTTCAAATGCATGATACATGTACACCAATGGTATATTCTACTATACATGTATTGTCATATATTTCACTCATTGTCATATATTATTTGTTACATGTATTAATTCATTCTTAGTTCCACCCGAACCCCCAATATCATACCGCCACGTGATATAATTACATCATAATCATATCACACGTATATAACATAAATCGAGGCATTACAATTCTCCCCCACTCATTGAATTTCGTCCTCAAAATTGTATATACAAACATGCATGTATAGATACTCAACTCAACAATCCTTCTATAAGAAGATAGGAAACATGCTCATGGATGCAACAGTACAGTATGTATATACCAACAGTATAATAAAACTGTAAAATCATACCAGAAAACAAATCTGGATACCGTTGCATCATATGCTGCTCCGTCTCCCACGTTGCCTCTTCGACACCCCGTCTGTCCCACTGTACCTTAACCATAGGAATCACCTTATTACGCAACCTGCGTTCAGCTCGATCCAAGATCATAACCGGTCGTTCCTCATACGACACATCTGTATCCAACTGTACATCAGGTAGCTGTAATACATGACTCGGATCTGGTTCATACTTCCTCAACAATGAAACATGAAAAACATCATGAATACTACTCAATGCCGGTGGTAGTGCCAAGCGATATGCCAACGTACCAATACGTTGCAATACCTCATACGGACCAACATACCGTGGAGACAATTTTCCACGCTTACCAAACCGTACTACACCTTTAAAAGGTGAGATTTTTAAGAACACACGGTCACCAACTTGAAATTCAAGTGGTCTACGTCGCTTATTGGCATACGCAGCCTGTCTATCCTGAGCAGCTTTAAGTTTCAATCGAATGACCTTTACTTTCTCTTCCATTTCATGAATCATATCCGGTCCAGTTAAGGAAGACTGATCCACATCATCCCAATACAATGGCGATCTACATCGTCGCCCATACAAAGCCTCAAATGGTGCCATCTGTATACTAGACTGATAACTGTTGTTATATGAAAATTCCACTAATGGCAACGACTCTTGCCAAGAGGTATCAAACTCTAATACACAGGCACGCAACATATCCTCAAGCGTCTGTATCGTACGCTCTGTTTGTCCATCTGTCTGAGGATGATATGCTGTACTCAACCGTACTTCAGTTCCCAACGCTGTCTGTAACCCTTCCCATAAATGAGAAGTAAATCTCGGATCCCTATCCGATACAATGGAAACTGGAATACCATGTAATCTCACTACATGTTGAATGTACAACTGTGCCATTCTCAGATATGTAAACGTCATACAATATGGCACAAAATGAGATACTTTGGTGAGTCGGTCAACAATCACCCAAATGGCATCGCAACCAGAAGACGTCCATGGTAAATGAGTCACAAAATCCATCGTGATATGTTCCCATTTCCACTGAGGAATTTCCAAACTATGTAATTCACCTCCTGGTCTCTGTCTTTCCGCTTTCACTTGTTGACAGATCAAACACCGTTTCACAAAGCTCAATACATCCTGTTTCATACGTTTCCACCAATATTGTGTACGTAGATCATGATACATTTTCTTTCCTCCAGGATGTATGCTGTATCTACTACAATGAGCACGTTGTAGTAGTTCTTGGCGTAGTCCTAATGAAGCAGGTACTACCCAACAGTTTCTGTACTTCAAAGTTCCATCACTTGTAAGTACAAAGTGAGATGTTTGTCCTTGACTTATCATTTCCTTCCACTGTTGTACTTCATCATCAGTCAGTTGTGCCGTTCTGATTTTCTCAAAAATGTCAGGTTCAACCAACAATGTTGATACCCGTAGTGGCACTGTGTCCATATCAAAAGCATAACCCGAAGTACAACAAGAAGTCATCAATGCGGATAAATGAATCACCTCATCAGCTGTATGATGTACATTTCGACTCAAGGCATCTGCTGTAAGATTAGCTTTTCCTGGATGATATTCAATCTCACAATCATAATCTTTCAACAGATCCATCCATCTCCTTTGTCTCATATTCAACTCTGCTTGAGTGAATAGAAATTTGAGACTCTTATGATCTGTATATATGGTAAAAGACGTACCATATAAATAATGTCGCCATATCTTCAATGCAAAGACAATGGCAGCCAATTCCAGATCATGTACTGGATATCTCAGTTCATGTGGCTTTAACTGTCGTGATGGATAAGCCACTACATGTTTGTCCTGCATCAATACACAACCCAAACCAAGTAAAGATGCATGAGTATATACTGCAAACCTGTCATGCTCAGATGGAATGATCAAGACTGGAGCTGTAGTCAATCGATGTTTTAGTTCCTGGAAACAACGCTCACAAGCCTCTGACCATTGAAATGATACTCCCTTCTGTGTCAAATGTGTCAATGGTTTGGCAATTGCTGAAAATCCTTCAACAAACCGTCTATAATATCCAGCCAAACCTAAGAAACTACGAATCTCTGGCACAGAAGTAGGTGCTGACCAATTCAACACTGCTTCCACTTTCTTTGGATCAACTGATATACCTTCCTCGGAAATAACATGTCCTAAAAAGCCGGCACTAGTCAACCAAAACTCACATTTACTGAGTTTGGCATACAACTGATGTGTCCTCAACAATTGCACTACCATATGCAAATGTTGAACATGTTCTGCATCACTCTGCGAATAGATCAGTATATCATCGATAAAGACAATGACAAAGCGATCAAGGTATTCCTGGAAAACCCGATTCATTAGACTCATAAAGACAGCAGGAGCATTTGTCACTCCAAATGGCATTACCAGAAACTCATAATGTCCATAACGAGTTCTGAATGCTGTCTTCTGTATATCTCCTTCCCTCACACGTATTTGATGATATCCTGACCTCAAATCAATCTTAGAATAAATTCTTGAACCCTGCAACTGATCAAACAAATCATCAATACGGGGAAGAGGATATTTATTCTTTATCGTTACCTTGTTCAATTGTCTATAGTCAATACAGAATCTCATTGTACCATCCTTCTTCTTAACAAATAAAACCGGAGCACCCCAAGGCGATACACTAGGATGTATGTACCCCTTGTCCAATAAGTCTTGCAATTGAGTTTTCAACTCTTTCAATTCAGTTGGTGCCATCCGATAAGGAGCCCGTGAAATTGCAGAAGTACCAGGTATCAAATCAATACCAAATTCCACTTCTCGACTCGGTGGAAATCCAGGTATCTCATCTGGAAACACATCCGCATATTCTGCAACCACTGGTATCTCATCCACTTTCCTTTCTCTTTTCTGTTCATTTACATTAAGGGCATAAATCAAATAACCCGCATGTCCACGCTCTAACAAACGCGACATTCGGATTGCTGATATCAAAGGAATCCTTGCCCTCGATCCTTGGCCATAAAAATACCATTGAGTTCCAGTATCAGATTTAAATCTTACTACCTTCTGACAACAATCCACAACAGATTGATATTTACTCAATACATCAATTCCAAGGATGCAATCAAAATCTGACATGTCTAACACAATCAAATCAGCTTGTAGCCAATACACAGTCCCAAACTGAATAACACAATCAGACACACTCTGACAAGTCCTCACAGTAGTTCCCATGGGTGTCGAAACATAAAGAGGCATCAACAGTGGAGACGAGCATATATGATACTGATCAATAAACGCTTGTGCAATAAAAGAATGTGATGCACCAGTATCAATCAATAGAAAAGCAGGATAAGTAAATAAAGTACACTTACCCGCTATCACAGTATCAGGAGCTGCCTCTGCTTCCTCCCTGTTCAGTGCATACACCTGAGCCTGAGGTGTTCCTGCCCTCTGTCCTCCACCAGACTGTGGTACACCCTGTGGTCTCTGCTGCACTGTATTTTCTGACACTGGTCCTCTCCTCTGTTGTCCACTCACTTGAGGACAATCACGGATCACATGTCCTGGTTTCCCACAACGGAAACAAACTACCGTATCAAACTGTGGACAATTTCGTTGATAATGTGGCCCTCCACATTTAAAACAGTGTAATCCTCGTCCGCTACTACTACTACTTCCTTGGGACTGTCCTTTAGATTTTTGGTCATCCCCTTTTCGTGCTCCAAAACGTTTTCCACTAAACCTAGATGAAGATGCACCACCTCGTGGTGATCTAAATGATTCCCCTCTAGGTCTCATACTGTCAGATGTAAGTGGTTGGGCTTGTCCAACATCTGTATATACCCCTACGGCAATCTCAGCCATCTCAGCTCTAGTCAACGCTTCTTCATAAGATGTAGGATTATTGGACATTACCCTATCAAACAATTCAGGCCTCAACCCTTTCACAAACTGTCTGATCTTTGCCTTTGGGTTGACAACAATATGTGGCACATATCGGAGCAAAGAAGAATAGTGCACAGCATAGTTAGATACTGTCATCGCTCCCTGTCTCAAATTTGTAAATTCATCCTCTTTCCTCTGCCTTGCAGCAACAGAGAAATAATGCTCCAGGAACTTCGTTCGAAACACATCCCAGTTAACTGTATGTCCTTGAGCCCTCAACTCAAGTACTGTGGACTTCCACCACATGGTAGCGTTTATCGTGTACGCCCAAATTAACCCCACTCAATCCTCAAGATTGATAACAATAATGTAGTAGCGTGAGTAGGGATCGATCCCACGAGGAGGTGTGAATTCTCGTGTTAATGAAAATCAAAATCAAAAGAATAAAAGATGGGGTTGTGAATGAATTATACTAATTAAAATTAAAACTAAAGATTAAAGTAACGAAAGTTATTCTTGGTATCGGTCGACTCTTCCTTGGAATTATCATCTATTTCATCGATTCACAAAAGACTCAATTTTTCATATGAATATTCATCGTTGGACGTTTAATCCAATAATCAAAGTCCTATCTCACCTTACGTGTAGTTAAGTAGCCCAAGCGTTCTAGTTTAACCCTTATTAAACAATCAATCAAAATACAAGCGATTAAGATTTAAATTGATGATAGCATATGAACTAGTGAGATCGATGAAGCTAAACAACATAATCCAAGCGTCTATGTTTAATCTAGTCAAGTGTTCTTCCTAAGAATTTAACAAACTCACAAGCGGAATTTAATTAATCTTAGTTGCTTCGTAAATTAGAGGGATCAAACGATTCCGTATTTGATATCTAATTTAGCGTTAGATTTCATGCAAGTTATTAGGTTGTCAATCCAATAAACAAACACAACAATCATATCAATAAAATCAGAAAAACTCTTGATACTCAATAAAATTGATAATTAAAGCGTATGAATCTCCCCAAGATAAATAATTCCAAGGATTTGTCTTCCTCAACCAAGAATTAAAAACTAGCTAGACATAATCTAACAAAAACAATAAATAAAAGCAAGGGAAAGAATACTAATCCGATCTCCGCTCGTCGAGGTGTCAATCCCGCCTTCGCTTCGATCTTCGTAGCCGTCTTCAACAAAATTGAAAGAAAAAATATAAAACTATATAAACTACTCTACCCTAACTATCTAGATGGTTAAAAGGTCTGAATTTCGAGTATATATGTATTGGGAGGCTGATGGAGTAGGTTAGAATCCATGTGGGAAGGAAAGAAATCAAGAATTTTAATTTTCCAAAAGTCTTCAGGCGTAATTACGCGTATAATGGCGTAGCTACGCCTAGACATGCCGTAGCGTTGGCGTAATTACGCCTGTGAATGGCGTAATTACGCCTGTCCATCATTTTTCTGGCGAGTTTTGTATTTTGGCCATAACTTTCACATACGAACTCCGAATTCGACGAGTCAGCTGTCCACGCGAAGATAACTTAAAGTTCTACAACTTTTATATGGACCACATTCCCAAAACTTGGCTGGAATACATAGAAATTTGAGGAGAAAGGAGCAACATGTGTCTTTGATTCCGGTTTTTTTCCTCTTTTCTTCAACTTTATTGCTTCTTTCATCATTTTAGCTTGATTTCTTCACCTTTCCCTACATTTACACAAATATACGATTAGGTAGCATATGTATCAATTTATCCATCAAAATATACCAAATCGTAGACAATTAAGTGCAATAGATGTGTCTATTTCTAGTCACATCAAACACCCCCATACTTAATCTTTACTCGACCTCGAGTAAATCAGACAAAACTAAAATCTTTTTGCTTGGCTCATAGCATCAAAACAAACTAACTTGTATCACTTTTATGCCTCAACAATTATAAACATGCATAGTAATGAAAGGCGGTGAAAAATTAACATTGGAACAATTTCAATCCCTAAACATTTCGTACCCAACAAAGCAGTGAACGTGTGTGTGTGGTCTTGAACAAGTGTCATGTACAAATTATAGATCCAATAGATGTAAACTCACAATAGTTCAAGTCATACACTAACACAAGTATAAGCTCACTTGCACACTCTTCTCCACTATCTTAGCCACTTTGCAAACATAAATCAAGTAGGTCTTTATTAGCTTGTAGTGTGGCCTAGGTATTGGCTTATGAAAGAAAGGTAAGGATATATCAAGTAAGAGAGTATGATGAAATGCACACTAAAAGCTTCTCTTCTTGTATGAATTTTTCAAACCTTGTTCATTTTTTTCAAGGTTTATTTCAACATTTTTCTTCTTTAGTGCCTTGGCTCCCATTGGAGTCATATTTTTATCTATTTTCTCAAGGCATTCCTTTTTCTTTCATGCATTCCATTCTTTTGACAATTAAGCTCACAAATATACTTCAATGATTCCCAAGTGCATTTGAATGAAATACATCATACTCCCTTAAAAGGTATCACATTTAGGCTCATTAGGGAAGGATGATAAGCTAGTCAAGGAATGTTGAATGGGGGTCTTGAGTATGCTTAGCATACTCCCATTCTTTTACATTAAGGCTCAAAAAGGGTACTAGAGGTTGATTTTGTTTACATGGTAGGCTTGAAAGGCTCAAACGCATCAAAGATTGCCTATATCACTTTCATGTTTGCAAGTAGTCTAGACATACGCCTCAAAGAGCATGTAGTTAAGTTCTAGCATGTATTAGAGACTTCTTAAGACTATCACAAAGTTTACACAATCTTCACTAAGCTATGCACACTTCACAAGCCATGACAATAATGTGCTCAAAATATTCAACTACTAAGTTAAAGTAAACTTTGCATTAGAGTTCAAAGTGTTCCAAGGTTAACAATTCACCTATGTTCAAAAGCATGCATGATATCAATTAGGTTTCATCATGGGCTAGTGATTCTAAGCATGTGTTCATTACTTATGAGCTCAAAATTTTAAATTTTTCGATTTTTTTGTATTTTTGAAATAAGAAAAACAATAACACACTACTAATCCCTCCCCCATACTTAAATCTTACATTGTCCCCAATGTAAGGCAAAAATACAAGAGAAAAGAAAAGTCTAACTAATAAAGCAATAAAAAATAAAAGGGAGAAATGAAACTAACTCCCCTTGGGTTGCCTCCCAAGCAGCGCCTCTGTTTAACGTCGGTGGCCCGACGCCAGTCCTCTCGCTTAAGGCGATGCCTATTTGCCTTGAACCTCTTGGAGGGTTTTTGTCTTTTCACTATGTCGCCTTCCTCCAAAGAAGTCAGTTGAGGTCGATCAAGATCTACCTCATGGCATCCTTTAACTTGTCGTCCCCTATGCTCGCCTTTGGGAATCTCATTCTGGTAAGATTCCTTGTTATCCACATCGACCTCTGTTTGTTCTTCAAGTATTGATGGCATCAGTACCATCGTTTCTGGAGTTTCTACCTCTTTGCCACTGTCCAAGGTGTTGTTGTCTTCGAAAAAATAGTCCCAAGGATCCATTTCAACACAGTACTCTATCGCCGACTCCTCTTCCACATCACTTGATTCATCTAAGTATTCAACATAGCTCTCAGTTGGAAACTTACCTTGCGGAGTTGTAGGATATACAAGCTCCTTTTCTTCTATTGGCACATGTATCTCCACTTCTAGCTCGGGTGGCATCAGTACCACCTTCTCCATAGTCTCCTCTTCTTCATCACTCCATGATTCGAATGCAATCATGGTCTCCTTTTGTGCTGCTATCCGATCGGCTGATCTTATTATTTGCTCCATTTGGTTACCCAAATTCTGAGTGCTAGCCCTGAATTCCTGTTGAAATTGCAAAGTACTATCATTAAGTTTTGAAAGAAGATCCTCTAAAGACTCACCAGGGGTATGATATTGAGGTTGTTGCGGCCATGGCGAATATTGTGGTATGTATGGCGGTAGATAGGACTGCATGTAAGGTGGAGGTGGGCTCATCCATTGATTGTCATAGTTGAGATTGGGATGATCACTCCAACTTGAGTTGTATGTTCTTTGTCCACTCCCTACGCCAAGTTGGTGCACAAGATACGCCAATTCGTCTAGTCGCCTATAGTCCTCCATGAAAAGATCCAATTTTTAAGAAATCAACCTGTAAGCACGAACAAACAAGAGTAGCGGTGTGGGGGAAAGAAAGAAATAAAACGAAATAGAGAAAAAAAAACAGAAAATATTAACACAAAAATATACAACGCCTCCCCGGCAACGGCGCCAAAATTTGGTGTGCGTTTATCGTGTACGCCCAAATTAACCCCACTCAATCCTCAAGATTGATAACAATAATGTAGTAGCGTGAGTAGGGATCGATCCCGTGAGTAGGGATCGATCCCACGAGGAGGTGTGAATTCTCGTGTTAATGAAAATCAAAATCAAAAGAATAAAAGATGGGGTTGTGAATGAATTATACTAATTAAAATTAAAACTAAAGATTAAAGTAACGAAAGTTATTCTTGGTATCGGTCGACTCTTCCTTGGAATTATCATCTATTTCATCGATTCACAAAAGACTCAATTTTTCATATGAATATTCATCGTTGGACGTTTAATCCAATAATCAAAGTCCTATCTCACCTTACGTGTAGTTAAGTAGCCCAAGCGTTCTAGTTTAACCCTTATTAAACAATCAATCAAAATACAAGCGATTAAGATTTAAATTGATGATAGCATATGAACTAGTGAGATCGATGAAGCTAAACAACATAATCCAAGCGTCTATGTTTAATCTAGTCAAGTGTTCTTCCTAAGAATTTAACAAACTCACAAGCGGAATTTAATTAATCTTAGTTGCTTCGTAAATTAGAGGGATCAAACGATTCCGTATTTGATATCTAATTTAGCGTTAGATTTCATGCAAGTTATTAGGTTGTCAATCCAATAAACAAACACAACAATCATATCAATAAAATCAGAAAAACTCTTGATACTCAATAAAATTGATAATTAAAGCGTATGAATCTCCCCAAGATAAATAATTCCAAGGATTTGTCTTCCTCAACCAAGAATTAAAAACTAGCTAGACATAATCTAACAAAAACAATAAATAAAAGCAAGGGAAAGAATACTAATCCGATCTCCGCTCGTCGAGGTGTCAATCCCGCCTTCGCTTCGATCTTCGTAGCCGTCTTCAACAAAATTGAAAGAAAAAATATAAAACTATATAAACTACTCTACCCTAACTATCTAGATGGTTAAAAGGTCTGAATTTCGAGTATATATGTATTGGGAGGCTGATGGAGTAGGTTAGAATCCATGTGGGAAGGAAAGAAATCAAGAATTTTAATTTTCCAAAAGTCTTCAGGCGTAATTACGCGTATAATGGCGTAGCTACGCCTAGACATGCCGTAGCGTTGGCGTAATTACGCCTGTGAATGGCGTAATTACGCCTGTCCATCATTTTTCTGGCGAGTTTTGTATTTTGGCCATAACTTTCACATACGAACTCCGAATTCGACGAGTCAGCTGTCCACGCGAAGATAACTTAAAGTTCTACAACTTTTATATGGACCACATTCCCAAAACTTGGCTGGAATACATAGAAATTTGAGGAGAAAGGAGCAACATGTGTCTTTGATTCCGGTTTTTTTTCCTCTTTTCTTCAACTTTATTGCTTCTTTCATCATTTTAGCTTGATTTCTTCACCTTTCCCTACATTTACACAAATATACGATTAGGTAGCATATGTATCAATTTATCCATCAAAATATACCAAATCGTAGACAATTAAGTGCAATAGATGTGTCTATTTCTAGTCACATCAAACACCCCCATACTTAATCTTTACTCGACCTCGAGTAAATCAGACAAAACTAAAATCTTTTTGCTTGGCTCATAGCATCAAAACAAACTAACTTGTATCACTTTTATGCCTCAACAATTATAAACATGCATAGTAATGAAAGGCGGTGAAAAATTAACATTGGAACAATTTCAATCCCTAAACATTTCGTACCCAACAAAGCAGTGAACGTGTGTGTGTGGTCTTGAACAAGTGTCATGTACAAATTATAGATCCAATAGATGTAAACTCACAATAGTTCAAGTCATACACTAACACAAGTATAAGCTCACTTGCACACTCTTCTCCACTATCTTAGCCACTTTGCAAACATAAATCAAGTAGGTCTTTATTAGCTTGTAGTGTGGCCTAGGTATTGGCTTATGAAAGAAAGGTAAGGATATATCAAGTAAGAGAGTATGATGAAATGCACACTAAAAGCTTCTCTTCTTGTATGAATTTTTCAAACCTTGTTCATTTTTTTCAAGGTTTATTTCAACATTTTTCTTCTTTAGTGCCTTGGCTCCCATTGGAGTCATATTTTTATCTATTTTCTCAAGGCATTCCTTTTTCTTTCATGCATTCCATTCTTTTGACAATTAAGCTCACAAATATACTTCAATGATTCCCAAGTGCATTTGAATGAAATACATCATACTCCCTTAAAAGGTATCACATTTAGGCTCATTAGGGAAGGATGATAAGCTAGTCAAGGAATGTTGAATGGGGGTCTTGAGTATGCTTAGCATACTCCCATTCTTTTACATTAAGGCTCAAAAAGGGTACTAGAGGTTGATTTTGTTTACATGGTAGGCTTGAAAGGCTCAAACGCATCAAAGATTGCCTATATCACTTTCATGTTTGCAAGTAGTCTAGACATACGCCTCAAAGAGCATGTAGTTAAGTTCTAGCATGTATTAGAGACTTCTTAAGACTATCACAAAGTTTACACAATCTTCACTAAGCTATGCACACTTCACAAGCCATGACAATAATGTGCTCAAAATATTCAACTACTAAGTTAAAGTAAACTTTGCATTAGAGTTCAAAGTGTTCCAAGGTTAACAATTCACCTATGTTCAAAAGCATGCATGATATCAATTAGGTTTCATCATGGGCTAGTGATTCTAAGCATGTGTTCATTACTTATGAGCTCAAAATTTTAAATTTTTCGATTTTTTTGTATTTTTTTGAAATAAGAAAAACAATAACACACTACTAATCCCTCCCCCATACTTAAATCTTACATTGTCCCCAATGTAAGGCAAAAATACAAGAGAAAAGAAAAGTCTAACTAATAAAGCAATAAAAAATAAAAGGGAGAAATGAAACTAACTCCCCTTGGGTTGCCTCCCAAGCAGCGCCTCTGTTTAACGTCGGTGGCCCGACGCCAGTCCTCTCGCTTAAGGCGATGCCTATTTGCCTTGAACCTCTTGGAGGGTTTTTGTCTTTTCACTATGTCGCCTTCCTCCAAAGAAGTCAGTTGAGGTCGATCAAGATCTACCTCATGGCATCCTTTAACTTGTCGTCCCCTATGCTCGCCTTTGGGAATCTCATTCTGGTAAGATTCCTTGTTATCCACATCGACCTCTGTTTGTTCTTCAAGTATTGATGGCATCAGTACCATCGTTTCTGGAGTTTCTACCTCTTTGCCACTGTCCAAGGTGTTGTTGTCTTCGAAAAAATAGTCCCAAGGATCCATTTCAACACAGTACTCTATCGCCGACTCCTCTTCCACATCACTTGATTCATCTAAGTATTCAACATAGCTCTCAGTTGGAAACTTACCTTGCGGAGTTGTAGGATATACAAGCTCCTTTTCTTCTATTGGCACATGTATCTCCACTTCTAGCTCGGGTGGCATCAGTACCACCTTCTCCATAGTCTCCTCTTCTTCATCACTCCATGATTCGAATGCAATCATGGTCTCCTTTTGTGCTGCTATCCGATCGGCTGATCTTATTATTTGCTCCATTTGGTTACCCAAATTCTGAGTGCTAGCCCTGAATTCCTGTTGAAATTGCAAAGTACTATCATTAAGTTTTGAAAGAAGATCCTCTAAAGACTCACCAGGGGTATGATATTGAGGTTGTTGCGGCCATGGCGAATATTGTGGTATGTATGGCGGTAGATAGGACTGCATGTAAGGTGGAGGTGGGCTCATCCATTGATTGTCATAGTTGAGATTGGGATGATCACTCCAACTTGAGTTGTATGTTCTTTGTCCACTCCCTACGCCAAGTTGGTGCACAAGATACGCCAATTCGTCTAGTCGCCTATAGTCCTCCATGAAAAGATCCAATTTTTAAGAAATCAACCTGTAAGCACGAACAAACAAGAGTAGCGGTGTGGGGGAAAGAAAGAAATAAAACGAAATAGAGAAAAAAAAACAGAAAATATTAACACAAAAATATACAACGCCTCCCCGGCAACGGCGCCAAAATTTGGTGTGCGTTTATCGTGTACGCCCAAATTAACCCCACTCAATCCTCAAGATTGATAACAATAATGTAGTAGCGTGAGTAGGGATCGATCCCACGAGGAGGTGTGAATTCTCGTGTTAATGAAAATCAAAATCAAAAGAATAAAAGATGGGGTTGTGAATGAATTATACTAATTAAAATTAAAACTAAAGATTAAAGTAACGAAAGTTATTCTTGGTATCGGTCGACTCTTCCTTGGAATTATCATCTATTTCATCGATTCACAAAAGACTCAATTTTTCATATGAATATTCATCGTTGGACGTTTAATCCAATAATCAAAGTCCTATCTCACCTTACGTGTAGTTAAGTAGCCCAAGCGTTCTAGTTTAACCCTTATTAAACAATCAATCAAAATACAAGCGATTAAGATTTAAATTGATGATAGCATATGAACTAGTGAGATCGATGAAGCTAAACAACATAATCCAAGCGTCTATGTTTAATCTAGTCAAGTGTTCTTCCTAAGAATTTAACAAACTCACAAGCGGAATTTAATTAATCTTAGTTGCTTCGTAAATTAGAGGGATCAAACGATTCCGTATTTGATATCTAATTTAGCGTTAGATTTCATGCAAGTTATTAGGTTGTCAATCCAATAAACAAACACAACAATCATATCAATAAAATCAGAAAAACTCTTGATACTCAATAAAATTGATAATTAAAGCGTATGAATCTCCCCAAGATAAATAATTCCAAGGATTTGTCTTCCTCAACCAAGAATTAAAAACTAGCTAGACATAATCTAACAAAAACAATAAATAAAAGCAAGGGAAAGAATACTAATCCGATCTCCGCTCGTCGAGGTGTCAATCCCGCCTTCGCTTCGATCTTCGTAGCCGTCTTCAACAAAATTGAAAGAAAAAATATAAAACTATATAAACTACTCTACCCTAACTATCTAGATGGTTAAAAGGTCTGAATTTCGAGTATATATGTATTGGGAGGCTGATGGAGTAGGTTAGAATCCATGTGGGAAGGAAAGAAATCAAGAATTTTAATTTTCCAAAAGTCTTCAGGCGTAATTACGCGTATAATGGCGTAGCTACGCCTAGACATGCCGTAGCGTTGGCGTAATTACGCCTGTGAATGGCGTAATTACGCCTGTCCATCATTTTTCTGGCGAGTTTTGTATTTTGGCCATAACTTTCACATACGAACTCCGAATTCGACGAGTCAGCTGTCCACGCGAAGATAACTTAAAGTTCTACAACTTTTATATGGACCACATTCCCAAAACTTGGCTGGAATACATAGAAATTTGAGGAGAAAGGAGCAACATGTGTCTTTGATTCCGGTTTTTTTTCCTCTTTTCTTCAACTTTATTGCTTCTTTCATCATTTTAGCTTGATTTCTTCACCTTTCCCTACATTTACACAAATATACGATTAGGTAGCATATGTATCAATTTATCCATCAAAATATACCAAATCGTAGACAATTAAGTGCAATAGATGTGTCTATTTCTAGTCACATCAAACACCCCCATACTTAATCTTTACTCGACCTCGAGTAAATCAGACAAAACTAAAATCTTTTTGCTTGGCTCATAGCATCAAAACAAACTAACTTGTATCACTTTTATGCCTCAACAATTATAAACATGCATAGTAATGAAAGGCGGTGAAAAATTAACATTGGAACAATTTCAATCCCTAAACATTTCGTACCCAACAAAGCAGTGAACGTGTGTGTGTGGTCTTGAACAAGTGTCATGTACAAATTATAGATCCAATAGATGTAAACTCACAATAGTTCAAGTCATACACTAACACAAGTATAAGCTCACTTGCACACTCTTCTCCACTATCTTAGCCACTTTGCAAACATAAATCAAGTAGGTCTTTATTAGCTTGTAGTGTGGCCTAGGTATTGGCTTATGAAAGAAAGGTAAGGATATATCAAGTAAGAGAGTATGATGAAATGCACACTAAAAGCTTCTCTTCTTGTATGAATTTTTCAAACCTTGTTCATTTTTTTCAAGGTTTATTTCAACATTTTTCTTCTTTAGTGCCTTGGCTCCCATTGGAGTCATATTTTTATCTATTTTCTCAAGGCATTCCTTTTTCTTTCATGCATTCCATTCTTTTGACAATTAAGCTCACAAATATACTTCAATGATTCCCAAGTGCATTTGAATGAAATACATCATACTCCCTTAAAAGGTATCACATTTAGGCTCATTAGGGAAGGATGATAAGCTAGTCAAGGAATGTTGAATGGGGGTCTTGAGTATGCTTAGCATACTCCCATTCTTTTACATTAAGGCTCAAAAAGGGTACTAGAGGTTGATTTTGTTTACATGGTAGGCTTGAAAGGCTCAAACGCATCAAAGATTGCCTATATCACTTTCATGTTTGCAAGTAGTCTAGACATACGCCTCAAAGAGCATGTAGTTAAGTTCTAGCATGTATTAGAGACTTCTTAAGACTATCACAAAGTTTACACAATCTTCACTAAGCTATGCACACTTCACAAGCCATGACAATAATGTGCTCAAAATATTCAACTACTAAGTTAAAGTAAACTTTGCATTAGAGTTCAAAGTGTTCCAAGGTTAACAATTCACCTATGTTCAAAAGCATGCATGATATCAATTAGGTTTCATCATGGGCTAGTGATTCTAAGCATGTGTTCATTACTTATGAGCTCAAAATTTTAAATTTTTCGATTTTTTTGTATTTTTGAAATAAGAAAAACAATAACACACTACTAATCCCTCCCCCATACTTAAATCTTACATTGTCCCCAATGTAAGGCAAAAATACAAGAGAAAAGAAAAGTCTAACTAATAAAGCAATAAAAAATAAAAGGGAGAAATGAAACTAACTCCCCTTGGGTTGCCTCCCAAGCAGCGCCTCTGTTTAACGTCGGTGGCCCGACGCCAGTCCTCTCGCTTAAGGCGATGCCTATTTGCCTTGAACCTCTTGGAGGGTTTTTGTCTTTTCACTATGTCGCCTTCCTCCAAAGAAGTCAGTTGAGGTCGATCAAGATCTACCTCATGGCATCCTTTAACTTGTCGTCCCCTATGCTCGCCTTTGGGAATCTCATTCTGGTAAGATTCCTTGTTATCCACATCGACCTCTGTTTGTTCTTCAAGTATTGATGGCATCAGTACCATCGTTTCTGGAGTTTCTACCTCTTTGCCACTGTCCAAGGTGTTGTTGTCTTCGAAAAAATAGTCCCAAGGATCCATTTCAACACAGTACTCTATCGCCGACTCCTCTTCCACATCACTTGATTCATCTAAGTATTCAACATAGCTCTCAGTTGGAAACTTACCTTGCGGAGTTGTAGGATATACAAGCTCCTTTTCTTCTATTGGCACATGTATCTCCACTTCTAGCTCGGGTGGCATCAGTACCACCTTCTCCATAGTCTCCTCTTCTTCATCACTCCATGATTCGAATGCAATCATGGTCTCCTTTTGTGCTGCTATCCGATCGGCTGATCTTATTATTTGCTCCATTTGGTTACCCAAATTCTGAGTGCTAGCCCTGAATTCCTGTTGAAATTGCAAAGTACTATCATTAAGTTTTGAAAGAAGATCCTCTAAAGACTCACCAGGGGTATGATATTGAGGTTGTTGCGGCCATGGCGAATATTGTGGTATGTATGGCGGTAGATAGGACTGCATGTAAGGTGGAGGTGGGCTCATCCATTGATTGTCATAGTTGAGATTGGGATGATCACTCCAACTTGAGTTGTATGTTCTTTGTCCACTCCCTACGCCAAGTTGGTGCACAAGATACGCCAATTCGTCTAGTCGCCTATAGTCCTCCATGAAAAGATCCAATTTTTAAGAAATCAACCTGTAAGCACGAACAAACAAGAGTAGCGGTGTGGGGGAAAGAAAGAAATAAAACGAAATAGAGAAAAAAAAACAGAAAATATTAACACAAAAATATACAACGCCTCCCCGGCAACGGCGCCAAAATTTGGTGTGCGTTTATCGTGTACGCCCAAATTAACCCCACTCAATCCTCAAGATTGATAACAATAATGTAGTAGCGTGAGTAGGGATCGATCCCACGAGGAGGTGTGAATTCTCGTGTTAATGAAAATCAAAATCAAAAGAATAAAAGATGGGGTTGTGAATGAATTATACTAATTAAAATTAAAACTAAAGATTAAAGTAACGAAAGTTATTCTTGGTATCGGTCGACTCTTCCTTGGAATTATCATCTATTTCATCGATTCACAAAAGACTCAATTTTTCATATGAATATTCATCGTTGGACGTTTAATCCAATAATCAAAGTCCTATCTCACCTTACGTGTAGTTAAGTAGCCCAAGCGTTCTAGTTTAACCCTTATTAAACAATCAATCAAAATACAAGCGATTAAGATTTAAATTGATGATAGCATATGAACTAGTGAGATCGATGAAGCTAAACAACATAATCCAAGCGTCTATGTTTAATCTAGTCAAGTGTTCTTCCTAAGAATTTAACAAACTCACAAGCGGAATTTAATTAATCTTAGTTGCTTCGTAAATTAGAGGGATCAAACGATTCCGTATTTGATATCTAATTTAGCGTTAGATTTCATGCAAGTTATTAGGTTGTCAATCCAATAAACAAACACAACAATCATATCAATAAAATCAGAAAAACTCTTGATACTCAATAAAATTGATAATTAAAGCGTATGAATCTCCCCAAGATAAATAATTCCAAGGATTTGTCTTCCTCAACCAAGAATTAAAAACTAGCTAGACATAATCTAACAAAAACAATAAATAAAAGCAAGGGAAAGAATACTAATCCGATCTCCGCTCGTCGAGGTGTCAATCCCGCCTTCGCTTCGATCTTCGTAGCCGTCTTCAACAAAATTGAAAGAAAAAATATAAAACTATATAAACTACTCTACCCTAACTATCTAGATGGTTAAAAGGTCTGAATTTCGAGTATATATGTATTGGGAGGCTGATGGAGTAGGTTAGAATCCATGTGGGAAGGAAAGAAATCAAGAATTTTAATTTTCCAAAAGTCTTCAGGCGTAATTACGCGTATAATGGCGTAGCTACGCCTAGACATGCCGTAGCGTTGGCGTAATTACGCCTGTGAATGGCGTAATTACGCCTGTCCATCATTTTTCTGGCGAGTTTTGTATTTTGGCCATAACTTTCACATACGAACTCCGAATTCGACGAGTCAGCTGTCCACGCGAAGATAACTTAAAGTTCTACAACTTTTATATGGACCACATTCCCAAAACTTGGCTGGAATACATAGAAATTTGAGGAGAAAGGAGCAACATGTGTCTTTGATTCCGGTTTTTTTTCCTCTTTTCTTCAACTTTATTGCTTCTTTCATCATTTTAGCTTGATTTCTTCACCTTTCCCTACATTTACACAAATATACGATTAGGTAGCATATGTATCAATTTATCCATCAAAATATACCAAATCGTAGACAATTAAGTGCAATAGATGTGTCTATTTCTAGTCACATCACCACATCATAGCTTTCTTTGCTAACTGGAATTCAGCTAAACGTAACCAAGCAGTCTTGGCACACGGTGCTGACACAAAGATCTGTTCCACACGTTCTAGCCACTCCTCTGCCAGTTCTCCTGATTCAGTCCCCTCAAACCTGGGTGGCTGATAACTCAGAAACTGCGTCAATGTCAATTCTCCAGGCAACAGTACATGTTCCACTGGTCCTTGCTCAATCGGTGGTGGTGGCACAGGCACCATCCTTACACTAGCATTGCCACTCAAGGCATCCCCAACATCCTCATGATACCCTCTGTCTGTCATAGCTGTATAACAAGGGTTAACAATAACATTTACAAGTATATAACATGTTAGAATAACATCATATTCCAAATCCTAACATGATATTACCATTCTCAACATGTTTTCAAGTGTTTAGGTAACTCCCTAATACACTTCCTCTACCCATGTTCACCCCGTTCTCGAACCACTGCTCTGATACCACTAATGTGGGGTCCTCGTTACTTAATCCATTATGTATTCAATTAAACATACATATGTGAGTCTGAATTAAGTAATAACATGCACTAATTTAGATTATCTTACTAGTTAAGTTGTTACAAGGTTTACAAAACCCTAACCAACTATACATCAAATGTACAAGTAACAACCTACTCTAAGATAACCCCTATGCAGTGGTTCCCCTCGCAGCGGAAATCATGACTCACGCTCCCCACGTTTATGAGTCCCTACAGAAACATTCACACAATGAGTATAGATAACAAATATCTCAGTGCAATATCAAACCACAATATCAATATCAATGATAAAGCACAAATAAATCATCAATACGTGAATGTTCTGTATCATGCATCCACAAATGCACTATGTCATGACATGTCTCAACAATTACCCTATTATCACGAGCCCCATATGATATGCCTATTCAGCTCAATATGTCAGTGGAACCACATCACATCCATGCTCATCTGTGATAATAGCCAGAGCATATACCCACACCAAGTGTATATCTCTCAAGCCAAAGCATATGTAGTATATCTCTCGTGGCAACGATCCCAGCCAAATCATATACCACACCAGGCATATCTATCGAGGCATTGATCTCACCAAAGCATATACACATATCTATCAAGGCATCCATCCCAATCATATGAAATCCATGTATGAACATGCATATGAACTACCAATCATATGACACAAGATAACATAAATCATATGATATCAAAACCATAACATCATCATCACATCATATCTATACTCCGTACGTCAACACGTACCTGTATTGCGACACAAAAGCGATAAATCAGGCGTTGATAGCTAATTGCCTCTTTGCCCTGTCCCCTGAGATGATGCTACAACAATGCCAACAATATATCATGTTATCATAGGCATTAAAATCAAATTCTACATATTTCATTTTTTCAACATTCTGCCATCACCGATCGATCGCCCCGAATTCTCGATCGATCGCTGAACTGTTCACTCTTCACCGATCGATCGAACAAAATCACTGATCGATCGCCACATGCTCACCGATCGATCGCCTCAATTCACCGATCGATCGCCTCATGCTCAAATCGCCTTAAAACTTTACTGTTCGCGGCGATCGATCGAGATCACATGCCGATCGATCGGCGCGATCAGAAAAAATGAGACAATGGCGATTTTGAGCTTATCTTCATGGTAATTCTTGCACAACTCATTTCCTATCATGTAACCATGATTCATGCACTCCCTAGTATCATATAAACATGTTCCTAACATCCTAGAATCCAATTCTTGGCAAAGAAACAAGTTATGATTCTAAGCATCAAAAATTGATATTCCCCTTCACATAAATCAATACCAAGTACATAATTCAAGTGTAAAACCATGAAATTCTTACCAAGATAGTAAGAAAGCACTTCACACACCTTCCTAGCTCAATTTACAAGTGAATCCAAAGCTCAAACCACAAGAAAGTTGAAAGAGATGGAGAGGAGCTTGGTAGTGTTTTAGTAGGTGTAAAGTGAGTACTATGTGATTTTCTTCCCTAAAGCACCTTGATATAAGGTCATTAGTTTCTCTAACCACTTGTTATCATATTGTTTGGAGTTAATAACATGTTATCTAACATGTACATGAAATGAACCCCAAATCAAATTCCAATTGCAAGTAAATTAACATAAACATGTAATTCCCTTCAAACTCATATCACACATCTTATGAAATGCAACTCACATGTACATTCTAATGCACCTTCAAATGCATGATACATGTACACCAATGGTATATTCTACTATACATGTATTGTCATATATTTCACTCATTGTCATATATTATTTGTTACATGTATTAATTCATTCTTAGTTCCACCCGAACCCCCAATATCATACCGCCACGTGATATAATTACACCATAATCATATCACACGTATATAACATAAATCGAGGCATTACACTATGGGTCTAACCCCTTCAGGTGGGTCAACCAAAGTCCATACTTGGTTTGCATACATGGATTCCATCTCAGATTCCATGGCTTCTTGCCATTTCTCAGAATCAGTACCCATTATAGCTTCTTGATAAGATGATGGTTCATCCTCATCAATGAGTAGTAAGTCACATTGTTGAGTCACAAGAAATCCATATCTCTGTGGCTCACGGTGTTCTCTTACAGACCTACGTTGGGCTTGTGTCTCTTGAGCAGGCAATTCATCCATAACTGCTTGTGGTGTCTGCTCTGTTTCCATCTCAATATCATGTTCAATGTTTTCTTGTGGTTGAACTTCACTAAGTTCTATTTGTCTCCCACTGGTTCTTCTCGAAATAAATTCTCTTTCAAGAAAGACACCAGTCTGAGCAACAACTACTTTGTTCTCGGTGGGATAATAGAAATAGTATCCTTTCGTTTCCTTAGGATACCCCACAAATAAACACTTATCAGATTTGGGTCCAAGTTTATTGGAGGCGTGACGTCTCACGTAAGCCTCACAACCCCAAATCTTCATAAAAGACATACTAGGACGCTTCTTAGTCCATATCTCATATGATGTCTTTTCTACTGATTTAGATGGAACACGGTTCAGTATATATATCGTTGTTTCTAAAGCATGTCCCCAAAAGGAAGTCGGAAGATCTGCATGACTCATCATTGATCGAACCATGTCCAACAAAGTTCGATTCCTCCTTTCGGATACACCATTCCATTGTGGAGTATACGGAGGAGTGAGTTGTGGGACTATCCCACACTCCTTTAGATAGTCATGAAACTCTTGGCTTAGGTATTCACCTCCTCGATCTGATCGGAGGGTTTTGATACTTTTGCCAAGCTGGTTTTGTACTTCATTCTTGAAATCCTTGAACTTTTCAAAGGTTTCATGTTTATGTTTCATTAGGTACACATACCCATATCTACTAAAATCATCAGTAAATGTAACGAAGTATTGAAAACCACCTCTAGCTTCAGTGCTTATTGGTCCACATACATCACTATGTATGAGACTTAATAAATCATTTGTCCTTTCAACATGTCCATTGAAAGGAGCTATAGTCATCTTGCCCGTTAAACAAGATTCACATGTTTCATATGATTCAAAATCAATTGTATCCAATACTCCATCCTTATGAAGTTTTGATATGCGATTCTCGTTTATATGGCCCAATCGACAATGCCAGAGATAATTTGGATTTGAATCATTATTCTTAATCCTTTTAGTATTTATGTTATAGATAGGCATATCAAGATTTAATACATAAAGACCATTAATCAATTGTGCACTAGCATAAAACATATCATTCAAATAAATGGAACAATACTTGTCCTTTATAATAAATGAAAAACCAATCTTGTCCAAACAAGAAATTGAAATAATGTTTCTAGTAATAGATGGAACAAAATAACAGTCTTGTAAATCTAATAATAAACCAGAAGGCAAAGTTAATGAATAATCTCCAATCGCTAATGCAGCAACTCTTGCTCCATTTCCCACTCGGAGATCAACCTCGCCTTTCGCCAACAACCTACTCCTTTTGAGATCCTGCACATTAACACAAATGTGAGAACCACATCCAGTATCTAATACCCATGATGAAGAAGTAGATAAATTGACTTCTATAACAAAAATACCTGAAGCGGAAGTCACACGTCCTTTTGTCTTCTTAAGATCTTCCAGATATACTTTGCAGTTCCTCTTCCAATGACCGGTCTCACCGCAATGGAAACAGTTCCCTTCCTTAGACACTCCTTCCTTTGGCTTGAGCGCAGAAGCATGAGGCTTAGACTTAACAAAGACTTTCTTGTTCTTCTTGTAGCCTTTTGCTTTAGTCTTTCCTTTGCTCTTATTCACAATAAGAACATTTGTAGGCTTAGACTTCTTTGAATTTGCTTCATATGTTCTCAACATACCAAGCAATTGCGGTAGTGTCTTTTCGATTTCAATCTTATTGTAATTCAAGACAAATTGACTGTAGCTATCAGGCAACGATTGCAAGATCACGTCTGTGGCCAACTCTTGGTCCAATGGAAAACCCAGCTTTTCAAGATTCTCAATGTACCCAATCATCTTTAGTACATGAGTTCCAACAAGGCTTCCTTCTACCATTCTGCACTAGAATAACGCTCTAGAGACGTCATACCTCTCTTGTCTAGCTTGTTGTTGATAGAGTTGCTTTAAGTGTTAGATCATATCGAACGCCTCCATTTCCTCATGTTGCTTCTGAAGCTCAGAGTTCATGGTGGCAAGCATAAGGCAACCAACATCAAGTGCGTCATTCTGATGCTTCTTGTAAGCATCTCTATCGGCTTTAGCAGCCGTCAAGGGAGGTCCTCAGCAGGTAAGGGTTCCTCTAGGACATATTGCTTTTTCTCTTGTTTGAGGACAATCCTCAAATTCCTCTACCAGTCTAGGAAATTAGTCCCATTAAGTTTGTCATTCTCAAGGACCGATCGTAATGACAGTGTACTAGTTACGTTGTTTGATGCCATGGATATCTACAATATAAATATGCAAAATAAGTTTACGATTTTAATCATTTAATAAGGTCTTATATTAAATGATACTCCCACTATTTTGTTTAAAATATCAACCCTCAAAAAATTAGTGGGCCAAGATCCATATTTCACCTAATCCTGAGTTATCTTTGGCTAATCACCCAACACTCGGTTATTTAGGTAGACAACACTTTGTCAATTACATCACATGTAATCCTTGGATGGTTGGACGAACAACACTTTGTTCAAATTCATCTAATGAATTATTATCCAACCCCATGCCTCTAGGTTCCCAATCCTATTGAGATAACTCTAGTTAAGTCGAGCCCAATTTTAAAATAACACGGATATCACTTTTATCCTTTCGCGCCTTACTAAGATTTCCACAGTGCTTTGCTTTGGCAAACCCACACATGTTCAATCGAAGTCTTGACGAGTATTTTTAATTGGAAGGCATCTTGATATGACTTAATATTATAAGAGGGATTTATTGATCTCATGATTTTATTAATATTGAAAATATGTCTGGTACATATATGAATATATACATATCTACATATATGTATATCAAGCATCAATATTAAATAAAACAGTAAACATGCATCTCATACATCAACATAAAATAAACGTGACATGGTTATAGCCCCAACTAATGATTTTCTCAAGCCAATGAGAAAATACTAGAAGATCAACCTAAGGTAACTTCACCAAGCACCTCTTTGGCTCCTTTTTGTGAATGGCCTCCTCATCCCGGCACCTTGATCCATCATCATTGATCTCCATCAATTAAATAAACTATACTATATAACAATTACATGATATAGAGAATTCCTCGAGTTACATTCGAGGGGAACGTAGGGGAGGGATAACATTTAGAAAAAATAGAGAAGGCACGACTCGCAGGCCGTATTAAATTACAAACATTCATAAACTCCTATCTAATAGGTCATAGGGCTATAACCATGCACCATGCTCAAACAACCACATAAAACATGCTATAACAATTAATGAATTAAATTCTAAACATTTTAAAATTTAATTCCAATAAAACTGTAAAATAAATTTTATGAAATTATCGTACGCTCGGGACATCACATGTCACGGATCCTTAGCCCAAAACCCAAGGCCAACCAACCACTCATGTGACTAGGGTTCAAAACCCTAGCCATCCACGTGCGGCGGCGGCTTGGACCCGATGGGGCTTAGGGTTCGAAACCCTAGCCTACATGAGGCGGCGGCTTGGAGCTCCTCCAACAAAAAGGGTTCGAAACCCTAATAATTGGCGACGGTGGCCGAAAGCCATGCGCGGCTGCTAGGGTTCGAAACCCTAGCTGTCTCGAGCCACAAGGTTCGAAACCTTGTTATAGTTCTCGGCCTTTCCATGCACGATTCATGACGTTGGCGGCTCGACCATCTCGAGCCAAGGGGTTCGAAAAAAAAACTAGCTCTCACGTGGAGGTAGCCGCCAACCCTCATGTTTTTGTGAACCATGGTTCGAACCATCAAGAGCCATGGGCTCGGCTTTTCGCATTCGTGTATCATATACATAAATTGTCAATTATATCATATATAATTTTACGATGATTTTCACAAACTTGATTTATTCATATCATATATGATTATATACAGTTTCAAAGCATGCAATATAATTCTAAATATGATTAAACAATTAACCACATATTTCCGATATGAGCTTTGTACACGACTCTGATACCACTGTTAGGAATCCAACATGCAATACGCAGCGGAAATAAAAACTATGGATTCCCAAACCGAGGATCTATACAAAGTATTCATATCGTAATGTAAAGGATTCTTACCCTTGTAGCGTGTTTGATGCAGAAACGATGCTAAACCACGAGTCACGAGCAAAACCTCCAAGATCTTGCGTCTACGGTATCCACACGATCAAATCGAAAGGGTGTTCAAGAACAAGTTGCTACACTCGTTCTTAAACCAAGAATGAACTCACGGTTCAAAACCGATCAACGACGACCAATCAAAAACCCAAAACACCACGGCGGCGGCGGCGATGATGGTGTTTTAGGTGGGCGGCCGAGAGCTCTTTAGGTTTTGTGATAAAAGGATTAAACCCACTTAATCACCTTGTTATCAAATTATATATGTTAGATTTAATTAAGGTTCAAGACTTTCTTAAAGCCTCATGGGCCCAAACCCATGATTTAATTAAATCCTTATAATCATGTAATTAAGACTCTTCTTAATTAATTAATTCATTCATCCAATGAATTTAATTCCCCTTATTGATTTAATCTTTTGTGCGACCCGATAGGAACTTGCAATGTTGGCAGTGACATAAAATCTCATTTTATGTCACAAGCAATGAGCGGTATCTAGCAACACATCAAGGCTACCCAAATTACAAGAATGTCATTGACTCTATATAACCTATGAACTGCGATAATATTAACCATGTAACTTAATCCCTTTGTCCTATGTGTTTAGATTGAACACGAGTCATGGAATAGTCATACTCGTATATTCAATCTTTATTTCTTGATCCCCAAGTAGAACTAGAATAAACGAATAAGCTCGATATCATATATCGATTCATTCGAGCACGGCCATGCATTTTAGTCTTACTTGATCAAGGGCCAAAACACTTCTCCTGTTATATGGGAGGGACAAATCCTTTCTTGATCACTCAACATCCCTCTACATAATTCATGATGTATCCAATGATTGTCTTTATAGTTTACCCTGTTACAGGTAATGTTTGACAATATCAAGATACATGACTCCTTATGTTGGGATCTCTGGTGATCTCAAGTCGTAAGGATTACATACATCATTATCACTATGAGAATTGCTTATGACGTTCATATAACTATCCATGTAGCATTCTCATGGTGGGTCTGTCCAGTACATCGTTCTCTAACATGTACCCATGTGTTGATTTGATATCATATATCTATGAACAATTCATCAATCAAACATACTAGTCTCAATGCATTATCATTATCCTGATTCATGATAATACTTGACTAGGGACATCTCTAAGAATAATACAATATTATTCTAAGGACATTAACTTATATATTAATTCATATTACACAGATACACGAATAATATATAATAATGAATTGCCATTAACAAAATCATAATACAGTGTATGTCATAAACAATCATCTAATGAGTTGTCTTAGGGCATATCCCAACACGCTTATCATGTACGCCCAAATTGACCCCACTCAATCCACAAGATTGATAACAGTAATGTAGTAGTGTGAGTATTGATCGATCCCACGAGGAGGTGTGAATTCTTGTGTTAATGAAAATCAAAACAAAAACAATTAAAAAATGGGGTTGTGAATGAATTATAATAAATAAAATTAAAAATTAACGATTAAACTAATGAAAGCGATTCTTGGTATCAGTCGACTCTACCTTGGATATTATAATCTATTTCATCGATTCACATAAGACTCAATTTTATTTGAATATTCTGTTAGGATCGGGCTGGAGTGTTTAGGGGGGGGGGGGGGGCGGGGTGAATGAGCACTCCTTTAAAATTAATCCTTATTGATTTCTCTCGGGTTAGTGTGTGAAATCTATTTCTTAATCAACTTCTGAGCAGAACAGACCACTGAATATGAAAGTGCGGAACGATCTGTTCTTGACTAGTAAGAACGACTTGATGGCTTAATAAGTGTAACTCAATAAGGAATGAAAATAGACAAGATATGTTTCTGGAAGTTCGAAGGTGAATCCTTCTATGTCTCCCTTCTTCCAATCAAGGAAGGATTCACTAGAAGACTTTGAGTAATACAACCACTTGTACAACCCCGATTCAGCTGGATTTATCCCACTACCAGACTGAAACTCCTAGTCTCTCGATCTGTTCAGACACAAACTGTCTGACAGATAAATTGAATCACACTCTTCTATCTTAGTACAAATACAAAAGACAGAATGATTTTGTCTATGCACACAATGATCCTATGAAGATCAAATATTACAATATGCTGTGCTTATGAAAGCTTTGAGCAGACTGGTAAGATGAATATCTTTTAATAACTGTTCTGCTCAAGAATGTCTTGACTTGTAAGCGTGTGCTGTTTTTTTGTTTCTTGATTGATCAGTCGTCTTTCTTCGAGCACTCTAGTTGCATCATTATATAGTCGTTTATACCAACGACACTACTTCATTTTCTGTGCAACTCTTGACGTTGTTCATTCTCTGAACAAGATCCCGTCTTCTTCTTTTAGGCACTTTCCCTTCTGGTCTGTGCTTTCGGCGTCTGTCAGGTAGACTTTCATTTGTCTACTTACCTTTTAAGGTAATCTTCAGTCCTTGGTCATTTTCAGCATTAATTACATCATTAAATGCTTCAATAAATAGCCGTTAATGATTCGGACTGAAGAACGAAGCTTATCCAACTTTGTCTGCTCTGATCTGATCTTCATTGAGCTGATCTCGTGCTTCGATCTGGTTAGACTTGTTTGCATCGATCCGTTCTGATTTTGTGATAGACCATATCGGCTGATCTGCTTTGCCATGTTTCATGGCTTGATCGGTCTGATCTATTTTGTCATCTTTAAAATCCGGAACTAACAAATTCCCCCTTTCTGATGATGACAAAACCTAGCTTCTATGTCCTCTTATACAGTCTTTTAAAAGCTTTGAAGAGTTATTCTTGCAGATCAAATAAATCTTCTCGTTCAAAATAAATGAACGCTGTGAGTTGTAGTTCAGATCGATTAAGTCATTTTGTTCAAAATAAATGAACTATTCAAAATAAATGAATAAGACTTAGATAAGTGATTGAAAGACTCTGATTTTATTGATGAGTCTGAAAAATACATTTACATGTCAGACTTATACATAAATCAACTTATTTGCTGAGGACTGTTGAGCTGGCTTGAAATCCTTTTTCTTTTCCCCCTTTTTTGTCAGCAGCAATCTCATGAAAGAAATCTACGATCTGCGTGAGCTGAGCGCAAATAGCATCCAGACGAGTGTCTTGAGTAAGGAGGGATTTAGCGACAGAAGTCCTAACTTTAGTAGCCAGCTCGATCTGTTCTTTTCTCAGGCTGTTTTTGTATGAAGCTTGCTGAGAGGACAGGTCATTCAGTCCATGCTAAATACCGCTTATGCTAGCCGTCATCTTGTCTCTGAATGATTCAGAGTCCAAATGTGTGGACCTTTGACTTTGATGAACTTCTCTTACTCTTTGAGAGAGAAAGAGACGGTTGTCAGAGAGTTGTTGAAGAGACTTGGCGAGGGATGAGGGTACATCAGTGAGATGGTCCGGAGAGTGATCAGAAGGTGATGCAGTCAGATCAACTTCTGCTTCAACTGGTACGAGTGTGGAAACAGCAGACTGGCGTATATCGGATTGGATTAGTTTAAATAAATCCGTAGAATATTCTTGCATAAATGCCAAATTTGCAGCAGACTGATCTGGAGGAGTGATAGGTCTAGTAGGCTCCTCATCCTGTATAGCTGCAACAATTGTTGACACCACTAGATCCGGATCGACGAAATCTGGCGAGACAACTGTTGGAGGTGCGTCTTGTGGACCGGTCTGAATATGGGAGACTGAGGATGCCAGAGGAATGGAAGTCGTTGGAGAATCTAACAAGACATCCATTGCTTCAGTCTCTGCGGCAGATGAAGCATTGGTCAGTGGCTGCTCCACTGTTTCAGAAATAAGTGGCTCAGAGAGTGGTTCTGCCACAGTCTTGCTTGTGGTGGGGTGATCTGGGCTGGGAACGGGAGTGGATATGTTGAGCTGCTGTCATTGAAAGTGAACAGCCAGGTGGAGAGTATGAATGTCCATCTCCAGCTGTGCAATGACAGCATCGTCATCTTTGGCAGTCCGGCTGGTGGCATCAAAATTTGACTTTTTGGCTGTAATAAGCAAATTTTCCAGCCTTAGCCTGTCATTAACCCAGAACAGCTCCTTGCGATGTACCGCAATCCGGACATCATCGGTGTCTGTCCCTTTTAGGACTTCTTGTTCCATTTTGTGGAGCCGCTTGAGCTTGCCGAAGAACAGACCAAAGTGGTTGACCGTTCTGTATTCGACCCATTCATCGAATACTACAGTAAGCTCCTTCACTTTCTCTTTGACATCTTCCATGGCAATGTCAATTGCAGTTTGAGTGGCTGATTTGGGTTTGGAAGAGACGAACTCAGCTAGGATTGTTTTCCCTTTTCCAACGGTAGCCGATGGCTTAATCCCTGATTGGGTGTGGTCCCCCAATTCTTTTATAACAATTCCCTTGACCACGGGGGTAGTGGAAGGGACGCGGATGGTGACCCTGGGTATAGTGGTTGGAGCTTTGGAAGGTTGAGTTTTAGAAGGTTGTGGTGGAGCTTGTGTTGCAGGGGTGGCTTTTGATGAGGGTAAGATGGATATGGGTTTGGGATTTAAGGTCGACAGTGGCTTGGTGATCTGGGTTCTTGGCTTCTTTGGAAGAGTTTTGGCTGGGGATGAAGTAGTAGAAGCAGACTGGGTTTCGTCTGAATCAGTCTGGACTGTCAGTTTGCTCTTGACTCTGGTCTTTTTTTCAGCAGCCTGTTCCTGTCCCATTTCGATCTTCACAGCCACCAGATCAGAGGGAGTGGGTGGAGCACCTTTGAACTTGAGCAAGGCCAGACCCTTGGGGTTAAGAATCTTGAAGGGATTGAGGGCTGAAGGCTTCCCTAGCTCGATGTCCATTGTCTCCAAGAGCTTGCTGAGAGGAACAGCAAAGCAGACAGCCTGTTTTGCTGCAATGACTGTTTCAAGCAGGACTCCAAACAATATAGCGGACCAGTTCATCTTCTGTCCGGAATGAATAGCAGCCATGGCCCTGAATTTATTTGAAGTTACTGCATCATAGCTTCCGGCTTTGCCCAGCAGTGGCTTGCCAACAATATCACATAAAACTTGAAAATGGAACATCATTTATATCTTCTTGAAAGATGGCTGCAGATTCTGGCCAAAGATGGATACTCTACCCTGAAAACTTTCAAGGGTGGCCTGAGGGATGTGGCCAAAATCAGACAGTCCAGTGGTAGGAAGGACAAAGGTCTTTGACAGTGTTGTTTGAGAAATGTCGATACATTTGCCCTTGACGCAGGTGGAAATGAACGTCTTGTGAGAAACAGCATTGACGAACAGCTCTCTAATCTCCGACTCGTAAACCACCGTTCCACATTCCAGGAAATTCCTTAGCCCTGAGGATTCCAAGGATTTGAACACAGATACCATTTCTAGATCTTCAGCCCTGTAAATCGCATCAAACTCAACAGATAGAGAATTGTGAGTCATAGTTGCCATTTGAGGAAATATTGAGAATGTAGAGAAGATCGAAGGATTTGGAAGATATAAACAGACAGAAGTAATTAGTAAAAAGTGAAATGTAAGTGAGATGTACAGCCTGCTAAATAGGAGATATAGGACACGTGTATGTATCTCGATGACTGATATTTAAATAATTCAAATTTAACGGACAAGATGAGAGAATAGTAAGGCGGTTAAATTTAGATCAGTCCGGGCTATTAAAAAGTATTACTATGTTAAAGACTGGTCGTGCTTTTGAATAAACAGATCATATGATAATATCAAATTGACAGAGATCGGTTTGAAAGCCCGGACCGGTCTGTGTCTTTCTGACTATTGCATTATCGATATGTGCTAACACTAAGTCTTTAAAACAAAATTAATAAAATGCCTAATATATTAAGATAAGTCTATTAAGCCAAGAATTTGACGAGAATAGTTAAACTTAGCCTCAGGGAGTGGTTTAGTGAAGATGTCAGCTGCTTGCTGGTCTATTGATATATGCTCAATCCGAATCTCCTTTTTGCCAACATGATCTAGAATAAAATGATGTCTGATATCAATATGCTTTGTTCGAGAGTGCAAAACTGGATTATACGTTCTAGCAATTGCACTTGTGTTGTCACAAAAGATCGGAGACTCAGCAGCTTGAATGCCATAGTCTCTGAGCGGATGTTGAACCTAGAGCATTTGAGCGCAACAGCTTCCAGCGGCAAGATATTCCGCCTCAGCTGTAGATGTGGCAATGGTTGTTTGCTTCTTGCTAAACCACGAGATCAATATTTCACCTAGAAATTGACAAGTTCCACTGGTGCTCTTGCGATCGATCTTACACCCTGCATAGTCAGCATCTGAATATCCAATTAAACTAAAATTTGAATCTTTGGGATACCAGAGACCAACGTTCTGATATCCTTTTAGGTATTTAAGAATGCGCTTAGCGGCAATAAAGTGGGATTGCTTGGGATCAGACTGAAATCTAGCGCACATGCAAACTGAAAACATAATATCAGATCGGCTCGTTGTAAGATATAATAACGATCCGATTAAACCTCGATACATTGTTACCTCAACTGCCGTTCCCCCTTCGTCTTTATCTAGCTTGATTGAAGGACTCATTGGAGTTGATGCAGTTGAACAAGTCTCCATTCCGAATCTTTTGAGTAGCTCTTTGGTATACTTGGCTTGATTGATGAAAATACCATTGCTGAGCTGTTTGACTTGGAGATCCAGGAAGAATGACAGTTCTCCCATCATACGCATCTCAAACTGTCCCTGCATTAACTTAGAGAATTTCTCGCAGAGTTTGGGGTTAGTTGACCCAAAAATAATATTGTCAACATAGATTTGAACTAACAAAGTATGTTCCCCCTTAATAAATTTAAATAAAGTTTTATCCACTGAACCGATCTGAAAGTCGTGGTCCAGAAAGAATTGAGACAGAGTATCATACCATGCTCTTGGAGCTTGTTTCGTCCATATACTGCTTTATTCAGTTGGTATACATGATCTGGAAACGAGTGGTTTTGAAATACAGGAGGTTGCTCAATGTAGACTTCCTCCTGAGGTTTACCATTTAGAAATGCACTCTTTACGTCCATTTGATATACTTTGAAGTCTTTAAAAGCAGCAAATGCAAGAAATATCCGGATGGCTTCAAGTCTGGCGACTGGTGCAAAAGATTCATCGAAGTCGATTCCTTCTTCTTGTCTGAAGCCTTGTGCCACCAGTATGGCCTTGTTTCTAACCACCACACCATCTGCGTCTAGCTTGTTTTTGAAGACCCATCTGGTACCAATAACAGGCAGGCCACTTGGCCTGGGGGTTAATCTCCAGACTTGATTTTGTTCAAACTGGTTAAGCTCTTCTTGCATGGCCTCTATCCAGTTATAATCAGTCGAAGCTTCATTTATCTGTTTGGGTTCCAGATTAGATATAAAAGCGGCGTGAGTGAACTCATCCATCATCTGTCCTCTGGTTCTTATGGGTGCAGAAGGACTTCCAATCAATATCAGGTGGATGCCTCTTTGTCCATCGATAGCATGATTCTTGAATATCTGGTCCAGATTGATTAGCAGTTGTGACATTGTCAGCATCTGCCTTAACATTAGAGTTCAAAACCTCCGGATCGGCTCGATCTAGAAAAACTTCAGTGCCTTGATCCGGTCTATCTGGTACTTCAGGTTCCGATGGATTGTCTCTTGATCTGTTAGCTACAATCTCATCATCACTGTTAGCTTCGAGATGGATATTCTCCATCTGATTTTGTATTAATTCCTTGTTGTCCTTAATACACAAGGATTCATCAAACACTACGTGAACTGATTCTTCTACAGTCAAGGTTCGATTATTGAAGACACGAAAGGCTTTACTAATAGATGAATATCCTAGGAATATTCCATTATCTGACTTAGCTTCGAAAGCTGTAAGATGATTCTTACCATTATTGTGAACGAAACATTTGCAGCCAAATACATGAAAGTGAGAGATAGACGGTATGTTACCTGTCCATACCTCATATGGTGTTAGATTTAACTTCTTGTTAATCATGGATCGGTTTTGAGTATAGCATGCAGTATTTACAGCCTCTGCCCAGAACTTTTGGGAAATTCTAGAATCTGCAAGCATTGTCCTTGCTGCATCCTTAAGCGTTCGGTTCTTTCGTTCTGCAACTCCATTTTGTTGAGGAGTTCGAGCGACTGAGAATTCATGCTTAATTCATTGGTCTTCTAGAAAGGATTCAAGATTCTGATTTGAGAATTCAGTGCCTTTGTCACTTTGAATTCTATCTATACCAGATGATCTCTCATTCTGAGAACGTTTCAGCAGCTTGATCAACTTTGGACCGGTCTGATCTTTACTACTCAAAAATATAGTCCATGTAAAGCGTGAGTAATCATCAATAACAACAAGAGTATACCGCATTCCCCCAAAACTTGTTATTGGTATAGGACCAAACAAGTCCATATGTAATAGTTCTAAGCAATGTGAGGAGGATTTGGCATTTTTGTTCTTGAAGGATGATCTGATATGTTTGCCCATTTGGCAAGCTTCACAGATCTTATCATTGGCAAAGTCGATCTTGGCCAGACCGACAACTAAATCATGTTTACACAGGCTAGAGATAGTTTTAAAGTTGAGATGATTCAAACGTTTATGCCATAGCCATGCTTATTATCATTATTCGCGATGAAGCAATTAGGATTATCAGGTTGGGCGAAGTTCCAGTTAATCTTATAAATATTTCCATTTCTGATTCCTACAAGCATGGTCATACCGTCCGATGATTTGACAGTGCAGGTGTGTTTGTGAAATTCTACAGCATAACCATTATCACATAACTGACTTATGCTAATCAGATTATAACATAGATTTTCAACTAATAGCACGTCATTGATAATGATATTACCATGGACAATCTTACCCTTGCCCACGGTCTTACCCTTTGAGTTATCCCCGAAGGTAATCTTTGGACTAGCACATTCTGTGATTTCAGACAGCAGCTCGATGTTTCCCGTCATGTGTCGAGAACACCCACTGTCTAAGTACCACTCCGACACTTGTTTCTTCAGTACCTGTCATCAAACACAATTACTATTGGTACCCAATCCTACTTGGGTCCAGAGCGGATTAGCCCTTTGGGAACCCACACCTGAATCAGCTTTAATGACTTGTGTGTGTCTGGTGTGATGTGTGCTGATCTGTTTCGATGTTGTGTGTGATGATGTGTGAGATATGGAAGCCTTTGATTCTTATAAGGTAACATATATCTTCGTTGAACTGGTTGTGAGTTATGGTAGTTGGATGATCTACCTTGCCTTAGATCTTACACCTTTGGGTTTGGTCTTATAGACACAAAGCTTGCTGGTGCCTTTTCCTTGGCTTGGTTAACGTACACAATCCCTTTTCTCAAACCTTGATCCCTGAAGGAGACTTATGTTTGAATTGTAGGCACTTCGGATTCATATATTGTGCTGGATCTAACAAATATCATTTGTTTGATTTTGTTCTTTTCCAACAACAACTCAGATTCATCTTTTGTGCATTCATTGGTGCCAATGTCTATGCCAGTGATGTCACCGACACTTCTTTGTACCTTTTGCAACCCTTCCAATGATGCTCTTGATTTTGTCCATGTTTTGAAAATGTGAGAAAGTTTAGCATTTTGTATGCTAATTCTCTCATTTTCTTCATGGAGTTGTTCGTAAGAGATTTTCAGCTTATCCAGCTCGATCTTTATATTATTGCATTCACCTAGCTCAGAACAGCTTGGTTTGATATGCTCATTTGTTTGATCTTTGGCTTCAGCTTTAGTTTTCTCAAGCGATTCAGCTAATATTCTATAATAATTAGCCATGTCTTGCAGTGCAGACATGAGCTCTCTCGTGTAAATTCATTTGAGTCAAGATCGAATACCTCGTCCATTTGACTCATTTCCTCGTCTCCATTAAGCATTGGA
The DNA here is from genome assembly GCA_907163345.1 of Haberlea rhodopensis. Classification (NCBI taxonomy): domain Eukaryota; kingdom Viridiplantae; phylum Streptophyta; class Magnoliopsida; order Lamiales; family Gesneriaceae; genus Haberlea; species Haberlea rhodopensis. Next base: position 2,512,649 of record CAJQUN010000041.1, read on the forward strand.
TTTCCTCCTCACTTTCACTGGATAAACATTCTGAGCTCTCTGATTCTGAGTCAGTCGAGCCCACTTGTTGTTACCTTGCTACCAGAACCTTTTGGGACTTCCCATGATGATTTTTATGATATTTGTAGTGCTTCCTTTTCTTGTCATCACGATGCCTTTCTTTTCTTTCATCTTTCTTCGGTCTGGTGCAGTCTGCAATAAAATGTCCGATCTTACCACAATTGTAGCAAGCCTGATCATTAACAACATCATCTTTTCTCGATTTGAAGTGATGAGAATGTTGAAATTCCGTTTGTTCTTAGACATGAATTTACCAAATTTCTTGATAAATAATGACATAGCATCATTACTTATCTGTTCAATAGATCGGTCTGTTGAAGGGGTGGTCTGGTCTGGAATGGCTGCCAGTGCTGTGTTAGGTTGAGAGGTGAATAGCTCTGCTTCACCTATGGTGATCAGTTCAAACTCATACGCCTTAAGATCTGCGAACAGATCATGGAGTTCAACTTTGTTCAGGTCTTCAGACTCCTCATTGCAATTGTCTTGACAACCCATTCCTTTGGCAATGCTCTCATTACCTTCAGAGCAATCTCTCTGTTAGAATAGTCATTGCCCAGACCATTCAGTTCATTGATAATGCCAGTGACTCTCATCAAACTCATTTAGAGTTTCTCCAAGGTTCATTTTTATGCTCTCAAATCTTTGTAGAGCTACAGTCAACTTGTTTTCCTTAGTCTGGTCGTTCCCTTCACATAGCTGTGCTATCTTCTCCCAAATTTCTTTGGCAGTTGAGCACATTTTGATCTTACTGAACATGTTCTTGTCCAACGTCTTGAACATGATGTCTTTGGTTACGTTGTCTAGATTGGCTTTTTTCCTTTCTTCATTTGTCCAGGTGGCCCTCTCTTTCTCGATCATCTGAGGTTCGCCACTTAATCCTCCTAGTGCAGGATTCACTTTTAATATTTTCATTGGTAGTCTGTTATGACGTACCACATATCGTCATCATGTGCTGCCAAGTGAGCTTGCATTCTGATTCTCCAATCATCATAATCTTCTTTTGAGAACATGGGAATTTTGTTGAATGATGTCATCAGTCCAAGTATCTTTGATGATTAAGACGACCTGCTCTGATACCACTTGTTAGGATCGGGCTAGAGTGTTTAGAGGGGGGGAATGAACACTCCTTTAAAATTAATCTTTATTGATTTCTCTCGGGTTAGTGAGTGAAATCTATTTCTTAATCAACTTCTGAGCAGAACAGACCATTGAATATGAAAGTACGGAACGATCTGTTCTTGACTAGTAAGAATGGCTTGATGGCTTAATAAGTGTAACTCAATAAGTAATGAAAATAGACAAGATATGTTTCTGGAAGTTCGAAGGTGAATCCTTCTACGTCTCCCTTTCTTCCAATCAAGGAAGGATTCACTAGAAGACTTTGAGTAATACAACCACTTGTACAACCCCGATTCAGCTGGATTTATCACACTACCAGACTGAAAACTCCAAGTCTATCGATCTGTTCAGTCACAAACTGTCTGACAGTTACAATTGAATCTCACTCTTCTATCTTAGTACAAATACAAAAGACAGAATGATTTTGTCTATGCACACAATGATCCTATGAAGATCAAATATTATAATACGTTGTGCTTATGAAAGCTTTGAGCAGACTGGTAAGATGAATGTCTTTTAATAACTGTTCTGCACAAGAATGTCTTGACTTGTAAGCTTGTGCTGTTTTTTGTTTCTTGATTAATCAGTCGTCTGTCTTCGAGCACTCTAGTTGCATCCTTATATAATCGTTTATACCAACGACACTATTTCCTTTTCTGTGCAACTCTTGACTATGTTCATTCTCTAAACAAGCTCCAGTCTTCTTCTTTTAGGCACTTTCCCTTCTGGTCTGTGCTTTCGGCGTCTGTCAGGTAGACTCTCCTTTGTCTACTTACCTTTTAAGGTAATCTTCAGTCCTTGGTCTTTTTCAGCATTAATTGCATCATTAAATGCTTCAATAAATAGCTATTAATGATTCGGACTGAAGAACGAAGCTTATCCAACTTTGTCTGCTCTGATCTGATCTTCATTGAGTTGATCTCGTGCTTCGATCTGGTTAGACTGGTTTGCATCGATCCGTTATGATTTTGCGATAGACCATATCGGTTTGATCTGCTTTGCCATGGTTTCGTGGCTTGATCAGTCTGATCTGTTTTGTCATCTTTAAAATCCGGAACTAACATATTCATCAATTGAAAATCTAATTCCTCCCTCACCATATTCATAGTCAATTAGTCCAAGCGTTCTAATTTAACTTTCATCAATCAATCAATCTCTATATGCATATTCAAGATTAAAATCATGACACTATTCAAAACTAGTGAGTGATGAATCTAAACTACATAAACACAAGCGGTTTATATAAATTTAGTTAATGGTTTTGCCTAAGAATTTAATAACATCAACAACAGGCAATTATCAATCCTAGTTGCTTCTTAAATTCGATTAGTCAAACAATTATCAAATTTATCATTAGATTATATGCAAGTTATTAGGTTGTCAATTCAATAAACAAACAAAACAATCATGGCAACAAAATCAGAAAAACAATTGATACTCAATAAAATTGATAATTAGAACATAAGAATCTCCCAAAGATAAATAAAATCCAAGGATTTGTCTTCCTCAACCAAGAATTAAGACTAGCTACACATAATTAAAATAAAACGATAAATAAAAACAAAGGAAAGAAAACTAATCCAATCTCCGCTCGTCGAGGTTCAATCCCGCATTCGCTTCGATCTTTGTAGCGTTCTTTAACAAAATTGAGAGAACAATTGTAAAACTATTCTAAAACTATTCTACCTACTCTACCTCTATGGTATATGTTTGATTTTTGAGTTCTATATGTAGGGGAGGCTGATGGAGTAGGTTAGAGTCCATGTAGGAAGGAAATAAATCAAGAATCCAAACTTCCAAAACTCTGCTGGCGATCGATTGCTACAAGCTAGCGATCGGTTGCTAGCTTTATTTTTTCGGCAGAATTCTTCTGGTGATTGATCACCTATTTCTAGCTATCGATCGCTTGGTTCCAGTGTAGTTTGGCGATCGATCGCTCCAATTGTAGCGATCGATCGCTAGCGCGTGATTTTTTGCCCCATGTGGTCGATCGCTTCTCCCAAAATTACATTTTTAGCCCTTTTCTTGATCTACCTTGAGTCCTTATCATCTCCAAAGATTTTCTTGATCTTTATTCGCCTTTTCAGCTCGATTTCTTCAATTTCACCTACATGTACACAATTATACGATTATGTAGCATATGTACTAAATTATCCATCAAAACATACCAAATCGTAAACAGTTAAGTGCAATAGATGTGTCTATTTATAGTCACATCAATCACGCCCCCTTTTTCATTTTACTGTCACTCGCGATCGATCGAGGCATAAGTTGCGATCGATCACGAGTCCTTTTTTGTTATTCATAATTTCCAACTGAATATTCTTCGAAAACCATTGTCAACGAGTCCCAAAATTCTTGATAAATCTCACTAGTGAAAGCACATGCTTCCAACTACTACATAACACGCCATCTTCACATCTCATTTCCACCGTGCATAGGTGGTGCACGCATTCAATTAGTTAAGCTAGCCCTAGTGATGCACTGCTTCAATTTCAAATCAATTACAGTTTAAATATTCTAGTCAAGCAGGCTAAACCTTTTTACACTTGGAGGTAGTATTACATGGATTTCCCATCGTTTGCAAGCAGATTGGATTAAACGCCACGTTTCTTCCATGTGTCAACTAAACTTCAAGCTTTACTCTGTATTTCTGAGTTTTAACGGCGGTGCCCAAAATTTAAAGCACTCGTGCAAGTTCAGTGGCTTCTATTAGTTATGTACTTACTTAGAGAGACAAATGCATTGGCATTTGAGCAAATATGGTATCAAAGCATTTTCCTTCCCTACTTGATTAGTTTCCGATCTGTCGCCGTCATCCTCGATCAGAGTTCATCACCAGCGTTATATATATTTTTTGAACTACTTGATTTGGTAGGTTGTCCATAAATTCCTGATTCATTGGATACTTCTTCATTAATGGTCATAGGCACATCTTTTTCCACATTGTTTCTATAGTGTATCTTTGGGTATAACAAGCAAAAATAACAAATGATTCAAAAGTTTTAATGTCAATGCATGAGTTCGACTCTTTGTCCTTGAAATAATATAGCCCCACTATGGTGCTTACGGTTATGCGATAATTTGTTTCCCAATATACAACGACTATGATATGTGATAGGAGCACACCAAATCATTAATCCACAAACCATAAAGGTTCAAAAGCACTCAAACTAGAACATAAATAGGATGATCAAGATGCACAAAATTTTGCTCTTGAATCTGATGCAGATTTCAAAATTTTTTATTATTAAATTCAACCAAGGGTTGTTTTACATATACTAGACCAAGTTGTGCCACCTAGGGACACTAGTTGGAGGCACCAATTCGTGAAAATGCATTGAAATGTGAAGGGACGTACCCATCTGCCGAATATCGGGCCATCTTTATAACTTTTTCTACCTGGCGTGATCGATCGAGCTAGGCAGAAATTTATTGTCCCTTTTTTCCCATGTCGCAATCGATCGCGCCGACACATGGCGATCGATCGTGGCCTCCAGTAACTCCCGCGTACGGATTTCTCTCGTTTGGTCTTCGATGCTTAATTGTAATTCAATATGCATATTGTTTCAGCAATCCCCCCCATGAATTAAATTAACGCACGAATGCAATTGAGCGCCTTTAGCAAATTATTATAACATCTGGAGTGGTAGCTTGCGGCTTTGAACCTTCCGTGTTAGTATTCATCGAATTTACTTGACTTAATAGTGAACTTATAGTCTTGAACTATTTGGTCGTTGGTGTACATCGAGACAATGGAGCGCACATATGCAATGTCAGGGCGTGTGCAGTTCATGAGATACATTAGATTGTCTATTATTCTCGAGTATTCCAATTGCATGACAGGGTCATCATAGTATGAGAATATCATCAACATACAAGCATAATATATACTATAGGTGTGTCTTTCATATATACACATTTATCAAACTCATTAATTTTTAAACCATTTGACAACATAATCTTGTCGAATTTTTTATGCCATTATTTTGGCGTTTGCTTAAGCCCATACAACGACTTAACGAGTCTACACACCTTTTACACTTCCCCGAGAACCACAAACCCTTCAGATAGTTTCATGTAGATTTATTCCTCAAGTTCCCCTTTGTGGAATGCTGTTTTAACATTTATTTGATGTATCTCTAAATTATTTAGAGCAACGATAGCTACTATCACTCTAATTGATGTTATCCTTGTGACTGGCGAGTATGTGTCAAAGTAATAAATGCATTCTTTTTGTCTGTATTCTTTTGTCACAAGTCTTGCATTGTACTTATCAATTGAACCATCGGTTTTATATTTCTTTTCCAAAATCCATTTACACCTAATGGTTTACTTCCGGGCGGAAGATCCACAAATTTTCACGTATGATTTTGCATTATGGATTCGATCTCGCCATTAATATCCTCTTCTCACATAGGAGAGTTGGGCTAGATAATGCGTCACCAACCAACCTTGGTTCATTTTCTAACACATATGTCTTGAAGTCAGGACCACAAATCCTTGCAACTTTGGTCCTCTTGCTACGTCGTGGCTCTTCTATTTCATTTGAGTCACCATTAGCTTCCTCGGATGTCCTTTTCTTAGGACCCAATTCCTCGTTTGCTTTGTAAGGAAATATATCTTTAAAAAGATTCAATGATTGTACCTTCATACACATCACTTATTTCAGATTTGTGTACCAAAAAATGACATGCACAACTACTGTTAGCATAACCAATAAATACATAATCTATTATTTTGGGCCCAGTCTTTACTTGTTTTGGTAATTCTAACTTAGCAAAGCACCCCACACTTTTAAATATGTATAGAAAGATTTGTGACCCTTCCATAAATCATAAGGAGTTTCATCGTTATTTTTGTGCGCTATTTTGTTTACAATGTAGTTGGACGACAGAATTGCCTTCCCCCACAAGTTTTGGGGTAATCCATAACTTATCAACATAACATTCATCATCTTCTTCAGAGTATGCTTTTTACGTTCGGCGATACCATTTGATTTGGTGAATAAGGGGCAGTGGTTTGGTAAATAATTCTATGAATGGAATAAAATTCATCATGGTGCTTCATATTCTCCATTTCTCTCATGTTGAACATTCTTTGTCTTTTTTGTTTAGTTGTTTTTCAACTTCATTCTTGTAGTGTTTAAACAATACCAATGCCTCTTCTTTGCTACATAGAAAATATACATAATAATATTCAGTACAATCATCAATAAAAGTAGATCACATAGATCCGTATGAATTAATTCAAGAGGTGTCGTTCTTTTGATTGAATGAAATGGCGTGGTTTTGTTAACTTAGCCTACACACAAGTCTCACACTTGCGTTTTAAGTTAACATTCATTGAAGGTAATAAGTTCAACTTTACTAATTTGTTAAGTGAATTATAATTTACATGACCCAATCGATCATGCCATAAATCACACGACTCAATCAAATAAGTAGAAGTGTTAACATTATTACTTTCAAACTAACAGATAACCGTCATTATATTCATCTTGAAAATGCTTTTCTCCGTATAGTCTTTTCCTACAAAAACTCCATTTTCGGAGAGTATAATTTTTCCAAATTCTAAAACTAGTCTAAACTCCACCTTGACTAGCCCCGATCCTGATATCACGTTCTTTCGGATGTTAGGAACATGTAGAACATCAATTAGAGTCAATTCATTTCCCGAATTCATCATTAGAACCACCTTCCCAATCCAATAATTGGGACATTGTAGAGTTTTCATCTAGAGCTGACGTCCACTTATTGGAGTGTACGAGGAGAACATTGTCTTTTCAAAAAAACATGCCGGGTAGCACCGGAATCAAAAAACCATTCATTAGGATTGTCCACCAAATTTGCCTCAAATACCACGTCGATTAGCATTAGATCATTCAAGTCATCCGATAGCCAACATGTTTGGTCACGTTGATTTGATCATTTGCTTTCCCACTATCATCTTTGTTATGACAAGTCTTGGCCATGTGATTTGGTTTACCACATTTGTAGCAATTTCCCTTGACTTTTTCACCTTTCCACTTTTGGAGGCCATACCGTCAAACTTTTACTTTGTTCCGGTACGTTGTTCAACCAAGTTCGCTCGTGCTTCCATTTGGTGTCTACCCGCTTTTCTCTCGGAAGTCTTGTTGTCCTCCTCGATTTGGAATTGAACAACAATATCTTCAAGACTCATCTCCTTTCGATTGTGTTTGAGATAATTCTTAAAGTCTTTCTACATAGGAGGCAACTTTTCAATCATTGCGGCCGCTTGGAATGAATCACATCGACTCATTCCCTCCGCATGAATATCATGCAAGATCACTTGTAGATCTTGCACTTGCATCATCACCGGCTTGATGTCAACCATCTTGAAATCCAAGAACTGTCCAACAATGAATTTTTTCATGCCGGCATCCTAGGATTTTTACTTCTTTTCCAAAGATTCCCAAAATTCCTTTGATGTTTTCATAAGACAATAAACATTATATAATTTATTGTCTAACATCTTTAGTATGTAGTTCTTGCAAAGAAAGTCACTTTGATTCCCTTCATCAAGTGCATCCCTCTTTTGGATGTCAGTTTCTCCCAATCTTCAATTGTAGGAGTATCATCGGTTAATAACCTTGCCAAACTAGTGTGGTCAAGTAAAAAGAGCATCTTTTGTTGCCATCTCTTGAAGTCGGTTCCATTGAATTTCTCAGGACTTTCTTCATGATGTATGGTAGCCATTGTTCCACTCGACGAATCCATTTGTTACATGTATCATTTCAAGATTGTAAGAATTTTTGTTTCTATGGTGTATCTTTGGGTTTAGCAAACAAAGGTAACAAATTGTTCAAAAGTTTTAATGCCTGGAAAAGAGCTCGTCGAACGCTTATGGTTAATCAACAATTCGTTTCCCGAGATACAACGACTATGATATGTGATAGGAGCACACCAAATCACAAATCCATAATTCATAAGGTTTAAAAGCACTCAAATTAGAACAATAAATATGATGAACAAAAATTTGCTCTTGAATCTGATGTAGAATTCAACCAAGAGTTGTTCTATATATACTAGACAAAATTGAGTCACTTAATGACACCATTTGGAGGCACCAATTCATGAAAAACTCATTGAAATGTGAAAGGACGCACCCATCTGCTGAAAAGATCGCGCCCTCTTTATCAATTTTTCTGCGTAGCGCGATCGATTGCGCCAGGCAGAAAATTGTTGCCCCTTTTTCCCATGTCACGATAGATCGCGCCGACACATGGTGATTGATCGCGGCCTCCAGAAACTCCGACGTACGGATTTTTCTCGTTTGGTCTTTCGATGCTTAATTGTAATTCATTATGCATCTTTTCCCAACATTATCCCGATAATTACAACCTATATTATACGTGCACTGGCTCATCTCCTCATGCACCAGCTATTTTTACGTGCATCGTCTCTTTCTCATCTCCTCGTGCATTGGTTCCGGTGCACGTAGGGTTCTATCACTGGCTACCTTCAACCTAGATTTGTGCACTGACGAACAGTTTACGAAGATTAGTTGTTTTCGTCCCAATTCCTTCGATATTGTGTTACAGTTGTTTAATCTTCATTCCTTCAAATTTTTTATTAATCAACATGGAAGTTGTGGATTCAACATGAAAATATTAACTATATGTACGTGTTCGTCTGACTTCTCTTCCTTCAAACTTTTTGTTTGATTCGATGCCTGTGTTCGTCCGAGTTGTCCATTTTCCTCGCCTTTTCCTTTCCTTCCTCGAAACTGAACTTTTCATTGAACTTGTTTATCCTTCTTTTGCTTAATTGAATAATTATTTTTTTACCAAATTTAATTGAATAATTATTTTATAACTTATACGTGTTTTATGCAATTTTTCTATTTCCCCCGGAAAGCGTCACGGATGGACCAACATTTCCATTTTGCCAATTTTCCAATTTCATTTTTATTTTTCTTTAAACCCCACAAACGCAGACCCTCTTGACCTCTTCCCACTTTAAACCCTTCGAGTTTTTTCTACCTTTATTCTGTACTACCGCACGAGATAACCAACGTCATTTGGATTCTGGAGGCGAGAAGTCCGGTCGCGGCGCATTCGAGCGATATTCAGGTATTATACCTTGCGAATCTCAAATTATGTTTGCATGTCTTGCAGATCCAATAGATCGTAACTTTTCATCGTTTTATGCTCCTGCCTTGTCTCTTATTTATGATATTTTTTAATAAAAAAATTTAGGCTGGAAATGCGTTATCGATTGTCGTATTGTGTTTTTTTACACTTTGTAGTCTCATATTCGTTTAGCTCTGGCTACATTTTTCTTTTTTACTTGTGGTTTATTTATTATTACTTTGTTTGTTGAGAGACAAGAGCACTAAAGTAACGAGTGCTATAACGCTAAAGAGCCAGAGCGGAACACCGGATTTGATGTTGGAATTCAAAAATGTTGTCAATGTTACCAGTTGTTTGGATGTTTTAGTAATTTAATCGATTAGTAATAGACTGTGTTGTGAATATGTTAATGCGTGGCAATTTGTGCGGAGATTACCAACTGCGTGAATTTTGTTTCCCCGTCAGTTCATTTTGTGGTTTTGTAGAAACTTATAATGGCACCAATTCCGGTAGTTTTCCATAAATTGATGTATCCGAACCTTGGTGTAATTTGGAATTGTGGATTGGTGTCTTGAAAAAGTTAAATGGCTGATTCGTCATTCTTTAAATGTTTTTAAGTGCCTTATTGATATGATACGTAGCATGTACTATTGATAGCTTCCTCGTATTCTTTTTGGTATCATCCTAAAAAAACTAGGAATTCAGTGACCAGTTGAAATTCTTGTGCGATTTACCATGTTGTCTTTTCAAATAATATGCTACAGGTAACTGCTACTTTGTTCATAATCGTCTGATAGTGCTGCTTCTGTGAACAATTAAGCATGAGCGTGGTAGGTTTTGATTTCGGGAATGAGAGCTGCGTTGTTGCAGTTGCCAGGCAAAGAGGTATTGATGTCGTTCTTAATGACGAGTCCAAGCGTGAAACTCCTGCAATCGTATGCTTTGGTGACAAGCAGCGGTTTGTTGGGACAGCTGGGGCTGCGTCAAGTATGATGAATCCGAAGAATACAATATCTCAGATAAAGCGGCTGGTTGGACGCCAGTTTTCAGATCCTGAGCTGCAGCGTGATCTGAGATCGTTGCCGTTTTTGGTGACTGAGGGGCCTGATGGATATCCTTTGATCCATGTACATTATTTGGGTGAAATGAGGACCTTTACGCCCACTCAGGTTTTGGGAATGGTGTTTTCCAATTTGAAGAGCATTGCTGAAAAGAATTTGAATTCCGCAGTTGTAGACTGCTGCATTGGAATACCTGTTTATTTCACTGACCTTCAGAGAAGAGCAGTTATCGATGCTGCAACAATTGCTGGCCTGCACCCTCTTCGCCTGATTCATGAAACTACTGCTACTGCTTTGGCTTATGGTATTTATAAGACCGACTTACCGGAAAATGAACCACTGAACATTGCTTTTGTTGATGTTGGGCATGCAAGTATGCAAGTCTGTATTGCAGCATTCAAGAAGGGTCAGCTAAAGATACTGTCTCACTCGTTTGATAGGTCCCTGGGTGGAAGGGATTTTGATGAAGTTCTTTTTGAGCACTTCGCTTCAAGGTTTAAGGATGAATACAAGATTGATGTCTATAGAAACGCCAAGGCTTGCCTTAGGCTTCGTGCTGGTTGTGAAAAGTTAAAGAAGGTTCTTAGTGCAAACCCTGAGGCTCCTCTTAACATCGAATGTTTGATGGATGAGAAGGATGTCCGTGGCTTCATTAAGAGAGAGGAATTTGAGCAAATTAGCATTCCTATATTGGAGCGTGTCAAAAAACCATTAGAAAAGGCTCTCGCAGAAGCTGGGTTGGTGTCTGAGAATATACATTCAGTTGAGGTTGTTGGTTCCAGCTGTCGAGTTCCTGCTATTATAAAAATATTGACCGAGTTTTTTGGCAAGGAGCCCAGGCGGACAATGAATGCAAGTGAATGTGTTTCCAAAGGCAGTGCTTTGCAATGTGCTATGCTCAGTCCCACATTTAAAGTGCGGGAATTTCAGGTAGCCTTCCTGGATATAATTGGTAGCCATCCCTTATTTGTGCCCAAACTGTTCATATAATCCTTTGGTATTGATTGTAATTTGAGATTTTAAATGTTGTGAGTCATAATTGGGCTCTATACTTCTAACTTTGTGTGGTTGTATTTCTTGCTAGAATCACTTTCTAATTGTCCATAACTCACTCCTTCGAGATAATAATGAATGTGTCACGGAGTACTTTATGCAATTAAGTCATTATTGCGTTGTCAACCCCTATAGTGGTTCGATTGTCAGAATTGGCTTGTAAAATTGTTGTTTTTTCTGTCAAGCCGGGTCATACTAAGTCCCAACGGTTTCTTTTCAAGTTACAAAGACGAATTATAAATTAATGCTCTCTTATGGGTGGTTTTTCATGTGAAATATTTATCTTTTCGAGTCGTGTGGGCCTTGAATGTAGAAGGGTTCCTGATTACATGAGTGTGCTGTTAATCTTTACTTTGTTATGGTGGAGACAGTAAATAGTGTGAAATAATTTATAGTGGGTTACCCAACCACTGAGTGGGGGCTATGTAACACCTCTGTGAGTAAGTAAATTAGAACCAGATTTTGAACTTATGCCTTTTGTGAATGTATCCCTTTGGATTCCTTAGTAACCTTACCACCACTCTATAAATGTCTACGTAGCTCTCGCTGTTTAATATTTTATTCTCTGACATACTGTTAAGAAAGTATCGTTCTTTCCTTGTAATTTTGTTCTTAAACTCTGCTTTTCACGGCTGCCCGTTGATGTATTGATATTTTAGCCTTGAAGAAACAAGGGAAGGATAGGTGGGAAATGCTCATGGTAAGAAAATGAGGTTGTACGATTGAGCTATTTATTGGCTGCTATCGATGATGTTCTAGGCTTTTGGTTGTGGGTTCATTGCTGTTTTGGAGTTTATACTTGTGTTTATTTGATGCATATCTTGCAATAAGCTAGAAATTCACCCTTATGCTGGGGCAATATAACTGTTAGTGAAAATCATCATTATTCTTGGATTATGATCTGGTTGATTTTCCATTTTGCAGGTTAATGAGAGTTTCCCATTCCATTGCCTTGTCGTGGAAAGGTACTGCCACAGATATGCAAAATGGAACAGTGGATAACCAGCAGAATTCTATTGTATTTTCGAAGGGTAACCCTGTTCCTAGTGTAAAGTCGTTGACTATGTACCGTTCTGGAACTTTTACCATAGATGTGCAATATGTTGATGCTAGTGCATTGCTTGCCCCTGCAAAGATTAGCTCTTACACGGTAATTTTATCATACATAGGATAAATGTTTCTTCTGTATGTAGTACCACTGCTACGTAATCTTTTTCTCTTACGCACCATTGTTTCTATTCTAGGTTGGACCATTTCAATCCATGAAGGATGAGCGGGTAAAGTTGAAAGTCAAAGTTCGCCTGAATATTCATGGTATTGTCTCAGTTGATTCAGCAACGGTAGGCTCTCCTATTAAAGTTCTTTATATTTTAATATTGTTACATAGTCCACTGTTTCATAATTAATATTTGTCAAAAGGATACCAGTTAATGGAAAAAAAGAGATGAAGGGGAAAACAATCATTAATTGGCTATAGTTCTTATTCGTTCTGAAATATATCCTATTCAAAATCAGCAGTACCGATGTCATTGAATGCTGAACTGCAACTAACTTGGGTTTATGCAACATGAAATTGATGGACGTTCTACCAATAAGAAACTCAACTCACTGGTCTGAGACAGTAAATGATTGCCTCTTCTTATGATGTGCTAAAAATGCATTTTTTACAACCCTCCTAAGCCAATGCTCCATGATCCGGTTTTCATAGAATTTCTGTTCATTTTTTTCAAATCAGCAACCCTCCTAAGCCAATGCTCCATGATCCGGTTTTCATAGAATTTCCTTTCATTTTTTCAAATCAGCTCTTGGAAGAGGAGGAAATCGAAGTTCCAGTGGTGAAAGAGTCAGCAATGGGCCCAACCAAGGTGGAAACTGGTGAGGTCCCTGTTGATCCTGCTGTACCTACCTCCACCGAAGCTAATGCAAATATGCAAGATGCTAGAACTGATACCCCTGTAGCTGAAAACGGTGTGCTGGAAAATGAGGATAAGCCTGCTCAGATGGAAACTGATGCCAAGGTTAGCTTATGAAATGTTGGATAAGTTTTCTACTATTGTCGGCTTCCATGTTCCAAGGAGGGCAATCCTGCAACCTATCTATGGTGGAATGAAGATTGTTTGGATTCATAGGTTTAACATTGGTGTAAATAACGAGCAGTGTGATTATGGATGTCGCTCATGTCTTTCCTCTCGCTTTCTTTCAGATTATGTGTCTCTTATATCTTGCAGTGGGGTTTCTTACCTGGATATATGTGTTTTATGTTCATCAGGCGGAAGTTGTGAAAAAAAAGATCAAGAAAACAAACATAAATGTATCTGAAGTTGTGTATGGAGGACTAGCAGCTGCTGAATTGCAAAACGCTGTGGAGAAGGAATTCGATATGGCTTTGCAGGATCGAGTGATGGAAGAAACCAAAGACAAAAAGAATGCTGTTGAGGCTTATGTATACTACATGCGAAATAAGGTATATAAACAGTGTTGATGTTGTGATCGCATCGAACCATTTGGTTTTAACAGTTTATTCTATCTGTAGCTTCATGACAAGTATTATGAGTTCATAACGGATCCAGAGAGAGAACGGTTCATTGCTAAACTCCAGGAGGTGGAAGATTGGCTGTACGAGGATGGTGAAGATGAAACCAAAGGCGTTTATGTTGCTAAACTGGAGGAGCTAAAGAAGGTCGGTGCCTTGAAGCTCAATCGCTCTCGCAGTTCACTCTGTTTTTTAGTTTTAAAGATCGTAACATTTTTGAGATTTGAAATCCTACAGCAAGGCGACCCTGTGGAGGAGTGCTACAAGGAATACACGAACAGGGAATCTGTGATTGATCAACTTATTTATTGCATCAATAGTTTCAGGGAAGCAGCTATGTCAAATGATCCCAAGTTCGACCACATTGATATCACAGAGAAACAAACGGTACAATCCTGCAAGATATTCCTTTACATTCCTGGTTTGTACTTTGCACATGCTATTTTTTGATTGGAGAATCATTTGTGTGCCAACTGTTTAAGGTTTTGAGTGAATGTGAGGAAGCTGAAGCTTGGTTGAGAGAGAAAAGGCAGCAGCAGGATTCACTTCCCAAGCATGCAACACCAGCTCTTTTGCCTGCTGATGTCTGGAAAAAAGTTGAATCACTCGACAGGTAGTGTAAAATCTTATATAATTGTGAACTTGTTTACTTGTAAATTGGCGCTATGAATGCATTCCACTCCTCATTTCTTTGATGGTATATTCTTACATATTTTTGTCTGGGATGCATGTGCGTGTGTGAAGTCAAGAAGTTCAATTTGTTACTGAAGACATTTAGCATCATATATTTTCTTAGGACTTTAATGCAATAAAACTCTGGTTAATTGTGAGATCGGACCAGTTTATTTATTGCGAGGAGTTTATATATTAATAGCAGTGAAGTCACAAATGTTCCTCTAATTCATTGATAGAACATGTCAATTCAAGTTATTTATATATTAAGAAAAGAAATCACAATTTTGAAAATTCGGCACGTGTGTCAATATAGTGTCCGGACCTTTATTGTGAAACACGAAAGTTTTCTTTTGTCTCTGATGTTTTCTTCAATTAACATTATAAATGGATTGCTAATTTTAACAATACTTCTCTATCCTCTAACAAATCAATCATGATACCCAAAATGTTAAATGTAATTTAGGCATATATCTTTGAAATGCACCCATAATTATGTACTTGGAGGTAACTTTTCTCAAGACAAAACCTAAACATATAAGATCTTATTACAATGTGAAGTGCATTCACATCTATAAGTCTAAGCCTGGGATGTATAATGATTATTTCCAGACGTTACTTAACAGTAGAGATACTCTGATGTACTCGCATATTTCAATATTGGGGTATCTAAGACTACAATTTACGTCACAGGATTTGCAAGCCTATAATGACTAAACCAAAACCTGCAAAACCAGCTCCTCTAGAAGCACCGTCACCAGTAGCTTCATCCCAAGAAGGCGAACCACAATCTAAAGGGGCAGACGACACTGATGCAAGCGACACTGCAGAATCTGAAAAAGAAGTTCCTCCTGCTGATGCAGAGCCTATGGAAACAGAAAAATCTGAGACTGCCCCAGGTTTCTCTTAAAACCAATCGCTACATCTACATTTCTTACCATGGGTTGATTTGTACAAGACTATTAGACCTGAGCTTGGATTTCTGATGGGCTATGGGGCCATAAAAATGTCAAGCCTCGTGTATTT
This sequence comes from Haberlea rhodopensis, assembly GCA_907163345.1. Lineage (NCBI taxonomy): Eukaryota > Viridiplantae > Streptophyta > Magnoliopsida > Lamiales > Gesneriaceae > Haberlea > Haberlea rhodopensis. Next base: position 2,528,268 of record CAJQUN010000041.1, read on the forward strand.
CGCCAGGAGACGGATCATAATACTATTAATCAACTCTGTAATCCTATTTTTCAGAAAGGGTTCGTAAGAAATATAGCATATAGAACAATGATGCATGATCCGCGTCTGGATATTAAGTCAGTCTTGTTCAGAAAATGACCCCTCTCCTGGATTCTGGGGTGTTAAACTTATTTATGTTGTTTTCACCCTTTGTATGGGAATTTTGCTTATTTTTGTTTGAGGCAACTGGAATATTTCTCTCAATTAATTTCTTGCTCTGGAAGGTTATCGACACCATTATATCATTTAGTATTATGATGAATGTAATAGAGATTCTTAAATTGAAGATCCAACCATACAATCTAAAATCTGATGATTCCACTGCTTTTTTTAATCTAGAAATTGATATAACAAGATGAACGTTATTCTTGTTAGTTGGTTTTGATTCATTGCCTCGAGGAGGAAGGGCAGTTTGGTGTAGTCTCCATGATCTATGAAATATCCTACAGTTATTTTTTGTTGGACTCAATATTAACAACGGGTGTGCCGAAGGCCTTGTGGCCCAGCTGACACCAACTCCATTAATGGAGCTTGAGGTCTCGGGTTCGAGTCTCGTCCCCATCTCCTTTCCCCTTTAGACATAATAAAGAATTAATAACTGGCGCTCTTTTGATTTCTTTTTGGAGAAGTTTATTAAAGCAGCTACTTGTGGTTTTAAGCAATGCATGTGATTCTATGTTTAAAATACGAAAGATGTATATTGAGTAGTATATGAGTATTATTAAGACATACGCGTTTTAATTTTTTTTGTAGTACTAAAAATTTTAAATGATAAGTAGACCCAAGTGCATGATTACTTGCATTTCACAATATACTGGGTTAAAATTTGGGTCGAATAATATGCCGAACTATCATTTTGATCTTATATATTCGTACTGGATGATACACAATGATATACATTCAATATGTAAAGTAGTAATTTGTAACCCAATCCATGAGAGCAAAGCTAAAACTTGCAAACCCAAAGCCTATCCATTACAATTTGTAACCCAATCCCACATATCCATAATACAAGAGCCTCGAAACTGAGATAACAATGGTCAAAGGGCAGGAGATTTTCACACCTTGCAAACACATCGACACAATCATAAAGGATGGAAACTATGCGTTGAGCAGTGTTTTATGGGCCTATTCCTGCTTCTTTGGAATTATGCCCTGTTTTTTTTGCATATCTTTGTTTGTCTTTTTGCATACCTTTGTATCACATGAATCTACTACCCACCCAAAACAACCATGTACACCTACTTTTGCTGGTGTGGTCATTTTTCTTATTTTTTTGTCTGAAGCCATTTTACGTTGTCTAGAATTAATTCAATAAGAAAATGTACATTATTATTTTCCGAGCACCAACAAGCAAGTCGTTGAAGTATAGTCGTAAGTATTCCCTCCTGTCACGCGGGTGACCGGGGTTCGATCCTTGGCAACGGCGTTACTATCTTGAAACTCTTTATTTATACTATATTAAAAAGTGTAAACCCCTTATAATAACTACTTTGGTCCGTCCTAAATAAACCAATGTCAAATTACTTATATGTCCAAACAAATTACTTGGCTTTTTTATTATTAAGGGGCAAAAAGGTAAAACAAAAAAACATCACATCTATCCCTCCATGTTCCAAAACTGCTTTAGTTTTTAAAAAAAAAGAAATCCTTTCATCAGTTTTTAAAAATTGTGATATGATGCGCAAAGTATGACACATATCCAATACAAAATATTTATTTATTACGTTACACACGCAACGCGTGTGCGTCGTTCGCCATAATAATGGTTGCTGTAGATTGCAGTATGCCATTTTCTGCAAATTGCAATCTCAAAATGGCATCCGATAACAACCAATAAAACCACATATCTGAAAATACATTTCTCCAAAGAACAAAAGAGTTCGCAGAACCAAGTCCGAATAGAACGAGATATACACCAGCATACCAAACCAATTCTCATCATAATATAGTTCCCAAATAATCCTCAGTCACTGTCATCTTTGAATAAAACATTTACTGAAGCGATACAGGAATTCATTAAAGGTTACAATGAGCAAAAATAGCATAAGAAAAAGTCCTCTCTCTCTTTTTTTTTTTTTTTATAACCACAAGGATGTAATGTGCAATCTATCTTATTGCCATACAGACAGATGAAGAAACCGAAGAGGCGTTTATCATACAACAAAGTTAAGCAGTCAAGCAGATAATGCTATATAATATATTAGACATAGCTGCATCAAACACTGACATTCTCGATAGACATGTCATCCTCATCGTCACCTTTCCGTATCTTTGATATCTCAGCTTGAGATTTCTCTAAAATCCGCCTCTTCTGCAATTCCAAGTCTCTATGGAAATCCATCCTCATTTTTTCAAGTTCTAGCATTCGCTCTCTCTTGCTATCCTCAATCTTTTCATATATCCCAACAAAGTTCTGGATAGAATCAGCAAGCCGTTTAAATGAAGCAGCACGACCCTTGATTTGTAATTTCTTAGTTTTCTTGGGAGGGGGAGGAACTGATTCAGCAGATGTTGAATTATCTGAACTATCCCTTGTTTCATACAAGCCAATGGAGCAATTCATATCTTTAAGGTGCTCTCCTGAATCCACTCCACTTGAATGCCCTGCTTTCAGAGGGATTGATGATAATAGCATATCCATCTTCTTAAAACAAGCCCATTTACTGGTGGACTCCCCTGTCTCCCCCAACTTCATTTTCTCCTTTTTGTACTTTTTCTTCAAAGTATCCAAACGGTTGCGGCACTGAGTATCCGTTCTTTCAATCTTTGACTCCTGAGACACCTTCTCAGCAACTTCTTGCCACTCTTCAGACCGGAGACTCTTTCTTTCTTGTTTCAGAAATCTCTCTCCCCAAGCATCCAGCAAGATAAAAGTCTCGTGCTCGGTCCAATCTGTGAGTGGATTGCGTCTACCATATGATGATTTTGGAACCGGAGCTGCAGCAGATGGTGGTGCTAGTACTCGAGGGGCAAATTCATAATTTGAAAGCGCTTTAAGCTTCCTCTTCTTTGGATGCCTCTGTAAATCACCAAAATCTTCATCTTCTTCACCATCCTCGTTCAAATCTTCGTAATCATCTTCTCCCATCCGCAAAACGCCATTTTCCTCATCATCATCATCATCATCATCATCTTCTTCTTCTTCTACTTCTTCTTCATTCTCCTCAGCCTTATCCTCGACTTCATCATCTACATCCTCATTGGCACCATCATCTACATCCTCATTGGCACCATCATCAACATCATTGTGACCATCCTCAGCAAACTGGTTACCAACACTTTGAGGATAATTCTCATCTTTGAGAGAAAAGTTTTTGCGAATCGGGCCATAAGGACCGGAATGGTAACTCGTATCAACATCATCATCCATTATGCGTGCTCCCAAGAAGAACACAAAAAAATCACTATATCTTCTTTGACTTATAAATATCTAATTTCGTTCAAGAATAATTTCTCACAAACAAAATTTATATGTTCAAATAAAATATCAGCCGCCGATTTGATGAACATGAGCTTTCTTCCATATGAATCACCTGAATACCCAAAAAAGTTAGGATCATTATTGGTAACAACACAATACCAACATTAATATAGAAATATATTGTTTAAGATCCAAATAACATTAAAAATAACGAGTCCGTAAGATCAAGAAAACTGAAAAACCAGGTGAAAGTGATTTTGTTTATTTAGGGATAACTTAGGTTTTTGCGAAAAAAATCACATTTAAACTTTAAAAAATTTTCGTTTGAGGAAGTCCACTAATCAAGAACAATAAAAGAGCATCAAAAGAAAAAAAAAAGCTGATTCACAATTATATTCAGGAAAGAGGGCAACCCGTAATACAACAAAAGACCAAGAACAATAAAGAATCCCAAAACACCCAGCAATTAAAAATCGAATCTTTACCAGTCCCACGACCTTAAATTCCAAAACACGAAAAACCCATCAAAAATCTTACCTGAAACAACTAATTTATCCGCCGGACAGCCTTCAAGATTCAGGCATCCAATAAAATCATCAAGCACACAAAAGTTCAATACAGAGATCATGAACAACAACAAAAAAATGCAATTTTCTCGTGAATGCCATCAATTGGTCAGAAAATTATCTGTTGGGAGAAGAGAGACTTGAGACACACTCTTTTGGTGGCGGAATAGCTGAGGATGAGCGAATGTAAAGTGATTGTTGGTGTTCACTGATTCTGATGGCAGCTCACCGAAATTGGGGAAATCCATGCGTTACGGCTCGAGGGGAAGTAACCTACTGACCTTCATCCGTTCATCGTTCAACTTTACACCATATTAAATTAAAGAAAAATAAATAAACAAAAAAATTACCATGTTGTTATTGAATATGCGATATGCATAAATTCTATCGTAGCTCAAACTACACGTACTCCCGTGTAATATAGAATTTTACATATGCATAAATTCTTCATACAAGTTAATATGTGCATGTACTATTTATTTATTTATCCCGTGCACTATATTTCTTCGTACACGTTAATACATTTTTTTTTGTTCTTTATTGCGAAAAAAAGTTATATTATTCGTTGTCATTTGCTAGCATAGGCTAATGCAAAATACTAATGACGCAAACATTTCAATTAAAACATCATGCATTCATGTCGTATCCGTCGTTAGCAAAAAACTTTTTTTTATGAGTTTGTATAATCATATAAACCAATTGTTGGGTATAATATCATTGGATTTGCATTTAATGATGTCTTTGTTGGACTCATTTCATTATACTAACTAAATCAACATATAGTATATGATATGATTATCAATATTACTGAACAAGAGAACAAGGAAAGTGTTGTCCGCAGAGATGATTACATAGTGGAACAACAATAATAAATCATTTGTATTCATTATTACCAGTTGTACTTACTGTTAATAGGAGTTTTGGCGGTTGGTAGTCAATAACAGAAAGTTAGCTACGATTGTATTAGGAATAAAAATGAGAGAAATCACATTGATAGCATTCATTTTGCAATCTGTACAATCAATATAAATACAAAATTATATCTTCTTCTTCTTCTTCTACATTTTCTGCTCAATTCTCCATCTTCTTACACTACTTGTTCTTCTTCTTGACTTGGAACTCTTGATTTCTTGAGGAGGCCGACAATCTCGAATTTGCTCCTTATCATTTTGGTGCTCTCTTTGTTTTGTAATTCCTGATTCATTGATTGTGTAGGTTCTCTGGGAACTCGTTGCGTCGTTGTTGGGTTGTTCATCCATGGTGGAAGGAAACCGAGTAGAAATCTTGGACGAAATTCTTGCTGAACTCACAACACTCCAAAAAAGACACAAATCATACTCGAGTAGAGATATTGTTGCAAGATCTTGCCGTCTATGGAGCACTTACCTAGCCTCACACATTGAGGACAAACTATTTATCGATTAGAGGGGATGGGGAGGGGGGTAATGATACGATTATCAAGCCATTACTGAGCAAGAGAACAAGGAAAGTGCTTACCAAAGAATTGGAAGATTAAGTAGTGGAGCAATATTAAATCAATCATTTGTATTCATTATTACCAGTTGCACTTACTGTTAGTTAGTAGTTGTACTTACTATTAGTAGGAATTGTGGCAGTTAGTAGTCAAATAACATAAAGTTATTGTGGTTATATAGGAATAAAAAGGAGGAAAAACACACTAAAATCATTCATTCTATAATATGTACATTCAAGATTGAAAAATAAAATTATCTCTTCTTCTTTTTTTATATTTTATGCTCAATTCTACATCTTCTTCTTCTTCTTGACTCGAAACTCTTGATTTCTTAAAGATACCGACGATCTCGAATTTGCACCCTACCAGTATATATTTCTACTATCATTCATAATCCTTGGTATAATATAACATACTAGTTAATTTGACGCCTTGCGTATTGAACATACATAATAGTACATAAATAACAACAAACAGATTGGACTAAACAAAAGTCAGTCACAATAGTGCACGATAGCAAGAGTTGACATCAGATATTCTAGTAGGTCCCAATAGACTCCTAAATAAAAGTCATCTACTAAAGTGCATTATAGTAGTAAATGACATCAAATATCACAAAAAAAGTGATTCTCAACAAACTTCAAAACCAATCAAAAGTTATTCACAAGAGTTTTCAAAATGATGATGTTTCATTTCATAATGCAGATATGAGTTCGGTATCTCATAGCAGGAGCGAGCATTGCATAAGAGAAATTATAATTTATGTTTATTATTGTAGTTGCATTATTTTAGGATATTACTCTTATATTACTTGGTATAGCCTACTGATTAATGAATCATCCTACATTTATAATTATTTATATACTTTCTCACAAATAATGAATCTCGATGTGACTTCCAAATCATTATCAAACAAAAACAAGTAATATATAATTATCATAATTTAATATTTTCTAAAAAAAATTGATATATTCTCCTTATACATGAATTTGATGCCAAACATCACAATAAAGGTAATTGATAACAATCACATATTAATATGGGTCGTAGGCAAGCCAAAAATCAAAATGTATACAAACAAGCAAACTGGCGGCCTGTAATCTAACAAAAATTCATCATGCCAAATATTTTATAAAAAATTATTATTAAAGTTTGCCAGGACGAATATAAAAATTTATTATTAAAGTTTGCCACGACGAAACCAAAATTTATAAAGAACTTTACCACGTTAAAATCAATATACTGAGTACTGACTTAATTATATTTACCACTGTGTTAGTTCGCTACTCACTAATATACTCGTTCCATTGTCGTTATTTTTTTAAAACTTCAATTCAATGACAGTTGTGAACCCAAACCAAGAAAGGTTTATTATAATATATAAGTTGTTTTGAAGAACTAATCCAACTAAAATCATTGGTATTTTGTCCCTAAACACCACCTAATACTAACAAAAGACATCATTATATCCTCACTTAAAGCACTAGATGATTTAACATCAAATCTAACATAAAATTGATGTCACAAAACATTATTTTTCTAAAAAATGTTAATGTTCCTGCGACAAGTGACGTTGTAGTCGGCTATAAAGGTGTCTTTCTTTGAACAATTTCATGTGTATTCTTGTTCGAAAGCAGTAAACCCAAGAAACAACTGCTTTTTTAAGTTTGCCAACTCTCAAACAAGCTGTATTTTCAGGAGTTCTTACACAAGAGAATCAAGTTTCAATCCATCGTCCTTAATTTAATTATTCACTATTCATTTCACATTCTCTTGCAAAAATCATCGCTATATATTTATTTTAAGATGTTAGAGTTCACGTGTGTTAGGTTTCTAGGAGTTTAAATTAGTCGGAGTCTAGATATTTATATTTTCAGATTTAGTCTAGCCTTTTATTATTTAGAATTGTTATTTGAATTTGAGTAGGAGTTTTCTTATCCTAAAATTTGGGAGAGAGTCTTGTAAGATTGTGAGGTTCTCTCCAATAACGATCCTCAAGGTTATCTCCAATGAGCCACAAACTCGTCGCCCTAACACCCATTAAACCCCTCATAACGTGATCCGTAACTTAAGATCATAACATCTTACGCATAAAAAAACTTTTGGGGTACTTATATAAGATTTTATACAGTCTCAATTGCTTCGAAATCTCCCAATTATTTGATTTTTTTTATCCATGTATCTGTAGAAACTTTATGAAAACAAAAAAAAAAAATTTATGGTTCCCGTGATACATTTGAAGATTCAAGGCAAGCTTTCGGCTTCTCTACGTGAACCAAAACTTGCTTCATTTAGTTTCAACTCGTTCTTATCTGTTTTTTTTAATGCATGCATGCGTAGTTATTTGGCTTTAAAATCCAGTGAAAATTCCCCAGCCCCACGAAATTAAATATGCTTTATTTTGATTTATTCATCTCACAAAACGGCAAATAGATATTTTGTGATTTAAAGTCCGTAAATATGTACTTGTCATTTGTGGAAACAAATCTTGATGAATTCATGTTGGGTGTTGTGGCCCAATTAATAGCCCACAAATTTCTTAAGCCTATTAGGGCTTTAGTCCCTTTAATTAACCTACCCTAAAGTCTGAGATGTCACGCCTCCTTCAATCCCCCAAAACCAGAAACATGTGCCTCTTCTCTCCTTCAACCAGTTCGTGCGCCTCCCACTCACCAATTCTCTTTTCTTAGTGATTTCAGCTCTTCCTTTGTGGTTCAGCGTGTTGAGCGTGAGGGTTGTCTTGCCCGGTTGCTTTGTACTCCGATGGTTTGGCGTTGGTGAGTGGTTCACGCTGGTGAGTGCTGAGTGTGCTCTTGGTGAGTGGTGGTTCTGGCCGTGTGATAGGTTCTGGCCGTGTGTTTGGTATAGCCGTGTGCTATCCTTGTTGGGTGCTTGGTGCTTCGATGTGAGTAGCTCGACGCTTGGTGATTCTGTCCAGTGGTGGTTCATTGTCGTGTGCTCCTTGCTGTGTGCTTGGTGCTTCCGGTAAAACTTTGGTGTTGGGTGTTGTTGACACCTTCTGGCCTTTATCTTGGATTCTCTCCGTAACGTAGTTTGGGAAAATAGCAGATCTGAGCCGGACTCAGTATCCTTTTGAGATTACTATTACATTTGCATATTGTGTATTTGTATTTGTTTTGCAGGTACACATGGCGATGCCAATGTGGATATCCACATAACAGTGGTATCAGAGCGGCTATCCGCGCCTGGTGGGTGAACAACGGCTGTTCGGCCGCTCAGTTTCTGCGCCAGTTCGACTTTTCGGTGGAAAACCCCCAAAGATTGACCTCTGGGTTGTAAGTGATTGGCTTGAACCTAAAACTTTTACTGTTTTGTTGATCATCTAGGTCATAGGTTCTGAGGCTTGCTTGTTGTAGAAAACTAGGAATTTGTGTGATTCTGTGTTTTCAGTGTGGCTCGCTGAAATTTTAAAATTGTCTAAAACTTTTGATTTTTTCTTTATCCGTGTCTATTTTGTGTGGTCCTGCTTCTGCTGCTTACTTTGTATAATCTGTTAGCCATATAGTGTGCCTTATTTTGCTTGTGTGCGATGGCTTCTATTTCTGACTATAATATGGAACACTTTAATGGAAAATCGAATTTTTCTATTTGGCAACAGAAAATGAAGGAATTTTAATTCGACAGAAAGTGTTTAAGGCTATAGGTTGTAATTATGATGATGATGTAACAACTGCTAAGAAAGCTGAAGATGATGAATTTGCTTACTCGTTATCTTGAATCTATCTGACTCTGTGCTTAGAAAATATGGTAAACTTACTTCTGCTAAACTTCTTTAGGAAAAATTAGAAGAGCTTTATACGGAAACCTCTTTGCCTAGTAAATTGTTTTACTTGAAAATTTTTTCAGCTTCAAGCATGACTTGAACAAAGATGTTGATGAGAATCTTTATGTGTTTACCAAATTGATTCAAGATATTAAGTTAACTGGAGATATGAATATGATGATTATACTCCTACTGTGCTTTTAAATGCTATTCCTGAGACCTATAGTGATGTCAAATCTGCTATTAAGTATGGTAGAGATTCAATTACGCTTGACGCTGTGATTAATGGTCTTAAGAGTAAAGAGTTAGATTTAAAAGTGAACAATGGTAGTAACAAAATTCAAGTGAAGTTATGCATGTTAGAGGTAGGTCTCAACATAGGTATAACAAGACTAGGTCTAAGTCTAGGCCGAAGAACAGAAAGTGCTTTAACTGTGGTGATCCTAATCACTTTATTAAAGACTGTCATAAAAAGAAAAATCAGAAACAAAATGATAACAACCAATCTTATGAACAAGTGAATCATGCTTCTTCATATGGTGAAAACTCAGATGATATCTGTTAGGATTGGAATGGAGTGTTTAGGAGGGGGGGGGGGGGGGGGGGGTGAATGAACACTCATTTAAAAATTAATCCTTATTGATTTCTCTCAGGTTAGTGAGTGAAATCTGTTTCTTAATCAACCTTTAAGCAGAACAAACCATTGAATATAAGAGTGCGGAAACGGTCTGTTCTTGGCTAGTAAGAACGGCTTGATGGCTTATAAAATGTAACGCAATACAGAATGTAAATAGACAAGATGTGTTTCTGGAAGTTCGAAGGCAAATCCTTCTACGTCTCCCCTTCTTCCAATCAAGGAAGGATTCACTAGAAGACTTTGAGTAATACAACTACTTGTACAACCCCGATTCAGCTGGATTTACCCACTACCAAACTGAAACTCACAGTCTCTCAATCTGTTCAGACACAATCTGTATGACAGTTACAATTGAATCTCACTCTTCTATCTTAGTAAAAATACAGAAGACAGAGTGAATTTATCTATGCACAAAATGATCCTTTGATGATCAAATATTACAATAAGTTGTGCTTATGAAAACTTTGAGCAGACTGGTAAGATGAATATCTTTCAGCTACGGTTCTGCTCAAGAATGTTTTTACTTGTAAGATTGTGTTGTTTTGTTTCTTGATTGATCAGTAAAAAGTCACTCTTCGAGGACTCTAGTTGTATCCTTATATAGTCGTTTATACCAACGACACTATTTTCTTTTCTGTGCAACTCTTGACTATATTTATTCAAGCTTCAGTCTTATTCTTTTAGGCACTTTCCCTTCTGGTCTGTGCTTTCGGCGTTTGTCAGGTAGACCCTCCTTTATCTACATACCTTTTAAGGTAATCTTCAGTCCTTGGTCTTTTTCAGCATTAAATGCATCATTAAATGCTTCAATAAATAGCCGTTAATTATTCGGACAGAAGGAAGAAGCTTATTTATCTTTGTCTGCTCTGATCTGATCTTTATTGAGCTAATCTGTGCTTCGATCTGGTCAGACTGGTTTGCATCGATCCGTTCTGATTTTGCGATAGACTATATCGGTCTGATCTATTTTGACATACTCGATCGATATCGGTCTGATCTGTATTGACATGGCTCGATCGGTCTGATCTGTTTTGTCATCTTTAAAATCCGAAACTAACAAATTCCCCTTTTTTGATGATGACAAAACTTACCTTATATGTCCTCTTATAAAGTCTTTTAATTCTTTGAAGAGTATTCTTTCAGATCGATTAAATCTTCTTGTTCAAAATAAATGAACACTATAAGTTGTAGTTCAGATCGATTAAGTCGTTTTGTTCAAAATAAATGAACTATTAAATGAATAAGACTCAGATATGCGATTGCAAGACTTTGATTTTATTGATAAGTCTGATGAATACATTTACATGTCAGACTCATACAGACATGCATCTACTTCTTCGCTGAGGACTGCTGAGCTGGCTTGAAATCCTTCTTCTTTTCCCCCTTTTTGCCAGCAGCAATTTCCTGAAGGAAATCTATGATCTGCGTTAGCTGAGCGCAAATAGCATCCAGGCGAGTGTCTTGAGCATGGAGGGATTTGGCAACTGTGGTTTTAACTTCAGTAGCCAGCTCGATGTGTTCTTTTCTCAGGCTGTTCTTGTATGAAGCTTGCCGAGAGAACAAATCATTCAGTCCACACCGAATACTGCTGATGCTAGCCGTCATCTTGTCTCTGAAAGATTCAAAGTCCAAATGTGTAGTCCTTTGGCTTTGATGGACTTCTCTTACTCGTTGAGAGAGAAAGATACAGTTTTCAGAAAGTTCTTGAAGGGACTTGGCGAGAGATGAAGCTTCATCAGTGGGATGGTCTGGGGAGTGATCAGCAGGTGACGCAGTCAGATCAATTGCTGCCTCAACCGGTACGATTGTAGAATCAGCAGATTGGCGTATATCGGATCGGATCAATTTGACTAAATCCATAGAAAATTCTTGCACAAAAGCCAAATCTGCAGCAGACTGATTTGGAGGAGTGATAGGTCTAGTAGGCTCCTCAACCTGTATAGCTGCAACTATTGTTGACACAACTAGATCCGGATCGACAGAGTCTGGTGAGACAACTGTCGGAAGTGCATCTTGTGTGTTGGTCTGAATATTTGAGACTGAAGATGCCAGCGGAATGGAAGTCGTTGGAGATTCCAGCAAGACATCCATTGCCTCAGTCTCTGCAACAGACAGAGCATTGGTCAGTGGCTGCTCTGCTGTCTCAGAAATAGGTGGCTCAGAGATTGGCTCTGCCACAGTCTTGCTCGCAGTTGGGTGATCTGGACTGAGAACTGGAGTTGATATGTTGAGCCTCTGACGTTGAAAACGAACAGTCATGTGGAGAGTGTGAATGTCCATCTCCAGCTGAGCAATGATCGCACCGTCATCCTTGGCAGTCGGGCTGGTGGCATCAAAATTCGCCTTTTTGGCTGTGATAAGCAAGTTTTGCCAGCCTTAGTCTGTGATTAGCCCTGAACTCCTTGCGATGTACCGCAATCCACACGTCATTGGTTTCTGTCCCTTTCAGGACTTCTTGTTCCATTTTATGGAGCCGCTTGAGGTTGCCGAAGAACAGACCAAAGTGGTTGATCGTTCTGTATTCGACCCATTCATCGAATACTAATGTAAGCTCCTGCACTTTGTCTTCTATATCTTCCATGGCAATGTCAATTGCGGTTTGAGCTGTGGACTTAGGCTTGGAAGAGTCAGGCTCAGTTAAGACAACTTTCCCTTTTCCAACAGCAGACGATGGCTTAATCCCTGATTGGGGGTAGTCACCCAGTTCTTTTAAAACAATTTCCTTGACCACATGGATAGTGGAGGGGACGCGGATGGCGAGCTTGGGTGCAGTGGTTGGAGCTTTGGACGGTTGAGTTTTTGATGGTTGAGGTGGAGCTTGGGTTTTTGGTGTTGGAGCTTGGGATGCAGTGGTGGCTTTTGTTGAAGGTAAGATGGATATGAGTTTGGGATTTAAGGTTGACAGTGGCTTGGTGATCTGGGTTCGTGGCTTCTTTGGAAGAGGTTTGGCTGGGGATGAAGTAGTAGAGACAGACTGAGTTTCATCTGAGTCAGTCTGGACTGTCAGTTTGCGCTTGACTCTAGTCTTTCTTTCAACAGCCTGTTCCTGTCCAATTTCGATCTTTACCACCAACAGATCAGAAGGAGTCGGTGGAGCACCTTTGGACTTGAGTAATGCCAATCCCTTGGGGTTAAGGATTTTGAAGGGATTGAGCCGATGGCTTCCCTAGCTCGATGTCCATCGACTCCAAAAGCTTGCTGAGTGGAACAACGAAGCAGACAACCTGTTTTGCTGCAATAACTGTTTCCAGCAGAACTCCAAACAAAATAGCGGACCAGTTAATCTTCAGTCCGGAATGGATAGCAGCCATTGCTCTGAATTTCTCAGAGGTTACTGCATCATAGCTTCCATCCTTGCCCAGTAGTGTCTTGCCAACAATATCACACAAAACCTGAAAGTGGAACATCATTTCTTTCTTCTTGAATGAAGGCTGCAGATTCTGGCCAAAAATTGATACTTGGCCCTGAAAGCTTTCAAGGGTGGCCTGAGATATGTGACCAAAATCGGACATTCCGGTGGTATGAAGTCCAAAGGTCTTCGACAGCATTGTCTGAGAAATATCGATGGATCCCTTGCCGGAAGTAGAGATGTACGTCTTGTGGGAAACATCGTTGGCGAACAGCTCTCTAATCTCCGATTCGTAAACCACCGTATCACATTTCAGAAAATTTCTTAATCCTGAAGATTCCAAGGATTTGAACATTGACACCATCTCTGGATCTTCAGCCCTGTAAATCGCATCAAAGTCAATAGACAAAGAGTTGTGAATGATAGTTGCCATTTGAGTAAGTGTTATGAATGTAGGGAAGATGGAAGGATTTGAAGATATAAACAGACATCAGTAATTGTAAAGTGTGAAGTCTAAATGAGATGTACAACCTGCTAAATAGGAGATATTAGACAAGTGTCTGTATCTCGATGACTGATATTTAAAAATTCAAATTTTAACGGACGAGATGAGAGAATAGTAAGGCGGTTAAATTTCGATCAGTCCGGGCTGTTAAAAAGTATTACTATGTTAAAGACTGGTAGTGTTTTTTTTTTTTTAAAATAGATCACAGGATAATATCAGATTGACAGAGATCGGTCTGAAAGTCCGGACCGGTCTGTATCTTTCTGACTATTGCATTATCGATCTGTGCTAAAACTAATTATTTTAAAACAAAATTAAGTAAACCCCTAACATATTAAGATAAATCTATTAAACCAAGTGACGAAAATAATTAAACTTAGCCTCAGGGAGTGGTTTAGTGAAGATGTCTGTGGCTTGCTGGTCTGTTGAAATATACTCGATCCGAATCTCCTTTTTGCCAACATGATCTCGAATAAAATGATGTTTGATATCAATATGCTTTGTTCGAGAGTGCAAGACTGGATTATACGTTATAACAATTGCACTTGTGTTGTCACAAAAGATCGGAGACTCAGCAGCTTGAATGCCATAGTCTCTGAGCTAATGTTGAACCCAGAGCATTTGAGCGCAACAGCTTCCAGCGGCAAGATACCGCCTCAGCTATAGATGTGGCAATAGATGTTTGCTTTTTGCTAAACCACGAGATCAATCTTTTACCTAGAAATTGACAAGTTCCATTGGTGCTCTTGCGATCGATCTTACAACCTGCATAGTCAGCGTCTAAATATCCAATTAAATTAAAATTTGGATCTTTGGAATACCAGAGACCAACATTCTGAGATCCTTTTAGGTATCTAAGAATGCGCTTAGTAGCAATAAAGTGGGATTGCATAGGATCAGACTGAAATCTAGCGAACATGCAGACCGAAAACATAATATCAGGCCGGCTCGCTGTAAGATATAATAGTGATCCGATCAGACCTCGATACATTGTTACCTCAACTGCCGTTCCCCGTTCGTCTTTATCTAGCTTGATTGATGGACTCATTGGAGTTGACGCAGTTGAGCAAGTCTCCATTCTGAACCTTTTGAGTAGCTCTTTGGTATACTTCGTTTGATTGATGAAAATACCATTGTTGAACTGTTTGACTTGGAGATCCAGGAAGAAATACAGTTCTCCCATCATACTCATCTCAAACTGTCCCTGCATTAAGTTAGAGAATTTCTCGCAGTTTGGGGTTAGTTGACCCAAAAATAATATCATCAACATATATTTGAACTAACAAAGTATGTTCCCCTTAATAAATTTAAATAAAGTTTTATCTACTGAACCGATCTGAAAATCATGATCCAGAAGAAATTGAGACAGAGTATCATACCATGCTCTTGGAGCTTGTTTCAGTCCATACACTGCTTTATTCAGTAGGTATACATGATCTGGACACGAGTGATTTTGAAATCCAGGAGGTTGTTCGATGTAGACTTCCTCCTAAAGTTTACCATTAAGAAATGCACTCTTTACGTCCATTTGATATACTTTGAAGTCTTTTAAAGCGGCGAATGTAAGAAATATTTGGATGGCTTCAAGTCCGGCGACTGGTGCAAAGGATTCATCGAAGTCGATTCCTTCTTCTTGTCTGAAGCCTTGTGCAACGAGTCTGGCCTTGTTTCTAATCACCACACCATCCGCGTCTAGCTTGTTTCTAAAGACCCCATCTGGTTCCAATAACAGGCAGATCACTTGGTCTGGGGGTTAAGCTCCAGAATTGATTTTGTTCAAATTGGTTGAGCTCTTCTTGGATGGCCTCTATCCAGTAATAATCAGTCAAAGCTTCATTAATCTGTTTGGGGTTCTAGATTAGATATGAAAGCGACGTGAGTGAACTCATCCATCATCTGTCCTATGGTTCATATGGGTGCAGACGAACTTCCAATCACTAGATCAGGTGGATGCCTCTTTGTCCAGCGGTAGCTTGATTCTGGAACATCTGGTCCAGATGGAGTAGCAGGATTGGCATTGTCAGCATTTGCCTTAACATTAGAGTTCATAACCTTCGGATCGGCTCGTTCTAGAATAACTTCAGTGCCTTGATCCGGTCTATCTGGTACTTCAGGTTTCAGTGGACTGTCTCTTGATCTGTTAACTACAATCTCATCATCACTGTTAGCTTCGAGATTGATATTTTCCATCTGATTTTGATTTAATTCCTTGTTGTCATTAATACACAAGGATTCATCAAACACTACATGACATGACTCTTCTATAGTTAAGGTTCGATTATTGAAGACACAAGCTGTACTAACAGATGAATATCCTAGGAATATTACATTATCTGACCTAGCTTCAAATGATGTAAGATGATTCTTACCATTGTTGTGGACGTAACATTTACAGCCGAATACATGAAAGTAAGAGATAGTCGGTCTGTTACCTGTCCATACTTCATATGGTGTTAAATTTAGCTTCTTGTTAATCATGGATCGATTTTGTGTATAGCATGCAGTATTTATAGCCTCTGCCCAGAACTTTTGGGAAATACCAGAGCAAGCATTGTTATTGCTGCCTCCTTAAGCGTCCTGTTCCTACGTTCTGCAACTCCATTTTGTTGAGGAGTTCGAGCGGCTGAGAATTCATGCTTAATTCCTTGGTCTTCTAGAAAGGATTCAAGATTCTGATTTGAGAATTCAGTGCCTGTCACTTCGAATCCTATCTATACCAGATGATCTTTCATTGTAATACCCCCGAAATGTCATGTAATTATGTGCTATGATGATGATATATGATATGTTTAAGAGGGTTGTGGTGCATTTAATTGGGGGCTATGATTATGTTATGATGATATGATGTGGGAAGCATGTTGAGTGTTTTAGAGGATGTATTAATTAAATAAAGATGAAAAATATCGAGTTAGGATATTTTAATGCATCGTGCTAAATACCGGGGCACAATTAAACACCACATGACACCCCAACCACACCCCACCCCCCAATCAGCCGGCCACCCACTCCCCCCACTTGGCAACCCATCCCTTCTCAACCCATGCTTCCACTCATTGGCTTGCAATCAATTCTCCTCCATCTCCTTCTCCCTCTCATTCTCGTCCCTGTAAGCTGCAGAAAGGAGGAGGGATTAGCTTGTGATTTCATGTGCAAAAGCTTACCAAGAAGAGGGGTAAAGTTTTAATACTCTGTTTTTCAGAGTTTTGTTTGGGTTTGGTTTTGGTGTGATGTTTTCAGACATGCTAGTATAGGTTTGGGTGAAACCTTGGTATGAGTGCTTGCATGGTAGTATTATATAACTACTAGCATGTTAGTTCGAGCATGTTACATGTTTTATGTGATAGATTTCTGGCTATGAAACTATGTGCTCGAAAATCTGGGCAAGGAAGAGCATGCTCTGTTTTCTGTATAAGTTGGTTGAGGTTGAAGATTTTGATGATGTTATGATGCATGTTAGCTTAGGTTTTGTTAAACCTTTGATTTAAGTACCTACATGGAAGTTTTATGAAGCTCCTAACATGTTTGTTTGAGCAAGTAGGATGTGTTATGAAGTATATTTGATGATATAAAATGAGGTCCTCGAAAATCTGGAAAAATCCCGATTTTCAGAGTACTCGATCGATCGAGATTCTTGTACCGATCGATCGAGCGAGGCAGAAGCTTTTAAGCATGGTTTGAATTTCAGGCGTCGATCGATCGAAGGGTTTTCCGATCGATCGGTGAGGCTTGTCGATCGATCGATTTTTCCTTCCGATCGATCGATCGAGGCAGAGTGTTTGGGCACTGTTTATGCACAGTTTCTCGATCGATCGAGACCTTGGGGCCGATCGATCGAGAGAGGCAGAATGTTGAAAAGTAAAATGATGGTTTATTTTGTTAAGTTTATGGTATGAGTTGGTATTGAGGCATCTAATATGTTATTATGTGGTCTTGTAGAACCATCCCAGGTGCCAGCTCAATCAAGAAGATAAAGTCTGTTGACTCCTCCTCCTTTTAAAAAGGTACGGGCATCGACGGTAAAACACATCTCTACACTATGACTATGCATTTATCGCATGAATGTTTACGATGAAATGATGATGTTTATTCGATGTTTATATAATGATGTGATACGATGTTATTATGTGGTAAGATGCCACGGGGTAAGATGCCCATATGGTAAGATGCCATACGATGTTTATTATGTGGTAAGATGCCACGGGGTAAGATGCCCATATGGTAAGAGGCCATACGATGTTTATTATGTGGTAAGATGCCACGGGATAAGATGCTCATATGGTAAGAGGCCATACGATGTTATTATGTGGTAAGATGCCACGGGGTAAGATGCCCATATGGTAAGAGGCCATACGATGTTATTATGTGGTAAGATGCCACGGGGTAAGATGCCCATATGGTAAGAGGCCATACGATATTATGATGTGGTAAGATGCCATAGGGTAAGATGCCCATATGCATGAATATGAATCAGGGACAACAAAAAGAAGTTAATGAATAACCAGCATATTTACTTAACCAATATTTCATGCATTTACTGTGATGTTTTTATGATGTTAAGTAAGATTGTATATGCTCATGATGTGTTGTCCCTGTAGGTACACTTTTGGACTAAAGGACTAAGGGTCGGGTTGAGGCAGTGAGCTACGAGGAACACATGAATGTTTAGGTTTCAAGTTATGATTAGTATCTACTCTAGGAGTAGTGTAAATCTAAATGTTGACATTCTTTTGCGAATGTAATGAATTATTTTTGAAGTTTTGTATTTTGGCCTGTAATCCTGTTAGCTCATGTAACAACCAGAACCTTAAGATGTTATTAATGCATGATTAGTCCTTCTTATGTCATTATAACACTGTTAAGGTGGGAAGACCCCACATTAGTGGTATCAGAGCCAGGTTAGATAACCCGGGAATGAGTGAAGGGTAGCCTTAGCAATAAGTTAGCTAGGTGCTTACTTTTGAACATGTTTTATATGTATGTTTCATATGAAGTAGAAGATGTTATACTAACATGTTTAATTATCTAACGATGTACTTTATGAACTGCTTTTGGGTATTGTTGTTAACCCTTGTGTTGCAGCATGGCAGCAAATGTTGAATTAAGTTGTGTGATTAGTGTTAATGCAAGTGCTGGGCGTACGAACCCCTTACCACCGCCAGCAACAGTTACTACCTGGGGAGCTAAGTTGGCTCAGTTTCTGGCATACCGACCCCCGATGTTGAAGGAGCTGAGACAGGGGAACTAGCCGAGGAGTGATTAGAGAGGATGGAACAGATGTTTGTGGCAGTTCCATGTGTGAAGTCAGCATGAATAAGGTTAGCGGAGGTTCAACTGGCCAAGAAGGCATTGATGTGGTGGAAGACCACATTAGTAGAGCAAGAGGCTCAGGGACAGAAAACTAATTGGAATCTGTTCAGAACTTGGTTTCTGACCCGCTACTTTTCAGCTGCTGCACGGCGGGCTAAAGAAGATAAGTTTACTAACCTTAAGCGAAGATGAGGAACTTCATGAAAGGATTGAGGCTGGAACTATATGACAGGGTCGTCACTTATGGCCCTGCTTGCTTTGATGACGCCCTTTCACGGGCTGAGCTAGCCGAACTAGGAGTTGGCGCATATCCTGATGCCGTGCCACCTCCAGTACCCCCTCAGAAATCCACTTCTGACAATTTGAAGCCCAGGAGTGATCAGTTCAAGCCAAGGGGAACACATCAGCTTCGAGATTCAGTGGTAAGAGGCCCGAGAATCGTTGGAAAGGAAGTCGTAGGAATGACGCCCCTACAGGAAGAGGACAGCCTCAGGGAGGCAGATTTGGAAGGGTCCAGTGCTCTATTTGTGGGCAATCACATTCGACAAAAGACTGTTTGATTTGTTGTGTATGTGGCAATAAGGGCCACCTTGCTCGAGAATGTCCCAATAGGGAGGGACAACGGAACTCTGCGGGAAGGCCTGCAGACAGAGCAGTATAGCAAGGATCAAGGCGGTATGGAGGTTAGCCAATGGGGCCACCTCAGGGTCAGTTTTATGCACAGACCAGGGAGCAGATTACAGCGGCTCCGGAGGAGGTAATAGCGGTCTCAACACCGTTGGAAGAAGTTGATTTCTGATCAGATTGTCTATGAAGGCCTCATTTATTTTGAGGGCAATGAGCCAAGATCAGACTTGATTGTTCTGCGAATGTCGCACTTCGATTGCATTGTGGGCATCGATGTGCTGAACAAGTATCAGGCAGTTGTGGACTGCAGACAGAGGACTGTCCGGTTCAGATCTGATTTGGAATCCAGTGGACATTTTATGGGGGATGGTTCCCGTTCAAAGATCCCTTTGATATCTGCTGTCAAGATGGCACAGTTATTGGAACGAGGCCATACGGGATACTTTATTTATGCTATTGATGTCATGAAAAAGAAAGAAAACTTAAGGGTCAAAGAGGTGTCCGAGAGGTGGAATTTACTGATTTCTTTCCGGAGGAGATTCCCGGATTTTCCACCGACGAGAGAGGTCGAGTTTGGGATTGAGTTACTACCAGGAACGTCTGCCTTTTCTCGTGCCCCATATAGGATGGCACCAGCGGAGCTAAGGAAGTTAAAGATTCAGTTGCAAGAGCTCCTTGACAAGGGTTAATTACGCTCTAGCGTATCGCCCTGGGGTGCACCAGTTTTATTTGTCAAAAAGAAGGATGGTCCGATGCGTCTATGCATCGATTGCAGACAACTGAACAAAGCCACAGTAAAGGACAAGTATCCGCTTCCAAGGAATTATGATTTGTTTGACCAGCTGCAGGGTACGAGGCTCTACAGTAAGATCGATCTGAGGTCGAGGTACCATCAGATTCAAGTAAGAGAAGATGATGTCTAGAAGACAGCTTTCAGGATATTACCGACATTTCGTCGAGGGTTGCTCAAAGATTGCCAGACCCCTGACACAGCTGACTCAGATAGGAGTGCCGTTCTATTGGTCTGAAGCTTGTGAGGAAAGCTGCCAAGAACTGAAGCGTCGTTTGTCTACGGCACCAGTATTGGTGATTCCTTCTGTGAATAAGAGGTTTGCCTTGTACACGGATGCGTCACTACAGGGTTTGGGCTATGTGTTGATGCAAGATAAGCATGTGATAGCTTATACATCAAGGCAGTTGAAGCGGCATGGGGCTAGGTATCCAGTCCAAGATTTGGAGCTAGCAGCCATTGTATTTGCCTTGAAGTTTTGGAGGCATTACTAGTATGGTACGTCGTTTACCATCTATACGGACCATAAGAGCCTGAAGTTTCTATTCGCTTAGGCTGAATGGAATATACAGCAAGAAGATGGATGGATTTACTTAAGGATTATGATTGTGAAATTGAGTACCATACAGGTAAAGCAAACTTGATAGCAGACGCCTTTAGTCGTAAGTTGAAGAGTACTACTGAGAATGCCATGAGTCTATCAGCTATGATGATTTCTTATTGCCATCTGGGTTATGATTTTGATGTAGACACGTAGCCTGTGCGAGTGTCGACCTTATTGGCGGAGCCAGATATAATTGAGGCAATCAGGAAGGCCCAGAGGTCGGATATGAGGTTCAGAGATGGACGTCATTGGTACTTAGAGGTCAACCATCCAAGTTTAGAATGGCTGAGGATGATTCCTTGAGACTGGGCAACCATTGGGTAGTCCCAGATACGCCGGAGTTGCGTAAAGGAATATTGGAGCGAGCTCCCAGTAGTCGGTTCAGTATCCACCCAGGGGGAAGGAAGATGTACAAGGTCCTATGCGGTCAATTCTGGTGGAGACGCATGAAGCGTGAGGTGGTCGCTTTTGTTAAAAGATGTTTGATCTGCCAACAGGTGAAGGCAGAGAGACGGAGGCCTGGTGGCGAGCTGAAGAGCTTAGAGGTACCTGAATGGAAGTGGGAGCATATATCTATGGATTTCGTGACCCACTTGCCAAGGACGGCCTCAGGATTTGATGCGATCTGGGTGATCGTGGATAGGCTGACGAAGGTGGCTCGCTTCATTCCTTACAGCATGTCGTTTACATACTTGAAGATGGCCCAAACGTATATACGGGATGTGGTGAGGTTGCATGGTATTTCAGTCTCGATAGTGTCTGACAGAGACCCGAGGTTCACTTCACATTTCTGGGAGGGTCTCCAGACAGCTTTGGGCACAGAGGTGAGACTGAGTACGGCCTATCACCCTCGGACAGACGGTCAGACAGAGCGTACCATTCAGACGCTCGAGGACATGTTGAGGGCATGTATTTTGGAGTTTGATACTCCGTGGCAGGATTCACTGGCATTGGTGGAGTTCTCCTATAATAACAGCTATCAGGCGAGCATTCCAATGGCTCCTTTTGAAGCTCTTTACGGACGACGATGTAGGTCATCACTGTTTTGGGAGGACTTGACTAGCAAAGCGGTCGGAGGACCGGATATGATCAAGGACATGGAAGAAAAGATTAAGATAATACGCCAAAAGATGAAAGCGGCCCAGGATAGGCAGCAGCCTATGCCAATAAGTGGCGACGGCCGCTGGAATTCTAGTTAGGAGACATGGTCTTCTTAAAGATCTGTCCCTTCAGGGGTGTGGTACGTTTTGGGATGCGGGGAAAGTTATCTCCGAGGTATGTCGGGCCATATGAAGTGTTGCAGCGAATCGGTACATTGGCTTATCGTTTGGCTCTACCGCCATCTTTATCTGGCATACATGATGTTTTCCATGTCTCTATGTTAAGGATGTACGAGCCAGATCCGTCTCATGTCTTACAGCCTACTGAAGTACAGTTAGACTCAGATGTGTCCTACGTAGAACGACCAATCAGAATTCTGGATCGAGAGGATCGCAGACTACTAAGCAAAGTTATACCGATGGTCAAAGTTCAGTGGGGTCGTCGGGGTGTCGAGGAGGCTACGTGGGAGACGGAACGACATATGGTGCAGCGCTATCCGGAACTATTCTCTGGTATGTTTTTATGTTTAGTTTCGATATGGTGATGTATGTGCATTTCGAGGACAAAATCTTATAAGTAGGGGAGTAATGTAATACCCCCGAAATGTCATGTAATTATGTGCTATGATGATGATATATGGTATGTTTAAGAGGGTTGTGGTGCATTTAATTGGGGGCTATGATTATGTTATGATGATATGATGTGGGAAGCATGTTGAGTGTTTTAGAGGATGTATTAATTAAATAAAGATGAAAAATATCGAGTTAGGATATTTTAATGCATCGTGCTAAATACCGGGGCACAATTAAAAACCACATGGCACCCCAACCACACCCCACCCCCCAATCAGTCGGCCACCCACTCCCCCCACTTGGCAACCCACTTGGCAACCCATCCCTTCTCAACCCATGCTTCCACTCATTGGCTTGCAATCAATTCTCCTCCATCTCCTTCTCCCTCTCATTCTCGTCCCTGCAAGCTGCAGAAAGGAGGAGGGATTAGCTTGTGATTTCTTGTGCAAAAGCTTACCAAGAAGAGGGGTAAAGTTTTAATACTCTGTTTTTCAGAGTTTTGTTTGGGTTTGGTTTTGGTGTGATGTTTTCATACATGCTAGTATAGGTTTGGGTGAAACCTTGGTATGAGTGCTTGCATGGTAGTATTATATAACTACTAGCATGTTAGTTCGAGCATGTTACATGTTTTATGTGATAGATTTCTGGCTATGAAACTATGTGCTCGAAAATCTGGGCAAGGAAGAGCATGCTCTGTTTTCTGTATAAGTTGGTTGAGGTTGAAGATTTTGATGATGTTATGATGCATGTTAGCTTAGGTTTTGTTAAACCTTTGATTTAAGTACCTACATGGAAGTTTTATGAAGCTCCTAACATGTTTGTTTGAGCAAGTAGGATGTGTTATGAAGTATATTTGATGATATAAAATGAGGTCCTCGAAAATCTGGAAAAATCCCGATTTTCAGAGTACTCGATCGATCGAGATTCTTGTACCGATCGATCGAGCGAGGCAGAAGCTTTTAAGCATGGTTTGAATTTCAGGCGTCGATCGATCGAAGGGTTTTCCGATCGATCGGTGAGGCTTGTCGATCGATCGATTTTTCCTTCCGATCGATCGATCGAGGCAGAGTGTTTGGGCACTGTTTATGCACAGTTTCTCGATCGATCGAGACCTTGGGGCCGATCGATCGAGAGAGGCAGAATGTTGAAAAGTAAAATGATGGTTTATTTTGTTAAGTTTATGGTATGAGTTGGTATTGAGGCATCTAATATGTTATTATGTGGTCTTGTAGAACCATCCCAGGTGCCAGCTCAATCAAGAAGATAAAGTCTGTTGACTCCTCCTCCTTTTAAAAAGGTACGTAAGAGGCGTACGGGCATCGGACGGTAAAACACATCTCTACACTATGACTATGCATTTATCGCATGAATGTTTCCGATGAAATGATGATGTTTATTCGATGTTTATATAATGATGTGATACGATGTTATTATGTGGTAAGATGCCACGGGGTAAGATGCCCATATGGTAAGATGCCATACGATGTTTATTATGTGGTAAGATGCCACGGGGTAAGATGACCATATGGTAAGAGGCCATACGATGTTTGTTATGTGGTAAGATGCCACGGGGTAAGATGCCCATATGGTAAGAGGCCATACGATGTTATTATGTGGTAAGATTCCACGGGGTAAGATGCCCATATGGTAAGAGGCCATACGATGTTATTATGTGGTAAGATGCCACATGGTAAGATGCCCATATGCATGAATATGAATCAGGGACAACAAAAAGAAGTTAATGAATAACCAGCATATTTACTTAACCAATATTTCATGCATTTACTGTGATGTTTTTATGATGTTAAGTAAGATTGTATATGCTCATGATGTGTTGTCCCTGTAGGTACACTTTTGGACTAAAGGACTAAGGGTCGGGTTGAGGCAGTGAGCTACGAGGAACACAGGAATGTTTAGGTTTCAAGTTATGATTAGTATCTACTCTAGGAGTAGTGTAAATCTAAATGTTGACATTCTTTTGCGAATGTAATGAATTATTTTTGAAGTTTTGTATTTTGGCCTGTAATCCTGTTAGCTCATGTAACAACCAGAATCTTAAGATGTTATTAATGCATGATTAGTCCTTCTTATGTCATTATAACACTGTTAAGGTGGGAAGACCCCACATTAGTGGTATCAGAGCCAGGTTAGATAACCCGGGAATGAGTGAAGGGTAGCCTTAGCAATAAGTTAGCTAGGTGCTTACTTTTGAACATGTTTTATATGTATGTTTCATATGAAGTAGAAGATGTTATACTAACATGATTAATTATCCAACGATGTACTTTATGAACTGCTTTTGGGTATTGTTGTTAACCCTTGTGTTGCAGCATGGCAGCAAATGTTGAAGTAAGTTGTGTGATTAGTGTTAATGCAAGTGCTGGGCGTACGAACCCCTTACCACCGCTAGGAACAGTTACTACCTGGGGAGCTAAGTTGGCTCAGTTTCTGGTAATACTGACCCCCGATGTTGAAGGAGCTGAGACAGGGGAACTAGCCGAGGAGTGATTAGAGAGGATGGAACAGATGTTTGTTGCAGTTCCATGTGTGAAATCAGCATGAATAAGGTTAGCGGAGGTTCAACTGGCCAAGAAGGCATTGATGTGGTGGAAGACCACAGTAGTAGAGCAAGAGGCTCAGGGACAGAAAACTAATTGGAATCTGTTCAGAACTTGGTTTCTGACCCGCTACTTTTCAGCTGCTGCACGGCGGGCTAAAGAAGATAAGTTTACTAACCTTAAGCGAAGATGAGGAACTTCATGAAAGGATTGAGGCGTGAACTATATGACAGGGTCGTCACTTATGGCCCTGCTTGCTTTGATGACGCCCTTTCACGGGCTGAGCTAGCCGAACTAGGAGTTGGCGCATATCCTGATGCCGTGCCACCTCCAGTACCCCCTCAGAAATCCACTTCTGACAATTTGAAGCCCAGGAGTGATCAGTTCAAGCCAAGGGGAACACATCAGCGTCGAGATTCAGTGGTAAGAGGCCCGAGAATCGTTGGAAAGGAAGTCGTAGGAATGACGCCCCTACAGGAAGAGGACAGCCTCAGGGAGGCAGATTTGGAAGGGTCCAGTGCTCTATTTGTGGGCAATCACATTCGACAAAAGACTGTTTGATTTGTTGTGTATGTGGCAATAAGGGCCACCTTGCTCGAGAATGTCCCAATAGGGAGGGACAACGGAACTCTGCGGGAAGGCCTGCAGACAGAGCAGTATAGCAAGGATCAAGGCGGTATGGAGGTTAGCCTATGGGGCCACCTCAGGGTCAGTTTTATGCACTGACCAGGGAGTAGATTACAGCGGCTCCGGAGGAGGTAATAGCGGTCTCAACACCGTTGGAAGAAGTTGATTTCTTATCAGATTGTCTATGAAGGCCTCATTTATTTTGAGGGCAATGAGCCAAGATCAGACTTGATTGTTCTGGGAATGTCGCACTTCGATTGCATTGTGGGCATCGATGTGCTGAACAAGTATCAGGCAGTTGTGGACTGCAGACAGAGGACTGTCCGGTTCAGATCTGATTTGGAATCCAGTGGACATTTTATGGGGGATGGTTCCCGTTCAAAGATCCCTTTGATATCTGCTGTCAAGATGGCACAGTTATTGGAACGAGGCCATACGGGATAATTTATTTATGCTATTGATGTCATGAAAAAGAAAGAAAACTTAAGGGTCAAAGAGGTGTCCGAGAGGTGGAATTTACTGATTTCTTTCCGGAGGAGATTCCCGGATTTTCCACCGACGAGAGAGGTCGAGTTTGGGATTGAGTTACTACCAGGAACGTCTGCCTTTTCTCGTGCCCCATATAGGTGGCACCAGCGGAGCTAAGGAAGTTAAAGATTCAGTTGCAAGAGCTCCTTGACAAGGGCTAATTACGCTCTAGCGTATCGCCCTGGGGTGCACCAGTTTTATTTGTCAAAAAGAAGGATGGTCCTGATGCGTCTATGCATCGATTGCAGACAACTGAACAAAGCCACAGTAAAGGACAAGTATCCGCTTCCAAGGAATTATGATTTGTTTGACCAGCTGCAGGGTACGAGGCTCTACAGTAAGATCGATCTGAGGTCGAGGTACCATCAGATTCAAGTAAGAGAAGATGATGTCTAGAAGACAGCTTTCAGGATATTACCGACATTTCGTCGAGGGTTGCTCAAAGATTGCCAGACCCCTGACACAGCTGACTCAGATAGGAGTGCCGTTCTATTGGTCTGAAGCTTGTGAGGAAAGCTTCCAAGAACTGAAGCGTCGTTTGTCTACGGCACCAGTATTGGTGATTCCTTCTGTGAATAAGAGGTTTGCCTTGTACACGGATGCGTCACTACAGGGTTTGGGCTGTGTGTTGATGCAAGATAAGCATGTGATAGCTTATACATCAAGGCAGTTGAAGCGGCATGGGGCTAGGTATCCAGTCCAAGATTTGGAGCTAGCAGCCATTGTATTTGCCTTGAAGTTTTGGAGGCATTACTAGTATGGTACGTCGTTTACCATCTATACGGACCATAAGAGCCTGAAGTTTCTATTCGCTTAGGCTGAATGGAATATACAGCAAGAAGATGGATGGATTTACTTAAGGATTATGATTGTGAAATTGAGTACCATACAGGTAAAGCAAACTTGATAGCAGACGCCTTAAGTCGTAAGTTGAAGAGTACTACTGAGAATGCCATGAGTCTATCAGCTATGATGATTTCTTATTGCCATCTGGGTTATGATTTTGATGTAGACACGTAGCCTGTGCGAGTGTCGACCTTATTGGCGGGGCCAGATATAATTGAGGCAATCAGGAAGGCCCAGAGGTCGGATATGAGGTTCATAGATGGACGTCATTGGTACTTAGAGGTCAACCATCCAAGTTTAGAATGGCTGAGGATGATTCCTTGAGACTGGGCAACCATTGGGTAGTCCCAGATACGCCGGAGTTGCGTAAAGGAATATTGGAGCGAGCTCCCAGTAGTCGGTTCAGTATCCACCCAGGGGGAAGGAAGATGTACAAGGACCTATGCGGTCAATTCTGGTGGAGACGCATGAAGCGTGAGGTGGTCGCTTTTGTTAAAAGATGTTTGATCTGCCAACAGGTGAAGGCAGAGAGACGGAGGCCTGGTGGCGAGCTGAAGAGCTTAGAGGTACCTGAATGGAAGTGGGAGCATATATCTATGGATTTCGTGACCCACTTGCCAAGGACGGCCTCAGGATTTGATGCGATCTGGGTGATCGTGGATAGGCTGACGAAGGTGGCTCGCTTCATTCCTTACAGCATGTCGTTTACATACTTGAAGATGGCCCAAACGTATATACGGGATGTGGTGAGGTTGCATGGTATTCCAGTCTCGATAGTGTCTGACAGAGACCCGAGGTTCACTTCACATTTCTGGGAGGGTCTCCAGACAGCTTTGGGCACAGAGGTGAGACTGAGTACGGCCTATCACCCTCGGACAGACGGTCAGACAGAGCGTACCATTCAGACGCTCGAGGACATGTTGAGGGCATGTATTTTGGAGTTTGATACTCCGTGGCAGGATTCACTGGCATTGGTGGAGTTCTCCTATAATAACAGCTATCAGGCGAGCATTCCAATGGCTCCTTTTGAAGCTCTTTACGGACGACGATGTAGGTCATCGCTGTTTTGGGAGGACTTGACTAGCAAAGCGGTCGGAGGACCGGATATGATCAAGGACATGGAAGAAAAGATTAAGATAATACGCCAAAAGATGAAAGCGGCCCAGGATAGGCAAGCAGCCTATGCCAATAAGTGGCGACGGCCGCTGGAATTCTAGTTAGGAGACAGGGTCTTCTTAAAGATCTGTCCCTTCAGGGGTGTGGTACGTTTTGGGATGCGGGGTATGTCGGGCCATATGAAGTGTTGCAGCGAATCGGTACATTGGCTTATCGTTTGGCTCTACCGCCATCTTTATCTTGCATACAGGATGTTTTCCATGTCTCTATGTTAAGGATGTACGAGCCAGATCCGTCTCATGTCTTACAGCCTACTGAAGTACAGTTAGACTCAGATGTGTCCTACGTAGAACGACCAATCAGAATTCTGGATCGAGAGGATCGCAGACTACTAAGCAAAGTTATACCGATGGTCAAAGTTCAGTGGGGTCGTCGGGGTGTCGAGGAGGCTACGTGGGAGACGGAACGACATATGGTGCAGCGCTATCCGGAACTATTCTCTGGTATGTTTTTATGTTTAGTTTCGATATGGTGATGTATGTGCATTTCGAGGACAAAATCTTATAAGTAGGGGAGTAATGTAATACCCCCGAAATGTCATGTAATTATGTGCTATGATGATGATATATGATATGTTTAAGAGGGTTGTGGTGCATTTAATTGGGGGCTATGATTATGTTATGATGATATGATGTGGGAAGCATGTTGAGTGTTTTAGAGGATGTATTAATTAAATAAAGATGAAAAATATCGAGTTAGGATATTTTAATGCATCGTGCTAAATACCGGGGCACAATTAAACACCACATGGCACCCCAACCACACCCCACCCCCCAATCAGCCGGCCACCCACTCCCCCCACTTGGCAACCACTTGGCAACCCATCCCTTCTCAACCCATGCTTCCACTCATTGGCTTGCAATCAATTCTCCTCCATCTCCTTCTCCCTCTCATTCTCGTCCCTGTAAGCTGCAGAAAGGAGGAGGGATTAGCTTGTGATTTCATGTGCAAAAGCTTACCGAGAAGAGGGGTAAAGTTTTAATACTCTGTTTTTCAGAGTTTTGTTTGGGTTTGGTTTTGGTGTGATGTTTTCAGACATGCTAGTATAGGTTTGGGTGAAACCTTGGTATGAGTGCTTGCATGGTAGTATTATATAACTACTAGCATGTTAGTTCGATCATGTTACATGTTTTATGTGATAGATTTCTGGCTATGAAACTATGTGCTCGAAAATCTGGGCAAGGAAGAGCATGCTCTGTTTTCTGTATAAGTTGGTTGAGGTTGAAGATTTTGATGATGTTATGATGCATGTTAGCTTAGGTTTTGTTAAACCTTTGATTTAAGTACCTACATGGAAGTTTTATGAAGCTCCTAACATGTTTGTTTGAGCAAGTAGGATGTGTTATGAAGTATATTTGATGATATAAAATGAGGTCCTCGAAAATCTGGAAAAATCCCGATTTTCAGAGTACTCGATCGATCGAGATTCTTGTACCGATCGATCGAGCGAGGCAGAAGCTTTTAAGCATGGTTTGAATTTCAGGCGTCGATCGATCGAAGGGTTTTCCGATCGATCGGTGAGGCTTGTCGATCGATCGATTTTTCCTTCCGATCGATCGATCGAGGCAGAGTGTTTGGGCACTGTTTATGCACAGTTTCTCGATCGATCGAGACCTTGGGGCCGATCGATCGAGAGAGGCAGAATGTTGAAAAGTAAAATGATGGTTTATTTTGTTAAGTTTATGGTATGAGTTGGTATTGAGGCATCTAATATGTTATTATGTGGTCTTGTAGAACCATCCCAGGTGCCAGCTCAATCAAGAAGATAAAGTCTGTTGACTCCTCCTCCTTTTAAAAAGGTACGGGCATCGGACGGTAAAACACATCTCTACACTATGACTATGCATTTATCGCATGAATGTTTACGATGAAATGATGATGTTTATTCGATGTTTATATAATGATGTGATACGATGTTATTATGTGGTAAGATGCCACGGGGTAAGATGCCCATATGGTAAGATGCCATACGATGTTTATTATGTGGTAAGATGCCACGGGGTAAGATGCCCATACGTAAGAGGCCATACGATGTTTATTATGTGGTAAGATGCCACGGGGTAAGATGCCCATATGGTAAGAGGCCATACGATGTTATTATGTGGTAAGATGCCACGGGGTAAGATGCCCATATGGTAAGAGGCCATACGATGTTATTATGTGGTAAGATGCCACGGGGTAAGATGCCCATATGGTAAGAGGCCATACGATATTATGATGTGGTAAGATGCCACAGGGTAAGATGTCCATATGCATGAATATGAATCAGGGACAACAAAAAGAAGTTAATGAATAACCAGCATATTTACTTAACCAATATTTCATGCATTTACTGTGATGTTTTTATGATGTTAAGTAAGATTGTATATGCTCATGATGTGTTGTCCCTGTAGGTACACTTTTGGACTAAAGGACTAAGGGTCGGGTTGAGGCAGTGAGCTACGAGGAACACATGAATGTTTAGGTTTCAAGTTATGATTAGTATCTACTCTAGGAGTAGTGTAAATCTAAATGTTGACATTCTTTTGCGAATGTAATGAATTATTTTTGAAGTTTTGTATTTTGGCCTGTAATCCTGTTAGCTCATGTAACAACCAGAACCTTAAGATGTTATTAATGCATGATTAGTCCTTCTTATGTCATTATAACACTGTTAAGGTGGGAAGACCCCACATTCATTTTGAGCGTGTTTCAGCAGCTTGAGCAACTTCGGAGCGGTCTGATCTTTACTGCTCAAAAATATAGTCCATGTAAAGCGTGAGTACTCATCAATAACAACAAGAGTATACCACATTCCCCCTAAACTTGTTATTGGTATAGGACCAAACAAGTCCATATGCAATAGTTCTAAGCAACGTGAGGAGGATTTGACATTTGTGTTCTTGAAGGATGATCTAATCTGTTTGCCCATTTGGCAAGCTTCACAGATCTTATCTTTGGCAAAGTCGATCTTGGGCAGACCGACAACTAAATCATGTTTATACAGGCTAGAAATAGTCTTAAAGTTAAGATGATTCAAGCGTTTATGCCATAGCCAGTGTTTATTATCATTATTCGCGATGAAGCAAGTAGGATTATCAGGTTGGGCGAAATTCCAGTTAATCTTATAAGTATTTCCATTTCTGATTCCTACAAGCATGGTTATACCATCTGATGATTTGACATTGCAGGTGTGTTTGTGAAATTCTACAGCATAGCCATTATCACATAATTGACTTATGCTAATCAGATTATAGCATAGATTTTCAACTAAGAGCACATCATTGATAATAATATTACCACGGACAATCTTACCCTTGCCCACGGTCTTACCCTTTGAGTTATCCCCGAAAGTAATCTTAGGACCAGCACATTCTGTGATTTTAGACAGCAGCTCGATGTTTCCGTCATGTGTTGAGAACATCAACTATCTAAGTATCAGTCCGACACTTGCTTCTTCAGTACCTGTCAAACACAATTACTGTTGGTACCCAATCCTACTTGGATCCAGAACAGATTAGCCCTTTGGGAACCCACACCTGAATCAACTTTAATGGCTTGTGTGTGTCTGGTGTGGTGTGTGCTGATCTGTTTCGATGTTGTGTGTGATAATGTGTGTGATATGGAAGCCTTTGATTCCTATAAGGTAACCTATATCTTCGTTGAACTGGTTGTGAGTTGTGGTAGTTTGGTGGTCTTCCTTGCCTTAGATTTTGCACCTTTGGGTTTGGTCTGATAGACACAAAGCTTGCTGGTGCCTTTTCCTTAGCTTGGTTAACGTACGCAATGCCTTTTCTCAAACCTTGATCCCTGAAGGAGGTTCCCGTTTGAATTGTAGGCACTTCGGATTCATATATTGTGCTGGATCTAACGAATGTCATTTGTTTGATTTTGTTCTTTTCCGCAACAACTCAGATTCATCTTTGGTGCATTCATTGGTACCAAAGCCTATGCCAGTGATGTCACCGACACTTCTTTGTACCTCTTGCAACTCTTCAAATGATGCTCTTGATTTTGTCCATGTTTTGAAAATGTGAGAAAGTTTAGCATTTTGTGTGCTAATTCTATTATTTTCTTCATGGAGCTGCTCGTAAGAGATTTTTAGCTATCCAGCTCGATCTTCAGACTATTGCATTCACCTAGCTCAGAGCAGCTTGGTTTGATATGCTTATCTGTTTGATCTTTGGCTTCAGCTTTAGTTTTCTCAAGCGATTCAGCTAATATTCTATAATCATTAGCCATGTCTTGCAGTGCAGACATGAGCTCTTCTCATGTGAATTCATTTGAGTCAAAGTCGAATACCTCATCCATCTGACTCATCTCCTCGTCTGCCATTAGACATTGGATTTCCTCATCGCTTTCACTGGATGAACATTCTGAGCTCTCTGATTCTGAGTCAGTCTGAGCCCACTTGCTGTTACCTTCCTCTGCTACCAAAACCTTTTGGGACTTTCCATGATGACTTTTATGATCTTTGTAATGCTTCTTTTTCTTGTCATCACATTGCCTTTCTTTTCTTTCATCTTTCTTCGGTCTGGTGCAGTCTGCAATAAAATGTCCGGTCTTTCCACAATTGTAGCAAGCTTGATCGTTAACAGTATCATCTTTTCTTGATTTATAATGATAAGAAGGTTTAAAATTCATTTTATTCTTAGACATGAATTTACCAATTTTTTTGATAAATAATGACATAACATCATTACTTATCTGTTCGATAGATCGGTCTGTTGAAGGGGTGGTCAGTACCTTGTTTGGTTGAGAGGTGAATGGCTCAGCTTCACCTCTGGTGATCAGTTCAAACTCATACGCCTTAAGATCTGCGAACAGGTCATGGAGTTCCACCTTGTTCAGATCTTTAGACTCCCTCATTGCAATTGTCTTGACATCCCATTCCTTTGGCAATGCTCTCATTACCTTCAGAGCAATCTCTCTGTTAGAATAGTCCTTGCCCAGACCATTCAGTTCATTGATAATGCCAGTGACTCTTTCATCAAACTCGTTTAGAGTTTCTCCAAGCTTCATCTTTATGCTCTCAAATTTTTGTAGAGCTACAATCAGCTTGTTTTCCTTAGTCTGGTCGTTCCCTTCACATAGTTGTACTATCTTCTCCCAAATCTCTTTGGCAGTTGAGCACATTTTTTAATCTTGCTGAACATGTTCTTGTCCAACGTCTTGAACAAGATGTCTTTTGCTATGTTGTCTAGATTGGCTTTCTTCCTCTCTTCATTGTCCAGGTGGCCCTCTCTTTATCGATCATCTGAGGTTCTCCACTTAATCCTCCTAGTGCAGGATTCACTTTTAATATTTTCATTGGTCCGTCTGTTATGACGTACCACATATCGTCATCCTGTGCTGTCAGATGAGCTTGCATTCTGATTCTCCAATCATCATAATCTTCTTTTGAGAACATGGGAATCTTGTTGAATGATGTCATCAATCCAAGTAACTTTGATTATTAAGACCTGCTCTGTAACCACTTGTTAGGATCGGACTGGAGTGTTTAGAGGGGGTGAATGAACACTCCTTTAAAAATTAATCCTTATTGATTGCTCTCAGGTTAGTGAGTGAAATCTGTTTCTTAATCAACCTTTAAGCAGAACAAACCACTGCATATGAGAGTGAGGAAACGGTCTGCTCTTGGCTAGAAAGAACAGCTTGATGGCTTATATAATGTAACGCAGTACATAATATAAATAGACAAGATGTGTTTCTGGAAGTTCGAAGGCAAATCCTTCTACGTCTCCCCTTCTTCCAATCAAGGAAGGATTCACTAGAAGACTTTGAGTAATACAACTACTTGTACAACCCCGATTCAGCTGGATTTACCCCACTACCAGACTGAAACTCCTAGTCTCTCAATCTATTCATACACAATCTGTCTGACAGTTACAATTGAATCTCACTCTTCTATCTTAGTAAAAATACAGAAGACAGAGTGAATTTATCTATGCACAAAATGATCCTTTGATGATCAAATATTACAATAAGCTGTGCTTATGAAAACATTGAGCAGACTGGTAAGATGAATATCTTTCAGCGACGGTTCTGCTCAAGAATGTTTTTACTTGTAAGCTTGTGTTGTTTTGTTTCTTGATTGATCAGTAAAATGCCACTCTTCGAGTACACTAGTTGCATCCTTATATAGTCCTTTATACCAACGACACTATTTCCTTTTCTGTGAAACTCTTGACTCTGTTCATTCTCTGAACAAGCTTCAATCTTTTTCTTTTAGGCACTTTCCCTTCTGTTCTGTGCTTTCGGCGTTTGTCAGGTAGACTCTCCTTTGTCTACTTACCTTTTAAGGTAAATCTTCAGTCCTTGGTCTTTTTCAGCATTAAATGCATCATTAAATGCTTCAATAAATAACAGTTAATTATTCGGACTGAAGGACGAAGCTTATTTATCTTTGTCTGCTCTGATCTGATCTTTATTGAGCTGATATGTGCTTCGATCTGGTCGACTGGTTTGCATCGATCCGTTCTGATTTTGCGATAGACTATATCGGTCTGATCTGTTTTGACATGGCTCGATAGATATCGGTCTGATCTATTTTGACATGGCCCGATCGGTCTGATATGTTTTGTCATCTTTAAAATCCAGAACTAACGATATCTTTATGACGATTGATTTATGTGATGCTGTGAATTCCGTGCATTCATGTACTGTGTGTGAAAATGAATGGCTAATTGATTCTTGTTGCTCTTATCACATGTCACCACTTAGAAATTTGTTTCTAATTATAAAGAAGTTGAAATGGTTATGTTTCTATGGCTAATGAGAAACTTTGTAAACTTGTTGGCATTGGTCATGTTTATTTGAAATTTGATTCTGGTTATTCTGTGACTCTGAAAGATGTGAGACATGTTCCTGCTTTGTGCAATAATTTGATGTCTTGTGATGCTTTAGAATCTTGTGGTCTTGAGGGTAGATGTGGAAATAGAATAATGAAAATCTTAAAGGGTTCTTTGGTAGTTTTCAAAGCTGAAAAGAAAAGAAACATTTATGTTTGCAATGTGATATTCCATTTGACATCATGCTTAATTAGCATATAAAACAAAATGGTTTATTTAAGTATGAGATTATTTAAGTATGAGATGATAGTAAAAACACAAATAAAGCAAAACATGAATAACAATGATTGATTTGATTTTGAGGACTCATGTATAAAAGGGGACAAGTGAAAGGATTCATTTGCAATTAAGGGGAGGTAACATGTAGAAAGGAGGAAACATGAGGGACTTAGGTGCAAAGAAATCATATAAATCCCAAATCAGATTGAGAATTTTAGATAACGATTAAAAATCATAAAACTCTTTCTCCTTCAATTCTTGCCTTCTTCACTTGGAGAATTCATGTGCAAAGGTTGATACGAAGCTTAAGGAAGTGTTGGGGTAAGTTAAATACATAAATTCTTGCCTACTTGTTGACTTTATAGGAGTTTTGTGTGGTATTTGTTCTTGGAATCTTTTGTTTCTAAATATTGTGATTGAGTATGAATTGTATTGAAATAAGGTGTCATATGAAGCAAGAAGTTGGATGAGGTTGTGTGGAGATACTGTAGTTGAATGGAATGAAGTATGGGGTGATGAATTTGTTGGTAGATGTGGAAAATGTTGAAAAAGATGGAAAAATGGCAAATTTTTGAAGTACGGGGTCGCTCAATCGAGCGGTACGTTGAGGCGGTGGATCGAGCAAAGCCTGTCTTGGGTGAACGATCGAGTGAGATGATCGATCGATTGATTGAGGCTGGGCGATCGATCGAGTATTGTTACCGCTCGATCGGCCAGTGCAAAATTTTGTATGATTTTCTATTCATTACATGGCTAGGTGTATATTAAAGTACATTTTCATGATAACTTTGATAAAGAATGTTAAGGAGGAGATATGAAACGATGACATGATTTTAATATCTTATATATGTGTAGAGCCGTCACATAAAGGTTTATTACTGGTGGACGCTCTACCTATTTTGGATATCATCAGGTACGTGGGACGTACGAACACTGTTATTTTACATTCATACATATGTGTGTTTATGTATGAAGTGGATTTGGTGAATACCAACGCATTGAGGCCTGATTGAGTATTGATGAGAGACGTGTAGTAATATAATATCGGAGACTCGTATATGAAGTCGAAATGCAATATACATTTGCTACTCATATGATGGGATCATATGGAGAGTAATAGCAATGTTATATGTGCTACTCATATACGGAGTAATAATATTATACGCAGCCAATGGAATGTGATGAGAAAATGGTATCACTTGCATGAGATTGTTATGAATTTGAGATTGAGATGAGATGATTATATGTCATGACATATGCATTGTATATTTGTTAATGCTTGAGTCTGCTACAGGAACTACTCGAAGAACACGAGATATGAATGACATACAGGAAGTTTTTGTACCTACTGTATTAGTATATTTGCTTCATACACGTTGTTGATATATGATGTTGGGTTTTGGAAACCCGAATAATCTTGGTTTTGATGTTAACAAAACTTGTTATTGTGTTGCTAACATATTACATCAAGTGTGCAGTTCATAGATCATAATTAAGAGCTTGATGAATTACAAAGAAGTAGCTTGAAAATATCAAGCTGGACCAAGACTGAAATCCTGCAAAGCGGATAGTTTCGGTCATATCTGATAGCTCGGATATCGAAATGGCGTGCCTCCAAAGAGGTTGAACAGCCAACTCAAAATACTAAAAGTCATATTTCACAACAGATCGGCTAGTTCGAATGTTATCAAGGATAAAAGACGCCTGCAAGATCGAGCTGTACCGCGAAGAAACAGCAAGCTGTTACAGCAAGCTGTTACAGCAAGCAACTGTCAGTCTGCTGAGCATAACTCTTAGCTCGATTATCAGAACGAGACGATTCAGTATGGGTTGGAAAGCTAAGACAAAGATCTACAAGTCATCTTTGAAAGTCAAAGATTGAATCGGACTTTATGATGTCCAAACAAAGCTTCTGCAAGTCACGCCATGTGCTGCTGCATCCAGCAAACATACAGCAGGATCATCGCCTCTTATTTCGAGCATAACTCTCTCATACAAACTCGAAATCAAGCGATTCTTGATTCCGTGGAAAGTTAAGAGAAAGGGCTACTACTTTTATGTAGATCACTTTGCCCATAAATCAAAGGATCAAGAGCTACGGGCAACAGATTGGAAGAGCAAGTTTATCAATCTGTTTGTATCATACTGATCTGCCCAGACTGATCCGGCCAGACTGATCTGCCCAGACTGATCCGGCCAGACTGATCTGTCCAAGTTGATCCGGCCAGACTGATCTGTACAAGACTGATCCGGCCTGTCCGGTCCGAAATACAAAGAGCCCAGAAACCAGAATATGACCATTGCAAGCTCGGGAATGGTGCAAAACATTTTCCAACGGGCATATTCTTGTGTCTAACGTGTATATCATTGTTTGGGGCTATATATACAAGTCTTGGAAGCTCAAATAAGGTGATTGAAGATCAATCCAAGCAAGATCAAATCAAACCCACTTGGGATTCAAAATGGGCAGCTTACAAGAAGAGAACAGCTTGAAAGAGAGCAATCCCAGATTTTAGGCACCACTTACTTTGCTATATCAGATCTAGTTAGAAATCATTTGTGCCATATATATTCACCCTACTCATTGTATTTGAGAGCTTAATAGATGAGTGAATATCATTGTAACAGTTGATGATTCATCACAACCGATTGAGAGGTCTTTGTATGTGAGATATTAAAGAATATACATAGTTGAGTTGCTAGGAGTTCTAGTTGGATGGGGAATTCCCAACTGGGTCAGGTTTGTACAACGGGATTGTATAATCAAAGTCTTCTAGTGGAATCCTTCCATGAGGTGGAAGAAGGGGAGACGTAGAAGGATTACACCACATTCGAACTTCCATAAACAAATGCTTGTTTATTTACTTTACTGCATTTATTTACCTAACTGTTTTTACATACTTTCTTGCATATCTTTAAAATGACTTTCAAATTGTTAATCAGTTATAGAGCGGGTTATGTCGAGTGTCTTCCGCTCGGTTTTGTAACCGAACTCGATATAATCTCTCGGTGCAATTATTTCAAGAACACGAGCTATTGAAGCTCAAGTTGGTTGAACGCTGGTGTGGACTGGCCACCCACCCTGTCGATCCTGACATATGATATATGGTACAATGGTGTTCATGGTATTTTTGTAGGTTGTTCTGTAGGGACTCTTTTGGGCGAGGGAAGCCAGGATTGTGGTTCCATTTTTGTTGCACTGTTGATGATAGAGTAGTCGAACTGAGAAAACATGTCTATTTTGCCTTGTACTAGTTATGGCAAGTAATAAATTAATACAAATGGTTGTAAAATGAATCGACTCAACTCAAAAGTACATAACATAAATATGTTTATATTCTATGTTCTGTGTTAACAGGTATATTTTGGTGAACTGTATGTAACAGCATGGCTAATCTGCAAGAAGGTTTGGATGATGCAATGAGTGTCAATGCTAGTGGAGGTCAAATTCTTGTGCCACCACCTCCAGTCGGTCAAGGGCCTGTTGAACAAGTGTTGTTACCAGGAGAGCTGAGTTTGACATAGTTTTTGGGATATCAGCCTCCCAAATTTGAGGGTACTGAAACTGGAGAGGAAGCTGAAGATTGGCTGGAAAGAATAGAGCAGATCTTTGTATCTGCTCCTTGTGCTCGCACTGCTTGGGTCTGATTGACAGAATTTCAGTTATCAAAGAAACCATCCATGTGGTGGAAAATAACTGTGTAGGAGGTACGAGCTCAAGGACAAGTGATTGACTGGAATGTATTCCGAACCCGATTCCTTAACGATACTTTTCTGCTGCTGCAATACAACTTAAAGAAGAAAATTTACAGCGCTGAAACAAGGGAGCACGAGTGTAGCTGATTACACTCATCAATATTCATCATTGCTACGATATGTTCCCCACACCACTACCAATGTTAAAGCTAAAGTGAGACATTTCCTGCGAGGCTTGAGGCCTGAACTATTTGATAGGGTGATCTCAAATAACCCTACTTCGTTTGAAGATGCAATGATGAGAGCGAAGTTAGCTGAGATAAGAGTGGGTGCCTATAAGGAAGTGTTCAAACACAACATAAATTGACTCCTGACAATCTAAAGCCCCGAGGTGAATAGTTTAAAGGGAGGGGCAGATCATCATCGTCAACATCATCGAGATACAGTGATAAGAGGTTTAGTGGGGGCTAGATGAGTAGAGGAAAATCCCAGACAATGGGAAGTCGACCTATTCAATGTTTTAATTATGGAAGACCACACTTGAAGAGAAATTGTCCGAGGCTGGAAAGTGTAGGTACTGCTCCACGATCGGATAGTCTGACATGTTTTGTATGTGGGGTTGTAGCCACATAGCAAGGAATTTCCTGAATCAGATTGGACAGAGGGGAAAAGGAAAAGATGTGGAGAGTCAACCACAACACGTCCTACCTCTACGTGCATTTGGGGGACAGACTGTTAGACCTCCTCAAGGTCAGGTGTATGCGTTGAACAGAGAACAAGCAGAAGCGGCTCCAGAGGATGTAATTGCAGGTAAGTGTTTGTTATTTACTTATCCTGCATTTATGTTGATTGATACGGGTGCGTCACAGTCTTTTGTTGCACAAAGTTTTGTAAAAAAATATCATTTTCATTTGTCTCCACTGTTGGTACCTCTGGTTATCTCGACACCCGCAAGAGAAAAGACGACAATAGATAATATTTTACTGGATGCCCTATTGTTTATGATGAAAATAGTTTGCGGGCTGATTTAATGATTCTTGATATGCATGATTTTGATTGTATTGTGGGGATATATGTTTTACATAAATATCAAGCTATCGTTGATTGTTATCAGAAGATAGTCCGTTTCCAGTCTGACTTGGGGCAGATTGATCTTTTATGGTCAAGGTTCTCGTTCGAGAATTCCTTTGATCTTTGCGATGAAAATGTCACGTTTATTAGAACGTGGACATACAAGCTATCTGATTTATGCTGTTGACGTGGCAGAGAAGAAGAGAGAAAGAAAGATAGAGGATATACTAGTTGTTGTCGAATTTACAGATGTATTTCTGGATGAAATCTGGGATTTCCACCAAGTCGAGCAGTGGAATTTGAGATTGAACTAGTGCCAGGTACATCGCCAATTTCTCGAGCACCGTATAGAATGGCTCCAACTGAGTTGAAAGAGCTGAAGACTCAGTTGCAAGATTTATTGGATAAGGGATATATTCGACCTAGCGTATCTTCTTGGGGTGCTCCAGTTCTGTTTGTGAAGAAGAAAGACGGATCGATGCGGCTGTGTATTGATTACAGACAACTCAATATAGTGACAGTGAAGAATAAATACCCTCAACACGGTTCTTCAATCTATTCCAAGATAGATCTGAGGTTCGGGTACCATCAGATACAAGTAAGAGATACAGTTGTGCAAAAAACAGCATTCCGAACACTATGAATTCTTGGTAATGCCAAGTAACAAATGCTCTGGCTGTTTTCATGAGCTTGATGAATCAAGTCTTTCATGACTGTCATGATCAGTTTGTGATTGAGTTTATAGATGACATTCTAATCTATTCGAGAAGTGACACTGAACATGTTCAACATTTACGGACTATGTTGGAAATTTTGATAGATAATCAAATGTATGCCAAACTCAGTAAATGTGAGTTTTGGTTGAATAATGTGAAATTCTTAGGACATGTTAATTCACAGGAAGGTATCGTAGTAGATCCGATGAAAATTGAGGCCGTGTGAAATTGGTCAGCGCTTACCTCTGTGCCGGAAATTCGCAGTTTTCTAGGCTTAGCTGGCTATTATCAACGTTTTGTCGAGCGCTTTTCAAAAATTGCGAAGCCATTGACATAGTTGACACAAAAAGGAGTGCCTTTCAATTGGTCCGAGAGCAGAGCTTCCAGGAGTTGAAACAGCGGTTGACAATGGCTCCAATCTTAATCATTCCTGATGAGCATGGACAATTTACCTAATATACGGATGCATCATTGCATGGATTGGGATGTATATTAATGCAAAATAAACATGTGGTTGCTTATGCTTCACGACAATTAAAGTCCTATGAAACTAGATACCCATTGCATGATTTGGAACTTGCTGCTATTATTTTTGCTCTGAAAATATGGCGACATTATTTATATGAGACTAAATTTACTATTTTCACAGATCATAAAAGTCTAAAGTTTCTGTTTACTCACGCTGAATTGAATATGAGACAAAGGAGATGGATGGACTTACTGAAGGACTATGATTGTGAAATAGACTATCACCCTGATCGAGCTAATTTAGCAGCTGATGCGTTGAGTTGTAAAGTAAGAGTGAGCTGATGATGTAAGTCATCTATCAGCATTAATGACCTCATATTGTCATTTAAGGTATGATTTTGATATTGTTACATCACCCGTGCGAGTATCAACATTGATAGTAGAACCAACTATCTTTGAGAAAATCAGAGAGGCCCAGGAAACCGATGATGAGATTGTACAATGGAAAAAGGTACTAGCACAAGATCAAGTATCTAAATTCCGTGTAGCTGAGGATGGTAGTTTGCGATTACAAGATCGTTGGGTAATTCCTGATAAGTGTGAATTACACCAAAATTTGCTACGTCAGACTCATTGTAGCAAATACAGCATGCATCCGGGTGACAAGAAAATGTATCGAGATTTTTATTCTCATTTTTGGTGGAAAGGGATGAAACGAGATATATCAGAATTTGTAAAACGATGTTTGATATGTCAGCAAGTAAAATCAGAGAGGAAAAGACCAGGTAGTGAGTTACAGAGTTTAGCAGTACTGATTTGGAAGTGAGATCACATATCGATGGATTTTGTGACTCATTTACCACGAACTCCATCTGACATGATGATATTTGGGTCGTTATTGACAGATTATCGAAAGTAGCGCACTTTATACCATATAACATGAGTTTTACATTTGTGAAGATGGCTCATTTGTATATTCGAGACGTAGTATGACTACATGGTAT
Organism: Haberlea rhodopensis; assembly: GCA_907163345.1. NCBI lineage: Eukaryota > Viridiplantae > Streptophyta > Magnoliopsida > Lamiales > Gesneriaceae > Haberlea > Haberlea rhodopensis. Next base: position 2,570,786 of record CAJQUN010000041.1, read on the forward strand.
TCCAGTGTCTATTATCTCAGACAGGGATCCGAGGTTCACTTCTCATTTCTGGCAAGGAATGCAAAACAGCCATGGGAACCGAGGTGAGATTGAGTACAACTTACCATCCTCAAACTGATGGACAGACTGGACACATGATACAGACTTTGGAGGATATGTTATGTGCATGTGAGTTAGACTTTGAGTCTACTAGGCACGATTCTCTACCATTGATTGAATTCTCATACAATAGCAGTTACCAGGTTGAGCATTCAGATGGCTCCATTTGAAGCTTTGTATGGGAGACGTTGCAGATCCCCTTTATGTTGGGATGATACAGACAAAACATCGGTGGGTGGACCTGATATGATTAGGGAAATGGAAGAGAAAGTGAAACTCATACGAATAAGGATGAAAGCTTCTCAAGATAGACAACCAGCTTATGCCAATAAGAGACGGAGATCCTTAGAATTTCAAATTGGTGATAAAGTGTTCTTAAAGATTTCACCTTTTAAAGGTGTTGTTCGTTTTGGTGCGAAAGGGAAGTTATCATCAAGGTATGTTGGTCCGTATGAAACTTTACAGTTGGCACATTAGCATATAGATTAGCGTTGATGCGCTCTTTGTCTGGGATACATGACGTGTTTCATTTATCGATGTTACGAAAGTATGAGCCCGATCCATTGCATGTGTTACAACCTTCTGAAGTGCAGTTGGAATCAAATATTTCTTATGTGGAACGTCGAGTTTGCATTTTGGATCGCGCCGATCGTAAACTTCGTAGTAAAAGCATTCCTATGGTGAAGATTCAATGGGAAAAACGGGGCGTCGAAGTGGCAGCATGGGAGATGGAACATCATATGAGACAACTCTATCCTGAGTTGTTTGATGGTATGTGTATTGGTATTACTATTGCATTTCTTTTCTTGTCTCTTGGGGAAATATATTAGATTTCGAGTCGAAATCTTATATGTTGGGGAGAATTGTGATATTCCATTTGAAATCATGCTTAATTAGCATATAAAACAGAATGGTGTAGATATGATTATTTAAGTATGAGATGATAGTAAAAACACAAATAAAATAAAACATGAATAACGAAGTGATTGATTTGATTTTGAGGACTCGTGTATTAAAGTGGACAAGTGAAAGGATTCATTTGCAATTAAGGGGAGGTAACATGTAGAAAAGGAGGAAACATGAGGGACTTAGGTGAAAAGAAATCATATAAACCCCAAATCAGATTGGAATATTAGATAACGATTAAAAATCATAAAACTCTTTCTCCTTCAATTCTTGCCTCCTTCACTTGGAGAATTCATGTGCAAAGTTTGATAGGAAGCTTAAGGAAGTGTTGGGGTAAGTTAAATACATCAATTCTTGTCTACTTGTTGACTTTATAGGAGTTTTGTGTGGTATTTATTCTTGGAATCTTTTGTTTCTAAATATTGTGATTGAGTATGAATTGTATTGAAATAAGGTGTCATATGAAGCAAGAAGTTGGATGGGGTTGTGTGGAGATATTATAGTTGAATGGAATGAAGTACAGTGTGATGAATTTGTTGGTAGATGTGGAAAATGTTGAAAAAGATGGAAAAATGGCGAATTTTCGAAGTACAGGGTCGCTCTATCGATCGGTACGTTGAGCCGATCGATCGAGCGAGCGAGGCTGGGCGATCGATCGAGTATTGTTACCGATCGATCGGCCAGTGCAAAATTTTGTATGATTTTCGATTCATTACATGGCTAGGTATATAATAAGGTACATTTTCCTAATAACTTTGATAAAGAATGTTAAGGAGAAGATATGAAACGATGACATGATTCTAATATCTTATATATGTGTAGAGTCGTCACAAACGACTGGACATCAAACATGGTGAATGTTTATTACTGGTGGACGCTCTACCTCTTTTGGTTATCATCAAGTACGTGGGACGTATGAACACTGTTATTTTGCATTCATACATAAATGTGTTTATGTATGAAGTGGATTTGGTGAATACCAACGTATTGAGACGTGATTGTGTATTGATGAGAGGCATTCAGTAATATAATATAAGAGACTCGTATATGGAGTCGAAATGCAATATATATTGGCTACTCATCTGATGGGATCATATGGAGCGTAATAGCAATGTTATATGTGCTATTCATATATGGAGTAATAATATTATACGCAGCCAATGGAATGTGATGAGAAAATGGTGTTCACTGGCATGAGATTGTTATGAGTTTGAGATTGAGATGATTACATGTCATGACATATGCATTGTATATTTGTTAGAAATTATATTATGATTGAGTATGCTACAGGAACAACTCGAAGAACACGAGATATGAATGACATAATGACATTCATGAAGTTTTTGTACCTACTATATTAGTATTTGTTTCATATAAGTTGGTGATATATGATGTTAGGATCGGTCCGGAGTGTTTAGAGGGGGGAGGGTGAATGAACACTCCCGATAAAAATTAATCCCTTGTGATTTCGTTCGGATTAGTGAAAGAAATCTGTTTCTTAATCAACTCTTTTGCAGAACAGACCACTGAATATTTTAGTGCGGAACAGTCTGTTCTCAAATTAGTAAGAACGGCTCGATGGCTTGAACAACAGAATGAGTACAGAATGATAAAACACAGAATATGTTTCTGGAAGTTCGAAGGTGGTGTAATCCTTCTACGTCTCCCCTTCTTCCAATTAAGGAAGGATTCCACTAGAAGACTTTGATTTATACAATCCTGTTGTACAAACCCGATTCAGCTGGATTTACCTTACTACGAGACTGAAACTCCTAGTCACTCGATCTGTTCAGACACACTCTGTCTGACAGTTACAATAGTTTCTCACTTCTATATTTCAATACAGAATACACAAAATAGACTTTAGTCTATGCACACAGTGATCCTAAATGATCAAATATTACAATGTACTCGTGCTTAAGAAGAATTTCAGCTCGAGAGCTTCTGAGCTTGTAAGCTTGTGCTGTTTTGCTTTTTTGTGCGTTTTTCGATTGATCAGACTCTCTTCTTGAGATCTTCTGTTGCATCCTTTTATAGTTGCATGTACCAACGACATTATTTCCTTTAATGTGCAACTCTTGACTCTGCTTAAACTCTGAGTAAGCTACAGTCTTCTTCTTTAGGGTACTTGCCGTTCTGGTTCATGCTTTCGGCGACTGTCAGGTAAGCTCTTCTTTGTCTTCTTACCTTTTATGGTAATCTTCATTCTATGGTCATTTTCAGCATTAATTGCGACATTAAATGCTTCAATAAATAGCCGTTAATGATTCAATAAATAGCCGTTAATGATTCAGACTGAAGAGCCAATCTTTATTCATCCTTGACTGCTCTGATCTGATAAAGATTGAGATCGATCTGAAGCTTCGATCTAGTCAGTCTGATTTCGTCTGATATGCGATATGCCTTACAGCTTGATCTGTTTTGAGCGATCGATCTGGTCAGTCTGATTTCTCTCGATCCGGTCTGATATGTTTTGTCATCTTTAAAATCTCATCGATAAAGTCCGGAACGAACAAATTCCCCCTTTTTGATGATGACAAAACCTAGCTTCTAAATCTTTTTATCCAGTCTTTTAAGAACTCTGAAGCGTATACTTTCGGATTGATTACTTCTTCTTGAACATTATTAAGTTGAATTTCGGATCGATTAAGCCTTTTATTTTTTAGTTCAAAATAAATGAACAAGGACTTAACAAAGAAGGATTTTTATTGATCACCAAAAATCCTATATACAGACAGTCTGATTATTCTATTTTCTTGAAGACTGAGACTGATGCGGCTTGAAGTCTTTTCTCTTTTCCCCCTTTTTGTCAGCAGCAATCTCTTGGAGAAAATCTACAACTTGTGCTAGCTGAGCGCTGATAGTGTCAAGACGAGTGTCTTGAGCGCGAAGGGAATTGGCGACGGATGCTCTAACTTCAGTGGCCAGCTCGATCTGCTCTTTTCTCAGGCTGTTTTTATAAGAAGCTTGCTGAGAGAACAGATCATTCATTCCTCGTTGAAGGCCGCCAATACTGGTTGTCATCTTCTCTTTAAATGAATCAAAGTCCAAGGATGTAACCCTCTGGCATTGAAGAACCTCTATAACACGCTGAGAGAGAGACAGACAGTTGTCGGAGAGGTGCTGAAGGGTCCTTGCCAGGGATGGAGGTGCATCAGATAGACGGCTGGGAGAGTGATCAGATGACGACAGGGTGTGATCATCTTCTTCAGCAATAGGTATAATTGACGATAAGGCAGCATTGCGTGTTTCAAACTGGATCAGGGTGACCAAGGCCAAAGAAAAATCTTCTAAGAATGCCAAATCTTCATCAGATTGGACGGGAGGAGTGCTGGGTCTGGAGGGCTCCTCAATCTGGAGAGCTGCAACAACGGTGGACACCACTAGATCCGGATCGACGAAGTCTGGTGCGCCAATTGTTGTAAGTGCTGCGGTTGGACTGAGTTGAACATGGGAGACTGATGATCCCAGAGGAATAGACGTTGTTGGAGAGTCCAACAAAACATTCAAGGGTTCATCTTCTGTAGCAGACGGAGCATTAGTCATTGGCTGCTCCGCTGTCTGATCCGCTATGCGTTCTGCTGTCTGGTCTGCTGTCTGGTCTGGTGCTCCAGAGGGAACAACCTCTACGAAAGGTTCTGCCAGAGTCTTGCTAGCAGATGGATGATCCGGGATGGGTATTGGAGTGGATATACTGAGCTTCTGTCGTTGGAATCAGACAGCTAGGTGAAGAGCATGGATATCCATTTCCAATTGAGCAATAACAGCACCATCATCTTTGGCAGTTGGAGTGTTCGGATCGAAGTTTGCTTTCTTAGCATCCAAAAGCAGATTCGCCAGTCTGAATCTCTGGTTGGCCGTAAATAGATCTTTGAGCTGTACAGCAATTCGAACATCATCTGTCTCTGTCCCCTTAAGGACTTCTTCTTCCATTTTCTGTAGGCGTTTCAGTTTGCCGAAGAACATCTCAATGTGGTTGATTGTTCTGTACTCGACATATTCATCAAAGACTACAACTAGCGCCTTCACCTTCTCATCAACATCCTCCATATCGATGTCGATGGCTGTTTGCGCGGCAGATTTGGGTTTGGAGGAGAGGGGTTCAGAGAGAATGGCTTTGCCCTTGCCTGTGGAAGATGGAGATTTGATCCCTGATTGGGTATAGTCTCCCAACTCAGTGATGACAATCCCTTTGACTACGGGGATGGCAAAGGGGACTCAGATGGTTACTTTTGGGGCAGTGGTTGAAGCGGGTGAAATTTTGGTTGTAGGTTGGGGTGCAAGGGTGGCTTTTGTGGGAGGCAATATGGGTAGGGCTTTGAGAGGTAAGGTTTTGATTGGCTTGGTAATCTGGGTTCTTGGCTTTTTGGGAAGGGGCTTGGCTGGTGGTGAAGGAGCAGACTGAGTTTCCTCGGAGTCAGTCTGAATGGTTAATTTGCGCTTGACCCGAGTTTTTCGAGCAACAGCCTGATCTTGTCCCTTCTCAATCTTGACTGCCACCAGATCGGTAGGAGTGGGTGGAGCACTCTTGGACTTCAGTAGTGCTAGCCCTTTGGAGTTGACAAATTTTGAAGGGACTTAGAGCAGACTGCTTCCCTAGCTCGATGTCCAAAGTCTCCAGTAGCTTGCTGAGAGGAACAGCAAAGCAGACGGCCTGTTTGGAGGCAATCACTGTTTCCAACAGGACTCCAAATAGAATTACGGACCAGTTCATCTTCTGTCCAGAAACAATAGCAACCATGGCCCTGAATTTCTTGGTAGTGACGACGTCAAAGCTTCCGGCTTTGCCCAGTAATGGCTTGCCAACGATCTCGCATAGCACCTGGAAATGAAAGAGCATTTCCTTCTTCTTGAATGAAGGCTGCAGGCGGTGGCCAAATATAGATACCTTCCCCTGAAGAGCTGTGAGAGAAGCTTGAGGAATCTGGCCAAACTCAGTAAGTCCGGAGTTGGGAAGACCAAAGGTCTTGGCCAGCGTCAACGGAGAGATTTCAAACGTTTTGCCCTTGATGGAGGTGGAGATAGATGTCTTCTGGGAGACAGCATTGGCGAACAGTTCGCGAATCTCTGATTCGTAAACCACCGTGCCACACTCCAGAAAATTCCTTAATCCAGACGATTCCAAAGCTCGGAAAATAGAGACCATCTCTGTATCTTCAGCCTTGTAAATATCATCGAACTCAACGGAGAGAGAGTTGTGAGTGATACTAGCCATTTAAGTGTAATGAAAATATGAAGAGATTGAAAAGAAATAGAGAGTTAGAGAGCAGACGGCGGTAATTGGTAAAAAATGAATGAAAGTGAAATGTTCAGCCCGCTAAATAAGAGAGAGAAGACACGTGTCTTTATCTCGATAACTGATAGTAAAATAATTCAAAATAAACGGTCAGGATAAAAGAAGGATAATGCGGTTAAAATTTACGATCAGTCTGGGCTGATTTAAACAATTATTTTATTTAAAGATTTGTTGACCAGACAGATCATGGGATAACATCAGATTTGACATAGATCGGTCTGAAAGTTCGGACCGGTCTGTGTCTTTCTGAACATTGTATTATCGATCTGTGCCAGCATACAATCTTTAAAAGAAAAAGAATAAAACTATTAAATCATCAAGTTAAGTCTATTAAACCAAGAATTTGACGGAAATAATTAAACTTAGCCTCGGGAAGTGGTTTGGTGAAGATATCTGATGCCTGCTGATCTGTTGAAATATGCTCGATCCGAATCTCCTTTTGCCAATATGGTCTCGAATAAAATGATGTCGTATATCAATATGCTTGGTTCGAGAGTGCAAAACTGGATTATACGTTATAGCGATTGCACTTGTGTTGTCACAAAATATCGGAGATTCAACAGCTTGAATGCCATAGTCTTTGAGCTAGTGTTGAATCCAGAGCATTTGAGCGCAACAGCTTCCAGCGGCAAGATATTCTGCTTCAGCTGTAGATTTGGCAATAGATGTTTGCTTCTTACTGAACCAAGAGATCAATCTTTCACCTAGAAATTGACATGTTCCACTGGTGCTTTTATGATCAATCTTACAGCCAGCATAGTCTGCGTCTGAATATCCGATCAAGCTGAAGTTTGAATCTTTGGAGTACCAAAGACCAACGTTCTGAGATCCTTTTAAGTATTTCAGAATACGCTTAGCAGCAATAAAATGTGATTGCTTTGGTTCTGACTGAAATCTGGCGCACATACAGACTGAGAACATAATATCAGGCCGGCTCGCTGTAAGATATAAGAGTGATTCGATCAGTCCTCTATACATAGTTACTTCGACTGCCGTTCCCCCTTCGCCTTTGTCTAACTTGATTGTAGGACTCATTGGAGTTGATGCAGTTGAGCATGTTTCCATTCCGAATCTCTTAAAAAGCTCTTTGGTATACTTGGTTTGGTTGATGAAAATACCATTGCTGAGCTGTTTGACTTGAAGACCCAAAAAGAATGAAAGTTCTCCCATCATGCTCATCTCAAACTGTCCCTGCATTAACTCAGAGAATTTCTCGCATAATTTGGGGTTAGTTGACCCAAAAATTATATCATCAACATAAATCTGAACTAACAGGGTATGTTCCCCCTTAATAAATTTAAAGAGAGTTTTATCTACTGAGCCGATCTGAAAATCATGGTTCAGCAGAAATTGAGATAGAGTGTCATACCAGGCTCTTGGAGCTTGTTTCAGACCATATACTGCTTTATTCAGTAGATATACATGATTAGGAAATGAGTGGTTCTGAAATCCAGGAGGTTGCTCAATGTAGACTTCCTCCTGAAGCTTACCATTAAGAAAGGCACTCTTGACGTCCATTTGGTATACCTTGAAGTCTTTAAAGGCAGCATATGTAAGAAAGATTCAGATGGCTTCAAGTCTAGCGACTGGTGCAAAGGATTCATCGAAGTCAATTCCTTCTTCTTGTCGGAATCCTTGTGCCACCAGTCTGGCCTTGTTTCTAACCACAGTTCCATTTGCGTCCAGCTTGTTTCTAAAAACCCATCTGGTTCCAATAACAGGCAGATCGCTTGGTCTGGGGTTAGACTCCAAACTTGATTTTGTTCGAATTGATTAAGTTCTTCTTGCATGGCCTTGATCCAGTTGAAGTCAGTTAAAGCTTCATCGATCTTCTTAGGTTCCAGAATTGAGATGAATGCAGCATGAGTGAATTCATCCATCATCTGTCCTCTGGTTCTAATTGGTGCAGAGGGACTTCCAATCACTAGATTAGGTGGATGCCTCTTAGTCCATCGATAGCTTGACTCTGGATTGTTTGGTCCAGCCGGATGAGTAGTAGCGGCATGATCATCATCTTCTTTGATATGAGAGTTTGAATCATCCGGATCGGCTCGATCTGAAGGAGCTTCATTTCCTTGATCCTGTCTGTCTGGTACTTCAGGTTCTGGTGGATTGTCTCTTGACCTGTTAGCTACAATCTCATCATCACTGTTAGCTTCGAGATGGATATTTTCCATCTGATTTTGAATTGATTCTTTGTTACCCTCAACACATAAAGATTCATCAAAAACTACATGAACTGATTCTTCTACAGTTAAGGTGCGATTGTTGAAAACTCGATAAGCTTTGCTAGTTGATGAGTATCCTAAGAATATTCCATTATCTGACTTAGCTTCAAATGCTGTAAGATGATTCTTACCATTGTTGTGAACGAAGCATTTGCAGCCAATACATGAAGGTGAGAGATAGATGGTCTGTTACCAGTCCATATTTCATATGGAGTGAGATTCAATTTCTTGTTAATCATAGACCGATTTTGAGTGTAGCATGCAGTATTTACAGCTTCTGCCCAGAACTTTTGCGAAATTCCAGAATCAGCAAGCATTGTTCTTGCTGCTTCTTTAAGCGTTCTGTTTCTTCGTTCTGCAACTCCATTCTGTTGAGGAGTTCGAGCAGCTGAAAACTCATGCTTAATTCCATGATCCTCTAGAAAGGATTCAAGATTCTGATTTGAAAACTCAGTGCCTTTGTCACTTCGAATCCTGTCTATGCTGGATGATTTCTCATTTTGAGTACGTTTCAGCAGCTTGATCAATTTCGGACCGGTCTGATCTTTACTGCTCAAAAATATAGTCAATGTAAAACGTGAGTAATCATCAATAACAACAAGAGTATACCGCATTCCCCATAAACTTGTTATTGGTATAGGACCAAACAAGTCCGTATGCAATAGTTCTAAACAACGGGAGGAGGATTTGGCATTCTTGTTTTTGAAGGATGATCTGATCTGTTTGCCCATTTGGCAAGCTTCGCAGATCTTATCCTTAGCAAAGTCGATCTTGGGCAGACCGACAACTAAATCATGTTTACACATGCTAGAAATAGTCTTAAGATTGATATGATTCAAGCGTTTATGCCATAGCCAGTGTTTATTATCATTATTAGCGATGAAGCAAGTAGGATTATCAGGTTGAGCATGATTCTAGTTAATCTTATATGTATTTCCATTTCTGATTCCTACAAGCATGGTCATACCATCTGACGATTTAACAGTGCAAGTGTGTTTGTGAAATTCTACAGCATAACCATTATCACAAAGTTGACTTATACTAATCAGATTATAGCATAGATTTTCAACTAACAACACATCATTGATAATAATGTTACCATGGACAATCTTACCCTTGCCCACGGTCTTACCCTTTGAGTTATCTCCGAAGATGATCTTGGGTCCAGCACATTCTGTGACTTCAGACAGCAGCTCGATGTTTCCAGTCATGTGACGAGAACACCCACTGTCCAAGTACCAGTCTGATGCAAGTTTCTTCGGTACCTGTCATCAAACAAGATTATTGTTGGTACCCAATCCTACTTGGGTCCAGAACGGATTAGCCCTTTGGGAACCTACACCCGTATCAGCTCTAATGGCTTGTGTGTGTCTGGTGTGCTGTGAGCTGATCTGTTTCGATGTTGTGTGTGATAATGTGTGCGATATGGAAACCTTTTATTCTCATAGGGTAGTCTATATCTTCGTTGAACTGGTTTTGAATTATACTAATTGTATTGTCTTCCTTGCCTTAGATCTTGCACTTTTAGATTTGGTCTGAAAGACGCAAAGCTTGCTGGTGCCTTTTCTTTGGCTTGGTTGACATATCCAGTCCCTTTTCTCAAACCTTGATTCTCGAAAGAGACTCCCGTTTGAATTATAGGTGCTTCAGTCTCATATACTGTGCTGGATTTAACAATTGTCATTTGTTTGATTTTGTTCTTTACCAGTAACAGTTCAGATTCATCTTTGGTGCAGTCTTTGATATCAAAGCCTATGCCTGTAACATCACCGACATTTCTTTGTACCTCTTGCAATTCTTCAAAGATGTTCTGGATTTTGTCCATGTTTTGAAGATATGAGAAAGCTTAGCATTTTGTGTGCTAATTCTCTTATTTTCTTCATGGAGCTGATCATAGGAGATTTTCAGCTTATTCAGCTCGATCTTTAGATTATTGCACTCACCCTGCTCAGAGTAGCTTGGTTTGTTGTGCTCATCCATTTGATCATTGGCTTTAGCTTTACTTTTCTCAAATGATTCAGCTAAGAGTCTATAATCATTAGCCATGTCTTGCAGTGCGGACATGAGCTCTTCACGTGTAAATTCATTTGAGTCAAGATCGAATACCTTGTCTGTTTGACTCATATCTTCGTCTGCCATTAGACATTGAATATCTTCTTCGCTTTCGCTGGAAGAATATTCGGAGCTTTCTGAATCTGAATCAGTCTGAGCCCACTTGTTGTTTCCTTCTTCAGCTACTAGGACCTTTTGGGACTTTCCATGATTTTTGCGGTCTTTGTAGTGCTTCTTTTTCCTATCATCACGATGCTTCTCTTTACGTTCTTCTTTCTTCGGTCTGGTGCAATCTGCGATAAAATGTCCGGTCTTACCACAATTGTAGCAAGCCTGATCATTAACATCATCGTCCTTTCTTGATTTATAATGATGAGAGGGTTTAAAGTTTCTCTTATTTTTAGACATGAATTTACCAAATTTCTTGATAAATAATGACATAGCATCATTACTTATCTGTTCGATAGATCGATCTGTTGTGGGGGCGGTCTGGTCTGGAATGGCTGCCAGTGCTTTGTTTGGTTGAGAGATGAATGGCTCTGCTTCGCCTCTGCTGATTAGTTCGAACTCATATGCTTTAAGATCTGCAAACAGATCATGAAGTTCAACCTTGTTCAAATCTTGAATGGCTCTGCTTCACCTCTGCTGATTAGTTCGAACTCATATGCTTTAAGATCTGCAAACAGATCATGAAGTTCAACCTTGTTCAAATCTTTGGACTCCCTCATTGCAATGGTCTTAACATCCCATTCTTTTGGCAGGGCTCTCATAACTTTCAGAGCGATCTCTCTGTTTGAGTATTCCTTGCCCAGACCATTTAGTTCATTGATGATACCAGTGACTCTTTCATCAAACTCATTTAGAGTTTCTCTAATCTTCATTTTTATGCTCTCAAATCTTTGAAGATCAACAGTCAGCTTGTTTTCTTTGGTCTGGTCGTTCCCTTCACATAGCTGTGCTATCTTTTCCCAAATTTCTTTGGCAGTAGAGCACATTTTGATTTTACTGAACATATTCTTGTCCAATGTCTTGAACAAGATGTCTTTGGCAACGTTGTCGAGGTTTGCTTTCTTTCTTTCCTCATTCGTCCAGAGGGATCCGTCCTTCTCGACCATTTGTGGTTCACCACCAGTAATGGCGACTGCTGTATTGACTTTCAGAATCTTCATTGGTCCATCAGTGATGACGAACCACATATCGTCATCCTGTGCTGCCAGATGAGCTTGCATTCTGATTCTCCAATCATCATAGTCTTCTTTTGAGAACATAGGAATTTTGTTGAATGATGCCATCAGCTCAAGTGTCTTTGTGCTGATTAAGACGACCTGCTCTGATACCACTTGTTAGGATCGGTCCGGAGTGTTTAGAGGGGGGGTGAATGAACACTCCTGATAAAAATTAATCCCTTGTGATTTCGTTCGGATTAGTGAAAGAAATCTGTTTCTTAATCAACTATTTTGCAGAACAGACCACTGAATATTTTAGTGCGGAATGGTCTGTTCTCAAATTAGTAAGAACGGCTCGATGGATTGAACAACAGAATGAGTACAGAATGATAAAACACAGAATATATTTCTGGAAGTTCGAAGGTGGTGTAATCCTTCTACGTCTCCCCTTCTTCCAATTAAGGAAGGATTCCACTAGAAGACTTTGATTTATACAATCCTGTTGTAGAAACCCGATTCAGCTGGATTGACCTTACTACCAGACTGAAACTCCTAGTCACTCGATCTGTTCAGACACACTCTGTCTGACAGTTACAATAGTTTATCACTTCTATATTTCAATACAGAATACACAAAATAGACTTTAGTCTATGCACATAGTGATCCTAAATGATCAAATATTACAATGTACTCGTGCTTAAGAAGAATTTCAGCTCGAGAGCTTCTGAGCTTGTAAGCTTGTGCTATTTGCTTTCTTGTGCGTTTTTCGATTGATCAGACTCTCTTCTTGAGATCTTCTGTTGCATCCTTTTATAGTTGCATGTACCAACGACATTATTTCCTTTAATGTGCAACTCTTGACTCTGCTTAAACTCTGAGTAAGCTACAGTCTTCTTCTTTAGGGTACTTGCCGTTCTGGTTCATGCTTTCGGCGACTGTCAGGTAAGCTCTTCTTTGTCTTCTTACCTTTTATGGTAATCTTCAGTCTGTGGTCTTTTTCAGCATTAATTGCGACATTAAATGCTTCAATAAATAGCCGTTAATGATTCGGACTGAAGAGCCAATCTTTATTCATCCTTGACTGCTCTGAACTGACAAAAATTGAGATCGATCTGAAGCTTCGATCTAGTCAGTCTGATTTCTATCGATCCGGTCTGATATGCGATATGCCTTACAGCTTGATATGTTTTGAGCGATCGATCTGGTCAGTCTGATTTCTCTCGATCCGGTCTGATATGTTTTGTCATCTTTAAAATCTCATCGATAAAGTCCGGAACTAACATATGATATATGGTACAATAGTTGTTGGAACCGAAGAGGGTGGGGGGGGGGGGGGGGGTGATGAATGAGGTTCATTGGCTACTTTAGCGTTTTAAAATGAATTTGCAAAAAGTCGAGTTTGTGCTGCGTAAGACTTGATTTCAATCGACAAATAAACAATATGGAGAAATAAATAAATGCGTAAATTAAATAAAGCGATAAATGACACAAATATTTGTTATAGAAGTTCGGCGATGAATCGCCTACGTCTCCTCTTCCCGGCTAGAAAAGGTCCAACCGAGGTTCCACTAGAACAACTTTTATCTTGGCCTTAAGGGCTCCAAGTTAGCCACAACACACTCTTCCCGAGTGACACACTCTTCATGAGTCTTCTTGGCCTTAAGGGCTCCAAGGATAGCCACACACTTGCACCAACTTCACTTGTTGATGACTTATAGAATTTCCAACTTGCGTCGGTGTTGGAGGACCTTACAATAAATCAAATGACACCTTCACTGCGTACCAACACGAAGAATCAAAAGATCACACACAAGAAATAAATTACAAACTCCAATACAACACAAATGTATGAAGTTGCAATGCTAGAATGATTTTGATTGCACACAACTTTCTTGTAGTTTATACTCTTATTTCTTATCTTCAGAATGCTCCAAAACATCCATATTTATAGTGTAGAAGGCCCCCAAGGCTCTTACTAGCCGTTGCTACACTCAAGGCTTGAATCACTCCAAGATCGCCTCAGCCATCGCCTCGGGCGATCTCCATCGTCGAGCACCAACGGTCGAAATCTTCACTGATCGCCTCAGGCGATCGTTACCAAAAATCAATGCCGTAGCTTCGGTTGATCACAAATCTTAATCGCCTCAACGAAGTCCCCATCGCCTCAAACGTTCCAGGCATCGCCTCAGGCGATCTAGCCATCGCCTCAGGCGATCTCACCATGCGCGTGGTCCTCGGCGTCGCTTCAGTCGATGTGCGGGCGAAGTCTTGATTGGTTGCCATCGCCTGGAGTGATGGTCACCATCTCCTGGGGCGATCCTTTCCAGTACTTGCACAATTGATTTCCTTCAAACAATCCACTTTTCAACCATCTTAACCTGTACACTAAGTAGACACATTAGTATAACAAAAACAAGTTTTGTTGATCATCAAAACTCATAAATAATTCGGAGATAAATTAAGCACTAAACTCAACAATGCGTTTAAGGCTCAACAATCTCCCCATTTTTTATGATCACAAAACTTGAAGATATAATATGCATGAAATATGAGTAAACAAGACTCCCCCTTAACAATTTCATAGCACATACAAGTTTAACCAAGTAAAGCATAATACAAAAAAAAAACTCTCCCCCTCAAACCATGCATACAAAAACTCCCCCCCTCAAATCATGCATGTATTAAGCTTCAAGTTTATCAAAAAATTCTCCCCATTTTTGTGATAATCAAAAAGCACAAAGTTCAAATAAGCATAGCACAAATATATGTTGACACATAGCCATATTTTAACAATTAGCACATGTTCCTCATCAAGTATGTAATAACCATAACAAGCATAAGATTAAATCATTGAGAGGAAGACAAACATGCGTTTAAGGCAATAAACAATAAATTCTAAATTTAGCAAAGTGTGCATATGTTCTACTAAGGATTCAAGCATTCATGCCCAATAAACATTAAATAGCTCAATGCATCATTATAAACAATTGACAAGTTAATGAGAGTAAAATCATTGAGGCCATAGAAACAATAAAGTTATATGAAAAACTTAAGCCATATTTCTATGATTCAAGATTGAGCATCTAAACAATTATAGTATGCTTAATCACATTTAATTGCACATTTCATATTCAAAGTGAACTCATGGCACATCAAGATATTTACCATAATGAGATAAGCATAAATCATGCATTAAAACAATTTAAATATGCATATGCAAAGGAGAAATGCATTTTACTATCAATGAATATTGAGCTTCATTATTTATTGGTCACAATTAATTTGTGCCAATGAAATTTTGAATTGCTCTTTTTAAATGCACAATAAATTTACCTTGGATGATAAGAATGAATTCATATCATCGGTCCTTTACCTCGCGCTTCCTCTATTGTGGTGCATAAGATGATTTCCTCCCTTGAGGTGCTAGTTCCTTCATCATCTCTCCCTTTGATGGTCCTACAAAACAAATTTTTGATTAGAGCTTCTTTGGTACTCATTTGATTTTTGGGTCCTTGCTGGTTAGCTTTCATCGATGCCTTTGGAATCCATTTCCACCTCTTGTTTGGTTGGTATTGATTTTTAACAAATCTACGTTTGTTTCTTATATGACCAACCTTACAACAATAAGTGCAAGTAGGGGAATTATACTTAGCTTTAGCCAACAAGTTTGAAAAAGATTTGCTTGAAAAGCCTAGTCTGGCTTTATCGACGCTATATCGTTGCAAGCCAAGCAATTCTTCCAATTTTAAACTACTTTCACTAAACTTGCAGAATGATTTCTTCAAAGAACTTAATTCATTTTTCAATGAACTATTTTCTTCATCTCTCTTGGCTAACTCAAGTTTGAGCAATTTGTTGCTCATCGTTGTTTTGCCAAGAACATCAATAAGCTCATTATATGTATCTAATAACTCATCAAAAAAAGGTACCTCATCGTCGATTTCCTCTTCTTCGCCATTTGCGTCAACTTTGACCATGTGACAAAGATTTGTTGCTTCTTCTTCATCGGAGTCACTATCACTCCATGCGGCCATTAAAGCTTTCTTCTTCCCTTTATCCTCATTCTTCTTCCTAGGGCATTCATTAGCATAATGACCTTTATATTGACAATTATAACATGTTACCTCTTGTTTGGAATCATGTTTGGTGGCGCCGGAGGTCTTTGGCTTGTTGTATTTGTTGTAGAATTTCTTGAACTTTCTTGTGTACAAGATCATCTCTTCATCATCGGATTATTCTTTCCTCCCGACCAAGGCTATCCCCTTTCTTATGGATCTATCTTCCTCCTTTATTCCCTTCCGGGTTGACACTTCAAGCTCATGGGTCACCAAGGTTCCATGGAGTTCGTCAAGATCATATGACGCACTATCTCCTTTGTTGGATTCAATGATAGTTGTCCTTTTGGCATCTCATTCTTGTGGTAAGGCTCTAAGGGCTCTTCTCCATATTTGCTTTGGAGGATACTTTTCTCCCAGTTGGGCAAGCTCATTGATGATTTAAGTGAGCCTTCTAAACATTGAATCGATGTTTTCTCCGGACTCCATCTCAAAGGTTTCATACTTGAGTTGCAATAGACGATCTTTGTCTCCTTCACTTGATTTGTGCCCTCATGACAAATTTGTAATTTGTCCCATATTTCCTTTGCGGTTGAGCACATCAAGATCCGGTTGTACTCCTTCATATCTAAAGCACAATGCAAAATATTAATAGCTCTAGCATTTTGAGAAATTAAAATCATGTCCGCCCTTGTAAAGTCGTCCATTTCTTTGGGAATATTTCTTCCCTCAACTTTGTTTAAAGAAATATGTGGACCTTTTATAATTATCTTCCATAGGTCATAATCAATTATAAAATCTATAGAGTCTATAAAATTCTTTTGATAATTCCGTGTAATTCTATAAAAGTTATTAGAAATCTATCAATTTCATAAAAGTCTATCATTTAAAAAAGTCATTAAAAGTCGATAAAGTACATAGAAATCTATTGAAAAAGTCTACGAGACTCTATACAAATTTTTTTATAACTCCATGAAATTCTATAAAAATCAATAGAAATCTATAACTTCATAAAAGTCAATCATTTAAAAAAATCATTAAAAATCAATAAAAATTTAGATTAAATACACCTTGAAACAGGGGGGCTATGGTGGCAATGTATTTTTCGTATCAACCTGGAATCAAGAAAACTTGAAAACGATAGCCATGGGATTTGTGATATCCCCTTCTTGCTTCCTGTATCCTTCTCCACCCTGCCATTCTATTTACTCTGGGCCTTCATATTCATTTTCTTTGCATCATTCATTCTTGACTTCTTGCCCGAGAAATGGGCTCAGTCGGAGAAGGAACAGAACTGTTTTGAATTGTATGCAGCTAGAAAATTCGAAAGATGGCTACTTTTGCAGAAGGAGAGGGATTCTGGTGATGGGTTTTGGATTAATTCCGTTTCTTAGCATGAGGGTCGAGGCTCTTGATGGGTTTGCTGCTGGTTAGTTGGGATTTGGTATTTTCTTGTATTTTCAAGCAATGATTTCCCCCCTTCTTTTATGTCGTGGTTATGTTTGATTAGCCGTTTTGCTTTGGCGTAAGTTGCTTCTATTTTTCTTTTCGTTTTGGTCGGAGAGTGATGTAGTGTCTGTGGTGGTTTTGTTTGGGCAAGGAGTGGTCAGACTCTTTAATCAAACTGAAAATAAAAATTGTTTTAGTTTCCATGTGTGTAAATATAATTCTGACCTTGCATTGATTATGGATAGAAATTTTATGGTTTTTGTAAATCTGAATTGATTTATTGCTGTTGGTGGAGACTTCTTAAAAAGTGTTCATTGGTTTTATTATATACATGTTTATTGTTAAGTTTATTAAAGATCAGCACAATAGGTTAATTGTTTCCCTTTTTGTGATGTTTCAAGCCTGATACTTTTGCTTCGATTTTAATGTAGCTTCTTTCTTCATACTTTTGCTTCCATTAGTGTAGCTTCTTCATAATGCATCTGGCGTCAGGAATAAGATTTTCCCTTCCCATATATCGTTTTGAGATAATGCAGAAGCATAGTGACCAATTGGGGTTGCTTTTGTAATACGTGTCTCGCTTTCATGGAATTTAACTGGTTACTATGAAAACACCCTTTTAATTTTGGTGGCAGTAAGACTAGGGAGTTTGGCACATGTAGCTCATTGCATTTTGAGCTTGAAATATTTCCATGGTTATACATCGAATGTCTTGTACGAGCCAAGGAAACAAACCGCAACGGAAAGCTTTTTTAGGCTGGAATGAGTGTGACTTTATTATAATTAAGTTGCAAATCATTATCTTCCTCATGGTATTTATGACATTACAACAAGGTGCTATGAAAATCATGAAAATTTCTGTATGGTCAGTAGGCTAGGCTTTTGACATGCACCGGGTTGTTGCTTAATTTACATGCTTGATGATTTTGCTTGCTGTCAAAGAATAATGATGGAATAGGGGTTTGTCTAAATCTTAGCTCTGTGGAATGCTTCTGAAATAGCTTTAGCATCATATTGGATTAGGAAAATCTTATTTGCTGCTTTTCTTGTTACGACAATGAGAAATGTATTGTAGCTTCAAGTTACAGGTTTTCTACTTGTTATGGTTGTATGTTGTTAAGAAGAGGTTCCCTCTTCCCCCCATCTAAGCATCTTCTTTTGGCTCGCTTGTATATTAATCTAGCTTACTGTGGTTGATCCGTATAATAAGTTCTAGCAATATTGCTTCTGTGTTGTTTGGAGATTGAATAATTTGGTATATGTTCTGGTTGATATACTATAAATTTGTTTACCTCATATTTTGTAAGTGATGCTTTGGCTTTAAAAGTTTTCATGTTTCTCATCTGATATTATAGGAAATCTCGTAGATTACACCCTTTGCACACAAAAGAATCAATAAGAAGGGAGAAATTCTATCCTACACCGGGAGTGTTACTCCTGGTGTGGAGTTCCACCCCATCCAACTACTCAAACTACACGGGGAGTAAATTTCCTAAATAAGGTCACAATGCAACATTAGAAGATGATAAATAATTTCTCTTAAGGGGCATTAATCACCAACTATGCTGCAACGAATTTATGCAATTTCTGCAAATTCCTTTAGAAATCGGTTTGTCAAGGTCAGCCAGGTTGAGCAACACACATGTGAGAAACCTAAAGCAGCAAGTGCAAAAGTTAAACTGAATACAACGTACTAAGTTTCTTCCTCGTTTATTTAGGATGTGCTAAGGCTGCAATTATTTGGCTTATTGTTTGGTTGTGTTTAGATGGAAAGAGTTGATTTGGGTGGACTTATTTAATTTGGTGAAAGTATTTGAAAGTTTTTCAATTATATTAGTATTGGATGCATTTGAAATATATTACAATTGCTCATTCAATAGGTTAAATTTAGTGACATGAATTTGAAATATCCCAAAGAATCTACACAACTAGAATGGATTTGAGATTTTTGATTTCAAGTGACTGAATCCATATACAACCTGGGTAATTTTCAAATGCAAGGGTTTTAAATCCTGACTTCAATTTTAAGTTACTTTTTAAATTATTGTAAAGTATTTCCACTTCTCAATCATATGACATTCTTCTAAATCCATTTCTCCAATGAAAAGCTTACATCCAAACACAACCTAAATGAACCCTTGTTCTTGTATACTCTTTCAGGAGTCTCTTGTTGCCAAATGGCATTCAAGTAAAGTTTAAAAGCTTGTGTTTATAAGAGAATTTTCAAACTTTAAGTTGCCATTCAATGCCTAAAGCTATCCATTTCATTCAATACGATTCTCCAAGATGGTGATTTGTACAATGGATGCATACCTCGATGAGATTTTGTGAATTGTTTCTGTTTTGTTTCAGAAAATACAAGGACAGAAGAGTTGATGCAAGTAGCAGAAGTATGCATCTCTGGCCAATATAATATGGAAACAATTATTTAGTATTGGTTTCTCTTTCGTATACAATTCTCCGATTCATATACCTGAAGTGAATGTTTCTTGTGTCCCAGCAATCTGTTCAGGGAAACGCTTCCCTAAATTCAGCCTTTTCACTTTTCAATGTTGCTGGAGTTATAGCGTCAGGTGTACTTGGCGCTCTTTATGCATTGACAAAGAAGGAAAAGGCTGCTTCAGATGCAGCCATAGAATCTGTAAGCCATCTCAATGAACTTTATATTAATTTTTTTATTATCTGGAAATGCTTTTTTGGATGGATGTATTGCAATTCTTGATGAATGCATATATAGGGAGTGTTCCGTGATTTTTATTTCCTGTTTCTGATTAATATCAGTTGAGTATATATTGCTAATGGTATAAAAAGGGGAAAAGATCACATTTGAATTGACCAAAGTCTTTAAAGATATAAAATTTTGTAGAGTCAAACAAATTGCATCCAACTACACGAGGTGTGTGGGATCCAGTGCCTACGAATATTAAAATCTATAGTTGATGAGTGCTTGTGGTGGTGATGTTTGTTTGGTGACTGCTAGACACATTCTAATATGGCCCTTTGTATATCCCTCCATAAATATTTTAAACTATCGACTTATTAATATATAAAATTCATATCAATATTAAATATATCAAAAAGCAATATATATATATATATATATATATATATATATATATGTATATATATATATATGTATATACATATATATATATAATTGCATGATGGTGCCATCACATAGTTAAATACTACTAAAATAATAAGATCGTGTTTGGTTTTATTTTTTATGTTTATAAGGTGTGAGTTATGAGAATGAGTTTTTTAATATTGTATTTGAAAATTATGATTTATGTTTGGTTTTATTATGGAAGAGATTTTTTTAATGTATATGTAATTTTATAGACTACTTGCATTTTTGGTTCAGTGTATGAGGTCATGTATTGTCTTCTTGAATGGACAGGTGAATATTAATCTGAAAGAAAAGGAATCTGCCATCATTTCTCTGGAGAAAACAATTGAGTCAAAGA
This sequence comes from Haberlea rhodopensis, assembly GCA_907163345.1. Lineage (NCBI taxonomy): Eukaryota > Viridiplantae > Streptophyta > Magnoliopsida > Lamiales > Gesneriaceae > Haberlea > Haberlea rhodopensis. The sequence continues at coordinate 2,591,504 of CAJQUN010000041.1, forward strand.
TTTTGAATGAGAAAGAAGTTCAGAGAAAGGAACTTGCTAAAGCAAATGAGGCACAACAGTCTTTAGTTAATCAGTTGAAAGTTGCAAATGGTACGATTACGAGCCTTGGACAAGAGTTGCAAAAGGAGAGAAGATTGATTGAAGAGCTTGATAAAAAGGTCGAGAGTCTTGAACAAAACCTCAGTAACTTGGGAAACGAGAAAAGGGAACTTCAAGAACAGCTGCAGGAGAAGCTGGATTATGTGGCAGTCTTGGAAGATAGGATTATCTTGCTTTCTTCAGAGATTACTGAAAAGGAAATTAATCTTCGGGGTTCTAATTCTAAAATTACCGAAAAGGAACACGAGTACGATCAACTGAGCTCTATATACCAAAAATCCGAGGATAGGATAAGTGGTTTAATTTCTGAGTTGCAACAACTGAAAGTCACGCTCTCGAAAAATGAAGGTGAGCTGGAGTCGAAGAATTCGGAATTGAAGACTATGAATGCAGAATTATCTTCTTTGCTGGCGGAGAGAGACGAGCTCAGCAACAGGCTTGATGCCATTATAAAGGAGTTTGATGAGTTTAAATCCTACACAGAAAAAAAGACGGCTTCAGATCGCAAGATTTTGGAAGATCGAGAAAAGAAGATTGAACAGATTGAGGAACAGCTTAAGGTCGCGATGGATGAAGCAAACAAAAATGCAGCTCTAGTTGCTGATTTGACTCAAGAAAAAGAGAATATAAGAGAAACGTTGAATGTTGAATTGAAAAATGTGAAGAGTCTTAAACAGGAACTCAAGATTACACAGGAAACTCTGGAGAAATCAAGAAATGAAGCTTCTGATCTGGAAAAACAACTGCAACAGTCAAGAAACTCGTTCTCGGTGCTCGAAGCAGAGATGTCTGAAGTTCAGGCCGAGTTGACGGAAGCTAGAGAATCTTACAAGAGGGATAATGAAAAACTGCAAATTGTTTCCCCAGAATTGGCTGCCTCGGAGCAAAAGTATGCTACCTTGGAAAAAAATCTTGTTGCTTCCAACAAGAAAGCAGAGACTGCAGCTGAGGTTCTAAAGGAAGAAAGGAAACTAGTACCTTCTTTAAACAAAGAGTTGAAGGTTCTTCAGACTGAGATTTCAAGAAGCAAAGAATTGTCAAAAAGTCTTGAGACGGATTTAGAAGAGGTTACTAAAACACTTGAGGGGATGAATCGGAATGCATCAACCCTTTCAAGGGATATTGAGCTTGCCAAGTCAAGAATTTCGAGTTTGGAAGATGAAAAAGATACATTCCACAAGTCCCATGAAGAGCACAAACAGGTTGCTCTAGAAGCTCGGGAAAACTTGGAAGATGCCCATATCATGGTGATGAAACTTGGAAAAGAAAGAGAGAGTTTGGAGAAGGGAGGAAAGAAATTAGAAGAGGAATTGGCATCTGCAAAAGGCGAAATTCTACGGCTAAGGAGCCAAAGAAACTCATCAAAAACTGAGGTGAGTAATCAGCACCAGCATAAAGTTGAAGGGGGAGGAGCCGCGTCTGCTGCTCCCAAGAAGACAGTTACTCGGAGGAAAAAGGTTACACCCGAACAAGAAGAATTATAATCTGACTATGCATCAAATGCAAGGTCTAAGTTCTCTTCTTTGACTCATATTTGTTGTTTGTAATTGTGAAATGTGCCTGCCAACCTTTTTTGGCCTTCCCCAAATGGAAAAGCTCATGTAGTTTAAAAGTTTTTAGAGGCAAGTCTTGGCTAGAAGGATATCCGCGTTTTGATGTATCTATATTTCTGTTGTACAGTGAGGATTTATTATTCGTGGAAAAGGGTAGTCTTTTGCAAATTGGATTCAAGGTGTAATAAGTAGACGGGGTACATTTTTAGTAGTATAAATTTACAAGATCACTAGGCTTCTATATACATTGTGTCATATAAATGACAAATAAATCATATCCAAACTCGTAAAGAACACGGGGATAGAGCTAGGTTTGGGGTTAGATGAGTTTCTCTCTCTACATTGTCTCTCTGGAAGTATCCATGAGAGCTTGTGTTCATTACTTTCCTTCGTGGGGAAGAATTCTCATTTGTCCCACATATGGGGCTCTTCTGCATTTGGTTTCTGCACTTCGGTTATCATCTCCACCTTCAAAGGTCTGTCACCTTTCTTTCCTACCCGGTTATGGCGGTGTTTATGAGAAAATTGTCGTCTTTAATCCTCTATTTGGTTGCTGAGGCGGTTATCCTTCTCAGACGAGATCTGGTCGGATAGGGGAGATCTGTCCATAAGAGATGTTATGGTTGTGAATCAGAGCTTCAAAGATTCTCTGTTAGCTATGTTTCTGCCGGATCTATCAGTAGTGGTTTTGTTCATGGGTGGGGGCTTCTTCACGCCTCAATGACCCCGTGGTGCCCTTTTGTTTTTTGTGCTCAACTGGCTATTCCATCTTCTAATTGTTGGCACCTTTTTGCTGCCCTTGGCTTCCTAGCTTATTTTGCTGCTGTCTAATTTTAGTAAAGCTTGGCCGACCACTGCTCTTAGATCTCTGTTGTATTATTTTCGTGGTGCCACTTTTTTCTTGCTGGCGTTGGAATATTAGCTCTGTTATATTGGCTTCTTTGTTTTACTCACAATCCGTTGGTGTTCCACTGTCGTCAGGATTTGTGGTTGAATATTGTTAAGAGAGTTTGTTCCTTTGATTATTTGTTATTGTCCCTCTTAATTATTTGTCCGTTTATTCTTATATCACAATTGGCAATCCTCTGATACGCAATATCATTCTGCAATAGTTGATTCTTTCTTTTTTAATCGAGTTTTTTGTCAACCACAAGGTTGTAGTGTTCTTTGTTGTAGTATGAGCTTGGTAATTGTCGATTTAATTGTGCTACTTACTCGAATAGTGTGGACATCATGACCTTTCTTTGTCTTATGTTGTATTAGCCGATTGGGATATTCTTAGTTAATATATTATTTCTTAATAATAAAAAAAAAACTCGTAAGAACACAACAATAATGAATAAGGCCACATTTAGGGCCGACCCGGTTTAAAATATGGTCAATTACGAAGCTCCATTTCAAGAATTGTTGTAAAATGTCGGGTCGCATTTCGACGTGTCCTTTATTATTATTATTATTTTATATAAAAACAAACACGTGTAATACATGGTGTCGAATAATAGTGTTAACTTCATTTTTAATAATAGTATTTAGATAATAATTCAATTTAAAAATTACATCTAAATTCAATCATGAAAATTGAAAAGTAAATATTCAAAGGGAGGAATAGAAAAGGAGTAGAAAATTGCCCTTTTCATTTCGTTTCAATTTAGGGTTTTTGTCGATCTGAAAGTAGCATACATATACATATACGCATTCTTATTTGTTCAAAATTCAAGCAAAACTCAACACAAACCCTTCAAATTCTCTCGGGTATTTTTTAATAATGTCTCTCGTGCGCTGGTTTTTCATGTATAGTCGTGCTATATTGTTTATGTCTGAAATTTTGTGAATTGGTCGAGGTGATGTTCAATTCGTTTAAATCAGTAATTTTTTATACACTCATATTTGGCTGGACTTATACTGTTATACATGGAGAAAAATATGCTTTTGGTCGAACTGATTTTGAATGCATGTGAAAGATGTGGTAAGAATGGAGTGTTTCCATTCCGTTTCATTATTTTTGTCATTGTTTAGTTGCCAGATTAAGATGACATCCTTAGCTAACGGAAAACTGGGTCATGGGTGGTTTCCAAATAGAAGTTTGTTGGTTCTTGCAAGTGCGTGCTATTAATTCATTTCGAATGTGCTAGGTTTTCTCCATAGATGAACTGTTGCATTTATTAATGGGCCGCCCATATATTTCTTGTCATAGTTCTTAATACATACTTATTGCAATATTACTCTCTTTTATATGTTCAATCACCTTTTTTTTTCATTTTATGGTATGTTAGGAAATTGCATGGACCACGGACCAATTTTTAGAATGTCTAAGCCTAATATAATTGCAGTGCTAAATGATCTATTTTCTACATAATGATCGGAATAGAAAGCTGGATGCTAAAAATACAAGATGATATGGGTTAAAACGTATGTAGTAAAACATATCTAGTGAACATTTTTATCGATTTATAAGTAAATATATTTTATTGCTTTTTCTTATGTCGATGGAATGCTTTTTTCACTTTATTTTAAGCCTTACTTTCTTACTATCTTTTGTTTTGCAGTGCTTGTTATTGTAAGACAAAAGCAAAAAAATTTCGTTGAGCATTCACTTGTATTTATCCTCGGCTCTTTGCCAAGTTGACAGTGTTAGACTAATTATTGTCCCGTTCCTTACTATTTTTGTGCTGTGATCTAATTTCAATGAGTTGTGTTGTGGTTTGATACAGGGGAAAATTTTCCCGTGTTGCTTACTTTCATTTGCTATGGGGGATGCAGAAAACAACTTCCAGCCTTCAAAAAAGAGGGCTGCTGGAGCACAGTTATCTCGAGATAATCCTGGCCTTGACGACGATGGGACATCTGAACCAGAGAATGAAACTTTTAAAAGGGCAAGTGGTGAGGTTCTTTCCGCTAGAAGGATTGTGAAAGTACGTCGCCCACAAACATCGTCAACGCCATCTACCCATCTCCCAGCCCCAGCTCCTACTACTAACCCGTTTGCTGCAATCCGATTGGTTCCTCCTGCTTCTTCTGATCATCCAGTGGAGGTGGAACAAAGCGTAACGAGTAAGGAAACAGAGCGAAATGATGAAACTGGTTGCAAATTGGAAAATAAAGTTGATGAGCCAAAGGGAGAGTCTACTGCAGAGAAGGAGAAATCGGATATCAATGATAATGCTAAGCAATCTGAAAGCAACTTTGGTGAGTCAAAAACTGAACCAAATAGTGAAAAGGATAACACCGACGATGTCTGTGAGAAAAATATAGCCAATGCTACGGTAGATAAGGTGGCAGAAAATGAATCTTTCAAGGATGGAACCAAAAAACCCTGCTGAATATGATAATAGTGGCAATGATGCTAGGAAGGATGCAGAAGCTAAGAGAAATGCTGAGGAAGATAGTGGGAAGGAAAATGCTAAAAAGCCTGTAGAAACGGCCTCTTTTAGCTCATTTAGACCACTATCAAGTGGCCAAAATGCTTTCTCTGGACTTGCAGGGACAGGGTTTTCTAATACATTGTTCTCATTTGGATCAGTTCCTAAAGATGGGACTCCGCCAGGTTCTAATGGTCCCCTTCTTGGCCTGAAGAACGACCAACCTTCCTTTGGTTTTGGTCTTTCTAACAATGGAAATTCTTCAATTTTTGGTACTTCAGGGGCAAATACTGCCAGTAAGAGTGAAAGCAGCAAATTTCCCACAATGCAGGAGGTTACCGTTGAAACGGGAGAAGAGAATGAGGAGGCCGTTTTCACAGCTGATTCCGCACTGTTTGAGTTTGTTGCTGGAGCATGGAAAGAGCGTGGCAAAGGAGAACTCAAGGTCAATGTTTCCACATCAGGAACGGGTAAAGCCAGACTCATCATGAGGGCTAGGGGAAACTATCGATTGATCTTGAACACCAGTCTTTATCCAGACTTGAAGATGACAAATATGGACAAGAGAGGGGTCACTTTTGCCTGTGTGAATAGTGCTACTGAATCCAAAGACGGTTTTTCTACAATTGCCTTGAAGTTTAAGGATTCTTCCACAGTTGAAGACTTCCTAGCAACTGTCATATTGCATAAAGATAAGACATCGGTTGCTCGAAAAACCCCGGAAAATTCTCCCTAGGCATCAGATGAGTAACAATTGCATGTACACCATCTCAGAGGAATGTGTACTCGGTAACGGGTGAGTTTCTGTGTTTTATTTCTCTCCCAAACAAAGTCAAGGAGACTAAAAATGAGAGTTTGTATTTGGAGCATCTGAGAACTTGTCAACATCTCCTATGTAGTTTGTCGGTCCTATCCTTTTTGTTTTTGTTTATCTTTATCTTTAGTAGACCTTAACATTCGGCATAGTAATGTTCTGTATTTTGAGTCAAGTTTGTGTGATTCTGGAGACATGAATAACACAATCTACAGTTCCCCTAAATCTTGATTTTACACAACTTATTTGTTAGGACACTTTGAGATTGAGCAGTTGTTAGTTAGCTACCATGGTAGGTTTGTATCTTCATAATCGTTAACTTACTCGTAGCATAAGATGGATCAGCTTTGATTTGTTCGACTTTATGTCTTGTCGAGAGTTATTTCGAGCTTGATTCAATTGGTACTAAGGAGGGGAAAGCCATACGCAAAAATATAAAAATGAAATAAAATTCTATTTGAAAGTAGTTTTAAAGTATAATTTGTTTTTATTTCTTGAATGATAATTGTGCATAATATAAATTGTTTATTAAAAAAGTAGGAGGATGATAAATACCTAAATGACATTATTTAATAGTAGTTCGATATCATTAGGTATTCCTTAATTTTTCATGAACATAAAAGGCAGGCATACTTATGTCAGATTACTATTTCATAAAAACAATAAAAACTGCTTCTTCTTCATGCATTCTTTGCAGCACGAATACACGCATTTGATCGACTTGGTTTCATCTGTAAAACGATAAAGCATATAACATATTAGTCATGCAAAATATATATTTGTGCTCCCAAGCACATAAACAAACATATTCAATGGGATTATGACATACTTTTCCTATCTAGGTGATTGTATTCAGTGATTATTTAACTATATATCAAGCAAATAACGCATTAAAAAAGCAAGGGTGGATCTATGTAGCCCGTGATCTAGGCTGAAGTCTTGGGTGGAAAAAATATTTTACCTATGTTTGGCCCTTGTTTCTATCCCTTTAACGAACACATGTTTTGGATTTCGTGAGACGAAATCTTGGAGCGAAAGGAGTGCAGTCCGGTCTCTCACTCTCACTTCTTGCCTTGTCAAGCATATGGGAGAGAAAGTGAGAAGAAAATGCTTGTTTAAGGAGCTTGTCAGCCCATAACGGATTCGAATCATGGATCCGCTTTTACAAAAAGGTTATTTGGAGCGTTACTAAAAATAATGAATACCACTCTAACTAGCTGTTGCTACATTTTAAACATCAATAAGCACATGGAATTCATGTTCGAGTATTGATAAAACTTTTTCAATTTTTTTTTAAAAAGAAGATAATAAACCCTAAAAACCCAATTTATATTAAAATTTACGGGCTATTTTCGATTGTAATTTATATAATTTACCCTTGATACTTGTGCAAATAGCAACCTGCACAATCCACTGCACATTTAAGAGATCCTGTGATCACAGGATATTTGCAACGTTTTAGGCATTCCTCAACACAACTTCCTATCTTCAAACTACTGATGCACTCCATATTACATTTTACGATACATTCAACTGAATATCTTTCAGCACCGATTTCTTATCCACCAAACAAATATATCTCTGAAACTATTGAGTTCATGCCAACTTTACCCATTTAGTATTATAGTTTTCTTTCTAAGTTTATTCTCATTTAGTGTGTTTGGATACTAAAGTTTTGGAGTGAAATAGCATTGATAAAGAAAAAGTATGTTTGGATTATATATATATATATTTTAAAATATTACTTAAGAAGCCGGAAAATTTCATATCCACCACACAAACAAATGATTTTTTAATAAAATATTTTTATTTGGAAATTTTCTGCTTAATTTAAAAAAAAAAGCTAAGAACATTGGCCCATAAAGCAAATATATTTTCTTCAAAGAAGGAACAATTTAGTCTCGTGGTGCTTATAACACAAGATTATTTTGTGGATGTTCTGATAAATAAATCAACTACTACTATATTTAAAGAAAAGAACAAATTTATAATCCAATGTCTACAGTATCACCGAAGGATATTATTAGAATGGTTATCTAAATTTAAAAATGGAAATTTCTATTAAATTGGCACATTACCTTTTACCATGAGATTATTGCATCTTTATTTTACTTTGCACCTCATTTATCGACAACTAGGATGTACGGATATTGACACAGGCACGACACGACACATACACTATGATATGAAATTTCAAAATTTTCAGGATACGACACGACTATGAGACACTTATATATATATACTATATTTCAAAATACTAAAATTCATATTTTTAAATTCTAAAAACATGTAAAAATCAAAAAATATTCTTATTGTGTATAAATAAATATATATCAATAGGATCATCATAATATCACTTATACTAACACCACATGCATATTATTTCAATTAACATAAATTTCAATTAACATAAGTTTAACAAGAACGACTAAATAAAATGTCGGGATCCACAAGTGTTCAATCGACTTCGATGGCTGTCCGTGAACATTCCCCTACTATGGTATTCTTATCAGAAACTAAACTACATAGTACCAAAGCTTCTATGTGATCTACTAGATTGGGATTTGATCATAGTTTGACTATGGATGTAAACGAATGGAACATGTTCACGAAATTTTCGAGCCGGCTCGATAAATATTTGATTCGAATTCCAAATTCTCGAATTTCGAGTCGAACTCGAACATGTTCGAACTTTTTTCGAGCTGAACTCGAACCCAAATTACTTTGTCCGATAGTTCGCGAGCCGCTCGCGAACTTTAAAATTTTATTAGTATATATAATTATATATTAACTAAATATATTTCGAACCTTTTGGGTATTTATTTCGAGCAATAATTCGAATAGCTCGCGAACATGTTCGAACATTTTCGAGCCGAACTCGAACTCGAACTTTGATTCGAGCCGAACTCGAACCAAAATTTTAAACTATTCGAACTTCGAATCGAACTCGAACTCAAATATAACTATTTCGAGCCGAATTTGAACATTAAAATTTTCTGCATATTTGGCTCGATTCGTTTCGTGTACGCCCCTAGATTTGACCGTTGACAGTACTGGTCGTAGCGGTGGGTTAGCTCTTCTTTAGAAAGAGGGGTGGGAAGTAGACATGCAAAACTACAGTGTGGGTCATATTGATGCACTTATTTCTTTGGCCACCACACAAATGAGGTTTTATAGGTTTCTATGGCCATCCGGAGAGCAGATATCGCAATCAATCTTGGGAGCTCCTTCGACATTTATCATCTTCCTCTATTGTACCTTTGATTTTGATGGGCGATTTCAATAAGATTCTTCACATGTCTGAGAAGGAAGGTGGGTTAGATAGCTCTCCATCACAAATGCAGTTATTTAGTGATGATCTCGATTCCTGTAATCTTTTTGATTTAGGCTATTTGGTTCGCCTTTTACTTGGTATAATAGACGATCCTCTCCAGAAGATATCTACATTCGACTGGACAGAGCCATTATTAATTCTGAGTGGAAGACTCTGTTCCCACATGCTATTGTTACACACTTAGATTATTATGGTTCCGACCATAGAATGCTTAAATTGATGATAAACGGTGAAGTCTTTCAGTGCTGGCCATCAGGGGTCACCATCTCATTCTTTCAAATTCGAACCTTTATGGAGATCCCATGAAGATTTCTCTAAGTTTGTTGAAGAATTCTGGAATCAAAACATATCTCGGTTCTCTCATTCTACTGAAGATTTCCAGCAACTCTTAACAAATTGTGGTCAACATCTTTCTGCTTGTGGTAAATCTCAATTTGGACATTTATCTCCACAAATCTCCACTCAACGGCAACTACAGTGTCTTAATAATTCTCATATTGGAGTAGACAGTTCACTTATCATCTAAAATCAAAATAGATAAATTACTATTGTTGCAAGAATATTATTGGCATCAACGCGAGCTCGTGCTAACTGGCTGGCTGCGGAGACCGCAACACTAAGTATTTCCATCATCGAGCTTCCCGACAGAGAAAAAAAAATTTAATAGCTGGACCATTTTCAGGTGACAACCATTGGGTTACGTACTCGAAAGCTCTTCAAAAGATTTTGTGGTTAATCATTTCTCGGATCTTTTTAATAACATTCGCCTCTCCCATGTAAGGAAATCAATAGCAAAACAATACAAAATAATTTTTGGATTTCACCGGAAGAAATAATCGGTGTTTAGAGTTATACATTTATAGCGTGTTTGAAGCTGACCCACAAGTCACAAGTAGAAACCTCACGATCTGCCTCTATTGTATCCACACGATCAAATCGTAAAATGGTATCATAACTTTCAAGGTGCTAACCTAGAATTTCGATGGAACACACAAACACCTTCAAGTGTTGAACCTTGTTTGTGGCAGCTAGGTTATTTTTTGTGTTAAAACCCTACGCCAACTAGTGTGTACGACGGTTTAACTCTTAGGGTCGATTTAATCTTTTGTGCGACGCGTTGGGATCTCACAACGTTAATAGTGACATAAAATCTCATTTTATGTTACAAGCATTGACCGGTATCTAGCAACATATAAAAATTACCTAAGTTACGAGAATGTCATTGACTCGACCTTACCTATGGCCTAATAATATTTAATATGTAATTTAATTCATTTGTCCTAGGTGTTTAGATTGAACACGAGTCATGGAATATGTCAAACTCGTATAGTTCAATTTATTATTTCTTGATCCCCGAATAGATTTAACAAATGAGCCCGATATCACATACCGACTCATTCGAGCATGTCCATGCATATTTAGTCTCACTCGATCAATGGCCCAAAACATCACTCCCGTTATATAGAAGGACAAATCATATATTGATCACTCAACATCTCTCTACATAATTTGTAGTATATCCAATGATTGTCTTTATAGTTCACCTTATACATGTAACATTTGACAATATCAAGATATATAACTCCTTATGTTGGGATCTCTGGTGATCTCAAGTCGTAAGCATCACATACATCATTATCACTATGAGAATCGCTTATGACTTTCATATAACAATCCATGTAGCATTCTTATGATGGGTTGGTCCGGTACATAGTTCGCTACTATGTACCAATATGTTGATTTGATATCTCATATCCATGACTAAAGTAATCAATCAACATATTCTATGCATTTTCGTTGTCTTAGTTCACAATAATCCTTGACTAGTGACTATTTAAGAATAATATATTATTATTCTAAGGATATTATTATATATAAATTCATATTACGCAGACCATGGAATAAAATATAATAATGAATTGCCATAAATGAAATATCATAATACAATTTATGTGAAAATCAATCATCTAGAATAATCTTTAAGGCATATTCCAACATCCTGTTCGAGAACCTTTGGTTAATCATATCAAAAGCATATTTACAGATTCATGTGTTCTCTACTAAATGCTCCATTTCACGCTTTGGATATTAGTACACCACTTTTTCAAATGAGTCATGGAAAGCTCCGAGGCTGGATGGGTATTGATGGGTCTTTTGATTACAAATCTGTGTTTGGATATTCTCATGGTTCATCCTATGGCTCCCTTAATCACACCCACCTAGTTCTTGTTCCTAAGACTCAACATCCCAAACATGTTACTCAATTTCATCCTTTGAGCATGTGGAACGTCATGGCAAAAATTATAGCTAAAGCGATGGCTAACCTACTCAAGGCCATTCTCAACTACATTATTTCACCCGAGCAAAGTGCATTTGTACCTGGAATACTTATTACTGATAATTTACTCATAGCTTTTGAATGAATAATCTTTAAGGCAATCTATAAATTTGCACAAATCCTCCACTACATTTAGTCCTAACCTGAGCTCGGCTCAGAAATCTCAGGTGTTTACTATTTTGGGCATGCCTTATTCTGTCATAAAACCTATCTTGGTCTTCCTGCCTTTGAGGGGCTCAGTAAACATCTTTCCTTGCCTTCATCAGGTATATGGAGAAAAATACAATTATAGAAGCGTAATCCTTTTATGTAGGGGGCAGAGAAGTATTGATCAAAGCTGTGGCTTAGGCGATTTCCACCTATACGATGTCCATTTTTAAATTGCCTATTGGGGTTAGCAATTCCATTCAACTTATGATCTCAAACTTTTGGTAGGGAAACTCTAAAATCCACTTGTATCCATTGGCTGAAAAGTTCCAATTTGTGTCGAGCTAAAGGCGTAGGAGGCATGGGGTTTCAGTGTATTCGGACTTTTAACCAATCACTTTTGGCCAAACTAGGTTGGAGATTACTAAATAAACCTAATGCTCTTGTCTCACGGCTTTTCAAATCCAAGTGTTTCCCATCAGCTATATTTTTGCAGGCATCTTTGGGAAACTCACATTCATACTGTTGCCGCAACATTTTGTGGGGAAGGGATTTGCTTAGACAGAGTCTTCGATGGTGTATTGAAGATGGCAATAATATAAGAGTATTTCAAGATCATTGGTTTCTCTCTCACCTTTAAAACTATAACTTTTCCTCCTAACTGCCTACAAAATATTATTATCCGTGAGCTACGAAATGAGCAAGGTGACTGGAATTGGAATAGGGTCAAACATTACTATTTGGCTTGTGGATCACGACGAATTGCGGCGCATGTCGATCAGGTTTTTACATGGCATAGATAGATTAATATGGCATTATATCAATAATGGTGAATACACTGTCAAATCTGGTTACTCCATGGCTACACGACAAGTGGTGGAAAGCAGAAATGGTTCAGGTTCTTCATACTCCCATTTATTTTCTGAACTTTGGAAAATTCGCAACCCAAGTAAGATTAAGATTCATATTTGGCGTGCCATACACGATGCTTTGCCTACGCTGCTTAATTTGGCTAAAAGAGGATTGATGTTTGATATTTGATGCAATAGATGTTTTATTTATCAAGAGAGTTGCTTTCATGTGTTTTGGCATTGCAAACATGCTAAAAAAATTTGGAAATGTACTGCTATGTGGCCACTGCTTTTTATGGATTTGTAGAATTGGGTTTCATATATGTACAATCTCAGGATCTTGAAACTTTAGCTCTTGCGTCTTGGAGTATATGTATTGATCGGAATAACTTTATATTCCATGGCCGATCTGATTCTATGTCTCAGATCATCAGCCGTGCTAGTCTCTTTGATCACCATCAATTATTGTCATCTAATTTGAATGTTGCCACTGACCGTTTAATAACACATAATATCACCCTCTGTTTGGCATGCACCACCCCCGAGATCAATTAAAATTAATGTGGATGCTGCGGTTTCTTCAAAGCATTAGTGTATTGGAATACGGGTCGTAATTAGGGATGCTCATGGCTTTATTTTGTTGGTTCATACTGATCGGATTCATGGTTCTATTCACCTCAGTTTGCAGAAATTTTAGCCATTCGAGCGGGTCTTCCGATTGTCTGACAGCATGATTGGGAGATCGGCAAAAAAATTAAAACGAAAATAAAACGGGAACCGACTGAAAATTGAAGATTGACACACATTTGCTTCTTTCACTAGGTGAAAGTGCCGTGAGGCTTTGCAAGAAAGAAAAGAAAAGAGAATTTGCGGTTTCGTTGATTTTCGGACTTCGAAACGACGTCAAAACTTGAAAATAAGTACATATTTGGAATCCTCGCCTCGTTACCTTTCTTTTGAGGTAGTTTTTCTTTATTTTTTCTTATGTTTAGGGTATGGCTTAATTTGAAATAATGCCCAAAAATTATGAAATTTATATATGTGATAGATTAAACAATGATAAACAATATTTAACAAGAAACTTGAGATTCTGTTGTAGTTTCGAATTTATACAAAATTATGGGTATAAAAAGTCATGTGCATATACTGGTTACACTAAAATGAAATTGAGAAAACATAATTGTAACTTTGAGACATAATGAATAGTAGAAAAGTAATATTGCACTTGGTATGAACATTTCATGCATAACTGTAATTAATTCATAGTAAACCATATGATATTGAGTTTGGTTGTGCATTTGATATGCACGGATAGGTTCTACTTTTGATATCGGCACCAGTAAGGCGAAGTAAGCAAATAATCAAAGATATGTGCAATAACTTGTGAGTATATCCTTATAACTTGGTATTTAACTTTATATAAATATGTGATTTGTGTTATATAAGTATCCTGAATTGATGAATGAATTGCAATGATTGCAATATGATATGCATTTGAGTTCTGAAATGTACATGGTGAGATGTGATGTTATAAGTTCTGTATGATGTTATTTACCCTATGATTTGATGTTATGCATATGATTATGACATGTGCATTTATAAGAGATTGAAGAACTCTGTTATGGCCACTAATGACCTTGAACCATGTGTTATTTCATTCTGAGTATGGTCAGAATTACAGAATCAAAGAATATCGATCCCTAGTTAATTGAGAACTCAAAAGGGGATCTACAGAGTGTCATGGCCATATCGTGATCACGGATTGTTCTTGGTATTAGTTGGTGCATAACAGAATAGCAATACAGACATACATGTGCATCATTTCATTTTATATGAATCATGTGAACTGATTTAAAGATTATGATGAATCATGTGAGTATATTCATGTGCTTATGTGGATATGAATTATATGCTTATGTGATTTTAAATGCTATGTTATTTGAATATGCTCATTGAGAATGCAATTCACCCAAATGCAAATGTTATTTTTCAGTTGCTGTAGATAAAGTTTGAACATACAAGGTGTGTCTGCATATTTTGGAAGTCATGGATCCAAGGTCGGCTGGCTGACTCTAGTCCTTCTCCCTCAGCTCATCATTTGCATATACTGTATAGGTTTTTGGTTGGGTTGTGAGGGGTACAACCTTGGTTAGTTTTGTGGCATACATATCTCGATATGCCTTGTAAATTATTATAAGATGCTAAATGTCTTGATTGCATGATGTTAGGAGATTGAAATTTTCGCTGCCATTAAATATTAAGTTATATGCCTCATGTGTATATGTTATATGTGTAAGGGGTGTCACAGTTGATTCTCGATATGCCTTGTAAATTATTATAAGATGCTAAATGTCTTGATTGCATGATGTTAGGAGATTGAAATTTACGCTGCCATTAAATATTATGTTATATGCTTCATGTGTATGTGTTATATGTGTAAGGGGTGTCACAAGTATCACTGTTGCTTTCAGGGAATACTTGCACTTGCTACAAGCCAAAATTGTTTTTTCCATCAAATTTCTCCACATCAATATGACTGCATTTGAAACTCTGCTTCCGACATTCTCTTATGATACTTTGATGAATTTTACTGTATACATGAATAGTACACACGAAATAAGTTCTCAGGAAAGAGAGAATCTCGATCTTTCCTAGACAGAACTTCAAGATTCCCAGGAAAATTTGTGGGGTCACATTGGTCCACTTAATACCGATTTTCCTACACATAACCTCCTTAGTCAATAGGTATTTACCTACCACACCAAAACTCCATCACATCAAAAGGATACAGGTTCTGATGCCACTTGATGGAAATTTGACCATCCAAATTCATCCCTAGGATCTGCACATTTATGGGAAAATAAAGCAAATGAGAAATAATGACACAATGATTTTGTGTTTCGTCATTGTAGACGTACATCGAATGTAATCGCCCACGTGTTAGCCGCTAGAGCTGTGTCGCATGGTCCGATTCCTGCTAGTTTGGAAATTTGTCCTTATTTCTTGAGTCCTTATGTACTCACTGGTTTGACTAAGTTAGTGTAATATATTTCGATGAAAAAAAAGTGATAGAAAATATGACAAAAGTTAGGATTTATTTATGAACATGATACCTCATTAATTGTTTTTTTTCAAGTAAACAAACTGATAAATAAATGTACATGATAACCGGTTGATGATTGAGTTGGGTTATTCTACAAATCAACTAGACAATAGATGTAAACAAACCTGACTACGGTTCAGAACCGCCAGTTAGACAGTTCAGAAGGCCGGTTTGACGGTTCAAAAAACCTCGACACTTAATCTTCCTTGGCGGTTAACCAACAGTTACGGTTTGACTCTTATGTTTTTAAAAAAGATTAAAAATATTATTAAATTTTGAAAAAAAATGTAAAAGTATTTGAATGTGTTTTCCTCAATGGATTAATCATAAAATAACGTAAAATAAATTTAAGCTCAAATAATAAAAATGTGTAAAATATATTTGTTTGATTAATATATATATAAAGTATCACTTTATTTAGATCAACAAGGCTCTTATAACTTAGTGGTTAAAACTAATTATTCAAGTTGGAGGTCATGATTTCAAATCTATACCATAATATATGTTTTAAATTTAAAAATGTAAAAAAAAATTAAAATAAACACTTGAACCGGAACCGACGGTTCAAGGGTTAGAAAATTATGACCCTTAACCGGCCCATCTATATACAGGCCGGTTACGGATCCGATCCATCGAACCGTTGACCCGGTTAATCGACAGGGTTAGAAATTATGACCCTTAATCAGCCCGCCTATAGACGGACCGATTACGAGTCCGACACATCAAACCATTGACCTGATTAATCGACATATAGACCATTGACCAATTCAGGGTCATTTATGACCATTAATCTGATCTAGATGGAAAGAATTTGATAACCCATATTGGCTGCACCAAACGTTGTCTACCTACATCAAGTCGTCTAACACTATAACTTGATTGATAGTCATTAAAGATAATATCAAATGATTTGATGAGAATATTCATATCCAAAATTGATATAGATGTATATCAGTCATACCACTTAATAACCATCAATAGCAACCAATAATCACTGTGACTCCGTCGCCTCCATCGAGTCGTCTTAACACTTCTCTCTCTCCGTGACTCTCTCTATATAAGCCAAATTTAATCGGTTTGTGAAATTGACTCTTCTTCAAAACCACACAAAATCAAACTCCATTTTCCTCGAGATTCTACCTAATCAGTTCTATCATTCAAAGGATTTTTTAAGCGTTTACCTTGATTACCTCACAAAATTTCGTGTCACCTTCCGAAAGACCTAATTTTTATTTCCCTTTCGTTGAAGATTGCCATCTTAGGGTTTCAAGAATTGGATCTTTTTGGTATATTGTGAGATTTGTTAATGAGTAGGGAGGCGATGGCGGGTGAGGAGGTTGAGTACGAGAGCGATCCGGAGGAGACGAAGCTGTCGCTGAATATGAGGAGGAGAGTGGCGAGTGACGACGAAGAGGATGAAGGGGAGAGCCGTAGGGAAAAGACGATGCGAAGGACTGACGATTCTGAGGGGGAATCAGAAGGCGGTGCAGCGGAGTACGAGGATGAGTTGGAGGAGGAGGATTATGATGAAGATGAAGATTACATAGACGAGGAAACAGAGGAGGCGGAGTATGAAGAAAGAGGCAATAGGATGGGTGGGGATGGTGTGGTTGCGGTGGATGTGGAGAGAGCTGTGGTTGGGGAAGTAGTGGGTGATGAGTACACGATGGAGAAAGGAGTTAAGGAGGATGTTAGTGAGGTTAATGGTGATAAAAATGTTGGTGGTGAGCATGAGGGAGAGAAGAAGGGGATACAACCATATGCTGTACCGACTGCTGGGGCATTCTACATGCATGATGACAGGTTTAGAGACAATGCTGGTGGAAGAAACAGGTAAGAATGACTTTTGTCAGTGGCTCAGGGCTTTGATTGATATTGTTAGTGATGGAATGAGGTGAATCGAAATGATAGCACACTTGATTGTTGATTGTTAGTTCAATTTATCATTATTTCGGTTGTCTGTGAACGTCTTGTGAGCTAGCTGTTATATTTCTTAATCCTTATTCGTGGATGGAACTGGTTTTGATGTATCATCCTTCCAAGATATGTGGTTCATGGTCTTGCATTGTTTATTACTGATGAGCACATAGCTTGCGCAAGAGGATTTGCAACAGAACTTCTTATCCCAATATGTGCCGCACATGCAGACAGTTTCTTTAGTGGAGTGTTAGTTGAGCTATTGGCACAAAAAAATGTTGGTGCTTCTGCATGATGGGTTTTGTTATAATGTTTTTTTGTATAGATGTTGCAGGTTTATATGCTTGATTGATTCTCAAATCTTAGTTTTCATGTTACATCGTTGTTTTTGCCAACATGACTAAATCATAAACTTTTGATTTGTCTATTTTTTGGCTGATTCAGCGCATAAAATTTTGTTTTAGTTTCTCCCCTCTTTACAATTAGAAAATGCTGGAGGGGTATGAGTAAGAATGGCGAATTACTGTGAGGAGAAATGATTGGTGGAGGGTTATATTTAGTTCACAACAGTCAATTGGCTGGCATGTTGAGAATTATATGAAGATTTTTTTAAAGGTTTTAGAAGTGGGGAGAACATTGGCGTGGACCATCACTAATTTGTTTATTCTATCTAATCCAGCTCCAAGTTAGGATCAAGCGTTTCCTAAAAGTTGTTAAAGCACCGATACAATACTTTTGATATTGTAGAGGTGGTAATAGGAGCAAAGGGAGTATCTGTTCAGTACGTATCAGTTTCACTTGAGAGTGGGGAGAGAGTTTAGTTTTCCCTAATATTTAAATTAACTAGTTTTCAAGATGGGGGCAGTTCCTGAAGTGACTTGAGAAAAGATGAAGAAGAAGATTTAAATTAATTTATTATGCTCAGTTACTATTCTTTCTGGTCTGGTTTTTTAAACCTCTATCAGACCCTTAAAAATTTAAATTTCTGACATGTTTTATCCACAATTTTTTCCTATTTGCCAAGAAAGTCCTATTAGAGAATAACTTACTGCTTAATGAAAACAGAATACTGCTCTATTCCAAATTACCAATATAATCGGGTAATGTGCATAAGTTTTGGAAGCGAACAATGGTTAGCTTAGTTATCATTACATGATTGCTTTTAGTTTTAGATACAATGTTGCTTGTTTCCTTTCTTGAATTTTCGGTTAGATTCATTCCTAATGTTTTGGAGGTGTAGGATACACTTTAGCAGATTGAATTGGCATAAGTCAATTTAAAATGAAGGTTTGTATGCCTTATGTCAAATATGTACCCATTTATTAGGCTTGATCTTATTTTGGTGTGTTATTTTTATCACCGTTTAACAATATTAAAATGGTCATGTGGCTTTATGTGTTAGCATGGACGAGTTGTGCTTGCTTGGAGCGCATTATTGGCTGTTAATGAATTTACTTTTCCAAAAATTCTTCTTATTTTGGATTTGTTTTCGTAGGCGAATGCTTGGAGGGAGAAAGTTATGGGAGTCTAAGGATGAACGGAAATGGGGACATGATAAGTTTGAGGAGTTGACTATGCAAGAAAGGCGTTATGGAGAGGTGGATGTTTCATATATGTGCTATCAGATGTGTGTCTGTGTGCATGCATTATTTTTGTTTAAATCTTTTGTTCTTGTATGGTGTTTTGTTTCCAGCGTAGTAGAGGTTCAGGGGGTCGTTATCGAGGTCGTGGCAGAAATAGAGGTGTAGACACTGACAATGCACGTGGAAACAGGTCCAGAGAGTCCACTAATAACAGCTCTCAGACTAATAACAATATAAACAATACTCCTAAGGGTGTCCGGGGGCGAGGACCTCAAAGGTATCAGCCATCCTGGAAGAAAAACAATGATGCACCCCTCACACCAAGCAAGGAGTGAGTAAACTAATTTTCTTTGCTTCATTCTTGTGTACTTTGTTCTTATTTGTGCGACGCTCTTTTTTTTTTTAAGGTCAGGGAAACTAGTTGAGAAGCCTTTCTTTGTTGGCTATGAAAGAACCAGTGAATCAGCATCAAATTCAGAACCCGGCCTGGTTCTGCCCAGGAAACAAGTGTTTGCTTCCAATTTGAGCATTGCTTCTCCTCCTTTTTATCCTTCTGGTTCTTCCATGAAAGATAACCCTGTGCGTGATAAAAAGGATGTTCATACTGGTTCAATCAATCTCAATGGTCTCCCATCTGTTATGGATGAGAATTTTGCTGGGTTACAATCCTCCACTATGCTGCGGGGAAAGAGTATAGTGGATTCTGTTGATGTTGATAAGCTTTCCATTGATGATTCACTTTCTACAATGCCCGGAAAGCCTTCGAACAATATGCATATGCCTGTGTCTAGTTCCCCATCTATTAACTCTACTCAACCTCAAAGGGGCCATGGAAGAGGAATAACATCATCAACACAAATGGTCTATCGACCCACTGTGTCTAATAACCAACCAAACAGAGTCCCTCCACCAGGCCAGCTACAAGCTGTTCCGAGGAATCCTGTTCAAACTCGTCCCCAGTCTTCTCTTGGTCAGCAGTTTACACGTCTTCCCAGTGGATCGCAAGCTTCTTCTCCACCAAGGGCAGGTGGTCTTATAAATGCTTATGAACCTGGGGTGCAGGAATCTCCTTCAGAAACAAGTAAATCCAAGAGTGCATTGGTTTCCAAAGGGAAAGGAAACTTGCATGGCAGTGGAAAGGGATCCCTCCTACATGGTGGAGCTCATATTATGGGTCCCTCTGGCAATCTGGGCAATGCTCACGGTGATCAAAATTTTCCGGCTTTCTTGCCATGTAAGTTATCTTTTAGAAAGAGAGAAGTAAAATGTAATCTTATTGTATCACAGTTCTTGAAACCAACCATTGGTTTTAATGAGCATGACTTTAGTTCAAGGAAACACGAAAATACATCTTAAAATGGCAGTAGAAAATTCAGACATTGATATTGGAATGGTAGTGATGTCTATTTTATTCTTTGCTAGTCAACGTTTCTCGTTCTTTATGGAACTATAGTTGTGACTAGAAATGGATGGACAAGTGATCTATTTTTACTTCTTAAATTTAGATTGCAGATATATTTTCTCGGTAATAGCTTGAGCAGAATAATATTCTTATCTAGGTTTCTTTTCACGTTTTACCTCTTCTTTCTTTTTTTTAAAAAAATATCGACTTCACGAAACTTCTGCTTGGATGAATCTTGCAGTCATGCAATTTGGAGGCCAGCATCCTGGTGGAATGGGAGTTCCTGCTGTTGGCATGGCCTTCCCTGGATATGTTGGTCAGCCCAAACTTGGATCAGGGGATTCTGAAATGACTTGGTAAAAATTGTTCAATGTGCTTTACTGAATCTATTTACTTTATAACTTGTTCTGCACTTGCCTAGTTTTGGTTGATCTGATGTCCACTTTTTAGCCTTCATTTCATATCTATCATAATTGTAGTTATCTTATGGTAAGCATTTACTTAATTGGTCATTATTTTTGAACATTTCAGGTTACCAGTGTTAGCAGGTCCTGCTGGGGCCCTAGGGGCGTCATATTGTTCTCCATATTACTCTGTTGATGGTTCCTATCATACTCGCCCTTCTGGACAGTCGTCTTCTGTAATGACTGCTTCAAGGTTAGAAAGGATAATGTTGTATTTTTTCTGATGTTAGTTATCTACTTGAGGATCCATGTTTATCCCAGTGCATGTACGGAACAAAGAAGTTAGTCTGAAACAGATGCAAATATATTTTGCTTTTGATTCAGCTCTGAAATTCCGTATTGGAGTTTTTGTTTTATTCTTAAGGTTCGTTTTGATTCTGGCTCTCATTCAGTTGCTTAGTATGTTCGTTATATTGGTTTTTTTCTTTTTCATAGATCAACTTGGCTGTAATGTATTAGCTTTGTCTTCGGAGTACTTACTTGTTCACTGATTATCTTTGATGCTTTAACCCTACCTTTGGTGAATGGGTGATGCTCTTTATATGACCAGCCTCACAGTAACAAATAATTGACCCAAAAATTTTGGTTGCAGCAATGACAGTAATGAGGCAAAATTCCATACTGATTTGAAGCCTGAACCAAGGCCTGGTAAGGCCTAATGGATGTTTTATTCCTCGAATCTCATTAATATTTTCATTTACTTTAAGTAGCTATAAATTTCTCTCCAGAGCTTGCAAATGACGACTCTGTGCAAAGGCAAAAAAATCCTCGCAGGTAAGTTGGTACTGTTATAGATACAACACTTTGTTGATGAAGAAAAAGTCAATTCAGTTGGGATTGTTATACATACCACACAATTTCGATGAACAACATTCCCTGACCAGTTAAGGTATATTGATTTGCAGATATACGGAGATGAAGTTTGACCAATGACATAATTAGATTGATGGAACCTATTGCAATAAGCAGAATGATTTGCTGATATTGTCAGTCAACATCTCTTTCATCTGTCATGTGTTGCAGTGTTTCTTGGTTATGGTTTTTAGTGCTGCATACCTTCTCTTTGGCCCTTCCTGTTCTGTTTTTGATCTGGAGCGCTTTGGGCTACTGTGCACTTATATAATTTATAGGTACTAAGTGTGCTTGTAATGTTGCATGCCCACATGGCTAAACTTCTGTCGATGCACCATGTTAGAAGCTTTATTTTTTGTTTTACTTCTGTTTGGATGCATGAAAAACATTATTTATGAGCTCTACTAAATTTTAAAAACTAATTATTCCCTATAAAAGAACATTTGGGATGTAGGAAAATTTATATCTGTGTTTGGGATAACAATGACAGCATTTTGGGTTTATTGAAAGGTTTCCTAAACGGCTTATATAGTACTTAGATTTCCAACCTTTAGATTTTAAAAACTAATTATTCCCTAGAAGAACATTTGGATGTAGGAAAATTTGTAATTGTGTTTGGAATAACAATGACCGAGCATTCTGGGTTTATTGAAAGGTCTCCTAAACGGCTTATATGGTACTTAGATTTCCATAGTGGTTTGCTTTTGGTTTTGAATCTATCGCAAGCAGCAAAAATATCGACATTTATCATCAGCTCACTAGTCCGACTGTCTTTCTGCATATTTGTGTCGGCTTATTTGCATGTATATTCCTTCCTTGACAGGTATATCAAAAGAAGATGCCCGACATGCTGCTGAATTTAAAGGAAGATCACAGCAGCTCGACGGGTGGTATTTCCTTTCTCTTATATCCTGTAAGATCATCAAAATACCCAAGAATCTTCCTTTTTTTGGATATTGCAAGGTGTACTTGTAAACGACTCTCCTTGTTGACGATGCAGGTATTGTGCGCTGGTCTATTTGTGAAAATGATTTCGAGAAAATTGTCATATGGGAATTCTTCAAATAAATATCAATAACAAAAATCGATTTGCTACCGATGCTAAGCTCTGTCAAAGTAAGGTTTATTTATTCTTTGTTCTTTTTTGTTCTGATGTACTTATCAAGGTTTTGGGATAATTTGCGTCTGGAGTTTCTTGTTCAAGTTAATTCAGTTTCTACTAATTTTTTTAATTTTTTTCCCTGAAAAGAGCTTCCTAATTTTGGGTTACTTGTGCATTGAATAAAACTAATGTTTCAATGGTGACAACTGTCGATCGGACGAATTGAAAAAAAAAAAAAAAAAAGCTTCGTCATTGTTTTTGTGCCAAAGTCTCAGCTAATTCTTTCAAGGGAATCGCCTGCAATTAAAGGTTAATTGAATTCTCAAGGAATCACCCGTAACCCTGAGGCAATTAAATGCTTGTTCATGCATAACTTAACGACTTATTCATTTGGATGGCTGACGCTATATGGGAAGAAGTATTCTGCGTAAAAAGAAAAACATATCATAAGATGTGGGTCGTGCAATTGGTTTGGTAACTGTTGAACCGAAGCATAAATCTATAAAATCAAAACTTTTTGGCCAAATACGGTGGGTCGGTTTTTTTGAAGATCAATTAAGTGGTCGAACCGAGTTTGAGAATGTTATTTTATCAGCTGTATGACATAATCCACCTTTTTTTTAAAAAAGTAACAAAATCTTGAAGAAAAAAAAAGTCAAATGAATCGATGTTTTAAAAGCTAATGTGCATACATTAAATGATCAAATAAAATAATAATAAAATACCAATGATTGTTTCTCCTCATGGCAATCATAAAAGAGTTGACATAAATTTGTTCTTTGCTATTCGATTCTAAATGACTGTAAATTCCTAATATTAACCCGCCCTTTCTCTTGCTCGGTTGAATGACATAAGAGAGCAACCTGTCCGAACTAGCCTCTACTCCACACAATGACAGAGAGAACTAGTATCTGACGAAGGTCAATTACTAGGTGTCTGACGGCTTGTACCGCAAGGACAGTCTGATCGTTAGCTCCTCGATCCTGTGATGACCCCAAATTTTGCCTTGCCCCAAATCATGTTAGTCATTCAATGGACTTGCCCAAATCTTGTCATTCAATGATATTAAGTGCTTAACACAAATTTTGCCACCATCAAATCCCATTCAACCATCATCCAATCCCATTCAATACAATATAATGACATTTAATGACTTACTTAAATCATGCCATTAGATTGCCTAAGTTTGTAATTTTTATTAAATTCTTTTACATTACCCATTGATTATCACATTCATTACTTACTCAATTATGAAATGTCATGACCACTCAATTTGCCTATTCAAGTGCATTTTTCCAATCTTGATTAGTCATGCATCTCCTTGATAAAATTATAAACTAAATAGCTAGGATTTATGATCAACTTAAATGTCTCTAAATCATGCTCCTAAAGTAAAGATGATGACTCCATATGTTCATCCCATTAATAACCCCAACTCATGACCCCTCAATCCTCCCCACTTAATTGCTTCCCATTGATGACCCCAACTCATGCCCATCAATCCTCCCTACTTAAATGCCTCCCAATTACATTAACACATCCACTCATCATTCCACTAAATTCTTGCAATTAGGAGCCAACTTAGAGGATCTAACTTCCCCACATTAAAATCACCCTACATCTTGCCAAGAAAAGACTACTCTACACTTAGCATTTTTCAAGAATCATACACTACACACACACAAATATTTCGACAACTTACAAGGAATAGAGGAGGAGATTTTCACCATTTTCTCAACCCGAATCTCATCTCAACGTGCTTCGACAGTAAGTGGGCTCTTGTTATATATTCATTTCGTTTTTGAAAAATCATAAGTATGTTTTGAAACTCAATCGATTATGTGAATTATGTTGAAACTATGAAATTATGATGTTTTGATTAAAATTATATTTTTGAAGCACTTTAAATATCGAAATCCAATTGGTGGGAATTCCGAGTTCTGTTTCTGTTTCTGACCCTGATGCGGTGGGATTATAACCGACATTCTGACCTGATACGGTGGTTAACCGTTGTTCTGGAAAGTCCAGACCCTTTATTCGTGGGTGATCCGATGTTCTGACCTTAGCTCTAGGAGGGTTAAGTCTAGAGAAGTGATATCAGTACCAGGAGGAAATTAGAGGATTTACTGTGCTTTGCGTATATGACAAATATTTCTGATATGACATGTTCTGTTCTGGCTCTGATTAGAGCAACTCTGTTAAGTTTATGTTTCAGTATTCATATCAGTTTTATGCTCCGATTATGATATATGTTTTGGAAAAATTATGAAAAAAGTATTATATTGTCACATCGATTGGCCCCCGCTTGCTGGGTGTTTTTTCAAACACTCACCCCCTTACCTCCCCTCCCAGACAAAGTCGAAGGAGAAGAGATCGAGGAAGAAAGAGAAGAACAATTCTGGGGATGGTGATCCATGAGGAGTCTTCAAGAAGATTTACTATATTTATTTACGCTTCCGCAACTTTTATTAAATTCGAGACAATTGTATTTCGTATTTGTAATTGTATTGACAATTTATTGATTTTGGAATAAATAGACTGGTTTTATCATAGATCTGTACACGAGGCTTGTTGTATCCGAATATCATGTTTGGATTCAACGCCGGTGTCACGCGCTCGGGTTTCGGGGCGTGACAGATCCTATATTAGATGAAAATATATCATTGATTGGATCTACATTATGAGGTAGTATTTTATGGGATAATTAATAACATTTAATAGAGGACAAAATAGAAAATAAAGATTTTAGGCATTGAGTTAAGTACATTTCAAATAGGAAATAAATCATTTTTGGAACAAATCATTACTCCTCGTAAGAAATTTGTTTGGGAGTAGGGATGGCAATGAGACGGGTCAAAATTCGGACCCGCAATAAACCCGCGCCGTCGGGGCGGGTCTGGACCCGCTTCAATCGGGTTTGGAAGCGGGGCGGGGCGGGTCCTGGGATTGGCCGAACCCGCCCCGTATCCGCACCGTAATACATTTTTAATTTTTTTTAAAAAAAATATGATATTGATTATGTATTTTACTTCTTTAATTGAATAATAAAGCGTCATTATTTAATTTTATATCAAAATTCATGTGTTCATGTTAAAGAAGTTGGACATTTTGAAGGAAATAAGAGCAAATTAATAAATATCTAGTAGTTTAAAGATAATTTTGCAATGCTTATTATAAATATTTACTAGAGAAAACATAAAATTTAATCACAAAACTCAACTTTTGTGTTCCAAATTGATTTCTAGCTAATTGTTTTTTAAAAAAAATAAAAAATTAAAAAAAAAACTGGAACCGGGGCGAGGCAGGTAAACCCGCCGGTTCGCGGGTCTAAGCAGGCGGGTCCGGGATTTATGTGTAGCGGGGCGGATCCTGAGATTAGCCAAACCCGTCCCATACCCGACCCGTTGTCATTTCTATTTGGGAGTAATGAAAGGGTAAAATTGACACTTGACAGAGTCACTCTTTTTCCAATTTTGAAGACGCTTTGCTCTGGCAATATGGAAATCGGTCTGGCGTTATCATTAGCTATCATTAATCGTCAGTTCGTTACGCAACAGCAGTTTACACGAGCGAGCTCACTCATGCCACCCCGTCCTTCTTCTTACTGTTTCAACTAAAATACCATTCAACAACGGCGTGGAGCAACTTCTTTTCTCTCTTGAATTCGCCGGAGTTGCAGTCGGAGCTGAAAAATTCGGTGCTAAAAGTTGTACTGATGGAATATGTGTTCATATGGATTGGATTTGTCTGTGACATTGGAAGTTAAACTCAAAGATCTTTAGTTCCGAGATCTTCTTCTGTATAAATTTTTCAAGATCGAGTTTTACTTGTGTGCGTGATTTTGTTTATTTGCTGAAACTTTGTGCGAAGATCACTGGTAGCTGCTGCTGGAAAGCTTAATTGTATTGCACGTCATTCCGTGAGTTCAGGTGAGTTTTGGGTCTAAGAGTTGCTTTTTTTTTCCCGTCTTTGTGTTGGTATTCGGTGGATCAACATTTCATGTATGCGTTTTGTTTTCTTGAACGCTGGTTACTATTCAAGAATTGAGTGCTGTTTCTTGTTAGTACTTCTTGCTTGACACTTTGATTTTGTATTTGAATAAAATGATGTTTTCAGGTTTTAGAGTATTGTGAGAAATTCAATTTAGGTAGCGTCACATTTCCTTGAGGTGCTAATGTGTTTATTTTTTGATTTCGGGAACTTTCGTTTTCTTGGACAGACAAGTATCGTTCATAGCAGTTTAATATTACAGAGTGATTATATTGTTGTATGAGCATTTGGGAATGTGATGGTGGGTGATTGAGAATTTCAGCGATGGAGGAAGGCGATGTGATTCGTCCATCACCATTGAGGCCTGGTGGTGGGGCATTGAAATCGATTTCGTCAGGGAAGTCAACCCCGAGGGGTTCTCCGTCTTTCAGGAGATTGAACTCTGGTCGCAGTCCGAGAAGAGAGATTAGAAGTTGCTGGATTAGCTCTCAGTGGTTCAGAAGCCACCGCATTGTGCTTTGGTTGCTTTTGATCACTCTTTGGGCTTATGCTGGATTTTATTTTCAGTCGAGTTGGGCTCATGGAGATAATAAGGAAGATCTTTTTAGTGGTGGATATGGGGGTGAGTCAAGTGGCGAGTATTCCAAATCACAACAGAAAAATAGGCGGGACTTGATTGCTAATGTCACTTCGATGGCAGTTAAGTTGCAGACTGGTAAGAATCTGTCTAGTTTGAAGAACATGAATGTGGTTCTCGCAAAGAATGAAAGTGGTATTTCATTGAAAAAAAGCAGTTTTTCAAAGAAAAGAAGCAAGAAATCAGGACGTAGTTCCCGCAAAAAGAGCCCAGTTAAGCCAAAGGTGGTTCTGAAAGATATAGAAAGTGAAGATGATGTGGAAGAAGAGGAAGTTCCATTGCAAAATATGACTTACGGTCATCTTGTTGGCCCGTTTGGCTCTATAGAGGATACAATTTTGGAGTGGAGTCCTGAGAAACGGTCAGGTACCTGTGACAGAAAGGGTGCATTTGCACGTCTTGTTTGGTCTAGGAAGTTTGTTTTGATCTTCCATGAGCTGTCCATGACTGGAGCTCCGCTTGCAATGCTAGAGTTGGCTTCGGAGTTTCTGAGCTGTGGAGCCACAATTTCTGTCATTGTTCTGAACAAGAAGGGTGGTTTGATGGAAGAACTTGCTAGGAGAAAAATCAAAGTGCTCCCAGACAAGACTGATCTAAGCTTCAAAACTTCGATGAGAGCAGATCTCATCATTGCAGGGTCCGCTGTTTGCGCATCCTGGATTGGTGAGCTTATACAGGAAGCAGTTCTGTCCTTAAAATTTACATTCTCTATATCTGTCATTATTAATTGTACTACGTATTAATTTGCATGGATTCCGTTAAGTGAACAAATATGATGTCAAGGCATGTGGACTATTCCTTACTTTTTTTACCTGATTATTCTTATCCATTATCGAATTGCTGAAAAGTATGATTGCTTATACCATAATTTGTATGTGTCCTAAGCGCTCATTTTGAGTCTGAAGCTGTAAATAGCAAATTCAATAAACTCTGCCACTCTCTGCTGCAGTGAATAGAAAATTCACTAAATTCTTCCCTTCAGATTCATGTCTGCACCAACATGTCAAGTTGTGGTCCAAATGGTTGGCATTTACATAGTGGTTGAGGTGCATCTACGCCAGAATTAATAGACTTCAACTTCCTTTGTACTTTGCGACGCTTTCAGTGTTCTAAAATCAGACTTGCAGTGTATTCCTAACTAACTACTTGCTATGACATCATATCTGTATTTTGTTTTGTCCTGATTTATCATAATTATTATGAATGCCTGTGTCAAAAGCAAAATTAGTATGTTTTATTACTGAATTGGTTCAGTATGACTTTCCTAGAATGAAGCTGTAAAGTCTTTCCATCTACGCTAAAGAATCACGTTCATAAATATATTTGACATCCTTTGTTTTATTTTATTTTTAATCATGGTTCCAGAACAGTATCTCTCACGCACTGTACTGGGTTCTAGTCAAATCATGTGGTGGATCATGGAGAACAGAAGAGAGTACTTCAATAGAACGAAACTCGTCCTCAATCGAGTGAAAAAGTTGATTTTTCTTTCTGAATTACAGTCCAAACAGTGGCTAGCCTGGTGTGAGGAAGAAAATATCCACTTAAAAACTGAGCCTGCTCTGGTTCCGCTTTCTGTCAATGATGAGCTAGCCTTTGCAGCTGGCATCCCCTGCTCTTTAAATACTCCATCATTTACCCCAGAGAAGATGCTGGAAAAGAGACAATCGTTGAGAAGTGCAGTTAGAAAAGAAATGGGACTGACTGATGACGATATGCTTGTTGTCTCGTTGAGCAGTATAAACCCTGGAAAGGGTCAATTCTTACTCCTGGAATCTGCACGATTGATGGTTGAACAAGGTTCACTGCTGAGCGATTCTGATATTAAAGATCCAGCAGCAATAGATCATGATTATTACTCCAGAGCTCTGCTTCAGAATTGGAAAAAAGTTGGTGGGTCTACCAATGAGCCCAGTTCTTTTGATGGATCTTCCTTGCATCCCAGCATACTCTGGAAGAAATATAAGAGGACTCCCAATATCAGCACTAGCAAGAATAGGCCTGATCCACTGGTGTTTGATAGAGATGCTGGCATGAGAAAACTGTTATTCGAAAGTACTGGAATGAAGAAACAGAATCTGAAAATTCTCATAGGTTCAGTTGGATCTAAAAGTAACAAGGTACCGTATGTCAAGACACTCCTAAAATATCTATCTGTGCATTCGAAGGTGTCAGAGTCTGTGTTGTGGACTCCAGCAACTACTCGTGTTGCCTCTCTTTACGCTGCAGCAGATGTTTATGTCATGAACTCTCAGGTACTCCATTATGCATATTGTTGGAAGATCTCAATAAGATAACTTAGGAATGATATTGTGCATCTTTTACAATATTTGATTAGATATCCAATTGGCTGTAAATTAGGGATAGGGTTTGATTAGGATCTTGATTTGATTTTGTTTCTGAGTTGTATAAATACTATCTCATCATTCAGAAATAATAAGTTTAATTCTCCCAAACTCTATATTCTACACATATACTTATTTACGACAAGTCGACAAGTATTTATCACTCTCATCGCACTTGCCTTGGCATGTTTAATATATTCATTTTTTTAGTTTCAAGCTTCGAGAAAATAACTGTTCCTTCTTGTTGTGCAAC
This sequence comes from Haberlea rhodopensis, assembly GCA_907163345.1. Classification (NCBI taxonomy): domain Eukaryota; kingdom Viridiplantae; phylum Streptophyta; class Magnoliopsida; order Lamiales; family Gesneriaceae; genus Haberlea; species Haberlea rhodopensis. The sequence continues at coordinate 2,621,647 of CAJQUN010000041.1, forward strand.
AAACGTCAAGTTAAATAGATATTAGGCAAAGTTGTGCAACAAATGTCAAGGTAAATAGACATTAGGCAAAGTGAGAATGATAGAAAACTCCAAGAACACAAGAATTGAACATGGCTCGACTTTTGGCCTGCCATGTGGCCAGAAACTGGCAAAAATGTTCTCCTATATCTCTCACTACCCACATTCCAAATGCAAAATAGACCTAAAATTTCTCAAACCAAAAGTGAGAACACCAAATATCAAAGGGATTACATTTTTATAAATTCTCATTCAGATGAAAACAAAATAAAGATATATATTAATGGAGGAACACTTGTGTGCCCTTGAAATATGCACCATATTTATAGGCTACAAAAGACCTAAAACTATAAACAACACTTCTTAAATGCTTGAAGTTCTAACATAGTGCAGAATGGTAGGAAAAAAAACTTCGCAAGATTGTGATAGTTATTGCTTACATTTTGTGGGATATAATACTTTAAATAGATGCATGATTATGCCAGTATGAAAATCCCAAGGTAGCTGTTTTTCTGTTGATAATCTGCTAGCCCGGTTAATCAATGAATTCTCAGCTCACTCAGACTTTAGTTTTTGACCATCACATTGCATGAACACTTCTGAAATTGATATTTCTGACATTTATGTCCACTCATGTGTTCTTTCAAAGGTTATTAAAATGATTGACCGTGCATTTATTTGTTTGTTTACTTTCATGTGGCTTCATAGCACTGAAATATAGGCGACAGTTTTTTTAACTGATCGCGTTGGTGTTTGTACAATCCTAGATTATGCATGCTTTACTTATTGCAGGGGCTTGGAGAGACATTTGGAAGAGTAACAATCGAAGCTATGACATTTGGACTTCCTGTATGGCACTTAATCTTCTTATTTAATTGTGTTCCCTTTATAAGATAGTGATTATTTATTTTTTGTCATGATTAAACATAAGTCTTCTTAGAACATTGACCTAACCCACATTGTCAAATCACATAATGGTGCGTTTTCAAAGCATCTTCATAAGTCAATGCGATACTGATAGTTATCTACATGACTACACCTGTTCACTTATGCAATCCCATTGGTCACAGTTTGGTGGATCTATTGCAATGTTTGAATTTTTTTGTGTATTCTTTCTTCATGTTTTGTGATTCCTGAAACTACAATGAAGACTCCTATTGGATTCAACAAAGGTCTATGAATCTCATCCATTAAAATAGTCACCAACTGAGATTTTGCAATCGTGTGGCTCAACTAATATTTTCAGAATGTTGGATCATGCTAAATATACGTTGCAATTTTTTATCCCAACTCACGTGGATTATCATAATTGCAGTAATAGAAGGATGCATGCATGGTCTGAGAAGTCATACGGTTGCTTTCTTGTAGTTTTGTGGAGTTGTAAAAACTCGTGCCGTGTACTTTGAGACACTCAAAAAACACATTTTGGATATGTAGGTTTTGGGAACTGATTCAGGCGGCACGAAAGAGATTGTTGAACACAACGTAACCGGTCTTCTCCATCGTCTGGGACGTCCAGGGTCTCAAATGCTTTCAAGAAATCTTGAATTTCTTCTTCAAAATCCATCAGCAAGACGAGAAATGGGACTAAAAGGTAAACAAAAAGTAAAGAAAATGTACTTGAAGAGGCACATGTACCAAAAATTTGGTGAGGTCTTGTACTCGTGCATGAAAATAAAGTAGCCTTCGCCACAGGTGTACCTGTAGTTCATTCTTTTGGTCGAAATTTTACAAATTTTTTAGCTGTGGAAGTTTCTTTACTTGCTTGGTAATTACATTTAATCTCAAATTCACCTCTCTTAATAGGGAGATATCTTGCATTGGTTTCTTGATTTCTTTACTTAGTGGGCATGAAAAGTTTATATTCTTCATTCACGTTTCTAGCATTTTAGGTCAATGAAACTTGTGCATTGAATTATTCTAAATTTTATCTTAATACCACATGTCATCTATCAATATACAACAGAATAGAATCTTATTCTGGTACAAAGTTATTTGGACTCGGACACACACTTATGAGTGGCATCGTTTGAGAAAGTTTAATCTTACAATTCTAGACAACATCCGAATTGGACATGGCCAGAAAAATCGTCAGTTGCCTCCACTCTTTCCCATTTGTAACTCTTCAAATCCAATACGAACATCTCGTGGCGTCCACCAGTTGTCGATGAACCCATCACAAACACCTTGTCTCCCCACGCCATCACATGGTCCGTATTCTGCACATTATCTGGCAGCTCCGCCACCCCTTTCCACACCGATCCTTGCAGTGCCGCCACATCACCGCTGCAAGACACAAAGAATCTGCCATCTACATTGGCAATATAATTTCTTGGACAAATTGCACTCTTTAAGAAATTTTTTTGAACTGAGCCCCATTGCCAAGAAGCAACATCAAATGTTTCAGCGCTTGTCTCGAATCTGCCTGTAAGAGAGGAAATCAAAGCAATATTATTCATCAAAAATTTCATATTTTCGAGAAATTAGGTGACGTTCTTAAGAAAACATGTGTATTATTATATTATAAAACGAATACCAATCCCAAACAGACTACCTTGCATGCTTGTGTCGTATCCTCCGACAACATAAAACTTGCCGTGATGGAATATCCCGGCAGATTCATCACGTTCTTTTTCCATCTCTGGCAACATAACCCATAAATCTTCTGTCAAATCATACGCTATGGCGCTTTTCAACGCAGATTTCTCGGCGTCATGTCCTCCAGCAACGAACACGAAATGGCGATTATCGGACGCACATGCAAAGAACGATCTACGGCAGCCAGGCATGGCGGCTCCACGTCTCCATTTAGCAGAAACAAAGTTGTAAACAAACACATCATTCGAGACCTCCAATGTTGTCGGGTCCCAGCCGCCAATCACCACTAGGTTCGACCCGATTCCAACGAACTGGCAGAACATCGGTAACCCTTCATCCGTTTGACCCGGTATCGCCGGAAGTTCGGCCCAACGACCCGTTTCCGGTTCACAAAGCGTTAACCTGTGAACCGGGGTGGTCGAATATTTCTTGGTTCCAGTTTCTTTACCCAAGTCCCCGACCTTGGCTTGAGAAATTACGACAATTTTCTGTGCCAAATTTTCAGCTTTCCGCCACTGCAAAAACTCCGGCAGGTGAATCGTATCATTCCATTTCTTGCAAACTGATGCAACAGAAGAAAAATTTTCTTGAGAAATCCGAATAAGACATTCCAATCCAACATCATCAGGTAGACCCGGAATAAGCTCCATATATCCCGCCCCGAAACTGTACAGGCAGAGGCTATCTTAGAATCCACCAAATGGGTATGAAATTCAATTATTTGTTACTTGACAGAACAAAATAGTAAATTGCTTTTACACATAAAGAAAGACTGCCAAAAGAGAGCTTCGAATATATAAATGTAAAGATAAGACCTTGCCTTTTCTGTTTGAGATTAAAGTGATCAAAATTTGTCTCATGAAATGAATGAAAACAAAGGCAGCACAGTGGTAAGGAGAACATAGTTTGAGGGACTGCTTAGTTTTCATCGTTACTTTAATATATACAGAGGGAAAACAGATGACGTAATTATTTTTGGACAGGAGAGATTTGACCAATGGGAAAGAGTCACAAATATCAGCCCAAAGTTTCATGTGGCTAGTCGAAAACTTGGGGCATAACATAATATTTTTTAAATATTTTAAAAGATCATATTTTTATTTTATGCTTTTTTTAAAAACTAAACAGTAACGAAATGTGGTAGCTAAGTTGATAAAACACCTGTAAAGACCCGAAATTTTGGTCAAACAAATTACGTGATACCAAGATAATATTGAAAATTTTAAAATAACAGATTTGCATTATGGATAGATTGAATTATATTATTCAATCTTGTGGACTTTTAATCATCTATTTAAGTTTATAACTTATTAGAGTTTGTGTCGGAGATCATACCTAGGTTTTGTGATTTTAGCTTGTAAACTTTTAAATAATTTAAAGTTTGTAGATAATTAAGAAATCTTTGAAAATAATAATAATAATAACATCCAATCTTAAATCTTGCAATGAATAGATAAAAGTTATGCACTATAATTCCTACACTAATCCTACATAAAAAGGCACCCAATGAGGCTTCACTTCCACCTACTAGAATTTTGAAAGTGCATAACTAAACCATTCAATGGTCTTGTCCAAACCTTGTCATAAGTCATTCAATGACATTTAAGTGCCTAACCCAAGTCTTGTCACCATTCAATATCTTACAACCACAATTGAATCCCATTCGTTCTAATATAAAGATTTTTAATAGTTTGATTAAATCATGTCATTAGATGGTCAAAGTTTTGTAATTTGTCAATAAATTCTTCTACGTTACCAATTATTGACCACATTTATTACTTGACTCAAATCTTGTCATTAGGAGACCAAAATTATGGGATGCAATTAAGTCTCCTACATTATATCATATTATACCATACCAAAGAAAAGATTATCCTACCAAGATGCATATTTACATTCATTGCCTTGCCAAATCATGACACTAAATGACCAAAGTTAAGGAACCCAATTTAAATTCCTCCTACATTAAAATCACCTCACTCAATCCCATTTAATTGCCTCTCAATCACATTAGCAACATCCACACATCATACACTAAAGTCTTGCCAATTGGGAGCCAAAATAGTGGACCTAAATTGGACACTCATCCTCACATTAAAACCACATTACACCATACAAAGAAGGGATTACCCTACACTTTACATTGTTGAAAATCTTCTCACACATCACACACACATTTTTCGAAACCTTCAAGACAAAGGAAGATGAGATTTTGTGCTATTTTCTACAACCTGTAATTCGCTTAATCGCGCTTCGAAAGTAAGTGGGTTTTTGCTACAATTACCATTTCGTTTTTCAAAGTTATATATATGTTTAAACTTTCGATTGAACATCAAATATGAAGAATATGTTTTATATCTAACAAGTATGTGACATGATTATGAATGAAAGGACTTTGCGGAGCCACCTTTTGAATCAAATAAGTCGTTATGTGAATATGTGGAAGATATATGTTTATGAGTAACAAATGAGTTTATGTGCCAAGATCTATGTGATTTGACGAAGAAATATTTAAAGGATTTTTGATATGAATATATATATGTTTTTACCATGTTCAATTGGCCCCTACTTGCTGGGTGTTTTCCCAAACACTCACCCCCTTACCTCCCCTCCGAGACAAAGACGAAAAGAAGAGATCGAGGAAGAAGAACAAGAATAATTTTGGAGATGATGATCCACGAAGAACCTTCAAGAAATTTTATTAGTTTTATTTACGCTTCCGCATCTTTGATTTTATCCGAGACAATTGTATTTTGTAATAGCAATTGTAATGACAATCTATTGATTTTGGAATAAATAGTCTGGTTTTATCATAGATCTGTACACGAGGCTTGTTGTATTCAAATTTTATATTTGGATTCAACGCCGGTGTCACGCGCTCCGGTCTCGGGGCGTGACATTTTAGTGGTATCAGAGCAAAACCAGGTTCCATGATCCCGCTGGGAAAATATTTTTGGTTGATATAAAATAACCAAATTATGAATCCCGAACCTAATAGACAACTGATTAAAATCGAAAAATCAGTTGGGGGAAATCGAATTAACATTCTGGAATTTTTTTTTTTTTTTAAAAATGAATTAAAAATTTAAACCCTAGATCTCGGTTGTTATCCACCGCTGCCGCCTCGCCACTGCCGGAAAAGCTACGACTGGCCTATCTCAAGAATCGACGACCTACAGCGACTCTCCGATCAAGGTATCAGCTCGAACGGACGTCGTTTCCCGACAAATCGCGACCAAAAGCTCAAAACCGTTCGAAAATACTTCCCGATCTCGCCCCTCCGGCAATGTATCGGAACGTGCGACCCATCAATGTGATCGTCTTCACTTATAGAACAAAAGCCCTAAACTAATTTCAAGTTTCAATCACCGATTACCGTATGCATTTCCCAACCAAGAACCCTAATTTTCGAAAGTTTCCAAATCCGGTTAACCAATCAATCCGAACACCATTTCAAAAATTAAATCTAGGTGTTTAATAAACGTAACACCATGATCAAAAGCCCCTTATCTAATCTGACTCTCAAACAATGGAAGATGGCCAATTTCGAGTCTCAATTCACGCCTATGAACCCTAAATTTTCGAAAAGTTCCATATTGATCTCTCAACATAAAATCCGATATCAATATGGAGTATTAATCCTAAGATCATTCTCATTAAAATCTCTGCATCCAATTGAAATTACAAACAAGGAGATACTCAATTTTTGGACCGAGAATTACGCCCTCAAACCCTAATTTTGGAAAACTTCAACTGTCGATTTGATCCACCATTCAAACACGAAAATCCAATTAATTCTGGGATGTCACCCGTAATCATGCAAGAAATAAAAGCCCTCTATTATATTTTCCTCATGAACAAGGCAAAGTTTCCAACATCAATCCTCAATCCACGCCCCAGGAACCCTAAATCACGAAATTTGTCATTCGATTTTCCCATCAATCCGAACACCAATTTCAAATTAATTCTGGGTTTATGATCCTTATTCCATGTCGAGCAGAAACCCTCTATCCAATTGAAATCACAAACAAGGGAAGATGCTCAATTTCGGATCGAGATTCTCGCCCAAGAACCCTAAAATTGCGAAAATTTCGGACTTTGATTTCTCCCAATTCCGAATGCCATTTTAAAATTAAATTTGGGTTATGAATCCTCATAACATGTATATTAATAGCCCTCAAACAATTTCGAAATTCCAAACCTTGAGTGATCGAATTTTTGAAGCCCCTATCCACGCCTTTTAAACCATAATATCTCAAATTCTTGCCCTCGATTTTTGAACCACCGAAGCAGATTATTCCAATCCAAATCGTGTTATTTATCCTCATATCATTTCTAAGAAAAATCATTTGTCAATTTTGAAATTCAGCAACCGAAACGGAACCAATTGATGATTTAACTTTTTCCTAAAAGAACTCTAACCCACGAAATCTCATCCACAGTAGCAATTTTTTCCCCCAATACAACGTAGGCTACGATGACTCACGCTCAATCCAGTTCGATCCAAGTGACGGAACATGATATAACCGAAGTTAAAATATTCCAAGACAATGAGATGCGAGATAAGACCGTGTTGTTGGAGATAATCAATCACTACCGTTACAAGGCCGAAAGGATGACCTACCACCATCATCGTGCCGAAGAGCGACTTACAAAAGCAATCGAGGACAACAAAACACTTATGAAAGTCCACAATAATAAGTGCCAACATTTGGAACGCTTCGAGCAGGAGTTCAATGAGCATCGGGAGAACATGTGGACTCAAATTCAAGCCACCGTGAATGAGAAGAATGAATTGGCACAGGAAGTTGCCTACAAGCAGTCTGTGATCAATTCATGATGGAAGAGGAAGATCATATGGTATTGGATGATGTTGAAGGGGATTTATGAGACGGAGAAGCAATAGACTAGTTTTTATAGTATGCAAAGTCATGAGGATAATAATGAATATATCTTGGGTATCATAGTGATGATTTTCTTTGTTTAGGATTTCGATGTGAACCTCTCAGTTTAATTAATAAAATTTTAAATTACTCCCCTAGTGTATCTCGAATTGCGTTATTCCTTGGTTACGATCCTACGCAACAACTTGAAACCCCTGCTACTAATATTTGGACTCAATCCACTTGTTTTTAATATATTACGCCCGATTCCTTGAATTTTTATTCTTGGGCTAACTTCTAGAATTTTAATGCTCAAATCACTCAATAAGTTCGAGTTCATATTTTATAAGATTCATCGATGTAAATTGTTTTTATTTTTTTTCATCAAATTCCTAGAAACTTCATTTCAAGTGAAAACTCGGAACTCTATTTGCTCACTTTTATAATGTTAATATGCCATCATTCTTCCTTTTCAAAATCATTTAGCATGCTTTAAAGATTCACACGAATATGGAAAGTATGTGTGTGGTTTGAATTCTAAAAAGTTTTAGTGTGATTTAAACTGAAAAACTAAGAGATAGGGGTATGTGAAAGTACGAACTTGGCGGAGCAAAGTGCTACGTGTGTGGGAGCCACCACATGAATCGGAGGAGCAAAGTGCCACGCTGTGTGGGAGCCAACTCTTGAACCGACGGGGCAAAGTGCTACGCATAACGGGGGCCACCTCTTGAATCCAATGAGCAAAGTGCTATGGGCACGGGAGTCACCTCTTGAATCCAATAAGTTGTCATGCGATTAAGTGTAAAATATGTTTATATGAAAGTAAGGACTTGGCGGAGCAAAGTGCTACGGCCACGTCTCTTCAAGAGCCATATCTCTTTGTTCTTTGCCCTGGCCCGGCTCACTGATTTTTCTTTCTTCCTCAGCAATTCAAGTGACTCACGTTGTTAGGTCACGAGCGATCTAAACCTCTTCTAGCCTTGTGAGGCACCATTTCCAAGTGGCTTATTCGTAGCCGGAGAAGGGACAAGTGCCTTCAGTTAGTAAGGAGATCGAGGGGATGTGTAAGCGGGTTAGGAACCATTCGTATAACGAGTTCATGTGCACTTGATTCGACGGGGCAAAGTGCTACATGATGTGGGCGTGCCACATGCATGGGAGCCACCTCTTGATCCTTAAGAGCAAAAGTGCTATGCACGCGGGAGCCACCTCTTGAATCCAATAAGTTGTCATATGTTTATGTGAAAGTAAGGACTTGGCGGAGCAAAGTGCTGCGTGTGTAGGAGTCGCCACTTGATTCGGCGGGGCAAAGTGCTACATGATGTGGGCGTGCCACATGCATGGGAGCCACCTCTTGATCCTTAAGAGCAAAGTGCTATGCACACGGGAGCCACCTATTGAATCCAATAAGTTGTCATATGTTTATGTGAAAGTAAGGACTTGGCGGAGCAAAGTGCTACGTGTGTAAGAGTCACCACTTGATTCGGTGGGGCAAAGTGCTACATGATGTGGGCGTGCCACATGCATGTGAGCCACCTCTTGATCCTTAAGAGCAAAGTGCTATGCACGCGGGAGCCACCTCTTGAATCCAATAAGCTGTCATATGTTTATGTGAAAGTAAGGACTTGGCGGAGCAAAGTGCTACGTGTGTAGGAGTCACCACTTGATTCGGCGGGGCAAAGTGCTACATGATGTGGGCGTGCCACATGCATGGGAGCCACCTCTTGATCCTTAAGAGCAAAGCTATGCACGCGGGAGCCACCTCTTGAATCCAATAAGTTGTCATATGTTTATGTGAAAGTAAGGACTTGGCGGAGCAAAGTGCTACGTGTGTAGGAGTCACCACTTGATTCGGCGGGGCAAAGTGCTACATGATGTGGGCGTGCCACATGCATGTGAGCCACCTCTTGATCCTTAAGAGCAAAATGCTATGCACGCGGGAGCCACCTCTTGAATCCAATAAGTTGCCATGCGATTAAATGTAAGATATGTTTATGTGAAAGTAAGGCTTTGCGGGGCAAAGTGCTACGTGTGTAGGAGCTACCATTTGAATCGGAGGAGCAAAGTGCCACGTTATGTGGGAGCCACCTCTTGAACCGACGGGGCAAAGTGCTACACATAATGGGGGCCACCTCTTGAATCCAATGAGCAAAGTGCTATGCGCATGGGAGCCACCTCTTGAATCCAAAGAAGCTACTATGTGATATGTGCTAAGTATTTATGTGATGTGTTTCCAAAGTCGACCTAAGTTTCGAGGACGAAACTTCCAATAAGGAGGGAGGGATGTGAAGACCCAAAATTTTGGTCAAACAAATTACGTGATACCAAGATAATATTGAAAATTTAAAAATAACAGATTTGCATTATGGATGGATTGAATTATATTATTCAATCTTGTGGACTTTTAATCACCTATTTAAGTTTATAACTTATTAGAGTTTGTGTCGGAGATCATACCTAGGTTTTGTGATTTTAGCTTTTAAACTTTTAAATAATTTAAAGTTTGTAGATAATTAAGAAATCTTTGAAAATAATAATAATAATAACATCCAATCTTAAATCTTGCAATGAATAGATAAAAGTTATGCACTATAATTCCTACAATAATCCTACATAAAAAGGCACCCAATGAGGCTCCACTTCCACCTACTAGAATTTTGAAAGTGCATAACTAAACCATTCAATAGTCTTGTCCAAACCTTGTCATAAGTCATTCAATGACATTTAAGTGCCTAACCCAAGTCTTGCCACCATTCAATCTCTTACAGCCACAATTCAATCCCATTCGTTCTAATATAAAGATATTTAATAGTTTGCTTAAATCATGTCATTAGATGGTCGAAGTTTTGTAATTTGTCAATAAATTCTTCTACGTTACCAATTATTGACCACATTCATTACTTGACTCAAATCTTGTCATTAGGAGACCAAATTTTGGGATGCAATTAAGTCTCCTACATTATATCATATTATACCATACCAAAGAAAAGATTATCCTACCAAGTTGCATATTTACATTCATTGCCTTGCCAAATCATAACACTAAATGACCAAAGTTAAGGAACCCAATTTAAATTCCTCCTACATTAAAATCACTTCACTCAATCCCATTTAATTGCCTCCCAATCACATTAGCAACATCCACACATCATACACTAAAATCTTGCCAATTGGGAGCCAAAATAGTGGACCTAAATTGGACACTCCTCCTCACATTAAAACCACATTACACCATACAAAGAAGGGATTACCCTACACTTTACATTGTTGAAAATCTTCTCACACATCACACACACATTTTTCGAAACCTTCAAGGCAAAGGAAGATGAGATTTTGTGCTATTTTCTACAACCTGTAATTCGCTCAATCACGCTTCGAAAGTAAGTGGGTTTTTGCTACAATTACCATTTCGTTTTTCAAAACTATATATATGTTTAAACTTTCGATTGAACATCAAATATGAAGAATATGTTTTATATCTAACAAGTATGTGACATGATTATGAATGAAAGGACTTTGCGGAGCCACCTTTTGAATCAAATAAGTCGTTATGTGAATATGTGGAAGATATATGTTTATGAGTAAGAAATGAGTTTATGTGCCAAGATATATGTGATTTGACAAAGAAATATTTAAAGGATTTTTGCTATGAATATATATATGTCTTTACCATGTTCGATCGGCCTCTACTTGCTGGGTGTTTTCCCAAACACTCACCCCCTTACTTCCCCTCCGAGACAAAGACGAAAAGAAGAGATCGAGGAAGAAGAACAAGAATAATTTTGGAGATGATGATCCACGAAGAACCTTCAAGAAATTTTATTAGTTTTATTTACGCTTCCGCATTTTGATTGTATCCGAGACAATTGTATTTTGTAATAGCAATTGTAATGACAATCTATTGATTTTGGAATAAATAGACTGGTTTTATCATAGATCTGTACACGAGGCTTGTTGTATTCGAATTTCATATTTGGATTCAACGCCGGTGTCACCGCTCCGATCTCGGGGTGTGACAGCACCCACTACTTAAACGATTGGTCCTGTGCAAATCATATTTATAGCATAATTTCCTTCTCCCTAGTCAAAACGAAAAAAGAAACAAAAAAGTAATTTTTAAAGTAGACTTCTATCCGAACAAGATCATTCATTAAACATTATAACATTGTATTTGAATATGTATTTTGATTGAGTTGACACTAAATGAGAAGTTGAAAGTCGATAACCTACTAATTAATTAAACATATAATTATTATATATAAAACCTTAGAACCAAGAAAAACTCTTGGATGATTTAGTGTTTATTATATAGAAAACCTTTGAACGAAAGACTAAAATAATTTTTTTATTTATTAAAATGGAAGTATGACGATGTATAAAACCTGCATGAGGCAGTGCGATAAAAATTAGATAAATTCCGGGGGTGGCCACCTCATGATGCAAACAGTGGGTCCTTTTATGTTTATAGTACGATACAATTTAAAAATGGTCCATAAAATATAATGTTTTTCAATATTAGTTGTTATGTATAATAATTGCACAGAAATGCATTTGTAAGACATCGAGATACACTACTCGGGAAGAGAAGAGACCCACCACGAAGAGAAGAGACACCACCCGGTAAGAGAAGAGACAAGACACGAAATTTGATAAGGAATTGACACATGTACATGCATGCATGATAACACATCACATTTCAAGTTCCAATAAAGTGTCATGATGGACAAAAGCATGGTAAATACATGTCAGATGAAATTATTACAATGACTTTTAATTCCTTCAATTATATAAAGAGAATGGCCGATGGTTTCAAAGAGAGAGATGAAGAATGCTAGATAAGACACCATTTTTACACCATTTTCTCCACTATATTTACCATTTTATTGTATACAAAATATTGTAACTCTTTGATATTATAGTGAAATTTGTAATGGACCAGGTCCCGTAGTTTTTTCCCTTCGATTTGAGGGGTTTCCACGTAAAAATCTTGTGTCTCATTTAATTTATGCTACCTGGAAATTTTTTGAGATAACATTGGTGCCGTCTGTGGGAAAATTGAGCTAAGGCGTGAGATTGTGAAGACATGGCTGTGAAAAGAGGGACATAAGCGGGAGAAATTTGGGGAAGATGAGTTGAATGAGTTAAAGCGTGGAGATCTGGGAAGATGATCAACATGATTTCCATTCCAACAAAAACTTGTCAAACTTCATCCATCATACCTGCAGCTCTCCATTGGATTCTTTCAACAGATAAGTATTGATTAATGCTTAATTACTTTATAATTATTACGTGATTGACAAAGGAATATGTGATGTGCCAAGAAATATGAGTAGCCTACATCATATATATATTGTTGTATATTTGTGACATGTGTTTGCTATATTAAATTTCATTAATTTATTATTTTACTTTTATCATTCCCTTTAAATGAGAGCTCGTCCCCTGAAGAGCTCATCCCTTGAGAGCTCACCCCTTGGGAACTCATCCACGGGGAAGTTCGTCCCCTAAAGAGCTCATCCCTTGAGAGCTCACCCTTGAGAGCCTGAGAGCATGAGAATCTAAGAGCATGAGAACACGAGAATCTGAGAGCATCAGACCGTGAGAGCTTGAGAAGTCTGAGAGCATGAGATCCTAAGAGCATGAGAATCTGAGAGCATGAGAGCATGAGAATCTGAGAGCATGAGAGCGTGAGAGCCTGAGAAGTCTGAGAGCGTGAGAACATGAGAGCCTGAGAGCATGAGAGCATAAGATTCTGATAGCATGAGAAACTGAGAGCATGAGAAGTTTGAGAGCATGAGAGCGTGAGAGCCTGAGATTCTGAGAGCATGAGAGCATGAGAATCTGAGAGCCTGAGAATTCTGAAAGCGTGAGAGCCTGAGAAGTATGAGAGCATGAGAGCCTAAGAGCATGAGATTCTGAGAGCATGAGAGCATGAGAATCTGAGAGCATGAGAGAATGAGAGCATGAGAATCTGAGAATCTGAGAGCATGAGAATCAAAGAGCATGAGAGCATGATATTCTAGAGCATGAGAGCATGAGAATATGAGAGCGTGAGAGCCTGAGAAGTCCGAGAGCATGAGAGCCTGAGAGCATGAGAATCTGAGAGCATGCGAGCCTGAGATCATGAGAGCATGAGAATCTGAGAATCTGAGAGCATGAGAGCATGAGAGCGTGAGAGCCTGAGAAGTCTGAGAGCATGAGAGCATGATATTCTGAGAGCATGAGGGATGAGAATCTGGAGCATGAGAGCCTGAGAATTCTGAGAGCATGAGAGCCTGAGAGAGTGAGAATCTGAGAGCATGAGAATTCTGATAGCATGAGACTAAAGAATGAGGCGAGGATGGCTAACATATAGAATGAGGCGAGGGATGGCTAACATATGAACGAGGCGAGGGACGGATGAGATACAATATCAACTTCGTGAGAGTTATGAGAGTTCGGATATCTTTTCTTTACTTAGATATAATGAGCTTTATTTGCGCAATATCTTATTAGCTTGGAATGTTTGTTATTGGAGTTCGTACGAGCTTTATTTGCTCGGGATATTTCTTATTTTCGGAATTCGGATGAGCTCAATCAGCTCAAGATGTTTATAACTGGAGTTTGGACGAGCTTTACGTGCTTGACATATTTGTTATGGAGTCGTAATAAATTTTATTAGCTCGAGATGTTCCTTGACTCGGAATTCAAATACGCCTTCTTTATGTGACTCGGATATAATGAGTTTTATTTGCTCGGGATCTTATTAGCTCGGGATTTCTATTGATTCATTTTTTGTCGGTATGGACAATCTCAGGATGACTTTAATTTCTGTGCTGATGATCGGTTATCTCAGTCAATCTAGCTATCAGTTCAGACTCGGTTATCTCAGCCTCAGTCTCCCCGGTCAGCAGTTCAGGTCAGTTCAAGATTCTCAATCACCTCATTTAATTCAGGATTTTTGTCCATCTCACGCTACGCGTGGCCCAATATGGTTATGCTGCACACCGAATTTTTCAGAGATTTCATCAACATACTATCGGATGAGCTTCACACCTTTGATTAGCGCAGTTCTTGACACTCATTTCATCTCAGTGTGAATCTATGTGAAGTCATGCTACATTGTGGTTTATACTAGACATTCTGTAATACCTCGATATGAATCATACATGGTTTGCTATGATTATTGCGTAATTATGTGATAATTACGGTATGATGTGGACTCGAGTTCGAGTTGAACCGAGTTTGAAAAATTATATGAAGTGTGGTAATATGACAAAGTGAAATGATAGGCATATTTGATATGGAAAATATGTGACTAAATGAAATGTAATAAGGTGGGAACAACTATATAGAGTTGGTGTAAAACATGTTTGATTGTATTGATTAAGCAATTGCTATATGAAGTTATGATATGAGTTATACATGGTGTAGTGGTAACTCTAGATGGAGAACATGGATTTGATGCATAAGAGAACACAAGGAGTGCTTTGGCATGACTTAGTATTAAGTATAAATAAGGGGATTCAGATTTTACAACTCATAGTGCACCAAATTTCACACACAAAATTCCTACAAACTCTCCTCAAGCTCTTGCATCTTTTCTTGGTTTTGGCTTGGATAATCAGCTTGGAACTTGTATTTCACTTGGAGTTAAATCTACTTGGTAAGAAATTTAATGTTTCTAAGCTTGTAGATATGGTTACATATGAGTTTCTACATGAATTTTATTCTTTAAAAACCAAGTTGAATTTGTGATATCCCGAAATAATTATGTGCATTATGGCCATTAATTATTGTTATGAGGTTATATGGTGTTATTGTATTGGTATGGTAGAGAAATGTATGGTTATGCGGTGTGCATGAACTAGTAATATATTTCAGGGTGCATGTGATGCATGTTGGGGGATTTATGATTTGGCATGATTTATTTTAGTTGGTTCCCATTAATTTGGAAAGCGTGTTAATTGTTGCTATGGTGCATTTTAATTGAGTAAAATGCTTTAAAATATCATGTAGGGATATTTTAATACATCATGTTAAATTAAACCCCCACACCCTTAATACCCAACTTCCCATCACTCCTCTCATTTCCCACCCCTCACTCTTAAAATCACAACACTCAACCCTCCTCCCCCAAAACCCATTTGATCGATCAAAAAAAGAGGAAGGGAGAAGAGATTTCTCAAAGCTTGTAAGCTTGGATATCTTGCTAGGATTTGAGTTCAAGTGGTAAGGAAGCTTTCTTGTTAAGATTTGAGTTTGTTTTAATGGGTTTTGTATTGTTGATTTTGGGGGAAAAATGGATTGGTTTTGAAAAATGTTGATTATCTTGTTGGTTATTGGATTTTGATGATTATTGGTGTATTTGTGTTGATTATGAAGTATTTGAGGTGTTGAGTTGAAAGGGGTATAATATTTGTTGTGTTTTGTGGGTTGGAGGAGATGAAGGGCACGAAAATGGCGAAAATCTCGTACACAGACCTCGGCGATCGATCGGTGAATTTTACCGATCGATCGCGAGCTTCATTACATGCGGACAGTGTGTTTCCGCGATCGATCGCGAGTTTGTGCGATCGATCGGCGAAGTCCGCAATCGATCGGCAAGTATTCAGCGATCGATCGCGGAGTGACAATTTTTGGGCATTGAGGCAGGGGAGTCTCGCGATCGATCGACGCCTTTGAGTGATCAATCGCGAGACACGAAAAATGGGATTTTTGGTTATTTTGTTGGACTTTTGGTAATGGATTATGATTTGGCTTCTAATATTGAGTTTTGCAATTGTGTAGAGCCTTCCCAGGGGGCAACACAATGAAGGGGATAAAGTCCAACACACATCCCATATTTTGGAAAGGTACGTAGAGAGACGTACGGGCACCAAACAGTAAAATGTATTTGTACATTTTGGATTATGCATTGTGGTTGCATATATATATTGGATGCATTGGTGCATATTGTGGATATTCGTTGTTATACTCGAGTGATGATTTTAATGCTTTGCCGCTATCATTTGAAGCGATGAGAGAATACTTGCTGTTGTCATATCATAGCGATGAAAGAATATTTGCCGCTAATATGTTGAAGCGAAGGTAAATGCCGCTGTCACATTAAAGCGAGGTTATTCGATGTCGCTGATATGTCGAAGCGAGGGGTATTAGTGTTGCGGTCATGATAAGCGATGTGCATTAAAATGCACTGTTATAACAAGACTATGATGCATGATAAGTGTGGGTGGGTTGAGATATGTCATGACATTTGTGGAACCGTATTATAATCCATTGATTATGATTATGAGTTATGGTAACCAAAGGGAGCGTTTTAAATGCAATGGAATACAGGAAGTGCTTTGTATTTACGGTTTATGCATTTACTCATTATAATCATATTGTTGTGAATATGGATTATTATATGCTCATGGTTTGTGGTTGTTCCTGTAGGCAGTGTTTTGAAAATCGGTCCGAATCGATCGGTTCAACCGGTTTAACCTGTAACCAGTGCTTGATCCGGTTCGGTTGACCCTTCAAAACCACCCTGATAAAAAACCAGTGGGAACCGGATTAAATCGGTAAAAAACCAGTTCAACCAATGAATCGGTTGACTGGTTGAACCAGTATGTTCCTTCATTTTTCTTTCCTTTTTAAAATTTTAATTCTTTTTTATTTTTTTAAAATTATAAATCAAATTTGTAGAACAAAATAAATTATATATAATTTATTGTTATTGAAATGATTACAAAATAATATTTTATGCGTGTTTTTATCAAAAATTTCATATAGTTCAATAAATGTGTCTTGTATATTATATATAAACATGCTTAGCTTCTCGTAAAATATAATATATGTGAATAATTTCATAATATTTTAAATATTTTATTATAATTTTGGGATATTGATCTTTTTTTGCATTATTTGTTGTTTTTTAGATTTTTATTATTATTATTATTTTATGTTAGACATTTCATTTTTTCTGATTTTTGAAGTTTGACATGTTATGTTGGTGTAACGATATTTTTTTATTGTAAACAACTTGAAACTATAGTAAAATATATGGTATATATATTTTACAAAACATAAAATAGATATTACATAATGCTGACGTCATCACCGGTTGAATCAATGGTTCAACCGGTTGAACCGACCGAACCTGTAACCAGTAAGGGCACCGGTTTCATGTCCGGTCCGATTTTGAAAACACTGCCTGTAGGAGCTTTTGGCATGGAGGGCTAAGGTCAGGGTTGATGCAGTGAGCTGTGTGAGGAGTGCTACTGGTATAGGAGGACATGAATTCTTTTGTATAGTTTCTACACAGGGTAGAGTAAATCTATAGCATTTACATTCATTTTGTGGGAATGTAACTAATTCCTTTTTGGAAGTTTTATTTTGACACTGTAATCCTTAAGCTCGATGCATCAACATTAACCCTATACTCTGATGATTGCATGTTTAGCTCTCTTAATGCACTCAATCCACACTTAAGGTAGCGGGACCTTATCAGAGCCAGGTTAGAGAACCAGGGTTGAGTGAAGGGTAGACTTAGTGAACAAGTTGGATATGTGTTCACTTATGAGCATGTTTATGCACGTGGTGCATATTTGAGTATATAGCTGTTATACTAACATGCCTATTGTTATTCATGTTGACTAACGGTGCATTACATGAATTGTTTCTGGTTTTGGTTTATTGTTGTTAACCCCTGTATTAAAGCATGGCAGCCAGAAATTCGGAACACCTCAATGAGGAGGTGGGTGAGGCATTTAGTGTGAATGCGGGTATTGTTCAGACTAACCTTCTACCGCCACCGGCCGTGGGCGAGGAACCTTTGGTACAGCCGTTACTACCCGGGGAATTTAGTCTGACACAGTTCTTGACCTTCCATCCGCCTCTATTTGAAGGAACTGAGACAAGGGAAGAAGCAGAAGATGGCTTGAAAGGATTGAACAAATCTTTATGTCGGCACCATGTGCCAAGACTGCTTGGTTGAGACTGGAGGAGTTCCAGCTGGCTAAGAAATCTTCCATGTAGTGGAAGACGACAGTTATGGAGATGAGAGCTCAGGGTATATTAGTGGACTGGAGCTTATTCAGGACTCGATTTCTAAACTGGTACTTTTCAGCTGCCGCTAGACAGATGAAAGAGGATGAGTTCACTGACTTAAAGCAGGGCAACATGACTGTTTCCGACTATGCCTTGCAGTATTCATCACTCTTGAGGTATGTCCTTCATATTGCCACCAATGGACATGCCAAGATGATGCATTTTCTGAAAGGACTGAGGTCGGAGCTGTTTGATCGGGTTCTTTCCAATAACCCCAACTCCTTTGATGATGCTCTGACGAGAGCGGAACTAGCAGAAATTGGGGTAAGTGTTTACAAGGATATTGTACCCCCTCATGTACCATCTCAGAGACCGGTGTCTGACAGTCTGAGGCCACGAGGAGAGCAGTTCAAGCCTCGTGGAGCTTCTTCATCTTCCCGATTTAGTTGGAAGCAGTCTAATAACAGAAGGCCAGGAGAGCGAAGGAGCAGTGCACCGACCAACCGGGGACCAACACAAGCTAGTAGAACGGGGGAAATGAGACACGATAATTGTGGAGGACCGCACTTGATGCGTGACTGCTCGGCTTGTTATAGTTGTGGCAAGATGGGTCACATTGCTCGGCATTGTCCTACCCGAGGAGGACAGTCAGACTTCATGTCCAACATACCGAGATTTGATGACAGGGCAGTACATCAGAGGCAACAGATTATGCCTCGACCATCGGGAGGTCAGACAGTGGGACCACCTCAGGGGCAAGTGTATGCACTAACTAGAGAGCAGGCCGAGGCAGCCCTAGAGGAGGTGATTGCGGGTAAGTGTTATTTATTTACCTATCCCGCTTTTATTTTGATAGATACAGGTGCCTCCCACTCTTTTATATCTACTGATTTTGTGGAAAGACATCATATGTGACCGTCTCCGTTGCCCACGCCTCTTATGGTCTCGACACCCATCGGAAGGAATGTGATTGCTAATCAGGTATTACCTGACTCCCTCATTTATTTTGAGGGCACTGATCTGAAGGCTGATTTGATTGTATTGGGAATGACAGACTTTGATTGCATTGTGGGCATCGATGTACTGAACAGATATTAGGCAGTAGTTTATTGCCGACAGAGGACAATCCGCTTCCGATCTCAGTGGATATTTTATGGAAGTGGTTCTCGTCCGAAGATTCCATTAGTATCGGCTATCAAGATGTCACAGTTATTGGAACGTGGACATGTGGGTTATCTCATCAATGCCATTGATGTTGCGGGAAAGAAGGAAGAGCAGAGAATCGAAGAGATACCCGTGGTTGCGGAATTTGCCGATGTGTTTCCGGAAGAAATTTCAGGCTTTCCGCCGAATAGGAAAGTCGAATTCGGAATTGAGCTTTTATTGGGACCTCCGCTATTTCTCGTGCCCCTTATAGAATGGCACCAGCGGAGTTGAGGGAACTGAAGGTGCAATTGCAGGAACTTCTTGACAAGGGATACATTCGTCCTAGTGTATCGCCTTGGAGTGCACCGGTCTTGTTTGTGAAGAGGAAGGATGGTTGATCGCTATTATTTTAAACAGAAAATTTCAATGTAGCGATTTTATACCGCAAGTGCACGGTGTCAAGTTTTAGTATAGATAGGAAGAATACGGATTGTCGAACCCACAGGGACTAACAAGCAATTACCAAATAAGATTTCTTTAAACTATATTTAACCTACGATAATTAATTAATAAACTAACTAATAACTAAATTAAACTACTCTAATCCAACCAAAACAATCGACGATCACGAGAAAAATCCACAAGAAAGAATTATCAAGACAATTATTCACCTAACCCTACTCTTACAATTCTCTTCTCCATACATCTGTAAGGCGACGGGTTTTCCGAATTTATTCAATATACTCTCTCGAGCTCTATTAAATATAACATCAAATTGCAACAAGTAACTCTCGTTCACTTAATTAACAATTTAATATTGAATGCGTTTTATGAAAACCACTAACTTTAGATTAAACAACCCAAAGCTATCACTCGTATGTGATTTTATCTCTCGATCTAATCTTTAACACACGGCATGAATTACTATATCGTATTATAATTTTATCTCCCGATCTCAATTATAATAAAATATCATTCAAAGGGGATCAATCCTTCAAAAGCATGAAGAACAATAAAACATGGACATAGAAGATATATGAATTCAATCTCAAAATCAATAGGAAAAACAATGTTATTGATATTTCTCAATCATAAAAAACACAACAAATCCAAGTATTCATTTAAAACAATAATAGAAAAGTAAAAGAAAACTCCCAAGTCGACTTCTTCGTTGATTCTCGATCCTTCCTCGCTTCTTTCTCGATCGTGCTCCTCGATTCTCTTGTTGGCTTGTTCCAAATCCTAGGATGAAGAGGTGATGGTGAATGAATGTGATATGGAGTATGGAGGAGTGGAGGCTATTCCTAGGTTGTAAAATTGATTATGGTTGTGATTTTCGTGTATAAATATAGAGGGATAGGAATCATGGACTATTTTGTTGGACACAAACTCTATAAGGAGTTTATTTTTCAGCAAACTCTTCCGGCCGATCGATCGAGATTGACAGATCGATCGATCGCCAATTTTCTACCCAAGCCGGTCGATCGAGAATTGAGTCTCGATCGATCGAGCTTGATTTTTTTTATTTTCTTTTGTTATTTTCTTCCTTTTCCGGCTTTGACCCGTTCGCTCGGTTCGGTCCTTTTTCATCATTTTTGGCTCATTTCCTCTACTTTTATGCATTTCAACATTGATTCCTGAAATATAGAAATATATACCAAAAAACGTAAAATAATCCAAGAATCGATACGAAAACCATTAGAAAATCGCATCTAAATAAGTGTAAAAACGACACTTATCAACTCCCCCAAACTTATCACTTAATCGTCCTCGATTAATCATTAAAATCACAAGGTAGAGTTCATTCTCGATACTTGAAACAATTATTTCATGACTTGCATTATTCTCAGAAATCTCATACACGTATACAAAAGTTGACAAAACATGTTTTCTCCTAAGTCAAGCAACACATCTCAAAATCGGAACGTGTGTGTGTGCTATTGTCAATCTCAAGTTTCATGCACATATTCAAGATCAAATCAGGTTAATCAACTCAAAGTCGAGATCATCATCAAGCATCCCATAGGCCTATTTTCAACAACTTCTCCACTAATATAGTCACTCCCTAGACTTGGATCAATAGGTCTTTTTAAGCTTGTAATGTTAGGCCTAGGTGTTGGCTTCAAAGAAAAGATAGGATAGCACAATGAAGAGAGTATAAGCATGTAATGCTCATATTTTTAGCACAAAATTGAGCTTCTCTTCTTTTTCTTTTAGCCTTGGCCACTTTCGGTCTTAGTTGGATATATATATATATATATATATATATATATATATATATATATATATATATATATATATATATATATATATATATATTTTCAAGGCTTTTTCTATTCTTTTCTTTTCTCATTCATCATCTTTTTTTTACAATAAGCTCATCAAAATATAGCAATTCATGTGCATCTAATGAGAATCATTATACTCCCTTAGGGTGAAGATAAAAATATTCAATTTAGGCTCAATTAGGTGGGTATAATGATTTTGCCAAAGAATGTTGAATGTGGGCTAATAGTATGTTAAACATACTCCATTCCTTTTCAATTATGCTCAAATTGGGACACTAGGGATTGATATAAATCATGGTAAGCTTGAAAGGCTCAAACGTGTCAAAGATCGCCTAAATCATTTCCAAGTCAAGTTTGTAACTATAAAATTTCGCCTCAAAGTGTCATCAACAAATAGGTTCTAGGATAACTCTAAGATGCTCAAGACAAATCATCAAGTTCACAACAATTATCACCATTTTACATGCAATTTACAAGATCAGGACTCAATGTGCTCATAGTATCCCTCATTCTTGACATGCTAACTCAAAATAGGATATTCATGTACAAGTCCAACAATCATCAAAATTCAAGTTCATATGCATAGTGATATCAAAATCCTCATTGAATAGTCACTACTATAATTCATTCTTTTTATCAAGTTTGAACTCATAAAAAAAAAATTTAGCTCATAATAATCGGACGATTCAAGTGTCAAATAAGCACACAACATATGGTTAAAACAAGTAAAACATGCAAGCCACTCCCCCAAACTTAAATCAAATATTGTTCTCAATGTTTAAAAGAATCAAAAGGGAAAAAGTAAACTCCCCTGATCAAGACGCTTGCATGAGGGTTGAGGAAGATCGGCCTTTAAAAGCTCCATTGTTGTAGGGTTCATCGCTCCAACTGAGTACCTAGCAAGAGAAGAACGCAAATAAAATAGTCGACACGAGAGATAAACAAACTAAATGCAAAACTGAAAATAAAATAAAACTAGATAGCAAAAGGATACGCTTGGGTTGCCTCCCAAGAAGCGCTGATTTCTAGTCTTTGGCTTGACCATCAGAAGCAACCATCAAAGAGCGGCGCCACCAATAGTAAGTATCGTATGATACCACTAATGGGTCTTCATTCAATATGCCCTCAAGATTGGCATGATTGTAACAGTGTAAGCTCGTCTCTCCAACAACTTTCTTGAATTGGTAGGCATGGGAGAAGGATTCTTGACTTGGCTTCATATCTTGGAGGATATAGTGTAGTGAAGTTGGCATCGATGGTAAATATGGATCCACATATGGCATATAACATGTCTCCATCGACGGGCTCAAGTTAGAATCTTCGAAAGTTTCTTCCCTTTCCAACATCACACTAAGCTCATCTTCATTTGGGAACTCTTCGGATAATTCCGCCAATGTAAGCTCAATTTCTGTAAGAGGCTCGCATTCCCTTGAATCTTCAACACTAGTAGGATCACTCCCCCAAACTTGGTTGGTTGAGTGATCATCGTCATGAAACCCAACTTGATTTGTCTCCTCTTCTATAGTAGGTATCGTCTCATCCTCTTGGCATCTTCCTGATATTGTTTCCATGAGGCTCGCCATTTGCTGCTCCAGACAACGCATTGAGTTGGTCTGACTTTCAATCTTTGTCTCACATGATGCCATAAACCTGAGTAACGTATCCTCTAGATGAGTATTGACTTCTGCATCTGGGTACCATCAGATACGGGTTAGAGAGGAGGATGTTCAGAAAACAGCATTTTGGACTTGGTATGGGCACTATGAGTTCTTGGTTATGCCGTTCGGAGTGACGAACGCCCCCAACTGTCTTTATGAGTCTGATGAATCAGGTGTTCCATCCATATCTTGATCAGTTTGTCATAGTCTTTATTGATGACATCCTCATCTATTCTAGGAGTGAGGAGGAACACGTGAGACATCTGCGTACAATGCTTCAGATTCTTCGAGTTAATCAGGTGTTTGCCAAGCTCAGTAAGTGCGAGTTCTGGTTGGATAGTGTGGTATTTCTGGGTCATGTCATCTCCTGAGATGGGATATCGGTGGATCCCAGGAAGGTAGAAGCAGCAATGGAGTGGTCTACGCCTACCTCTGTGCCTGAGATTCGGAGTTTTCTTGGTTTGGATGGGTACTATCGACGATTCGTCGAGGGATTCTCAAAGATTGCTAAGCCATTGATGCAGTTGACTCAGAAGGCAGTGCCATTTTATTGGTTTGAGGCTTGTGAGCAGAGCTTTCAGGATTTAAAGCACCGGTTGATGACGGCGCCTGTGTTGGTGATTCCCACAGAGAACAAGAGATTTGTCCTTTATACTGATGTGTCATTACAGGGTTTGGGATGTGTGCTGATGCAAGATAAGCATGTGGTGGCTTATGCATCGAGACAGCTGAAGCCGCATGAGTCTAGATATCCAGTTCATGATTTGGAATTGGCGGCTATAGTGTTTACCTTGAAGATTTGGCGGCACTATTTGTATGGTACTTCATTTACCATCTACACGGACCACAAGAGCCTGAAGTTCTTGTTTACTCAGGCGGAACTGAATATGAGGCAGAGAAGATAAATGGACTTACTGAAGAACTATGATTGCGAGATAGAGTACCATCCCGGGAAGGCTAACTTGACAGCAGACGCTTTGAGTCGGAAAGTAAAAGAACACTGCAGAGGACGTCATGCATTTGTCAGCTCTGTTGACTTCCTACTGTCAGTTGGGATTTGATTTTGATGTGTCTGCTTCACCGGTACGTGTGGCAACATTATTAGCTGAGCCGGATATTTTCGAGAGTATCATAAAGACTCAGGAGTCAGATGATGAGATACAGAGATGGTTAGTATTGGTCCTTCAAGGACAACCATCGAGATTCAGGATTGCAGAGGATGGTACGTTGAGGCTTGGTAACCACTGGGTAATTTCGGGTGTGCCAGAGCTGCACCAGGGAATCTTGCAGCGAGCTCACAGTAGCAGGTTTAGCATTCACCCAGGAGGGAGGAAGATGTATAAGGACCTCTACGACCAATTCTGGTGGAAACGAATGAAACGAGATGTTTTGGCATTCATTAAGAGTTGTTTGATATGTCAGCAGGTAAAGGCAGAGAGGTAGAGGCCCGGTGGTGAGTTGAAGAGTTTGGAAATACCTAAATGGAAGTGGGAGCACATATCCATGGACACCCACTTGCCGAGGACTGCTTCGGGACTCGATGCCATTTGGGTGATTGTGGATAGGCTAACAAAGGTGGCTCACTTTATTCCGTACAGTATGACCTTCGCATACTTGAGGATGGCCCAGTTGTACATTCGGGATGTGGTGAGATTGCACGGGATCCTAGTTTCTATTGTGTATGATCGAGACCCGCAGTTTACGTCTCATTTTTGGAAAGGTCTCCAATCGGCTTTGGGAACCGAGGTGAGATTGAGCACGGCTTATCATCCCCAAACAGATGGCCAGATCGAACGTGCTATACAGACGCTCGAGGATATGTTGAGGGCTTGCGTGCTAGAGTTTGACACAACGTGGCAGGATCCAGTGGCCTTGGTAGAATTCTCGTACAACAATAGCTACCAGGCGAGCATTTAGATGGCTCCATTTGAGGCCTTGTGTGATCGGCGTTGTCGATCACTGTTGTACTGGGACGATTTGGATCATAAATCGGTCGGAGGACCGGAACTGATCCGGGAGATGGAAGAAAAGGTGAAAGTGATCCGTCATAAAATGAAAGCAGCCCAGGATAGGCCGACAGCCTATGCTAATAAACAGCGACGACCGTTGGAATTTCAATTGGGAGATAAAGTCTTTTGAAGATCTCACCTTTCAGAGGTGTTGTGTGGTTTGGAATGCGCGGGAAACTATCTCCGAGGTATGTTGGACCATATGAGATCTTGCAGCGCATTGGTACTTTGGCTTACCGCTTGGCTTTGCCACCGTCATTGTCTGGGATTCATGACGTGTTTCATGTGTCTATGTTGAGAAAGTATGAGCCGCATCCATATCATGTGTTGCAACCTTCATAAGTTCAGTTGGATTCTGATGTGTCCTACGTTGAACGGCCGGTTAGAATTCTGGATCGAGCAGATAGCAAACTTCGGAACAAGGTGATATCGATGGTCAAAGTTCAGTGGGAACGCAGGGGTGTCGAGGAGGCCACATGGGAGATTGAGCAACATATGGTGCAGCATTACCCGGAACTGTTCTATGGTATGTGAATCTGTTCTGTGGTATGTGAATTTATGTTTTGTTGATTTGGGTAAGTGCATGCAAATTTCGAGGATGAAATTCTCTAAGTAGGGGAGTATTGTGATATCCCGAAATAATTATGTGCATTATGGCCATCAATTATTATTATGAGGTTATATGGTGTTATTGTATTGCTATGGTAGAGAAATGTATAGTTATGCGGTGGGCATGAACTAGTAATACATTTCAGGGTGCATGTGATGCATGTTGGGGGATTTATGATTTGTCATGATTTATTTGAGTTGGTTCCCATTAATTTGGAAAGTGTGTTAATTGTTGCTATGACGCATTTTAATTGAGTAAAATGCTTTAAAATATCATGTAGGGATATTTTAATACATCATGTTAAATTAAACCCCCACACCCTTAATACCCAACTTCCCCTCACTCCTCTCATTTTCCACCCATCACTCTTAAAATCACAACACTCAACCCTCCTCCCCCAAAACCCATTTGATCGATCAAAAAAAGAGGAAGGGAGAAGAGAATTCTCAAAGCTTGTAAGCTTGGATATCTTGCTAGGATTTGAGTTCAAGTGGTAAGGAAGCTTTCTTGTTAAGATTTGAGTTTGTTTTTATGGGTTTTGTATTGTTGATTTTGGGGGGAAAAGGGATTGGTTTTGAAAAATGTTGATTATCTTGTTGGTTATAGGATTTTGATGATTATTGGTGTATTTGTGTTGATTATGAAGTATTTGAGGTGTTGAGTTGAAAGGGGTATGTATTTGTTGTGTTTTGTGGGTTGGAGGATATGAAGGGCACGAAAATGGCGAACATCGCGTACACAGACCTCGGCGATCGATCGGTGGATTTTGCAGATCGATCGCGAGCATCATTACATGCGGACAGTGTGTTTCCGCGATCGATCACGAGTTTGCACGATCGATCGGCAAGTATTCAGCAATCTTTTGTTGAGTGATGATTTTTGGGCATTGAGGCAGGGGAGTCTCGCGATCGATCGGCGCCTTTGAGCGATCGATCGCGAGACACAAAAAATGGGATTTTGGTTATTTTGTTGGAATTTTAGTAATGGATTATGATTTGGCTTCTAATATTGAGTTGTGCAATTGTGTAGAGCCTTCCCAGGTGGCAACACAATGAAGGGGATAAAGTCCAACACGCATCCCATATTTTGGAAAGGTACGTAGAGAGACGTACGGGCACCAAATTGTAAAATATATTTGTACATTTTGGATTATGCATTGTGGTTGCATATATATATTGGATGCATTGGTGCATATTGTGGATAGTCGTTGTTATACTCGAGTGATGATTTTAATGCTTTATCGCTATCATTTGAAGCGATGAGAGAATACTTGCCGCTGTCATATCATAGCGAGTAAAGAATATTTGCCGCTAATATGTTGAAGCGAAGGTAAATGCCGTTGTCAAATTAAAGCGAGGTTATTCGATGCCGCTGATATGTCGAAGCGAGGGGTATTAGTGCCGCGGTCATGATAAGCGATGTGCATTAAAATAAACTATTATAACAAGACTATGATGCGTGATAAGTGTGGGTGGGTTGAGATATGTCATGACATTTGTGGAACCGTATTATAATCCATTGATTATGATTATGAGTTATGGTACAGGGACAACCAAAGGGAGCGTTTTAAATGCATTGGAATACATGAAGTGCTTTATATTTACGGTTTATGCATTTACTCATTATAATCATATTGTTGTGAATATGAATTATTATATGCTCATGGTTTGGGGTTGTTCCTGTAGGAGCTTTTGGCATGGAGGGCTAAGGCCAGGGTTGATGCAGTGAGCTATGTGAGGAGTGCTACTGGTATAGCAGGACATGAATTCTTTTGTATAGTTTCTACACAGGGTAGAGCAAATCTATAGCATTTACATTCATTTTTGCGGGAATGTAACTAATTCCTTTTTGGAAGTTTTATTTTGGCACTGTAATCCTTAAGCTCGCAGCATCAACATTAACCCTATACTCTGATGATTGCATGTTTAGCTCTCTTAATGCACTTAATCCACACTTAAGGTAGCGAGACCTTACAGAATTGGTTTGAATTGTTGCATGTTATAATGAAAAAAAATGAGTTGGAATTGGATGGAAACATGTTTTATGATGCTAGAGTTTGCATGTATCAAGTTTGGATGATAGAACTTGAGGTGTATAAGAAGCACCAAGAGGATAGACTTGAAATCGCCATGTTCTGAAACTGTTGCTGTCTACCGATCCATCGCTAGCATCGTACTGATCAATCGATGAGACAGGGTAAAGTTTAAGGCGGTTTATGCTTGAAGCGACCGATCTCTGCATGTGACCGATCGACCGTGATTTGGAGCGATCGACCGCTAAAGAGGACTGATCGATCACTAGAATGCCGTAGCATTTTATGAAATTTAGACTTTAATAGCGATCGATCGCTAGCTTTTGACCAATCGATCGCTAGGGTTACATCATTTAAGCGATCCATCGCTAGAATGACCGATCGATCGCTAGACTTAAAATGTTGAAAAATGTTATATTTTGTGGAAATTGATGATGAAGCCTATTATAACATTGTATATTGTTGGTATTCATGTAGCATCATCACAGGGGACGGGACAACTAGGCGGTTAAACATTGACGCCTGACTTTATAATATTTTGTGTCGCATGACAGGTACGTGTTGACGTACGAGTATTGACTACTAATTGATGTGATGTTGTTTTATATGTTGAGATTACATTATATGATTGTTGGAATCATATGCCTATGCATTCATGTTATTGAGGTTGATGCCATGAGAGGTATGCTCATGTTGAGTATATGCTTTGGCATGCGAGGTATGCTCTTGTTGAGTATATACTTTGGCATGCGAGGTATGCTCTTGTTGAGTATATGTGTTGCCATGAGATGTATGCTCTTGCTGAGTATATAGCCTGGACTGTTATAACGTGTGAGCTGGATATATGATATATGCTGCTAATATGAAGATGTGAGGATGTTCCACTGACATATTTGAGCGAAAAAGCAATATCATATGTGCATCGTTATAACAGGATGATGAATGGGACATGTCATGACATATTTGCATTTGGTGATGCATGATACAGAACAATCACAGTTAAGATTTTATGATGATGATTTATCGTACTATGTCTTTCTTATTGAGATAAAACTGAGATGGTTGATTATCAATATTTATGTTGTGTGATTGTTTCTGTAGGAACTCTTAGACATGGGAGGAAGAGATTGTGAGTCGATTTCTGTTGCGAGCTAAACCACTGATTAGGAGTTGAACTTCCTTAGGTCGTTCTTATGTACACGTGATGTATATTATGTCAGGGTTTTGTAAATGCTGTAATAACTGACATAGTAAAATTGCTAATCAGTATGTGATATTACTTAATTCCTACTCACATATGTATACATATTTGATACATAATGAATTAAGTAACGAGGACCCCACATTAGTGGTATCAGAGCAGTGGTTCGAGAACTGGGTGAACCAGGGTAGAGGAAGTGACATAGGGAGTTAACTAATCACTTGAAAGCTTGTTGATAAATGTGATATGTTGTTATACTAACATGCTTTATATATTTGAATGTTATTGTTAACCCATGTTGTGCAGTAAGGCAGACAGAATACCTCGCGATGATGTTGGGGATGCCATGAGTGGCAATGCTAGTGTTGGTTTGGCACATGTGCCACCACCACCAGTAGGCCAAGGACCAGTAGAACATGTGTTGTTACCTGGGGAGTTGACACTGACTCAATTTTTGAGTTACCAGCCACCAAGATTTGAGGGTACTGAATCGGGGGAACAGGCTGAGGAATGGTTAGAACATGTTGAACAAATCTTTGTGTCAGCACCATGTGCTAAGTCAGCCTGGTTGCGTTTAGCTGAGTTCCAATTAGCAAAGAAAGCAATGATGTGGTGGAAAACGACATTGCTTGAATTGCGAGCTCAGGGGCAGACTGTGGACTGGGATGTATTCAGAACCCATTTTCTTGATCACTATTTCTCTGTTGCTGCTAGGCAATTGAAAGAAGATGAGTTCAATAATCTGAAACAGGGAACCATGAAGGTATCTGATTATGCTTTGCAGTACTCTTCTTTGTTGAGGTATGTACCTCATATTGCTGCAAACACGAAAGCTAAGATCAGACAATTCGTGAAAGGCTTACGACCTGGATTGTTTGATAGAGTTATTTCGAATAACCCTACTTCGTTTGAGAAAGCGCTGACTAGGGCTGAGATGGCTGAGATTGGAATTGGGGCATACCAGGATGTAGGACAAGCTCAGAAACCTACATCAGACAGTATGAGACCCAGAGGGGATCAATTTTAAACCTCACAAGGAGGTGCATCATCCTCGAGATTTGGTAGGAAATTTGATACACAAAAAGGGGGGCGAACGAGGTGCTAAGGGACAGTCCCAAGGCAGCAGTAGTCGAGGCTTTAAATGTTTTAAGTGTGGAGGACCACACTTGAAACGTGATTGTCCACACATTGATGGTCCAGTTTGTTATGGATGTGGTAGAGCATGACATATGATACGAGATTGTCCTCAGCCAGAGGAAATGTGTCAGAAAGTACAGTGCAGCAAAGACCACAGTTTGTACCTCGGACTGGTGGGGGACAGAGAGCAGGGCCACCCCAAGTTTAGGTGTATGCACTGAACAAGGAGCAAGCAGAGGTAGTTCTTGATGATGTGATAGCGGGTAAGTGTTGTTTATTTACTTATCTGGCTTTTATATTGATTGATACTGGGGCATCACATTCATTTATTGCACAAGCTTTTATTGAGCGGTATCATATATGCTCGTCTCAATTGTTGATGCCTATGTATGTCTCGACACCCATGTGAACTACTGTGATGACTTGTCAGAGTGTGTCTAATTATTCTATTCAGTATGATGATTATGGAATACAATCAGATTTGATTGTATTAGATATGACAGATTTTGATTGTATTCTGGGTATTGATATGTAGAGTAGATATCAAACTATTGTGGATTGTTGTCAGAAGATGGTTCGGTTTCAGTCTGAAAATGGAAACCAATGGATCTTCTATGGACATGGATCGCTTGCAAAGATTCCGTTGATATCTGTTATTAAATGTCATGTTTGTTAGAACATGGACATATGAGATATTTGATTTACGTTATTGATGTAGCTGAAAAGAAAGTAGAAAGAAGAGTAGAGAATATACCAATGGTTGCAGAATACGTAGATGTATTTCCATATGAGATTCCTGGATTTCCACCAAGTCGTGAGGTGGAATTTAGCATTAAATTGATACCTGGTACCTCTTCAATTTCACGAGCACCATATTGAATGGCACCAACTGAACTGAGAGAGTTGAAAACTCAGTTGCAAGATTTATTGGACAAGGGATACATACGCCCTAGTGTATCGTCTTGGGGTACTCCAGTATAGTTTGTCAAGAAGAAGGATGGTTCAATACGACTGTGCATTGACTATAGACAGTTGAACAAGGTATTAAGAATAAATATCATCTTCCCCATATTGATGGTTTGTTTGATCAATTGCAGAGATCGATGATCTATTCTAACATTGATTTGCGATCTGGTTATCATCAAATATGTGTGAGGGAAGGAGATGTGCAGAAGACAGCATTTAGAACTCGTTATGGACATTATGAGTTTCTAGTTATGCCATTTGGAGTGACTAATGCTCCAGCTGTCTTCATGAGTTTGATGAATCGAGTTTTTTAGGACTACCTTGATCAATTTGTCATTGTGTTTATCGATGATATACTGATCTATTCTCGGAGTGAAATAGAGCATGTTCAACATTTGCATATGGTGTTGCAACTATTGAGAACACATCACTTATACGCCAAACTTAGTAAGTGTGAGTTTTGGTTGAACAGTGTAGTATTTTGGGACATGTGATCTTGAAAGATGGTATATCAGTGGATCCGAAAAAGATAGAACCGGTGTTGAATTGGTTAGCACCTAAATCTGTGCCAGAGATTCGTAGTTTCTTGGGTTTGGCAGGATACTACAGACGGTTTGTTGAAGGATTTTCAAAGATTGCCAAACCGTTAACACAGCTGACACAGAAGGGTGTACCTTTTCGATGGTCCGATGTGTGTGAGCATAGTTTTCAGGAATTAAAACATCGGTTGACCACTGCTCCAGTGTTGATTATTCCATCAGAGCATGACATGTTTGCTCTGTATACTGATGCATCATTACTTGGTTTGGGTTGTGTATTGATGCATGATAAACATGTTGTGGTGTATGTATCAAGGCAACTGAAGCCACATGAAATGAAGTATCCAGTGCATGATCTGGAGTTGGCAGCCATAGTTTTTGCTTTAAAGATATGGCGACATTATTTATATGGTAAGTCTTTTACCATATACACTGATCATAAAAGTTTGAATTTTTTATTCACTCACATAGTTGAATATGAGGCAAAGGAGATGGATGGATCTCTTGAAAGATTATGATTGTGAGATCGAATATCATCCAGGAAATGCCAATTTAATAGCTGATGCCTTAAGTCGAAAGATACAATACACTGCTAATGATATGATTAACTTGTCAGCTTTGATGACTACCTGTTGTTTGGGATATGAGTTTGATGCAGTGACAGTGCCAGTAAAGGTATCAACAATGTTGGTTGAACCCGATATCTTTGAAAAGATCAGCATGGCACAAACCATTGATGATGAAGTACAACACTGGAAAGAAATGATAAATCAAGGACAAACATCTCAGTTTGTTATAGCAATTGATGGAAGTCTGAAATATGGAAACTGTTGGGTAGTACCTGATACATTGGGACTACGCCAAGAACTACTACAACATGCACATTGTAGTAGATATAGTATACATCCTGGAGGAAAGAAAATGTACAAAGATTTGCGTACACAGTTCTGGTGGAAACGCATGAAACAGGATGTGCTTGAGTTTGTGAAAAGATGTCTTGTTTGTCAACAGGTGAAAGTAGAGAGACAGAGACCAGGAGGTGAATTGATTAGTTTAGAAATTCCTCAATGGAAATGGGAACATATTACAATGGATTTTGTAACCCATTTGCCAATGACTTCTTCTGGCTTTGATGCTATTTTGGTGGTAGTTGACAGACTAACGAAAGTAGCTCACTTTATACCGTATAGTATGACGTTTATCTATTTGAGAATGGCTCATTATATATTCAACATATAGTGAGACTACATGGAATACCAGTTTCAATTGTATCGGACTGAGATCCGAGATTTGCTTCTCATTTTTGGAAAGGATTACAGTCAGTGATGGGGACTGAAGTACGATTGAGTACCGCTCAAATAGATGGACAGGCAGAGCGTACAATACAGACGCTTGGGGATATGTTACGTGCATGTGTTTTAGAGTTTGATAACTCATGGCAAGAGTCGTTGCCATTAGTTGAGTTCTCGTACAACAATAGTTATCAGACTAATTTACAGATGGCACCGTTTGAGGCACTGTATGGGGGACGATGTAGATCGCCATTGTATTGGGATGATGTTGACTAGTCTTCTATCAGTGGACCGGATATGATCCGAGAAATGGAAGAGAAAGTGAAGCTGATCAGATTGAAATTAAAAGCTGCTCAGGATAGACAAGCTGTTTATGATAATAAACGACGTAGACCACTTGAATTCCAAGTTGGGGATAGAGTGTTCTTGAAAATCTCACCTTTTAGAGGTGTGGTACGATTTGGTATGCGTGGGAAGTTGTCACCACGATATGTTGGTCCCTATGAGGTGCTGCAACGTATTGGTACGTTGGCATATAGATTGGCACTACCGCCATCATTGAGTAGTATCCACAATGTTTTTCATGTTTCGCTGTTAAGGAAATATGAACCATATCCGAGCCATGTATTGCAACCGTCTGAAGTACAGCTATATACAAACATGTTATATGAAGAACGACCGGCTAAGATCTTGGATTGAGCTGAGCGAAAATTGCGAAGTAAAGTAATTCCAATGGTAAAGGTACAATGGGACAGACGTGGTGTCGAGGAGGCAACGTGGGAGACGGAGCACCATATGATGCAACAATATCCTGAGTTATTCTCTGGTATGGTTTTATGTTGTTGTTTACTGGTGAGCATTCATGTTACTGCAAGTTTTCCTGTGTTAAACATATAGTTGAGTATATGTTTGTGTTATTACAGTCATGCTATGTGTAATGAATTTCGAGGACGAAATTAATTTAGTAGGGGAGAATTGTAATACCTCGGTATGAATCATACATGGTTTGCTATGAGTATTGCGTAATTATGTGATAATTACGGTATGACGTGGACTCGAGTTCGAGTTGAACCGAGCATGAGAAATTATATGAAGTGTGGTAATATGACAAAGTGAAATGATAGTCATATTTGATATGGAAAATATGTGACTAAATGAAATGTTATAAGGTGGGAACAACTATATAGAGTTGGTGTAAAACATGTTTGATTGTATTGATTATACAATTGCTATATGAAGTTATGATATGAGTTATACATGTTGTAGTGGTAACTCTAGATGGAGAACATGGATTTGATGCATAAGAAAACACATGGAGTGCTTTTGGCATGACTTAGTATTAAGTATAAATAAGGGGATTCAGATTTTACAACTCATAGTGCACCAAATTTCACACACAAAATTCCTACAAACTCTCCTCAAGCTCTTGCATCTTTTCTTGGTTTTGGCTTGGATAATCAGCTTGAAACTTGTATTTCACTTGGAGTTAAATCTACTTGGTAAGAAATTTAATGTTTCTAAGCTTGTACATATGGTTACATATGAGTTTCTACATGAATTTTATTCTTTAAAAACCAAGTTGAATTGGTTTGAATTGTTGCATGTTATAATGCAAAGAAATGAGTTGGAATAGGATGGAAACATGTTATATGATGCTAGAGTTTGCATGTATCAAATTTGGATGATAGAACTTGAGGTGTATGAGAAGCACCAAGAGGATAGACTTGAAATCGCCATGTTCTGAAACTGTTACTGTCTACCGATCGATCGCTAGCATCGTACCAATTGATCGCTGAGACAGGGGAAAGTTTAAGGCGGTTTATGCTTGGAGCGATCGATCGCTGCATGTGACTGATCGATCGCTAAAGAGGACCGATCCATCGCTAGAATGCCGTAGCATTTTATGAAATTCAGACTTTAATAGCGATCGATCGCTAGCTTTTGACCGATCGATCGCTAGGGTTACATCATTGAAGTGATCGATCGCTAGAATGACCGATCGATTGCTAGACTTAAAATGTTGAAAAATGTTATAGTTTGTGGAAATTGGTGATGAAGCCTATTATAACATTGTATATTGTTGGTATTCATGTAGCATCATCACAAGGGACGTGACAACGAGATGGTTAAACATTGACGCCTGACTTTATATATTTTGTGTCGCACGACAGGTACGTGTTGATGTACGAGCATTGACTACTGATTAATGTGATGTTGTTTTATATGTTGAGATTATATTGTATGATTGTTGGAATCATATGCGTATACATTCATGTTATTGAGGTTGATGACATTAGAGGTATGCTCATGTTGAGTATATGCTTTGGCATGCGAGGTATGCTCTTGTTGAGTATATGCTTTGGCATGTGAGCTATGGTCTTGTTGAGTATATGCGTTGGCATGAGAGGTATGCTCGTGTTGAGTATATGCTCTGGACTGTTATAACGTGTGAGCTAGATATATGATATATTCTTCTAATATGAAGATGTGAGGAGGTTCCACTGGCATATTGAGCGGAAAAACGATATCATATGTGCGTCGTTATAACAGGATGATGAATGAGACATGTCATGACATATTTGCATTTGGTGATACATGATACAGAACAATCACAGTTAAGATTTTACGATGATGATTTATCGTACTATGTCTTTCTTATTGATATAGAACTGAGATGGTTGATTATCAATACTTATGTTGTGTGATTGTGTCTGTAGAGACTCTTAGACGTGGGAGGACGGGATTGTGAGTCGATTTCTACTGCTAGCTGAACCACTGATTAGGAGTTGAACTTCCTTAGGTTGTTCTTATGTACACGTGATGTATATTATGTCAGGGTTTTGTAAATGCTGTAATAACTGACATAATCAGTATGTGATATAATTAATTCCTACTCACATATGTATACGTATTTGATACATAACGAATTAAGTAACGAGGACCCCACACATTCAAAGTATGACATTCAGAAATCCAAGAAGGACACACAGATACTTCTGGCCTAATACTGGAGTCGAGACAACGAGTTACACTCTAGCTCGACTAGGGAGGATGCTAGTGTTATACCTTGAATAAATTAAGGCATAACAATTGGGCTGAAATGTACTTGTAAGACATCGGGATATATATTTAAAATATCTAATATAAATAAAACACCACACGGGAAGAGAAGAGACCCCCGGGAAGAGAAGAGACCCACCCGGGAAGAGAAGAGACACCACCCGCGAAGAGAAGAGACCCACCCGCGAAGAGAAGAGACACCACCCGGTAATAGAAGAGACCCCACCCGGAAAGAGAAGAGACAGGGCACGAAATTTGATAAGGAATTGACACATGTACACGCATGCATGATGACACCTCACATTTCAAGTTCCAATAAAGTGTCATGATGGACAAAAGCATGGTAAAGACATGTCAGATGAAATGATTACATTGACTTTCAATTCCTTCAATTACATAAAGAGAATGACCGATGGTTTCAAAGAGATAGAGAGGAAGAATGCTAGATAAAATACCATTTTACACCATTTTCTCTCCACTTTATTTACCATTTTATTGTATAAAAAATATTGTAACTCTTTGATATTATAGTGGGATTTGTAGTGGACTAGGTCCCATGGTTTTTCCTTCGATTTGAGGGGTTTCCAAGTAAAAATCTTGTGTCTCATTTAATTTATGCTACCTGGTAATTTTTTGAGATAACATTAGTCTTAAATTTTTAGGGCTAATCAAATATACAACAACAGCGACAACTAAGTCATTAATCTCAATGAATTGAGGGTAGGCTACATGAACAATAGAGAGAATCAAGTTGGGTCGAACACGTGTGCCAGTCTTCTCCAAGCGCTTCTATTGGTCATAATATCATTTTCAATTCTCTTGAACTCCAAGTCTTTGCGTATAACTTCGAGTCATGTCTTCTTTGGTCGTCCTCTCACTCTCATGAAAAACCGAAATCCATTGGCTCTACTCGACGCACATGTGCATTGATAGGTCTACGTCATACATGACCAAACCAACGTAAAAAACCTTCTTGCATCTTGTCTTCTATA
This sequence comes from Haberlea rhodopensis, assembly GCA_907163345.1. Taxonomy (NCBI): domain Eukaryota; kingdom Viridiplantae; phylum Streptophyta; class Magnoliopsida; order Lamiales; family Gesneriaceae; genus Haberlea; species Haberlea rhodopensis. The sequence goes on from CAJQUN010000041.1 coordinate 2,659,089, forward strand.
CGAGCTACGCATACTTTAGCTCGAATGTCTTCGTTTCTTATTTTATCTCTTCTGGTCTTACCGCATATCCAACGAAGCTTACGCATCTCTGCCACACTCGTCCTTTGGATGTGATTCATCTTGGGTGCTCAGCATTCTGTTATATACAACATTGCAGGTTTAATGACGGTTCTATAAAACTTTCCCTTCAATTTCAGCGGGATGCTTACGATCGTATAAACTCCGGTGGTGTTTCTCCATTTCAACCAACCGCCTGAATAATGTGGCTAACGTCATTGTCAATTTCTCCATCTTTTCGGATAACAGAACCTAGGCATCGAAACTTAGTGCTCATCGTTACATCTTGACCATTGGGTGCTACAACATCGGGATCCCGAAAGGTACAACCACTAAATTTGCACTCCTTATATTTCATTTTAGGTATACTTAATCTGAAATCATTTGATTCCAAGTAGGATGGCAATTGGACAGGTCTAAACCTGGACCTATATTAAAAGGGATGGGTCTAAACACGGTCAAACGGGTCCCGAGGCGGGTCTGGACCCGTTTGACCAGGTTTCTGATGTGGGACAAGGCTGGTCCTGGTTTTTACCAAACCCGCCCCGACCCACCCATAAAAATATTAATTTTAATTTTAATTATTTTTATTTATCTCATTCTCATTTATGTCCTAAATGTTAGCCCTAATTTCAGTCTCATAAAGAAAATTGTGTATATTTTGGTAGTTTAGATATTATTTGAGCATGTGCTTGTTGTGAGTATGTAGTTTACGTCATTTTTATGTTCAAAATTGTATTGAGCTGGGCCATCTAAAATTTGACTGGGCGAGGCGGGTAGAACCCACCGGGTTCACGGGTTAGGGCGGGGCGGGTAAGTTAGGCGGGGTGGGGCGTCTCTGTTTTTTTTTCTTGTGGTAGGGCTGGTCACGTGTTTGGCCAAACATGTCGAGACTCGCCCCTTTGCCATATCTAATTCCAAGGTCTCTCTCCATAACTTCAATTTGGCATTTATCACTGCCCAACATCTTCATTGAAGAGTATGGTCCAAGGTAATTCAGTTGTATGTCTTTTGTTATCTCATCCATCACTAGGACGAAGAGGAAAGAACTCAACACAGATCTTTGGTGCAATCTAATAGTGGTTGAGAACTCACTTGTCATCCCACTGCACGTTCTCGCATTTGATGCTACTCCATCTTACATGCCCATTTATTATGTTGACATACTTGATGGAAACTTTTTCTTCATCAAAGCCCACTATAATATCTCCCTTGGAACTTTATTGTATGCCATCTTCAAGTCTATAAAGATCATATGCAAATCTTTACTCCTCTCACGATAGTGGTTGACAAGTTGACAAAGTAAATGGATAGCTTCCGTAGTTAACCATCCTGGCATGAACACGAATTGGTTCTCCGAGATCTTAATCTCCCTCTTTAACCGACATTCAATTATCCACTCCCGAAGACATCTCCATATGTCAATAGGGGTGGGTTCCATCTAGACCAGCTGCTCTTCGTGCTTTCATTTTGTTCAAGGCTTCTTTAACCTTAGATTCTCTAGTTCTGCGAGTAAAATCACGGTTTACATCATGTTGATAAATGCTAAGATCATCTCGAATCGCTGGTGTACAATTTACATATTGTTCTGCCTCCTTGGTGTCCAATTTATCGTACACTTCTTTGTAGACTGGTGTGTCTAGAAATAGACACGTTTTATGCATTTAACTGTCAATGATTAGGCATGGTTTAATGGTTAACTTGATATCTATGGTTCTAATCATACATTTGGTCATATGTAGGAAAAGTTGAAGAAAGTGAGCTAAAATGATGGAAGAGGGAACAACGTTGAAGAAAATAGAAAAAAACCGGAATCCTAGACACATGTCACTCATTTCTCCTCGATTTTCTTAATGTTGAGCAATTATTTTGGAAATATGGTCAACACAAAAGTTGACTTTCAGTTATTTGTGTGGACAACTAATTCGTTGAATTTGGAGATGGTATGAGAAAGTTATGACAAAAATACTAAACTATGGTGCAGCAGATAGAAGACAGGCACCATATGCGCATTATTTTATGCACCCTAGGCGCCTGTCAAGCCAATTTTAGACTTCCGGATAGAAATATAGACGCATAGGCGCATGATTTTACGCGCCATAGGCGCCTGCAGAGTCCTAAAAAGGGAAACTCGAGCTTTCCTTGCACAAATTGATTCCTACCCTAATTCTTTATCCTCCCTACCATATAACTCGAAATCAGACCTACCATATAACTCGAAAATCAGACTTTATTATTCATTAGATAGCTAGGGTAGAATAGTTTAGATTAGTTTTAGAATCTTTCATTCAAGTTTTCATAGACAGCTACGAAGATCGAAGCGAATGTGGGATTGACAACCTCGACGAGTGGAGATCCGATTAGTTTTCTTCATTCCTTTGCTTTGTTTTTAATGTTTTCTAGAATAAATTTATTATTTTTATTGGAATATGAGTAGCTAGCTTTTTAGTTCTTGGTTGAGGAAGATAATACCTTAGATTTATTAATCTTGTGGAGATTCTTCTTCTTTAATTATCAATTTTGATTGAATATCAATGTTTTCCTAAGTTTTAATGATATGATTTATGTTTGATTATTGAATTGACAACCTAATAACTTGCATGTAATCTATTACTAATTAGATATTGAATAAGAGATTGTTTGAATAATCTAATTGAAGAAGCGACTAAGACTCTATTTTCTGTTTTTGAATTTATTAAGTTCTTAGGAAAAACAATTGATTAAATTAATATAAATCGCTTGTGTTTGTGTTATTTAGATTCACACTCAAGCTATCATTGAATTAATATTAACTGTTGTTGTTTTGGCTAATAATTTGATACGAGTTGAATTGAGCGTTGGCTTCTATTTGACTAGGAATAAGGTGAGGGGGGAATTGAATTTCCCGTTGATGAATATTCAAATGAAATCGAGCCTTTTGAGAATCGACGAAATAGATGATAATATCCAAGGTATAGTCGACCGATACCAATAATCGCTTTCAATAGTTTCGTAACTTTGCTTTAATTTCACTAGTATAATTCATCATTCACAACCCCATTGTTTATTGCTTTTGTTTTGATTTTCATTAACACAAAGATTCACACCTCCTCGTGGGATCGATCCCTACTCACGCTACTATATTTTGTTATCAATCTTGAGATTGAGTGGGGTTAATTTGGGCGTACACGATAAACACTACCAAATTTTGGCGCCGTTGCCGGGGAGGCGTTGTATATTTTTGTGTTAATATTATCTGTTTTTTCTTTTCTTTTCTTCCTTCCTTCTTTCTCTTTCTTTCTTTCTTTCTTTCCTTCCAATGCTACTCTTGTTTGTTCGTGCTTACAGGTCAATTTTTGATAACCAAATTTTACCATGGCGGACTATATGAGCTTGAACAAATTAGCCTATTTTGTGCAACAACTTGGTGGAGGGAATGGGCAAAGAGTATACAACTCAAGTTGGACGGATCATCCAAATCTCAGCCATGACACTCAATGGATGAGCCCACCTCCACCTTACATGCAGTCCAACCTACAACCATACATACTGCAATATCAGCCAAGGCTGCAACAACCTCAATTCCCTACCACTGGTGAGTGTTTAGAGGATACTATTATGGAGCTTGCTAATAACACTTTACAATTTCAACAGGAAACCAAGGCTGACATTCAGATTTGAGTACTCAAATGGAGCAACTAGCCATATCGATCACTAGGATAGCAGCACAAGCCTCATAAATTATATTCTCCCAAATGGTGGTGAATCCAAGGGAGGATATGAAGGCAGTCGCCTCATGGAGTGATGAAGATGAAGAGACCCAGGAGAATGTGGTACTGATGCCACCCAAGATAGAAGAGGAAACAACGGTGCCACTAGAAGAGAAGGAGCTTGCACCTCATGCAACTCCAAAAGGTACGTTTCCAATTGATCACTATGTTAAATATTTAGAAGAATCGTGTGTTGTGGAAGAGGGACCGAAGAAAGAATACTATGATGAGATGGATCTATGGATTATTTTTTCGAAGACGCCAATCATATTGGACAGTGGTAAAGAGGTAGAGACTTTGGAGAAGATGGTACTGACACCATCAAAACATGAAGAACAAACATAGGCAAAAATGGAAGAAAAGGAACCCCACCAAACTGAGATTCCTAAAGGTACGTTCCCGTCCCTTTTCGAATATGAAATTATATCCTTTTCCCCCTTGCATTGAAAAATAATAGGAAGAATGAGGGCATTCGACATGCTGGATTGTTAAGAGAATCGTGTACTGAGGAAAGGGGACATCAAGTTAAAGGATGACATAAGATCAAACTCGATCAACCTAAGCTGACTTCATTGGAGGATAGAGACATAGTTAAAAGATGAAAACCCTCCAAGCAAGGCGAACAAGCATCGCCTTCAAGTTGTCAAGAATATACTAAGGCGAGATAGCACAACGACCATACATAAACCACCTTGAGCAATAGACCGGCGTCGGGCCACCGACGTTAAACAGATGCGCTGCTTTGGAGGCAACCCAAGGGAAGTTAGTTTCCTTTTTCTTTTCTTTTTATTGTTTGTTTGTTTTAATTTCTCTCTCAATGCAATTTTGTCATACATTTGGGACAATGTAAGATTTAAGTATGTGCGAGGGATTAGTAGTTTGTTTATTGCTTTCATATTATAAAAATCCAAAAAAAATCAAAAAATTTAAAAAAATCACTAGCACATGATGATACCTAATTGATAGCATGCATGTTTTTGAAAATAGGCGAATTGCTAACCTTGGAACACTTTGAGCTCTAATGCAAATTATGCTTTGACATAGTAATTGAATATTTTGAGCATGAAATTGTCATGACTTGTGAATTGTGCATAGCGTAGTGAAAGTTTTGTGAACTTTGTGGTAGTCTTAGGAAGTCTCTGATACATGCTAGAACTTAACAACATACTCTTTGAGGCGTATGTCTAGACTACTTGCGAGCATGAAAATGATATAGGCGATCTTTGATGCGTTTGAGCCTTTCAAATCTATCATGTAAACAAAATCAATCACTAGTGTCCCTTTTGAGTTGTATGCAAAAAAAAAATTATGGTTGTGTGCTAAGCATACAAACAATCCTCATTCGACATTCTTTGACTAGCTTATCATCTTCTCTAATGAGCCTAAATATATTTTTTTATCCATACCTTTGAAATGAGTATGATGTGTTTCATTCACATGCACTTGTTATCCTTGATTCAAATATTTGTGAACTTTATTGTCAAAAGAATGAGATGCATGAAAGAAATGGGGATGCCTTGAGAAAATATAGAAAAACATGACTCCAATGGGAGCCAATGCACAAGAGAAAATGAATGAAGTATACCTTGCAAAAGATACAAGGTTTGAAAAAATTCATGCAAAAAGAGAAGCTTATATTGTGCATATCATTATACTATCTTGTTTGATATATCCTACATTTTCTTTCATAAGCTAATACCTAGGCTAAGCTACAAGCTAATAAAGACCTACTTGATTTGTGCTTGTAAGTTGTTAAGATAGTGCAGAAGAGTGTGCAAGTGAACTTATACTTGTGTTAGTGTACAACTTGAGCTACTATGAGTTTATATTGATTGGATCTATAATATGTGCATGACAATTGTTTATGATTACACACGCACGTTCACTACTTTGTTGTATGAAATGTATAGTGATTGAACTTGTTCCATTGTTAGCTTTTCAACGTCTTTCATAACTATGCATGTTTATAATTGTTGAGGCAACAAAAGTGAGGATAAGTTTTTTCATCAATAAACTATGATCCACAAAAAGATTTTAGTTTTGGTCTGATTTACTCGAGGACGAGCAAAGTTTAAGAATGTGGGTATTTGATGTGTCTAGAAATAGACATGTTTTATGTGTTTTAACTGTCAAAGATTAGGCATGATTTAATGGTTAACTTGATATTGATGGTGCTTATCATACATTTGGTCATATGTAGGAAAAATGCGAAGAAAATGAGCTAAAATGATGGAAGAGGGAAGAAAGTTGCAGAAAAGAGAAAAAAACCAGAATCCTAGACACATCACTCCTTCACCTCGATTTTCTTCATGTTTGAGCAATATTTAGAAATATGGTCAACACGAAAGTTGTAGAACTTTCGGTTATGTTCATGTGGGCAGCTAACACATTGAATTTGGAGATGGTATGAAAAAATTATGGCAAAAATACGAAACTATGGTGCAGCAAATAGAAGACAGCCGCCATAGGCGAATGATTTTATGCGCCCTAGGCGCCTGTCAGGCCAATTTTAGACTTTCGGATAGAAACATAGGCGCATGATTTTACGCGCCCTAGACGCCTGCAGAGTCCTGAAAAAAGGAAACTCGAGCTTTCCTTGCACAATTTGATTCATACTATAATTCTTTAGCCTCCCTACCATATAACTCGAAAACCGGACTTTATTATTCATTAGATAGCTAGGGTAGAATAGTTTTGACTAGTTTTAGAATTTTTCTTTCAAGTTTTCATAGACGACTACGAAGATCGAAGTGAAGGCGGGATTGACAACCTCGACGAGTGGATATCCGATTAGTTTTCGTCTTTCCTTTGCTTTGTTTAATGTTTTCTAGAATAAATTTTATTTTTTATTGGATTACGAGTAGCTATTTTTTTAGTTCTTGGTTGAGGAAGACAATAACTTGGATATATTAATCTTGGGGAGATCCTTCTTCTTTAATTATCAATTTTGATTAAATATAATGTTTTCCTAAGTTTTATTTATATGATTTGTGTTTGATTATTGAAGTGACAACCTAATAACTTGCATGTAATCTATTGCTAATTAGATATCGAATAAGAGATTATTTGAATAATCTAATTGAAGAAGCGACTAAGACTATATTTTCTGTTCTTGAATTTATTAAGTTCTTAGGGAAAACAATTGACAAAATTAATATAAACCGCTTGTGTTTGTGTTATTTAGATTCATCACTCACTAGTTTGAAAGCTATCATTGAATTAATCTTAACTGCTGCTTTTTGGTTAATAATTGATACGAGCTGAATTGAGTGTTGGTTTCTATTTGACTAGGAATAAGGTGAGTGATGAATTGAATTTCCAATTGATGAATCTTCAAATGAAATTGAGCCTTTTGAGAATCGATGAAATAGATGATAATATACAAGATAGAGTCGACCGATATCAATAATCGCTTTCAATAGTTTCGTAACTTTGCTTTAATTCACTAGTATAAGTCAACATTCACAACCCCATTGTTTATTGCTTTTGTTTTGATTTTCATTAATACAAAGCTTCACGTCTCCTCGTGGGATCGATTCATACTCACGCTACTACATTTTTGTTATCAATCTTGAGATTGAGGGGGGGTTAATTTGGGCGTACACGATAAACGCTACCATAGACTAGCTCTAGCATCCCGAACCACTATATTCCCTTATTTTTTTGCAAACTTATACCTTTCAAATGTTGCCTCATTATTGTTCTTCTTCAGCTCTCTATAGGCATCACTCTTGATTCGAATAGCCTTCTTCACGTCTTCATTACACCATGATGCGTCCTTACTTGGTGGATCATATCCTCTTAACTCACCAAGCAACTCTTTAGCTGTCATCTTAATGCCACCAGTCTTTTTGTTCCAGGTGGTACCAAGACTAATCAAATATATCATATAAAAATTGTTTATAATAAAAAGTAGTCACACATAAATATTTTTAACAAATTTATTTCCACCGAAATTATTTCTTAACAAAGATAGTATCATAATTGAATAAGTGGCTTTTACACAATTTTTTATTCAAACAAAAGTTTAGGACTAATATTGATTAAAAACAAAAGTTTGTGATATTAACCACAATTTTCATCTTACAACATTTTATTACTTTTAAAAGTTTGAAGCTAATATTATAAATACCCTATTTTATGGGACCATTTTTTTAAATTTATACATATTTTATTCATGGATAGCTTAATCTATTAATTGCACGAATTTTTTAAATACTTTTTTAGTAGTTTTAAATAAAATTTTGAAATGTTTTCAAAACCCAAATTCTTCCCTTTAAAAGATAAAAAAAATTGAGAAATCGAATACAATTTATTATGTTTTGGCTTAAACCCAAAAAAATTAATTTAAAAGAGATAATTAATTTGTCGTATATTTAACTTTTTTGTGAAGAAGCCATTTAAGGTAGTAAATGGTTTTATGTGTGCAATAATTGCAATCAAGGCATTAAATAGATCACGAAGCTGCGTGCTTCTTCACATAGAAATCCAAGTCAAAACACGGCCGCAGCCGGGAACGAAACCAGGATTTTAAGCTGTGGCTGTATGACAACATTTGAGCTTCATATTCGTTGAGCATGTGTATTGATTCTTTGTTTTATTTTTGGTCGGAATGGGATTTACGGCATTTAATAAAAATTTGAAAATCATATTATTTATTTATTAATTATTAATAATTAAAATAAAATAAAATAGGCAAATTTGTAACTTTTTTTATAAGCACTATAACCCAACATGACAATTCATCCAAGAGCAAAAGTGTGCATGTTTATAACAACATGACTATTTCACTTTTTTATTTACAAATTCTTACGTACAAATTATTATCCCCATTTTCGGATATCGTATATTTCCTGAACTTCTGTAAAATTCATATGTTTATGTACATGTAACAAAAATAGGAAACTATGGATCATGGTTACTGGTTAGCTTGCATGGTCGCGGATGTTGCAATTTCAATTCCATTAACATTTTCCGGAACAGTAGCGGTTATTGTCACATTGTTTTTTAAAATTAAAAATAATTAGATAATTTGGACAAACTTTTAAAAAAAAGTTGAAAAATTTTAAAAAATTGTTCTGCAACTACCGCGATGCCCATGAAATTGCTTTTTATAGTCACATCCGTTTTAGCTGGAAAACTTTACTGTTGCAGTTATCGATGTTGCGAATCATGCTACGAATTTTCCAGATCAAACACCTAATTTTCTAATGACATGTAAAATTATTTTGAAATTGGATGAAAATCATTCGTTTATTTTCTTTTCTTTTTTTTTTTTGGAAAAAAAAAAAGGGGCCTCCGCAACAATAGATGGGCCAGTCTATAATATCCGGATGAATGGACTTGTTTGATCCACACAGACAAGCTTAAATCCACACAAATGTGAACTATGAGTGGGCCATCGCACCGACAATTGTAGGCCACGACCCATATCACGCTGGCCCATACTTCCTCACCATTTGTTGGCATAGGATGTTTTTACCTTATTTTGAATTACTAAAAATATATCATAATAAAAAAATAAAATATAATTCGAGATGTGTTATGATCAGGAGCGGACGCAGGATTTTCGGGAAGAGTGGTGCGGGGAAATATTAACATAAAAATAGAGGCCAAAAAATTTTTAGGGGTCAAAATATAATTTGAGAGGGGGAACAAATTAATTTTTGAGAGGTAAAGTACAATTTTTAGAGGGTAAAACTGTAAATATTTATTTTGGCGTTGCCCACCCGGATTTTTTTTTTACATTTTCTGAAAATGCTAAAAACACTTATTTCAAAATTTTGGAATTAAAAAATAATTGACACCAGACTCTTAGGTACGGCCAAATCATGTCCATGCCTTGAAGGATTCGTCCAACCATAAGTTAACATTCGACTTTGTTTGGACATGAAAATAATTATATATGTGGGGTTTGAATAATAATAGTTAGATTTTCAAGGATTATATTATTGTCTAGATTTTAGCAACCAAACACAGCCGTAACCCATGATGTGCTGGAGCCAACTCCTATTACATGTTCCCTTTCTCTATAATTATAACCCAAGGAAACATATGCTCGGTGGGCAAGAAACACCTTCTTCTATTAAATTTGAAATTAAATGGCTACAATAATATATAGCCCGTAATATATACCATTTGGTACACTTATAAAAGTGTGATCAATAAATACTTTTAAAATTAACTTTTTTTTCGGATGCCTGGTATAGGGGTGCAATTTGAGTAGTATTTATTTCAAGCAGTAGTTCGAATGAATAGCTCGCAAACATGCTCAAATCATTCGAGCCAAATTCAAGTTAAAAATATTTAACTCTTCGAGTTCAAATTTGAGCATTAAAATTTGCTTGATATTCATCTTGATTCGGTTCGTTTTGCACGCTCACACTTGGGATTAGTGAGGTCTAAAAACTCACACACTTGAGATTCTATTGTGCAGCTGAACTATGTCTTTTTCAAAATCGTTATGTGGTTGATGCCTTAATAAATTTGACTTCTGACTGAAAGAAGCAACCGTTCAAGCAGAAACGACCTAGAATTGGGATCGACATGATAACACCCATGTTGCTTATGCTGCCCAAATAGGGTTTGTGTAAGTAATGTGATTCAAGGAACCGAAACCCATATTTTTTTTTTTGAAAATCCAAATTTAAATAATAAGATTAATATTTGCTCACCACCCCGCCCTGTTCTTTTAATTTTTCTTAACATGTATTCGGATGGATCAATTTGGAGATGATAATTTCAAATCCATAATAATAAATCCAGCGAGTATGTTTGGGTAAATTGACTTGAAATCTATATCTATCATTTTTAAACTATTTCTTATGTCATTGTAGTGGAATGGAGTCTTTTTTTTAGATTCAAATCTTTCGATCCAAATTTTATATTTTATCTATTTTTTATGATATATGTTATAATAAAATAAAAAGTTCACACCTCTTGTTAATAAAAAAAAAATAGAACTTTCAGTTTTTTCAATGATTAATAGATCCCTCTGGCTGGCTCTGCTTCATATTTGTCATAGCGCGTAAAATAAATAATTAAATACATGGAATCTTAAAGATGGGAGAGAATGGAGGTGAAGTGGAATGGACCCGACCCGTTTACTTTTGTGTACCATGTTGTTGCTGGTCTTTGAGACAGGATATTGAATTCTTTACAGGTGGCTGCGAGCTGCTTCAACCGTCCCCTACGTCAAATTTTACGTTGCAATGTTGTAAATACAATTTTATCGGTGTAATCTTCAATTTTGCGGGGTGAAAAATATAATTTTAGGGATAATAAGATATTTTTCACCCGGCTGTGTGTCTGCCTTCGAATATATATATGAATTTCTCGTTAATATTAATATATAACTCAAATATATACCACCGTTAAATTGTCATTAAACATAATTATCATGATACATGCACAATGTATCAAAATTATTCCCACCAAGTGTTTTCAATATCGGACCATGTTTGATAGGCTCAAAAATCTTGCCCTTACTTGTTATAGATTCGATGGCTTCAATTGGATGAACCACTCGTTCAACGGTAATGACATTAACATGATGTAATATATATATATATATTTTAAAAAAAATATACCATGTATCTGACATAGTTTCAATCACAATATAAAAAAAAGTACCATTAAACCAATATAACATTGTTAAGCTTCAAACAATCAAATCAAAAGAATGTCCAACCTAAAGAAAAACAATAAAACATCTTAAAGACAATAAGCAATTGTAAAAAAGAACAATGACCCAAAATCATAAAGAAAATATTTTTAAAAAATATAAAATAATTCGCATCTTTTATAATTTTACGAGAAACTAAAGCTATTTATATATAATATATAAGAGACCTATTATAGAATTATATGAAATTATTAATAAGACACGCATAAAATATTAAATTAGATAAATATATTTTTGTTCTAAAAATTTGGCTAATCATTTTAGCAAAAATAAAAAATTTTAAAAAAAAAATCGAAAAGGAAAAGAATGAAAGAATCAGTCGGTTTGTCGGTCAACCGGTTCATTGGTCGGCCGCTTGGATAGGTTCAACCGGTTCCCACTGGTTTCTTAGCAGAACAATTTAGAGGGTCAATCAGGTCGGAATAAGCATCAGTCACAGGATAAACTGATTGAACTGACTAGTTCGGTTCGGTTTTCATAACAGTGCTCCCACCCAACGCCACCCCAACTTGGTTTTGTAAATTATATTCTTTTATTCTTTAAACGCTTCAATTCTAACTAATTTGCATTTAACACCTTAAATAACACTATACAGATACGTAATATCCTTAAAAAGTAAACTACAAAGCATAAATTTAAATTAATGTAATTTTTCACCTACAAATTTAATGTTTAAAATTTTATACATAGCACGTTTTAAATACATAATAAACTTTTTACAATATTTTTAGGCATAGACAAACGTATAAAAGTTTAATTAGTAATTTAATATAAAGTAAGGGTAAATTTTTTTAAAAAATGTCTCATATAATAGAAGGTTCGATCCATATTCCGCTCCATTAATGAAAGGGCTATTTGACATATCTATTATTCTATATAGACTTAGATTCTAATAAGAGCAGGAGTTTTTTCAATACTTATTCCAAAATTTTAATATATCAAATTAGTCCCTCAAACTTTATTTTGTAATAAAAAATTGTCTCACATATATGTTTTTAACAAATTTAATCTCACGTAAATTATTTTTTTAACAAGGTTAGTATCATAACTGAATAGAAAGCTATAGACCACTTTCAAATAAAATCAAAAGTTTTGGGACTAATATCGATTAAAACAAAAGTTTGAGACTATTTTTTATAAAAAAAAATAATTTATGGACCATGTTGATTAGTCCTACATTTGTTATTGGTTTTACAAATACCCATTGATGTGATCCGTTATTTTACGTGTTTGGTAGAATTAGATGTTTACGAAAAATAAAAGGAATACACCAAGATTTTTTACGTGGAAAACCCTCGAATTGAGAGAAAAACCACGGGACCTAGTCCAGTATAAAGCTTCACTATAAATATTGATGATTTACAGGACTTCTAGACACAAAAAATAATTGTTCAATGACTTACGCAAACTGTTTATAAAAATAACAGAAAAGACCGAACAGACATAAATTTGCTCTCTTCGGAGTCTTTTTGCCCAGAAAATTCCAACCCCTTCTGTGATGACATCCGCAGGGTATTTATAGGACTATTCCTAGTGATTGACTCGCGGGAGATCCGGAACACGATGTCCTCTGATCGTGGCTTAACTGGAGCCCAACACGTCCGAGAAATCCGCGCCCCATTATTGCACGTTCATTCACGCCGGTTAATTTGTTAGTTATTCCCGGGTCTTCCGCTAATCTTTGACCAGAAAACCGAGGAGGGTTACAGCTGCTCGGTAAAACCCTGCTCGGTGCTTTCCGTTCGGTGCACTATGTTCGGTATATGTCTTTGTTCGGCCCTTGAGGGATTTTACCCGAGGAGGTCAATATGTCATATGACATCACCTCACCCCCCTAAAGTAAAGCAAGACGAGACTTTTGAAGTCTTGTTTTATTGCTTTCGGGTAAAATCCAAACTTAACCTGCTCGGGATATTTTAACCGCCTAATTTTCCCGCCTAAACATTTCAAAACTCTGGCGACTTTTCGTTTCCCGAGGTACATCTATAACCGTTCATGGGATTTATTTTGAACGGTGTCGATTTAACGACTGTTCAAGTGGCCCCCCACTATAAATACTCGCTCATTTTGTTGATTTAACTTACTTTTCTGCAATTCGCTTCCGAGCTAGCATTAGACGTCCGACCAACTTTTCCTTCCTACTTATTTCCTTTCCACTCATCAAGTATGTCTTCTTCTGACGATTATTCGAAAACTATAGATATGTTCGAGGAGGAGGGTATCCTAAGTCCCTCTCCTCGTCATTCTTCTTCATCTGATAGTGAAGAAACTTCCAGCTCGTCGTCAGCCCCTGATGCTCGCAGAGAAGAGCTTCAGGCTGCGACAGAACAGGATCTGATAAAGGCCCGTGTTCCCTGGTTTGAGATATTTGAATCCGGGATTAAATCACAACGGCACCTATCCAGTATCCAAACTAAATGGGGGATTTCCGAGGGGACGTCTATTATAGTTCCCCCTCCCGGATCTCGTCCCCACCTGCCTCCCGAGGGTTACTTTCCCTTCTACATAGACCAACTCCGAGGGGGACTTCGCTTTCCTATCCCTCCTTTTTTTTGTAGATGTTGCTTCCTATTTTGCCATCTCTCTAAGTCAGTTATTCCCCAACAGTTATCGATTGCTGGCGGGGTTTTACATAGTCTTATCCTTTTTTGGCTTTTCTCCTACTCCCGAACTCTTCCACTGTTTTTTTCAATTAAATCGAAAGGAGATCGGGCTTTTTTACTTTTCTTCTCTAACAGGGATGGGTTTTCTGAAAAATTACCCATCCTCCATAAAAAATTGGAAAAGATTTTTCTTCTTTGCTCGCCCACTCCAACCCTGGGATTGTCCCATGGAGTGGAAAGAAAACTTACCGAAGGGCAAGTCAATCAAGGGGCTACTTGAGGGAGAAACATATCTGTCAGTTCGTCGTAAGCTTGGCGATCAGTGTTTTAACCTTGGGGAGCTGATTGACGACGGACTGCTGTACTTGTTCCAGCTTAGTCCTAAGGGTGTTTCCCTAAAAATGCCCCTCGGTGAGTATTTACCGAGCATCTTGCTTTGTTTGCTTATTTTGCGTTAACATGCTTGAATAATTGCTATGATGTTTCCTTCTTGCAGAAAACAAGATGTTGAAGGCCAAGATTGCTGCCAGCCTGAAGAAAATTGCCGCACCAGAGAAGGCTACCAAACCGACCACTGGGACAAATCCTCCCCCATCTGTTACACATGCTCCCCCAGAAGAGGTGATCGAAGTACCGGAAACGGAAGCCTTAATTCCTCGATCACTGAAGAGGGCGGCCCCCGAGGGCCAAGGTTCTTCCTCTAGACTTCCTCCTGCCAAGAAAACTCCTTCTCCTCGAATCTCCCTTACCCATCGAGCTAGTCCACCTCTTCAAACTCGAGCTGTTTCTCAACCTGCTCCTGGTGGTTCTAGCTCTTCTCGGCCAACCTCCCGATATCATATACCCGATTGGGTTTATCCCCCCAACGTTCCCATTCTGAGAAAACCGGACCCCAAAATTTCTCACTCCATTATTTGCAATTGGGCCAATTCTCCCGACCGCAAATACCTCGGAGGATTGGCCTTCAGCAATTTGATAAATGATTTCTCCACTTCCCTCACTCAGGTAACTTATATTCATTTCTATCCGATGAACTTTTTGCCTTCGGTAGATTGACTTCATTTATTTTCTTGCAGACCAATTTAATGGCAGGCGAGATTATGACTCGCTTCCAATCTATGAGGTCCTCAGATGGGGAGAATCAGAAACATCTCAAGCAGCTAGAAGGTATCGGCGAAGAGATGAAGAAATCCATAAGGCTACTGGAGGAACAATACTCTGCTGCCGTTGCTGCTCGGGATAAGACAGTGGCAGCTCTCGAGGAAGCGCACAAGAAATTAGCCGACTTTGAGGAGGCTAACACCACTTTATCCGGGCAGTTCAGGTCCGTGACTGAAGAGAATAGATCCCTCTCAGAGCAACTTTCACAAGAGAAATCATTGCGAGCTGAACAGGGCAAAGCCCTTTCTGAACAGCTTGACCAGGAGAAACTATCTCGGGCAGCTCAGATCGAAGAATCCTGGCTCATCAAGAAAGAAGAATTTATGAAGTCTGAAGAGTATGGTGATATTCTGGGCGAACGCGCTGCCAAGTTTCTTAACTATGGCTTTGAAGCGTCTGTTCGTCAATTTAAGGCCGCTGGCTATCCTCCTGAAGGAGCTTCAACGGACTTTATAAATGTTGATGAGGCCCTGAATACCGTTCCCGATGAATTTCTCCAGCTGTAGATTTAGGGCTATACCTCTTTTGTTTTAATTTGTAATCTTTTGATGATAACATTATGACTTTCCTCGTCTTCTTACCCTCTTGTGCAAACTAGTCTCTCCATCAAGCAAAATTTTAAGCAAATAAAGCTTGATTAGAAAATATCCTGAAGTAACAGAGCTCGGGGAAAAAGACATCCCGAGCAGATAAATATGGTCGGGCTTTAGAGAGAACATCCTCAGCATAATAACATGATACAACTTAAGTTTAAACATTGACCAAACATCCCAATCCAATGAGTAAACCCAACATTGCTCGCTACCCCGAGCACAATAACTTAGTATTTTTAAGTTTAAACGTTGACCAAACATCCCGATCCAACGAGTAAACCGAACATTGCTCGCTACCCCGAGCACAATAACTTAGTATTTTTAAGTTTAAACGTTGACCAAACATCCCGATCCAACGAGTAAACCGAACATTGCTCGCTACCCCGAGCACAATAACTTAGTCCCATTTTAGGTTCAAATACAGACCAAACTTCCCGATCCTGTATTTAACCTGCCAACAATGGACTACACATAAGCTCGCTACCCCGAGCACAATAACTTAGCCCCATTTTAGGTTCAAATACAGACCAAACTTCCCGATCCTGTATTTAACCTGCCAACAATGGACTATAATATCATAAGCTCGCTACCCCGAGCACAATATCATGGTATTTTTAAGTTTAAACGTTGACCAAACATCCCGATCCAACGAGTAAACGATGGTATTTTCAAGTTTAAACGTTGACCAAACATCCCGATCCAACGAGTAAACGATGGTATTTTCAAGTTTAAACGTTGACCAAACATCCCGATCCAACGAGTAAACCGAACATTGCTCGCTATCCCGAGCACAATAACTTAGTCCCATTTTAGGTTCAAATACAGACCAAACTTCCCGATCCTGTATTTAACCTGCCAACAATGGACTATAGTAACATAAGCTCGCTACCCCGAGCACAATAACTTAGTCCCATTTTAGGTTCAAATACATACCAAACTTCCCGATCCTGTATTTAACCTGCCAACAATGGACTACAATAACATAAGCTCGCTACCCCGAGCACAATAACTTAGTCCCATTTTAGGTTCAAATACAGACCAAACTTCCCGATCCTGTATTTAACCTGCCAACAATGGACTATAATATCATAAGCTCGCTACCCCGAGCACAATATCATGGTATTTTTAAGTTTAAACGTTGACCAAACATCCCGATCCAACGAGTAAACGATGGTGTTATTAAGTTTAAACGTTGACCAAACATCCCGATCCAACGAGTAAACGATGGTGTTATTAAGTTTAAACGTTGACCAAACATCCCGATCCAACGAGTAAACGATGGTGTTATTAAGTTTAAACGTTGACCAAACATCCATCCAACGAGTAAACCGAACATTGCTCAGTAAAAGGGAATTTATTTTAAAAAAAAATACATACGGAAACAGCAGTGATAACTGAAAGATTACACGAAATACTTTCTTAAATTATGAATGTTCCAAGGTCTCACCAGTTCCCGACCTTCATGATCTTCCAGCCTGTAGGCTCCTCTTCCAATCACCCCTTTTATTTTATAGGGGCCTTCCCACTTGGGTGCTAACTTCTTCACTTCCCCCGTGGGATTGATTCTTCGCAGCACTAGATCTCCCACCTGAAAAGCCCTCGGGCGAACCCTCCGATTGTAAGCATTGGTCACCCTTATTTTGTACAATTCCACTTTAGCCAAGGCTTTCTCTCTTAATTCCATAATCCCATCTAACTCCAACTTCCTTTTTTCTTCATTCTGATCGGGATCGTATCTTTGTACCCGAAGAGACTCCACTCCAATTTCTACTGGAATGAGGGCCTCAGATCCATACACTAAGCTGTATGGAGTCTCTCCTGTGGATACCCGAGGAGTCGTTCTATAAGCCCATAAGACCCCGGGTAATTCATTTACCCACTCCCCTCGAGCCCCTTTAGTCTTGTCTTGATCCCGTGCAATAAAATCCGATTAATCACTTCCGCTTGCCCATTTGCTTGAGGATAGGCGACTGAAGTGAAGACTTGTTTAATTTTCATATCTTTGCACCATTCTTGTATCCTTCTTCCCTGAAACTGTCTTCCATTGTCGGAAATTATTCTTCGAGGTATTCCGAAACGGCATACTATGTTTCTCCATAAAAATCTGATGACTTCTTCCTCAGTTATTTTAGCCAATGGCTCGGCTTCCACCCATTTAGTGAAGTATTCAACGGCTACTAGGAGAAATTTTCTCTGCCCTGTAGCGGGAGGAAATGGTCCCACGATATCCATTCCCCATTGATCAAAGGGACAGGAAATGATGCTACTATTAAGGATTTCCGCAGGTACATGGGATAAATTCGCATGCCTTTGGCAATTAATGCATTTCTTCACAACTTCCTCAGCGTCTTCCCTCATCGTCGGCCAATAATACCCAGCTCGGATAGATTTCTGATACAACATGTTAGCCCCTACATGATTTCCGCAACATCCTTCATGAATCTCCCTTAATAAATGCTCCCCTTCTTGCCTCGAGGCACATTGTAAAAAAGGACTTGAGAATCCTTTCTTGAACAACTTGCCTTCTATCAACACAAATTGGTTCCCCATTCTTTTAACTTTAGCAGCTTCCTTTGAGTCAGGAGGCATAACCTTTGTCTTCAAAAATTTAATAAGATGCTCTCGCCAATCGGATATAATACATGGCTCCACACTCATTATGCTATTGACGGATATATGAGAGATCAAAAGCTCTTGCACGAGCACATTCCTGTTCTTCCATTCGTGTACCGAACTAGCTAATTTTGCTAATTCATCGGCACGAGTATTCTCTTCCCTTGGTATTTGCGTTAATTCCACCTCTTGAAATTGAGCTATCATTGCTCGCACCTTTTCCACATACCTTCTAAGCTTCTCTTCTTTCACCTTGTATACCCCCTTCACTTGATGGACAACCAACATCGAATCCATAAAAGCTTTTATCCTCCTGGCTCCAGCGTCCAATGCTATTTGGAGGCCTGAAATGATAGCTTCAAATTCAGCTTCATTGTTTGAGGAAAGAAATCCAAACTGGACGGCAACCCTGATTTCTTCCCCTTCAGGACTAATGAGTATGACACCTGCTCCACTTCCCAATCGGGTAGATGATCCATCTACAAACAAACTCCATTCTTTTTCCTCCGGAGTATGAGTGACTTCCACCAGAAAATCTGACAGAGCTTGAGCTTTGATTGTAGTTCGGGGTTGATAAGTGACATCAAACTCACTCAGCTCTGTGGCCCACTTCACCATCCTCCCTGATATTTCGGATTTGGATAAAAGTCTACCCAAAGGAGTGTTTGTTATTACCATGATAGGATGAGACAGGAAGTATGGCCGAAGTCTTCTCGCTGTGGTGACTAGAGCTAACGCCAACTTTTCAATTTCAGGGTATCGTTGCTCGGCTCCTTGCAGGGCTCGGCTGACATAATATACAGGCTGTTGTTGTCCTGACCTTTCTCTGATTAACACGGAACTAATCACCTCTTTGGCCACCGATAAATACACGAGAAGCGTTTCCTTAGGATCAGGCTTGTTTATCAAAGGTAACTGAGCCAAATAATCTTTTAGATCCTCGAAGGCCTTTTGGCATTGGTCATTCCACTCGAACTTGACTCCTTGCCTTAATGTTTAAAGAAAGGCAAACTCCGATCAGCTGATCGGGATATAAATCGGCTCAGTGCCGCTATTCTTCCCGCTAATCTTTGCACTTCATTTAGTGTTCTCGGGGGGTTCATTTCTCGTATAGCCCGGATTTTCTCCGGGTTAGCTTCAACACCTCTTTCCGTGACCATGTACCCTAGAAATTTGCCGCTACGAATCCCGAAAGTGCATTTTGCGGGATTCAACTTCATGCCATATTTTCTTAAAGTGTTGAAAACTTCTTCCATATCTTTGACTAAGTCCTCGGCTTTTCGGCTCTTGATCAGGACATCATCAACATATACTTCCACATTCCGACAAATTTGTTCTTTGAACATTTTATCCATCAACCTTTGATAAGTGGCCCCCGCATTTTTCAATCCGAAGGGCATTACCACATAACAAAAGGTTCCTCCTGCTGTTATAAAACTTACTTTTGATTGGTCCTCCTGTGCCAAAGGGATCTGATGATATCCTTGATAAGCATCCATAAGACATAATAATTCATGTCCAGCAGTAGAATCTACAAGCTGATCGATTTTGGGCAGAGGATAACAATCTTTGGGACATGCTTTATTCACATCCCTAAAATCCACACACATTCTCCATTTATCACCAGCTTTAGGCACCAAAACTACATTCGAGAGCCATGTAGGGAAACCGATCTCGCGAATGTGGCCTGCCTTTAACAACTCTTCTATTTGCTTAGCAATGACCGCGTCCTTTTCTGGTCCAAAATGCCTTCTCTTTTGCCTTATTGCCCGAACATTTGGGTCCACGTTGAGGCGATGTTCGGCAACCTCAGGTCTTACTCCCACTAAATCAGATGTACTCCATGCAAATACATCCACGTGTTGATTTAAACAATTAACCACCTTTTCCCGTAATTCTGGATCAAGTTGGGATCCTACCCTCGTAATTCAAGTAGGGTGACCCATCTCGATGTTGAGGAACTCCTCTTCGGGTATTACTCGCTCCTCCTCGCCTCGCTTCCTCTTTTCACTTCCTCCCCGTTCTCTTCCTTCGTTATTCTGCTCTCTTTCTTGCCTTAACTCTTGTACGTAACATTTCAGTGATGAGCTTTGATCACCTCTTACTTGCCCCACCTATTCTCATACTGGAAATTTCATGGTTAGATGATAGGTGGAGGCAACAGCTTCGAAAGCAGCTAGGGCTGGTCTTCCCAATAATACATTGTAAGAAGATGGTGCATCCACAATGAGGAAATTTATCATCTTTGTTTTGATCCTTGATTCTTCACCCAATGTAACTGGTAGAGACACCTGCCCTATCGGATTTATGACTTCCCCTGTAAATCCGTGCAAGGACGTATTCACTTTCAATATAGGTAAGCTTCCCAAGTCCATTTGGTTTAACGTGCTAAGAAAAAGTACATCCGCCGAACTTCCTGTGTCCACGAAAATCCTCTGCACATTATAATTAGCCACTGTAGCAGAAATAACCAACGCATCATCATGAGGAAAATGGATTCCTTGCAGATCTGAAGGCCCAAAAGATATGGACGGACCCCCATGTACATGACTGGGGTCAAGAGATAGCACTTGAAGCTTCCGGGCGTGATTCTTTCTTGCTCTGTTCGAATCTCCACCCGACATCCCTCCGGATATCATGTGTATAGTTCCCCGATTAGGGGTATTGTTCAAGGTTTCTTCTTCTCCCTCTGCTCTTTCTCCCCGAACTGACCAAGGGACTGGCTGAGGTGCTCCTCTTCCGGGATTTATGTTAACTTTAGGAGTGAAATTATTGTCTTTGAACTCCTCGTTAAATCCCCGCCCTCCATCAGACTCAATAGATCTCCCACCTCGGAAACCTCCTCCTCGACATCCTCTTCCTCGGAAGGCCCCTCCTCGGATCATTCCTCCTCGGAAAGGTCCCCCCCTATGAGGTCCACCCCACCCCCTCTTCGGCATACTTTGGTTCATAGCTACTTCCCGATGAGGTCTCATCGGTAGAAATTGGTCAAAACTTCTTTTGATTGGCTCCACTGGTTTATTCTTTCTATTCACTTCCTCCCCAATTTTACCATCTCTTCTTTGTTTCATCCTTTGGGCTTCTTCCAAATTAATGTACTTGGAAGCTCTTCCCAACAGTTCATCATAATCAGAAGGTGGTTTTTTCGCCAAAGATCGGAATAAGTCTCCTTCTTTTAATCCTTGAATGAACGCGCTGATGAGTATTTCAGAGGTGACATGTGGAATATCCAGACAGGCATGACTAAATATTTTCAGAAAATCTCGAAGAGATTCCTTCTCCGCTTGCTTAATCCCGAACAGACTAAGAGCTGTTCTCTTGCAACTCCGGCTGCTTGCAAATTGATGCAAAAACAGAGAACTAAACTTCTGGAAAGAGTCTATAATTCTGGCTGGTAACTGATTAAACCATGCTTGCGCTGCACCCGATAATGTAGTCAAGAAAACCCGACACTTCACTCCATCCGTGAGTTGATGAAGAAGCGAAGCGTTTTCAAATCGAGACAGGTATTCTTCGGGATCTGTACCACCATCATAGTTTCCCACATTCAGAGTCCTAAAGTTTGGGGGCAAGGGATCGTCAACCACATGGGAAGCAAATGGAGTACTCCTCTGCGGAGGATATAGACGTCCTTCCATCTTGTTACGCATCTGCTGCATCTCACTTTTCAGCTCTTTCATTTGGCGATTTAGAGCTTTATCAGTTTCATCACTCAAATGACTAGGAATACTTCTAACTTCTTCAGGTTCTTTCTCAGGTTCCTTTTCAGGCTCCTGTCCGGAGGCCAACCCTCCTCCTTCTTCTTCTTGCACAGTTTCTTGATTCTGGGGAGGGGCCATAAATTGCCTCATAATCTCTCCGACAGTTTTGGTTATTATTTCTGTCAAATGCTCCATGGGCATTCCCCCAGCGGGAAATGACCGAGGAACATGTTGAGATGATCCCTCATCTTCTGGCTCTTCTCTGGGTTCGTCAAGCGAGTATGGATGGCAATTGGATCCGTTTCCCCTGGAAGCTTGCCCCCTACCTTTACCTCTGGCCATCTTGTCTTTTGATTTATCTTTTGTTAGAAAACTCGTACTACTTCAACGTCTTTGCCCTAAACTTCCCACAGACGGCGCCAATGATGTGATCCGTTATTTTACGTGTTTGGTAGAATTAGATGTTTACGAAAAATAAAAGGAATACACCAAGATTTTTTACGTGGAAAACCCTCGAATTGAGAGAAAAACCACGGGACCTAGTCCAGTATAAAGCTCCACTATAAATATTGATGATTTACAGGACTTTCTAGACACAAAAAATAATTGTTCAATGACTTACGCAAACTGTTTATAAAAATAACAGAAAAGACCGAACAGACATAAATTTGCTCTCTTCGGAGTCTTTTTGCCCAGAAAATTCCAACCCCTTCTGTGATGACATCCGCAGGTATTTATAAGACTATTCCTAGTGATTGACTCGCGGGAGATCCGGAACACGATGTCCTCTGATCGTGGCTTAACTGGAGCCCAACACGTCCGAGAAATCCGCGCCCCATTATTGCACGTTCATTCACGCCGGTTAATTTGTTAGTTATTCCCGGGTCTTCCGCTAATCTTTGACCAGAAAACCGAGGAGGGTTACAGCTGCTCGGTAAAACCCTGCTCGGTGCTTTCCGTTCGGTGCACTATGTTCGGTATATGTCTTTGTTCGGCCATTGAGGGATTTTACCCGAGGAGGTCAATATGTCATATGACATCACCCATATTCTACGAGACAATTTTTTAAATTTAGCATATAAAGTAATAATATACGTACATTAAATATTTTTGTAACAATAGATGCAACATTCAAGAATTTAAGAATTTAAAAATTTAACAATACATGCAAGATTCAAGAATTTAAGAATTTAAAAATTTAAGAATTCTCGATCAAGCAAATAAAAACCATGCACATGCAATGTCTCATAGAAGCACATCCAACGGCCATGATGAGCCTACCAAAGCATTACAATTCAAGAGCCGTCGAATGTGCCCATATCCAACTTTTAATCTTGCCGGCACATTCTTGTGTTTCAAGCAGCACACTCTTCCCCACCACTGCTTCTCATGTGACCGACCACTAAGCTTGCTTGACCTGGCAATGTCTTCTCTTTTACGCGTCGATTCATCAATTTAATTAATTCGATTTATTGGGGGTACAACAATTGTCTTGTTGTATGATCGATCGAACTTGGTGCTTGTGCTGTTGTGCAATTTAAAAGATTTAAGTTGCACGTTACCATCAACTATAGCTGTTGGTAAAGCGGCAAACGCTTGATCCTACAATTGGTATCAGAGCTAAGATTACGTGTTCGATTCCAATGAGATGCAAGGAGTGCAATTATTGGGAGGGGAATTGTTGGGGTACAACAATTGCATTGATGTGTGATCGATCGAAACATGATTGCTTGTGCTGATGTACGTTTTAAAAGATTTAAGTTGCACTATTATCATCAGCTACAGCTTTTGGTAAGCGGCAAGCGCTTGATCCTACACGATTCAATATATTTGGGATGCAACAATTTAAATATAGGTATATTGTTGGAAGATGAATTTTTGGCAATGCCTTCTCGTCAATTTAGAATTTATCGTGTGTTGTTTGCCTTTATTTGTCGTATTGAGACACGAGCTTCTTGTAAGATTTTTGTATCTGTTTTGGCCAAGTACTTATTGTACTCTGGCTTCGTTTAATGAAATATTTTACTGATAAAAAACCCACTTCTATATTTGATCTTATCAAGACAAATCCAGAAATAATTTAATTCAAATAGACTTAATACTTTTAAAAGTTTAATGAAGAGGGATGAAGTACGAGACGACTCAATGTGTTAATGGCCTGTAAACCCTATATACATTTTCATGAAATTTGAAGTATTTAACATATATAGTGGAGACAGCCCTTATTTACCATATGGGTCCTACATGTTTTGTTTCATTCATTATAAAACCTACTTTTTAATAGATCTCTCAGCACACACATTTAAAAAAAAAAAAAATATATTATACAGAAAGAAAACCAAGTATTCCATAATCACAAAATGGAGAAAACCAATGGTTTAGGTTTGGTACTCGAAACCGAGCTGAGGCTGGGGCTTCCCGGCGGTGAATTAGGGGAAAAGAATGAGAAGAAAAGGGTGTTTTCCGAACTTTCCAGCTGCGGCGAGAGGGAAGATGAGAACAAGAATCCGGTAGTGGGGTGGCCGCCGGTGTGTGCTTATCGGAGGAAGAGTAGCTTCAATGGGATGAAAATGTACGTGAAGGTTAGCATGGATGGAGCTCCTTTTCTTCGCAAGATTGATTTAAGTATTCATAAAGCGTATTCTGATCTTGTCACGGTTCTTGAGAAACTCTTTGGATCTTTTGATAATGGTAAGTTGTTTATTTTACTTTTATTTTCCAGTATTTTGGTTATTATATTCAGAGATATGATTTGGTTGATTCATTTTGGGATGAATTAAGTGACAGTTTAATTAAAGATTTATTTTGGCAATTCCTGCCATGCAAAACTGGAACTACGATGATCAAATATGAGAAAATCGATATTATTCGATTATGTTTTTTTTATAAGCCAAAATTTTATTAAAGAAGCACTGAGGTACTCGAGATTATTCAATTATGTACAAAGAATTCTTGCTATATTTAAGTTTTAATATATTAATGTGAGTTTTAATACTTTATAACCTATTTATTAAATTTTTTCAATTGATTACTAGTTTTTTGTGTGCAGTTTTTGAGTGCATTGACAGTTTTTGAGATGAAGTTTTACCTTATTTTTCTTTTTTTATTTATGATGTATATATATATATGAAATTTTACCTTATTTGCCTTTGTTTATTTATGATGCATTATTTATTTATTTTATAGTATGATTTATTTCGCAATTTCATATCGAGATCCCTAAGTCTCAATCCATTTATAATCAGGTTTAGGTCAAATTAAACTCATAAATCAATAGATTGGCTGAAACTACTTAAACTTATTTTCCGTACACTTATTTCTCGGAATAAACTTCAACAATTTCGATCTAATCTCAGACTTAAATGGAATCCATATAGGATCTAATTTAAATTGTAAGTTTTAATATATAATAGTGCCAAAGGCTTCCACACTGTTGGAAGCCTTCTTTTAAAAATTTTATTTTTTTTTTCCTTTTTTAAAACTTTCAAATTTATTGGGTCGGATCCCTTTTCTAAAATATTGGACGATGCCTTTTTTAAATATTGAGAAGTTTTTGGGTTTTTTAGGTTTTCTCAATTTGGATTTTTTTGGTCATTTTCAATTTTCTTAGTTTTACATTATTTGGATGTGTCTGATTTTAATTTTTTTTTGTTTTGTTTTTCAAATTTATTTGGCCGGATTCGTTTTTTAAAATATTGGACATGATGCTTTTTTAAAATATTGGGACTTCATTTTGTTTTTTTGGTCATTTTCAATAAATATTGTGAGTTTTTTTATGTTAAAATTTTCTTTGTTTTATTTTATTTGAATGTGTCTGATTTTAATACTTTACGGGGATATTTGGATCCATTAAAAAAGGGGAAGCATTCTTAATTTTTTTACTTTCTTTTCCAGGTAATTTGTGTTTTAGCCTTCTTTTTTAATTTTTTTTAACTTTTTCCCCAGACAGTTATATATATATATATATATTGAAATAATTTGATAGAATCTAAAGAATGAGATCTGAATTTAAATAAAATCTTAAGTACAAATCAATGTTTCCAAAAAGACAATTTTCTAGTAAAATAATTTTCGGGTGAGCTGTAACATAGGATGCAATTAACGTAGTGCAAAACGAAATTTACTTTACAATGAATTTGTTTATAGAAATGTCGGGAATCGTACACGCAAAATTTATATATGTATCTTATGATTTCAATATACATATATAACTCCTAGTCCAGTGATATATAGCCATTGATTATTGCCAGTGGGTAGGACTGAAATTGGTTCAAGTATTCTGACCTTTCGATTTTGTCGGTTTCGTTAAAACTCACTACCCATTTAGAAAATACTAATGTTTAATCCTGTAGTGTGCAGAAAAAACTTTAACCCATCCAAAAAAAATGGTTTAAATATTTCGAAAGAGGAAATCCTAAATTTTTAGTTAATTAAATGAATTTGATTAATTGGAATAGGGGAGGGATCCAAAGATGCAGAAAATTGTGAGTACGTTCCAATTTACGAGGACAAAGATGGAGACTGGATGCTTGTTGGAGATGTCCCATGGGAGTAAGTCTCTCTACCCAATTTTATTTATTTAATTAATATTTTAAAATCTTTTTTCAATTACTATTTAAAATAAATGTTTGTGAATTTAGTTATTGCCGACAAAGTAAAAATTGGAAAATAAAATTGAATTACGAGACAAGAAATGTGGAAAAGGACAATAAAGCCTAGTCAAGGCAAACAATATCATGTACATGTAGAAAGTTTGTAAGACCATACATCATTTCCATAGACAACCAGATTCCCACGTAACACATTTATTATGAAATGTCACGAAAAAATTTAATTACTTTGCGGTAAAAATTAATAAATTACACCATTTTCTTGAATCAGACCAACTATACACTAGTTAAATTAAATGAATATAACTCATTATATTTTCTAAATATAATTACTAGTATTTAGTTTATAGAGGGTTTATATAGATTTTTATTAGGCGTTTAATTTTTTAAAAAGACAGGTTTTATTAGTAATGACAAGAAATACACATTTCAATCACAAGAAATGTTCGATACAACCTCTAATTAAACAATGCAATACAAATCATCAACCAAGCTAATACCAATATTAATTCATTTGCAACTTCTAAGACATATGATGAGATCTATAAACCAAACTCTAATGGAAAAATGAAAGTTACCAGTGTTTTCAAAATCGGACTGGACATAAAATCTGTAAGGACCCCCGTGCCCTTAACCCGTAATTAGTGCATTAAGCCATACCATGAGTGCATATAATCATACCATCAGGGGAAAAACCCTATGCAAGTGCAACACCGTATGCTACCCAGAAAATTTCTTGCATTCAATTCCCAATATTCAAATTCCCCCTACCATTATTATTCACATAACATGCACCCACATAATACACTAATATGCTCTTAGTTCATTTAGCAATTTCCATAATTAATTGCATGCAACCATAATGAACAGAAAGAGGCCATAGCCCATTTATACATCCCATATACACGTAAGGTGTACTCAATGAATAAACGTGTATTTGATGCATAAAACACTATACCGGATACCGCTACTGGTACTTCTATCCTGGAAGCACCTTCCAAGCACAACTCGATCTCAACACTGGATCTGAGCGTCCATCCAGCCAGCTCTGGTACCTCGATCCTGGAAGTACCTCTAACCAAAAGCCCGAGCTCGACTCCAAAGCCGCTACACCTGTGTTACCTGCCCCAACAGAGACAGCCCCCACACGGGGTGAGCATACCAATACCACCAATCACAAAATAATAATATTGCAATTCATAATTTACAGAATGTAAATGCCATAATTTAAATGATACTCCCTGGATGGCAATACCCTCATCCGGGATCCCCCTGTATTGTCCCTGTTCTCAAAATAACCAAACTCATCAAATTCCCAAAGCCAGTTAATCGTCACATAGATTAACTAATACCGTTCTATTATACCAGTTCCATAATCAAAGGGATAAGAACATAATGTAAAAGACTATAGATATCGCATATATCTAACCAACAATTCCATGTTCTTATTTCATTGCTCGCTCCACAATAGCGGCATACTAAACCTCGCGCACGCTCAACAATAGCGGCGTCATAACCGATGGTCGCCCAATGGCGACCGCATCCCGAATCATTGCTCGCTCGAAGGCGGCACTGTATGATTCCCAATATATATATATATATATCCATTGAAGGCAAAGACCGTTTACCATGCATATCATTATCCATTTGAAGTAAATATAGTGCACCATGCATCTCAATATTTATCCAATGTAATTACCACATGCCAGACCACATGCCAGATATTGTAATGTCCACATAATACAATTACCATACACCATGTATTCCAATGCCCATTTAATACCATTATCACAAACTATGCATATTACAGTTGCAATACTATAATAGGCTATGCTCGTACGTCCCACGTACCTTAATTTCCGAAGTCCGAGCCAAACCTTGCTCGAGTTCCAGGCTCCGAGGAACGATGTGCTAACACGATAAATAATTCACAATTAATTACGAACATGCAACCCATGCTCAAGCACACCCATAACCCTCAACATATTGTCAATCCACAACAATTTACCATTTAAAAGACCCGGGGCAGGGCATATACAGGGAGGGAAATCGAATGAGACAATATCGAAAATTGCTCAAGGACCACCCCTAAATTTGAACCCCAACAACACAAATCAAACCCAAATAATCACCATAATTCATTTAAAACATGAATTAAGCTATCCAAGCAAGAATCAACACTCCTTGCCAAAAACCCCCAATTTTCGAATTCAATACCCTTAAATTCGAACCCAAACAAGCCCTTAAATTCGAACCCTTACAATTCTTCGAATTCGAACACAATCAAGCATCATAATGCATCTACAACATGAATTAATCAATTACCAACAACAATAATCGCCCCACAAACGAAACCCCCAAATTTCGAACCCTAACCCACGAAATCGAGCTGAAAATTCGAACCAAACTTAACCAATAATTTCGAACCAAAAAGGCTGAAATAATCGACTCAAAACCAGCTTAAAAACGCCCCAAAAACATCAGAAAAATCGCACCAAAAACATACCAAAATCGCGCCCCAAAATCGGATGAAATCCAGTTTTTGAACCCTACGCTTTTCTGGTAAATCCGAGCTCGATTCTCGACCAAACTTCAAATTGTTGGTATGGATAGAACCGCCTGGAAGAGACGAACACGGCGGCGGGTCGGACGCGCCGAACGGCGGCCGGACGGCGGCGGGCGGTGGCCTTTTGTGCGCGGGGGTAAAGGGGATCGGGAAAGGGGGCTGCGGGCGCGAGGAGAGAGAGAGAGGTGAGGAAAAAATGACTCCGATAATTAAAATCCCGGGTTCAATTGGTATTTATAGCAAAAATACCCCGAAATACTAATAGCCCCACAAATACATCATGATTCATTAAAAATCATCTGTTTTCAAAAACTCTCTCTCTAACTCAAAAACCCCCTACCGGTGCCCACACACAGCACCCGAAATTCTGAGTCACACTAAAAACCCAACTCGCAGGTTTTCACCGGAATGAGAATACGATCTCAACCTCGGGATCCAACGATCCCAACTAATCAATTAGACGAGCCCAGAAGGCCCGATTTACCAACCTCGGGAGATGCCGAACCGCAATTAATTCCTAATTGCCACAATTAAAAATCCATCAAGGATTAATACAACACCTGATTTACCACCATAATTCCCGGACATCACAATTATCCCCTACTAATAAAATTTCGTCCCCGAAATTGCACCGGTGTACTCCACGTAACACCAGGACTACACCAACAAAACAAAGCCAAGACCCCGATTCTAAACCACCTTAGAATCGAATTAACAACTGCGAGACTACCAGTCTCGCACCAAGCCCTAAAATAGAGCAACACCAAAACCAATACAAACCCGAAAGATAACAACATACCTCGACGTGAATCGTCCCACAAGTCAGTTCACCAAAACTGCAAACCAACCAAATCTCCATTGGTTCTGACAAAGATATCATCCCGTGATATTCACCACCTTCCCACGATGCATGACACATATCGTCATGGTGGGGACCACTAGTATACAACAGTATACTCACAGAAAAACCAGTTTTCGCTTCCCAGCCCATCTCCTCCAAAGGAGTAGTTGCACCACTTGCAACCCGGACCGGGTTACCCACGGTCACTGATCCACACAAAAATACATCACCGAGGATGTTTACACCGGTGTGTTCCAAGAAATCATATCTTGGTCCCGACACACCATCAAGACTCCACCAAGTCTCAAGTTCCATAGGGGACATGGAAGGCAACCAATTGCATTCCTACACAAGTGTCAACCATGACACTAAACAAATCCGAATCTCGGCCATCCCTCATTTATCCTTGGATCTAACAATCCTAAAATAGGAAGGCTATCGAATTATCCAACAAGAACCACCATGATTCCAAATCACATCGATCCCTCCTCGGGGAATCAAACAACCCTCACGATCATTCATTAGAATGCATCGTGCCATCGAGATTACCGATCTCGAGGTTCCACAATCTCACACCGGAGATCCACTAAACCAATTATACACACTCGGCGTTCCACAATGAACGAAATAAGGTTGGCATTCGTATACACACACGGCATACATGCCCATACACCACACAACATGCATACGCAATGCAATAGACTCGGGTGTCTCCAATCACACCCAAATCCCAAAACCAACTGTCAAACCCCGATTATTCTCGCCCCACGGAGAATGATGGTTGACAAACCAAAACCAAAGGGTGTGATTTCAACATCACCACCACACGAACCAAAATAACGAATCTCCCCAAAGATTCAACCGGTAGGAATCACAATACCGTCTTCCTCTCAAGGAAGAAGTCATGAATCCATGATCCTCCAATCCTCGAATTACCGTTCGGAAAACCTGGTATATTAATACCAAAACATATCCCGGAACCCAGAAATATACAATTGGTTAGAGTAGTGCATCAATACTACCATTACCCGATCCAAAAATCCGTATACGCCATGTATACACCTTCCAACGATGCTCTGTACTAATACCATAGTACTCCAAAATCGAGCATCTCCCCGAAGACGTCTCCTCAACGTCTCACCGAGGTAAGAAATCCATTACTCGGTCCAACATCAGTAATGCTTACCATGGCTGACTTACAATCAAACCACGACCGATGCAAGCTGTCTCCAAGACAGTACAATCCAAATCTCTCCAAGAGATAAAAAATCAATATAGTAGTGTCACCCCACTAACTATATCTCACAAACCATTGTGACTCCCATTGCATGCCATATGCAAGGATGCTCAACTAGAGCTAACCACGACTTGTTGACACTCACGTTGGTAATACCAACAAACTTGAGCTGTCCCAGCACAAGTCCCTCAAAACAATGACGTATAACGTCCCCGTGAGGTATTCCCTACCTCAAACACCATGCCACATAGAGACTACAAGAGTCTACCATAACCCTCATCGTATCACCATACGATTCACCAAACTCGAATCCAACGAGCATTATAATAGCTACCACAAGCACACTAAAGCACTGCAACAATACCTGGCTAGTGATTCGCTGGTCCCATAGGCTTATACCAACCTATTAACGCGACACACATTCCATCCCGGTATACCATACCGCCCAAACCATTAGAGTTGTGGGTCATTGCCCAACATATCTCTAAAACACCAAAGCACACTGGACAACCCGGCGCCCACGCTCAATTATC
Organism: Haberlea rhodopensis; assembly: GCA_907163345.1. Classification (NCBI taxonomy): domain Eukaryota; kingdom Viridiplantae; phylum Streptophyta; class Magnoliopsida; order Lamiales; family Gesneriaceae; genus Haberlea; species Haberlea rhodopensis. Next base: position 2,691,037 of record CAJQUN010000041.1, read on the forward strand.
ATGCAATCCTAATCCATTAGGACTTCTTCCACGCCCTTAGGGTGGGTGTAACCATGTTTACTCCTCATCACAATAACAAGCGAGTAGTTTCCTCAATGACTACTCTTACCACCATTCACTTGGCCTTAGCCATCCCAGCGAGCATACCCAAGGGTATCATTGCTCGTCAATAATATACCTCCATAATACGATGCGTACTCTCACCGGTACAATGCATCAATGATCCATCGAGCAAACCTGCTCGGCAAAAGGTCTCGTCAACTAAATACCCAGACCCTACCATGTGCCCACCATCGGCACTCAAACCATACAACCATATACATAAACATGAATGTATAAATCACCAAAATGACGCCAAGCGTCCACATAGTTATCCCAAATAACATCGTCGAACATATGACGGTACCTGTCGATACACGACATCCATAATCTCATCGTCAAACACATGACGGTAAATAATAATACACCATAATCACCATACTGATAACAAAAGTAATATGCGATACCTCATCGCTATCGAGATAGCGGAATACCTGTATCCATCGTCCACCAGCGGTACATAAGCAGCACCCATCGCTCGTAGGCGGCATAATCCAGTGCTACACACATAGCGGTATAACCCATCGCTATCGAATCAGCGGCATGATCCCTCGCCATGGAGTCAGCGGCATAAATGTCGCTATAGATATCCGGCGGTATAAACCATCGCCAATAGAATACCCGGCGTAACCGTCGCCAATAAAATACCCGGCGTAACCATCGCCAACAAAATACCCGGCGTAACCATCGCCAACAAAATACCCGGCGTAACCATCGCCAATAAAATACCCGGCGTAACCATCGCCAATAAAATACCCGGCGTAACCATCGCCAATAAAATACCCGGCGGAACCATCGCCAATAAAATACCCGGCGGAACCATCGCCAATAAAATACCCGGATAATCGCGGACTCAAGAGGTACTCACACTCATGTAGTACTTTGTTCCCGATCACATCGCTACGTCATGACAACGGCATCATCGCTTCGACGTGACAGCGGCATGTATCATCGCTTTGACACGACAGCGGCATCATCGTTTCGACATGACGGTGGTACCATCGCTTCGACGTGACAGCGGCATTTACCATCGCTTCGACACGACAGCGGCATTTACCATCATTCCGGCATGACAGCGGAAATACCCTTCGCTTCGACGTATTAGCGGCATAATATCCCTCGCAATAATAATATGACAGCGGCATTTTCCTTCGCTTCGACATATTTGCGGCAAATATTCTTCATCGCTATAATACGACAGCGGCAAGTATTCATATTGCTACGCCATGCATGCAACCGTAATGCATAACCCGTATTTCAATAATTGTTTCGGCACGACAGCGGCATCATCGCTTCGACGTGACAGCGGCATTTACCATCGCTTCGACACGACAGCGGCATCATCGCTTCGACGTGCATGCAACCGTAATGCATAATCCGTATTCCCATAAACATCGCCATGAGTGTATTTTAATGCACCTCGCTCCAACATGTAGCGGCAAAGCATTAAAATCATCACTCCGATGTATACCTATGCAACCGTAATGCATAGTCCATGTCTCATAAGACCCTGCAACCACCATGGTTAGCAACACATATGCCAATGATGAACACATATCATAAACGCACATAAGCAATCATGCATAAGTATGTGCTTCTCATTCCCAATAACATGTTCCTAGGCCCTCAACAGCCCCAAAGAGCTAACCACTGCTCTGATACCACTAATGTAAGGACCCCCGTGCCCTTAACCCGTAATTAGTGCATTAAGCCATACCATGAGTGCATATAATCATACCATCAGGGGAAAAACCCTATGCAAGTGCAACACCGTATGCTACCCAGAAAATTTCTTGCATTCAATTCCCAATATTCAAATTCCCCCTACCATTATTATTCACATAACATGCACCCACATAATACACTAATATGCTCTTAGTTCATTTAGCAATTTCCATAATTAATTGCATGCAACCATAATGAACAGAAAGAGGCCATAGCCCATTTATACATCCCATATACACGTAAGGTGTACTCAATGAATAAACGTGTATTTGATGCATAAAACACTATACCGGATACCGCTACTGGTACTTCTATCCTGGAAGCACCTTCCAAGCACAACTCGATCTCAACACTGGATCTGAGCGTCCATCCAGCCAGCTCTGGTACCTCGATCCTGGAAGTACCTCTAACCAAAAGCCCGAGCTCGACTCCAAAGCCGCTACACCTGTGTTACCTGCCCCAACAGAGACAGCCCCCACACGGGGTGAGCATACCAATACCACCAATCACAAAATAATAATATTGCAATTCATAATTTACAGAATGTAAATGCCATAATTTAAATGATACTCCCTGGATGGCAATACCCTCATCCGGGATCCCCCTGTATTGTCCCTGTTCTCAAAATAACCAAACTCATCAAATTCCCAAAGCCAGTTAATCGTCACATAGATTAACTAATACCGTTCTATTATACCAGTTCCATAATCAAAGGGATAAGAACATAATGTAAAAGACTATAGATATCGCATATATCTAACCAACAATTCCATGTTCTTATTTCATTGCTCGCTCCACAATAGCGGCATACTAAACCTCGCGCACGCTCAACAATAGCGGCGTCATAACCGATGGTCGCCCAATGGCGACCGCATCCCGAATCATTGCTCGCTCGAAGGCGGCACTGTATGATTCCCAATATATATATATATATATCCATTGAAGGCAAAGACCGTTTACCATGCATATCATTATCCATTTGAAGTAAATATAGTGCACCATGCATCTCAATATTTATCCAATGTAATTACCACATGCCAGACCACATGCCAGATATTGTAATGTCCACATAATACAATTACCATACACCATGTATTCCAATGCCCATTTAATACCATTATCACAAACTATGCATATTACAGTTGCAATACTATAATAGGCTATGCTCGTACGTCCCACGTACCTTAATTTCCGAAGTCCGAGCCAAACCTTGCTCGAGTTCCAGGCTCCGAGGAACGATGTGCTAACACGATAAATAATTCACAATTAATTACGAACATGCAACCCATGCTCAAGCACACCCATAACCCTCAACATATTGTCAATCCACAACAATTTACCATTTAAAAGACCCGGGGCAGGGCATATACAGGGAGGGAAATCGAATGAGACAATATCGAAAATTGCTCAAGGACCACCCCTAAATTTGAACCCCAACAACACAAATCAAACCCAAATAATCACCATAATTCATTTAAAACATGAATTAAGCTATCCAAGCAAGAATCAACACTCCTTGCCAAAAACCCCCAATTTTCGAATTCAATACCCTTAAATTCGAACCCAAACAAGCCCTTAAATTCGAACCCTTACAATTCTTCGAATTCGAACACAATCAAGCATCATAATGCATCTACAACATGAATTAATCAATTACCAACAACAATAATCGCCCCACAAACGAAACCCCCAAATTTCGAACCCTAACCCACGAAATCGAGCTGAAAATTCGAACCAAACTTAACCAATAATTTCGAACCAAAAAGGCTGAAATAATCGACTCAAAACCAGCTTAAAAACGCCCCAAAAACATCAGAAAAATCGCACCAAAAACATACCAAAATCGCGCCCCAAAATCGGATGAAATCCAGTTTTTGAACCCTACGCTTTTCTGGTAAATCCGAGCTCGATTCTCGACCAAACTTCAAATTGTTGGTATGGATAGAACCGCCTGGAAGAGACGAACACGGCGGCGGGTCGGACGCGCCGAACGGCGGCCGGACGGCGGCGGGCGGTGGCCTTTTGTGCGCGGGGGTAAAGGGGATCGGGAAAGGGGGCTGCGGGCGCGAGGAGAGAGAGAGAGGTGAGGAAAAAAATGACTCCGATAATTAAAATCCCGGGTTCAATTGGTATTTATAGCAAAAATACCCCGAAATACTAATAGCCCCACAAATACATCATGATTCATTAAAAATCATCTGTTTTCAAAAACTCTCTCTCTAACTCAAAAACCCCCTACCGGTGCCCACACACAGCACCCGAAATTCTGAGTCACACTAAAAACCCAACTCGCAGGTTTTCACCGGAATGAGAATACGATCTCAACCTCGGGATCCAACGATCCCAACTAATCAATTAGACGAGCCCAGAAGGCCCGATTTACCAACCTCGGGAGATGCCGAACCGCAATTAATTCCTAATTGCCACAATTAAAAATCCATCAAGGATTAATACAACACCTGATTTACCACCATAATTCCCGGACATCACAAAATCGGTGCCCTTACTGGTTATATGTTTGATCGGTTAGATCAGTTGAACCACTGGTCCAACCGATGATGATGCCAGTATTATGTAATATATATTTTAATTTTTGTAATATCATGCATTTACTATAGTTTCAAGTTGTTCACGATAAAAAATATCATTACACCAACATAACATGTCAAACTTAAAAAATCAGATCAATCCAAATGTTCAACATAACAAAAAAAAAAAAATAATGCCAAAAAAAAAAAAACAATGTCTCAAACTTGTAAGAAAAATATTGAAAAGATTATGAGATATTTCACATCTTTTATAATTTACGAGAAACTAAACATGTTTATATATAATATCACGAGACCTTTATGGAATTATATGGATTTCACATACATAAAATATCATTTTGTAATTATTTCAATGACAATAAATTACATTATTATATATAACATATTTTGTTCTAAAAATGTAATTATAATTTTAAGAAAAATAAAAACAATAAACTTTTTGAAAAAATAAAGAAATTGAAGGTACGGCCGGTTCAATTGCCGATCGGTTCACTGGTTGAAGTGGTTTAATCCGGTTCCCACCGATTTTTTAGCAGGATGGATTTAGAGGATCAACCGGGTTAGATCAAGCACCGATTATCGGTTAAATCCGTTAAATCAGTCGGTCCGATCCGATTTTCAAAACACTGAAAGTTACTCTGAATTTTAGTTGATTCAAATAAAAAAACATATACTTTTATATGATTTTTAAGAAAATATGAATCTTAATTCAAAATTCCTCGATCTTTATCCCGAAAATTAATAATAATATTTGACGTTTTTCTTAATACCAATTAAGATTTACCACCTAAATATTAATAGAGTTGGCTTATGTTTAATTTGTAGGATGTTTATAGAGTCATGCAAAAGGCTGAGGATTATGAAGAGATCAGATGCAAAGGGTATTAAACTTGAAGCAAAAGACCTTCTCAAGGGACTCTCCAAGGAGGAGTAATTAACCCTAAATTGCTCATCATGTCGTCTCGAAGAAGCAACAAGGGCATATCGGTCTTTTACTATATATTATTTCTTCGTACAAGGGTTTGCTCCTAAGCCAATTAGAAATTATATATTTTAATTAATTAATTAATTAGACTGGTCATTATGTTAATTAGTTGAGATATAACTTGATTACATCTAGACTTGGTGCCTCTACTTTTTTGAAGATTATTGTGTGTGTACTATGTTGATTGATAAATTCATTATTAAGATATGTATTTTGCCTACTTTATTAGGTTATCTGTCATTTAATTATTACTAATTTATATTGGTATAATCATATACATTAAATTTAATATAAATATAATTTAATATATAATAAAGTTTTGTGTAAAGTGTAGTTTTAATTTGTTTCAAACAATTCTTTTTTCCCATCGAATTTTATATTTGAGTTTTTTATTTTATTATGTTTTCTGAAAAATAAGGGTATCTCGTGAAAAGAATTGGTGTATTTTAGAGATGAAAAGAAATTACTAATAAGGTTTTTTTCCGGGATATATAGCTAGATTTTACAATTTTGCCCATTGTGACCATTTTACACAAGACTCTTCATGCTAGACTTGCAAGTAAATAAGAAGCTGAAATATTTTATTGCTTTTTTTAATTCTTGCGTTTGAATCATTATTTAATTCTTTAATAATAGGGTTGAACTTAATTTTTTTATTAATTAATACATGCTGTATATTTTAGACTTCAAATTTATATAAAAAACGAATCATATTATCGAGATTTGACCCAAATTAGAGTTTAGGAGCTAGCTCTATTTTACTCATTGTCAATTGGTTTTGAGTTGGAACCACGTGGTATCAAATCAGGCCTCTTCATGGCTACTTCGCTACGCGATTTGTTGCTTTGCCCGTATGCTCACTGTTACCCGTGTTATCAACTTATATAATATCACACGTTAGAGAACGTGTCGAGAATTGTCATTGGGAGTTTAGAAGCTATGCTAGCTCTTTATAAGATACATGAGCATTGTCAATTTTTTTTGAGTTTGAACAATCACATATATAAAACGTATTAATTAGAACCATTGTTACCTTGCTTATCTAATCTTACGCTCTTAATTAATCTAATCTTACGCTCTTAATTAGTCCGCTCAACTAGCTAATGAGGCCATGAAAATGAAAGCTTTTTTCTTAAATAAATTTATTCGTTTTATTAATTAAGCGGTAATTTGAATTGCTGCAATCACGACACCAATCCGTTTTTCTTCCGAAGTTGGACAACTTTTATATCTCCAGGCCAAGCTACCGAAGTATAAAAATGACAGATTCTGCATTATTTGGCATCCATTCACATATTCGTATTTGGTTTAACTATTTTTCGATACTTGCTGATTTAAGCATTGGATGGGTTCACAGGAAAACACTTCCGGCTCCCTTCTACTTGTTCTTTCTTGAGTGTAGAAGAACAAGCTTGAATTGTGTGTGAATTAGCCTTGCTAGGAAGAGGTGATGCAGTTTCTTCGGGAAAAAAAATATTATTTTTTACTTAATTCAATTGAGAAGAGTTATTTTTCAAGATTCTGGATGATTACTAGCCTCGATGGGTTGCACTAGGGATGTACAGTTCTTCGAACTGTCCTTAATCCCTACTCAACCACCGATTGGCCCATCGTTGTACGCAATTGTGTTGCTGTTTTTGTTGTTATGAAACCTGCGAATGCTGTCTGGAATCTGGATATCAGCTGCTGCAACTGTGCCAGTATCATTAAATATTGCTCCCATGAATTCTTGTTTTTGTTTTTAGCAGCCACTGGTTGTTTTCATCTTATTGTGTTCATTTGCAAAGATGAAAACTAATACGTAAATAACTATTTATTAATTAATCGGTTAATTGTGAATAAATCCACAAATCAATATCAATCAGTTCCCATTCTCAATAAATACACACTCTGCACTCCTGAAATTGAACATTTTTTTGAATCACCCACTATTTGGAGTAAAAAGATAACAATGCCCCCAGTTTGTTCTGATTAAAGAAGCAAATCGGTTAAGAACTTTTTGTCCCCGAAGCACTCCATATTCGTTCATTCCCTCCCCCAAATCAACCAAGCCCTAATTTCAACCCCTCCACCAAAAGCTTCGCCGTGCAGGAGCAAGCACGCGAGGAAGCCGTGTTCCGGTGTCGTGCCTGCTACAGTTGCTTTGCACGAAGTCAGGTAATCCACACTTGTACCAAAAAATTGACTTTTTTCTTCAAGCATTACAGTTTGAGGCAATAGGACTACGATTTTTGTTCCCCCTAATTTTTTATTTTTCTTCCGGCATCAAACACTATGGCATTTCGATTTTATGGCCAACATTTCGATGTTTGAAAGAGAGAGTGCATTTTCTATATTCCATTTATTTAGGTTGTTTGTGCTTTGGATTGTTATTAAATTTCCTAAGGATTTCCCCCTAAATTTCGATTTTTCTTCCGGCATCCAGCATTACGGCGTTTCGATTAATGCCCAAATTTTCAGTGTGTGAAAGAGAGTGTGTATTATCTATATTACATTTACTTAGGTTGTTTTTACTTTGAATTGTTATTAAATTTTCTAAGGACTGGCAACGATGATATTTAATGTTGTTTATGTTTGAGTCGGATTTCAATGAGTTGGTATGATGAAAGAGATTCAAGTGCGCCAAATTTCGACGCAATGTTGTGTACTTGTGGTGTTGAACTCCTTTGAAGACAGCTGGACGGTGAATAACCAATGAAGGAGGTTTCGTGCATGTATATCCTAGATATGGAGTAAGTGTCATTTTATTGTTTCATGCATGCCCTAATTAGGTTGGATTTATTAAATTAACAAATAACTTTGTTACAGACATCTGCATACTGTGGCTCTTTTCAATGATGGGATCCATTATAGACAAGTGATTCCTGACTATTACAATAAATTTCAGAGCTAAAGGATGATAACATGGTGTTAGTGAAATCGATTGAGAGAACTTAAAGATGGAATCCGTAAGAATGATAAAATAATCAAAAGTTTAAGAGCTAATGACGAATCAGCAATGAGGTTGAAGAGGGCTAATTTTGATTATTGTTGTACTTGTGTTGGTACTGATATTGAAGAGTACTTGATGAAGGTGAAGAATGATAATCATCTGACTTGGTTTAATGTTGATCTTCTATTTGAAGAGTTGCTGTCCTATGTATTATCAATGTCTTTCAGTCTTGCAAACTTCTTTATAAAGTCAGCTTGCAGCCGAAAAATTAAATTGCAACCTTCAATTAAATTGAGCAGCCTTTGCAAGCTCAATACATATTGCAGCCGAAAAACAGCAAATCTTTTGCAGTCTTGCAAGCTCAATCTATATTGCAGCCTTGAACTAAATTGCAGATCTTGCGTAGCCTTGCATATCTGGTGCAGCCTTGCAAACTCAATTTATAAATTGACACAAAAATAGCAAATTGATACAGATCACAGATAAAATTCAACATCAACTCCAATTTGTCACAAATTGTAAAAATCCACATAATTGTAAATCAAAAATATTGCAAATTGTTCAAACTATTGCAAATCCACAGAATTGTAAATCCAAAAATCCACATAAAAGTAAATCCAAACATTGCAAATATTGCCAACTTCAATTTACTCCATGGTTAATTTGCAATCTAAAAGAGCATCAAAATACAAAATAGATCATCGTTTACTCAATGGACATCAAAATACAAAATAGTCACAAAAACTCCATTTTGTCAGAAAATGTGGTAATCTACAGAATAGTCCACAAAAAAATATTGCTAATTGTTCAAACTTCAGTTTACTCCATGGTTGATTGCTTTTTGCATGTATGACGGTTATGTCCTTTCCTAGCACACCGTTTACACTTAACAACACATTTTTCTACTTGGGAAGGAATCCTTTGAGTCCGACGCTGTGGAAAAATGATGGTGGCTAAACGGCAACTCCATAATACTGGCTCTTATACCTTGTAACGGCAACTCCCTAATGTTTTAATCGATTCTCCCTCGACCCTGTAGACATTTTGCACAAATAAAACTGAGAATGCTAAAAAATTAAATTAAATATTAAAAGCACAAAACAAAAAATAAAATTTTATTAAAAAAATTAATAAAAACCTTTAATTAACTTAGATATAAAATAAAAAATTATATTGTATAGACATACTCCAGATTCTCGTATTCAAAAATTTATTTTATAATAGAAATGGATAATATTTTGACGTTCACTGTTTACCTTCCTCGTGAAGCTAAAATCTTCCTCTAGCTTATTGTGATTTGGGATTTTCATTCCAGATTTACTCGCTTGTGGTGGTTCTCCGGTTGTTTTACGCTCACTACTCTCCTCGGAGTTGATAGGTTCAAATATTGCACTTTTCCTTCAACTTTGGTGTGGTTTCTTCTTATTTCTGGCAGCTGGGGCGTTGGTTGCCGAATATATTCCCCTTTCAATTGCGGACCTTGTCTACAAAGGATGTCGTCTTGCTCTTCTCAGTTTAGCAGTAGATGTTTCCTGCTGGTTTTGGGAGGGCTGTTTCTCCGAGTTGTTTGGCCTTACCTTCCGGAGATTCCTTCTTCGCTGCCTCTCTTGTACATTTCTATGGGCCTTCGAACACCGGTGTTAGCTATTCAACATAACGGTTTGCTCGGGGTCGATCTGCTTGGTCGATTTGGACGTTATCTTTGGTCCGATGGTGCCTTCCTGCTCCGATGGGCTTTGGGGTGACTTTGGGCTACAAGTTTTCGACGAGGCTTTTCTATACTCTTTGGGCGTCTTCCTCCTTTTTGGTAGTTGGCAACTTGGTCACTCGCCATGAGATGTCCTTGTTGGAATGCGGGAGTGTGGAGCACAGAATAAATTGGAGAGTCGTAGCCATTGGTGTAGTGACGGGTTTTGCACTCTCCATTTTGTGTGTTTTTAATAAACCCATTGTGTACTTATGTTGAGAAGGAATAAGCCCTCCTAACAGGGAGCACCCTCAATACTGAGAAAGTATGAGATAGATCCAAGATCTTTAACTGCAAATAATTTACCAAGGTATTGAACAAGAGACTGAATCCGAGTAGGATCAAAGCCGGTAATAATGAGATCATCAACATAGACTAGATAGAATATGTGCAGTCCACTCTGAAGCATGAATAATGGCATATTAGAGCGCGGCTGAGTAAATCCAAATGAGAATAATGCTGAGTAAGAGCAGCACACCAAGCTCGGGGAGCTTGTCGTAAACCATAAAGGGACTTATGGAGATGACATACATGATGTGGATTTTGAGGATCAACAAAACCTGGTGGCTGACACATAATAAACATCCTCCTTTAATGTGCCATGTAGGAAGGCATTACTGATGTCAAGTTGTCATAAAGGCCAGTTGTGCTGCAAGGCGACAAAGAGGATAGTACAGATAGTGCCTGACATAACCATTGGGTTGAAGGTATCCGTGTAGTCGATAACGGAACACTGATTAAAGCCCTCTGCAACAAGACGAGCTTTGAATTTATCGATGGAGCCGTGGGTTTTCTTTTGATGCGAAAGCACCCAATGATGTTAGAGTTGGGTGTAGGGGGTACGAGAGACCAAGTGTCGTGATGAAGAAGAGCTGTGAATTCATCAGTCATAACAGCAAGCCAGCGAGGATCCTTGAGAACATCAGATGTGCAAGTGTGTTCAGTATCCGTGGGCATAGGGTGTTTGGTGGCGGAATGAATCTGCTTGGGGCGATGAATATTGTTCATACTGCGGGTGCGCATGATATGAGTCCGAGGGGCAGTAGCCTCAGTCCGAGCATATTGACTATCAACAGGGGGTGCTGGATCAGGTGCAGGGGCAAAGACATCAGGATGAGTCTCGTGAACTGATGAATGTGGCAGTAAAATACCAAGAGAGGTGGATCCGGATGAGCTATCTGTGAGGACTGATGGCGTAGTAGTAAATTAATCCTTTCGTTTTGCTGGAAAGATAAGCTTCGAGAAACGAACATGGCGTGATAGAAAAAATGTGTTTAGATCAAGTTACATGCATTGATAGGCATTTTGAGAGGTTGAATACCTGACGACTAAGCACCGAATAGATGGAAAACCAGCTTGTACCTAGTATAAGGAGGGAGCCAAGGATAGCAGAGACAACCGAAGATCCGCAACTTGAGATAATTGGGTGGTCGAGAGGAGAGCATCTCAAAGGGACTTTTGTTGTTCAAGACAGGTGTTGGCATGCGATTAATGAGGTCGACGGCAGTCGCAAATGCATAATTCCAAAGACTGACTGTTGGTTGGAGGTGGTAGACTCCGTTCTTACACGAGCCTCTGGCCAGAATCACCCCCATGACATGGTCCTTGACAGAGAAATGATTGGGATAAAATTCAAGTGAAACTCCATTAGCCTTTGCAAATTGATGAAGATATAATAAGTTCTGCCGAGCATCTGGGACACACAGTCATCATTTAAATGAAAATCTCGAGTAGGAAAACGTAAGATGAAAGTACCAGTATGCGTGATAGGTGACCCGGAGCCATCACCAATATGAACTTCCTCTGTACCATCATACTCGGAGTGTATGGAGAGGTTATTAAGATCAGCGGTGAGACTGTGGGATGCACCAGAGTCAACTAACCAAGAAGTTGTAGGATTTAGAGCCGGTGGGCTTTGAGCATGATTTGGTGAAGCATGCAATTTTTGGCAATAGGGAGCAATACGTCCAGGCGCACCACACAACTGACAAATAACTGGAGACCGAGAATTAGATTGATAATTAGAAATTGTAAGAGTTCGGGTTGCCAAAATGATAAGTGCCACTTTTGCACTTATATTTCTATGTTTTCTCGTTATATTTTACTACGATTCTTGAACGATATTATGCTTGTTGGTATTAGTTTGCATATTTCAGGAATTTAGGTGAAAGTACGAGGAAATGAAGAAAATGAGCTAAATAACGATGGAAAAAGACTCAAATGAGCTTATATGGTGAAACAATGATTCTTTTAAGAGTTATAAAAGGAGACTTTACCAATTCCAACAATGACTCGTATAAGAGTTATAAAAGGAGACCTTTGCCAACTCCAACAATGACTCTTTTAAGAGTTATAAAAGGACGTTCATACACCATCTATAGATCACCTTCCACAATCCATACACCATAATTCATATAACTGGAACAAGCCAACAAGGGAATTGAAGTGACGATTGAGAAAGAAGCAAGAGAGGAATCTATGATCTACAAACGGAGTCGATGCCGAGAATTTTTCTTTGTCTTTAATTATTAGTTTTGTTTGTTTTGCTTATTATGTTGAATTAAAATTATTTATCAAGATTAAGGGATCAATATGTTTGATCCTATGATTTTTTTACTAAACTTTGATTGATTTCCTATATTTTATGCGTATAATATATTGTTCTACATGTTTTTGAGTGATTGATCACCTTTGAATGATTACTTAGTATCGTAATTGACTTGATCATACGATATTACGATATGACATAATAAATTGTGCCGTGGGTTTTAGATTGAGACGGACCGAGTAAAATCTAGCACACATGTGGTAGCAATAGATCTATCAAAAGCGAAGGCTAGAAGTTTTCGCAAAAGCTTATGCAATATTGAGTGTTAGATAAGTGCATGAACATTGCTTTGTTGCATCTTAATATTAGGTTCAATATAACTTGATCATAATATATTGGATAATTTTGGAGAACTCGTCACCTTAGAGATATTTTGATATTCAATCGAGGGTCATATGGGATTACATTGATGAACTGACGTCTTGATAATCTTATCTAGTGAATTTCTCTCGTCATCTTTGGTTTGCTTGGTTGGATCATTAAGTAGTTAATTTGTATTTTATTGAATTGATAGTTGTAGGTTAAATAAAGTTAAAAGCGTCTTATTTGATACTTACAGTTAGTATCTGTAGGTTCGACACTCGTACTTCTTATTATCTATACTAAAACTTGACAACCGTGCACTTGCTGTTAAAATTGACGATCAAGTTTTTAGCGTCGTTGCCGGGGACTAACTTTAGTAATATCATACGAGATTTTTTTACTGTAATTTAACCATTTTTTGTTATTTTTTGCACCACCACCTTAATATAAAAGGTGTGTTTTCATATTTTTTCCGCAGCTTGTATCTACTAGTGCACGTATAAAAACTTGCACTTGTAGACAAAATCCCTGATTTTGTTAAAATTAAGTGCACCACCATTTGAAATCACTTTTTGGTTAAAATTACGTACACAACTTGTCAAATTTAAGAGCACCAATTTAATATAAAACGTGTTCATAATTTCTTCTTAGGTTGTGTCTACGGTGTACGTGTAAAAACGTACACCCATAGACACAACCTAAGAAGAAATTATGAACACGTGTACGTGTAAAAACGTACACCGGTAGACAAAATCCATGATTTTGTTAAAATTAAGTGCACTGCCCTGTTAAAAACATTATTTTGCTTAAAATTTTGTGCACCAACTTGTCAAATTTAGGTGCACCAACTTAATATAAGCAAGTGCACCACCACCTTAATATAAAAAAATGTGTTTTCATAATTTCTTACAGCTTTGTGTCTATGGGTGCACGTGTAAAAACATGTACCGGTAGACGAAATCCTTGATTTTGTTAAAAGTAAGTGCAACATCATGTTAAAATCATCATTTTGCTTAAAATTATGTCCACCAACTTGTCAAATTTAGGTGCACCAACTTTATAATAAGCAAGTGCACCACCATCTTAATATAAAAAGTGTGTTTTCATAATTTATTCACAGCTTGTGTCTACAGGTGCACGTATAAAAACGTGCACCGATGTTAAATTTATAAATGTGCACCATAGCTGTTGAAGTTTTAGAAACATGCACCGGTTAAAACGTATACAATCATGCACTGATCAAAGTCGAAGTTTTATAAATGTGCACTTATGTTAAATTTATAAACGTGCACCATAAGCTTATAGGAGACTGGTTACATGCATCGCTGCATGCGTGGGACAAGTGCACGTGCACAACCACTCGATCTGCAGGTTTACATGCATCGTGTACCCGTGAGACAAGTGCACCTGTGCAAGACGAGGTGCATGACAGAATCAGTTTTGTTTTCATAATTTAATTGCGTTGTTTGTTGGCCAAACTTCTATTTATCATAACTTTTGATCCAAGAAGAATTTTGGCTCTTATGGCCTATGCACGAAAACGCCTTTTCGAGCCGCATCTAACCCAATAAGGCAACATTTTATTGGCACCACCGACAAACCCGAAAGTCCTTGTTTTAGATAGTTACGCTCAATTTTAAAAAAAAAAAATCCATTTTTGAGCCAACTTTGAGGAATTTTAGTTTCCAAACTTCTTCACCATATAGATCAAATTTTGTGGGATTCATGGTCGACAATTCAATTTTGAGTGAACTCTAAGGCCAACATTGAATTGTAACACTTCAATGTTTTCCTTCTTCTCCATTCAATGTTTTTAAGGTGGTGGTGCGCTTGCTTATATTAAGGTTGTGAATATAAACGTGACAAGTTTGTGCACGTAATTTGAAATAAAATGATGATTTTAACATGTGGTGCACTTAATTTTAACAAATTCACATAATTTTGTCTACCGGTGCATGTTTTTCCTACGTGCACCGGTAGACACAAGTGTGCAAAACTTATCAAAACAAACTTTTTATATTAAGGTGGTGGTGCACTTGCTTATATTAAATTGGTGAACCTAAATTTGTCGAGTTGGTGCATGATTTTAACATGGTGGTGCACTTAATTTTAACAAATTCACAGATTTTATCTACCGGTGCATGTTTTTCCCACGTGCAAACATGCACCAGGCCACCGGTAGACACAAGTGTGCAAAACTTATCAAAACACATGTTTTATATTAATGTTGTGGTACACTTGCTTATATTAAGTTGGTGAACCTAAATTTGTCGAGTTGGTGCATGTAATGTTATATAAAATGATGATTTTAACATAACGGTGCACTTAATTTAAAGATTTTAACAAAATTCACAGATTTTATCTATAGGTGCATGTTTTTCCCAAGTGTACCTGTAGACACAAGTGTGCAAAACTTATCAAAACACACATCTTCTATCAAGGTGGTGGTGTACTTCTTATATTAAGTTGGTGAACCTAAATTTGTCGAGTTGGTCCACGCAATGTTATACAAAATGATGCAGTTAACATGATGGTGCACTTAATTTTAACAGATATTAAAAAATTTACAGATTTTATCTATCGGTGCAAGTTTTTCCCACTTGCACCGGTAGAAACAAGATTGCAAAACTTATCAAAGAACATTTTTTTATATCAAGGTGGTGGTGCACTTGCTTATATCAAGTTGGTGAGCCTAAATTTGTCAAGTTGTGCACATAATGTTATACAAAATGATGATTTTAACATGGTGATGTACTAAATTTTAACAGATTTTAACAAAATTCATAGATTTTGTATACCGGTGCACGTTTTTCCCACGTGCACCGGTGGACAAAAGCTGTGCAGAATGGTGCACGTCAAGAATGGTGGCCAAAATTTCTTTGTTTCCTTCATCATCATCATCCCAGACTTTAGCCTCTACAATTTCATCAACATCCTTGTGAAGAAGAGAAACTCAATCTTTAAAATCTAATATTTCCAAAAATATAAAATGCACACTTCAAAAAATCCCAAAAATTAACCAAATCAGTGGACAAAATTTATTTGTTTGCAGCAATATCAACAATCACTTCCATAAATTAAAAATTTAGCAAACAAATCAGATTCTCATTTCAGAAAAATCATTAGTTCACAAATTTTCAGAAAACACAAATGTTAAGATATCAAATCAGATTTACAAGCCACCAAAATCCCATAAATAACGACGCTCGTGAGCAAACCAAAAACGAAAAAGAATCAGAGAATGGTGAACAAAATCGACATCCCAGCTTTGTGCTGAAATTTCTGCAAGAATATAAGGGCGGCGGGAATGATAAGGGGGGATGGCTCACGGAGTGGAAGGTTTTTTCTTTATGGAATTAACAAGTGGCACAGAGAGAAGAGAAGAAGATGATGGAAAAGGAGATTGAAGGTGGTAGAGGTAGAGGATGAGTGAGAAAAAGAGGGCATCGTAGATGAGGGGAGGGGGGTTGCACATGTTACCTTATGTCTATTTTGGTCATTTCGCCATCAAATGAACATAAGTGAACTTATGTTTTTTTGGTGGATTGTGCAACTGGTACCGGCCCGTAAGTCTCCTTTTTATAAAAACCAAGACTTCAATCCCAAGAGGCCCAATAAAAAAAGAGCCCAATTAATCAGCCCACAGATACACTTTGTGCTCTCTCCCTCGTCGATCAGAAAACTAACTGATTTTTTTTCCCGATCTCACGAACGCGAGAGAGAGAGAGAGAGAGTTTTTTTTAATTAATTGACTTGTATTTTAACATTATTTAACAATTTAACCCAATTTTTTTATTAGCATACTAACCGAAATCGTCATCTCACATGGTGACTTTGTTAAAAAAACATATGTTGGAACCGAATGAGGGGGGTGAATGAGGTTCCTTGGCTACTTTAGCGTTTTAAAATGAATTAGCAAATAGTCGAGTTTGCGCTGCGGAAGACTTTAAGTCAATCGACAAATAAACAATAAGAAGAAATAAATAAATGCGTAAAGTAAATAAAGCGATAAACGACACAAATATTTGTTATAGAAGTTCGGCGATGAATCGTCTACGTCTCCTCTTCCCGGCTAGAAAACGTCAAACCGAGGTTCCACTAGAACAACTTTGATCTTGGCCTTACGGGCTCCAAGTTAGCCACAACACACTCTTCCCGAGTAACACACTCTTCACGAGTCTTCTTGGTCTTAAGGGCTCCAAGGATAGCAACACATAAACTCTTCACGAGTTACCTACACTCTTCACGATTCTTCTTGGCCTTGAGGGCTCCAAGGATAGCCACAACATTGCACCAACTTCACTTGTTGATGTCTTACACAATTTCCAACTTACGTCGGTGTTGGAGGACCTTACAATAAATCAAATAACACCTTCACGGTGTAATGACACGAAGAACCAAAAGCTCTCACATAAGAAATTAATTACAAACTCCAATACAACACAAATGTATGAAGTTCGCAATGCTAGAATGATTTTGATTGAGAAAAGCTTTCTTGTAGTGTACCCTCTTGTTTGTTGTCTTCAAAATGCTCCAAAACATCCATATTTATAGTGTAGAAGACCCCCAAGGCTCCTACTAGCCGTTGCTACACTTAAGGCTTGAATCACTCCAAGATTGCCTCGGACATCGCCTCGGGCGATCACCATCGCCGCGCACCAACGGTCGAAATCTTGCACAGATCACCTCAGGCAAAGTGTTGATCGCCTCAGGCGATCGTCTCCCAAAAATAATGACGTAGCCTTCAATGATCATAAATTTCCATCGCCTCAAACGAACTCTCCATCGCCTCAAACGAACCATGCATCGCCTCAGGCGATCTCCATGCGCGCGGTCATCGGTGTCGCTTCAATCGATGTGTGGGCGATGTCTCCCTTGGCTGCCATCGCCTGGGGCAATGATCACCATTGCCTGGGGCGATCCGCCAATCCTTGCATATTTTGATTTCCTTCAAACAATCCACTTTTCAACCATCTAAACATGTACACTAAGTAGACACATTATTATAACAAACACAAGTTTTGTTGATCATCAAAACTCATAAATAATCCGGAGATAAATTAAGCATTAAACTCAACAATGTGTTTAAGGCTCAACAATCTCCCCCTTTTTGATGATAACAAAACTTGATAAACTTGTGAATGAAAAATGCATGAAATATGAGTAAACAAGACTCCCCCTTAACAAATGCATAGCACATACAAGTTTTACCAAGTAAAGCATAATACAAAAACTCTCCCTCTCAAAACATGCATGTATTAAGCTCCAATGCGTTTAAGGCTCAACAATCTCCCCATTTTTGATGATCACAAAACTTGATAAACTTATGAATGAAATATGCATGAAATATAAGTAAACAAGACTCCCCCTTAACAAATGCATAGCACATACAAGTTTTACCAAGTAAGCATAATATAAAATTCTCCCCCTCAAAACATGCATGTATTAAGCTCCAAGTTTATCACAAAATTCTCCCCCTTTTTGTGATAATCAAAAAGCACAAAGTTCAAATAAACATAGCACAACTATATGATGACACATAGCCATAGTTTAACAATTAGCACATGTTTCTCATCAAGCATGTAATAGCCATAACAACCATAAGTTTAAATCATTGAGAGGAAGACAAACATGCGTTTAAGGCTTTAAACACCAATGAATTCTAAATTGTGCAAAGTGTGCATATGTTCTATCAAGAGTTCATGCACTCATCTCCAATAAACAGTAGGTTAAACAATTCATAAGTTAATGAGAATAAAATCATTTAGGCCATAGAAACAATAAAGTTATATGAAATTCTTAATTCATTTTTCTATGATCCAAGATTGAGCATCTAAACAAATATAGCATGATTAATCACATTTAATTGCACATTTCATATTCAAAGTGAATTCATGGCACATCAAGATATTTACCATAATGAGATAAGCATAAATCATGCATTAAAACAATTTAAATATGCATATGCTAAGGGGAAATGCAATTTACTATCAATAAATATTTGAGCTTCATTATTTATTGGTCACAATTAATTTGTGCCAATGAAATTTTGTAATTGCTCTTTTAAATGCACAATATAATTAGCTCCCCCTAAATATGATATCGTAATAATGTACTTGAAATTCAATTTCTCAAAGATCACCTTCAAAGTATTTGAATTCCACCACATACTTATAACATTCAATTCAAGGAATATTAACCAAGCAAAAGAGCTAATTATACTACTATGATGCTCAAAATATTTGTTATAAAGTTCGGCGATGAATCGCCTACATCAACTCTTCCCGGCTAGAAAACGTCCACCGAGGTTCCACTAGAACAACTTTGATCTTGGCCTTAAGGGCTCCAAGTTAGCCGCAACACACTCTTCCCGAGTAACACACTCTTCACGAGTCTTCTTGGCCTTAAGGGCTCCAAGGATAGCCACACACAAACTCTTCACGAGTTACCCACACTCTTCACGAGTGTTCTTGGCCTTAAGGGCTCTAAGGATAGCCACAACCTTGCACCACTTCACTTGTTGATGTCTTACACAATTTCCAACTTACGTCGGTGTTGGAGGACCTTACAATAAATCAAATAACACCTTCACGGTGTAACGACACGAAGAATCAAAAGCTCTCACACAAGAAATTAATTACGAACTCCAATGCAACACAAATGTATGAAGTTTGCAATGCTAGAATGATTTTGATTGAGCAAAGCTTTCTTGTAGTGTACCCTCTTGTTTCTTGTCTTCAAAATGCTCCAAAACATCCATATTTATAGTGTAGAAGACCCCCAAGGCTCCTACTAGTCGTTGCTACACTTAAGGCTTGAATCACTCCAAGATCGCCTAGGACATCGCCTCAGGCGATCATCATCGCCACACACCAACGGTCGAAATCTTGCACAGATCGCCTCAGGCGAGGTGCTGATCACCTCAGGCGATCGTCTCCCAAAAATAATGCCGTAGCCGCCAATGATCATAATTTTCATCGCCTCAAACGAACTCTCCATCGCCTCAAACGAACCATGCATCGCCTCAGGCGATCTCTCCATACGCGCGGTCCTCGGCGTTGCTTCAGTCGATGTGCGGGGCAATGTCTCCCTTGGCTACCATTGCCGGGGCGATGATCACCATCGCCTGGGGTGATCCGCCCAATCCTTGCATATTTTGATTTCCTTCAAACAATCCACTTTTCAACCATCTAAACATGTACACTAAGTAGACACATTAGTATAACAAACACAAGTTTTGTTGATCATCAAACCTCATAAATAATTCGGAGATAAGTTAAGCATTAAACTCAACAATGCTTTAAAGCTCAACAACATATTTTATGTCGCCATGTCAGATGGCGACTTCAATTGAAGTCGTCATCTGACATGGCGACTTCTTTAAATAAAATATATTTTTTATGTCGCCATGTGAGATGACGAGATCTTTTAAAAAAATAATTTTTCAACCAATGTCGGTATATAACGACATAAATTTTCTTTTAAAACTTTGTCGCCATCTGAGATGGCGACAATGAAATTTTTTATTTATTTGATGTCGCCA
The DNA here is from genome assembly GCA_907163345.1 of Haberlea rhodopensis. Lineage (NCBI taxonomy): Eukaryota > Viridiplantae > Streptophyta > Magnoliopsida > Lamiales > Gesneriaceae > Haberlea > Haberlea rhodopensis. Next base: position 2,711,528 of record CAJQUN010000041.1, read on the forward strand.
TCTGAGATGGCGACAACAATCAATTTGTTTGTCTATATAACTGAATATAATGTTGCTCATTTCATAAACGAAATCTCTTCAGAATTCGTAAACGATTTCTCTTCAGGATTCGTAAACCATAATCTTCATTATTTCCTCCAGTCGTTTCATCCAGTCGGCACATTGCAGGTCTGTTGTTATATAAATAATCAAGTTTAACAACATTATATACAATGTACTAATTTATAAATTTTATCTTTATTTTTAAGGTATGTCAATTAAAAATTTGTTGTATTGGAGAGACGATATATTACAAGATTCAGAATCTGTTAGATATGATCGTGATCCGTCAAAAGGCATGACAGTATCTCGCACTATTAATTATTTGTAGTTATTGAACGACGTATATGATATTACTGGCATCGATCGTAACCAGTTCATTCTGAAAATATTTTGGAAATATATATTCAGTGATTTTTCGGGGATGAAACAAACAATTTTTCCTGTTGACAATGATGAGTCTGATGACGATGAGGTTGATATTGAAGAAGTGACAGTTAATGTAGCAGACACAACCACGATAAATGACCATGAACTTTATCCAAAAATTCCATTTTTCTCCACGACACATCTATACGTATTTGGAGATTCGATCGACCTTCTATCTGGTAAGTGGGGAAGTTACTACGATTATTCCAAAGGAAATATCCATCTGAATATGGTATTTAAAGATAAATGTCATCTTCAGGCAGCTGTGAAGGATTACTCGGTACGGATTGTAAAACGTGAGTATCTTGTTGTCAAAAGTACAAAAACATTATGGAAAGTGGTGTGCAAATATAGTATACCAGATATGACTCGTAGATGGTTTAGACGTGCCTCGTTGAGTAAAAGAAATATAATATTCAAAATAACTAAGTATTGGGGTTTTCACACGTGTCTTTTGAGTGATTTATCGATCGATCATGCAAATCTGGACAAAAAATATGATTGCTAGTTTGTTAGTGGGAATCGTTCGACGTGATCCATCCTATGAGATAAAGTATGTTATTCAGACTGTTAAAGATAAGTATGGATTTGAGATCTCATATACAAAATGCTGGTATAGTTTGAGACGTGCGGTTGAAAATGTGTATGGAACATAGGAGAGCTCTGTGAAAAAGTTGCCTTATTCATGGGAGCTTTACAAAAATGGAACTCAGGCACAATTGTCGAATGAGATCACCTATCGAATGCTAAACCAACATAGATGACTTTGAATTAAGTGTTTTGGGTCTTCCAACCATGTGCAGATGGACTCCGACATTGTCGACAAGTTATAAGTGGAGATGGAACACATCTGTATACAAAATATCAACATAAGATGTTGATTGCCATGGCCATGGACGCTAACAATCAAGTCTTATCTTTGGCCTTTGCAATCGTTGACGAGGAAAGTTTTTTGTCGTGTAAATGGTTTTTGGAGTTGATTAGCAAGCACATTGTTAAAGGATCTGCTGGTGAGTGCTTGATATCTGATAGGCATTTGGGCCTTATTGCAGCCGCTGAATGTATTACCGACTTCAATTCCTCGCGTGGAGTGCATCAACTTTGTTTGAGACATGTGTGCTCAAACTTTAATAGTCGATTCAAAAGTGTTCATTTGAAAGACTTATGTTGGAAGGCTGGATCAGAAAGTTTGATTCTACAATGGAAGAAATAAAAAGTATTGAACCAAGAGCATTCGATTATTTGAATCGGATTTACAAGTCAAAATGGACTCTTTCTCATGCTGGTGGATGGCGTTGTGGTATTCTTACGACAAATATGTCCGAGTGCATTAACTGAGTTATGAAGGGTGCTCGTCCCCTTCCAATCACCGCCATTGTGCAATTAACTTTTGATCGATGTGTGTTATATTTTCTTGAACGACTTAAGAATGCGGAACGAATGATCCAGAATAATCAAGAATGGCCGAATTATGTCTTTGAAAAATATGCTCGTGCTGATCATCATCCCATTCACTATGTGTTCGGATATTCGATCGAAGACAATTAACCGCCTCTGTAATCACTAGGGAGCAAGTAGGATGTGGCGTCAATATTCGAGTTGTCAACCTCAAAGCAGGGGAATGCTCTTGCAAAAAATGGAAACAATTCGGCATACCATGTTCACATGTGATACAAATGTCTCGACATTATGGGCTTAAATGCAAAAAAAATTGTCAACCAATATTATAATATGTCTGAATACTGGAACACATATCAAGGGCAATTCAATCTGTCGAGCCTTAAACGCATGGTTGTGTTTAATGCTTTGATTTATTTCAGGATTATTTTTGAGTTTTGATGATCAACAAAACTTGTGTTTGTTATACTAATGTGTCTACTTAATGTGAAGATTAAGTAATTAAAAAGTGGATTAAATGAAGAAAATCGAATGTGCAAAATGTGGGATGGATCGCCCCAGGCGATGGCTGCCAGGAAGGCATTGCCACGCGCATCGACAGAGGCGACGCCAAGGCTCGCGTGCAGGGGGAGTTCGCCCGAGGCGATGGGCTGATCGCCTGAGGCGATGCATTGAACGCCTGAGGCGATGAAGACTTCGCCTGAGGCGATGAATTATTTTGAGCAGCTGAGGCTACGGCTTTGGATTTTGGTTTAGATCGCTTGAGGCGATCGGGACATCGCCTGAGGCGATGCGTGATTTATGCTGACCGTTGGGGCGCGGCGATGGTGATCGCCTGAGGCGATGACTGAGGCGATCGACGAGTGACTTCAGCCTTTTGTGTAGCAACGGCTAGTAGGAGCCTAGGGGCCTCCTACACTATAAATATGGATGCTTTGGAGCATTTTGAAGATAAGAAACAAGCCTACAAACTTCATCAAAGCTTTGCTAATTCAAATTTCAAATAGCATTGCAATCTCCATACATTGTTGTTGTATTGGAGTTTGTAATTCATTTCTTTTGATAGAGTCTTGTGTTCTTCGTGTTGTTACACCGTGAAGGTGTTGTTGATTTATTGTAGGTTCTCCAACACCAAAGCAAGTTGGAAATTGTAAAGTCATCAACAAGTATAGTTCGTGCATGTGTTGTGGCTATCCTTGGAGCCCTTAAGGCCAAGAAGACTCGTGAAGAGTGTTGGTAGCTCGTGAAGAGCTTTGTGTACTCGTGAAGAGTGTTGTGCTCGTGAAGAGCTTTGTGTACTCGGGAAGAGTGCGTTGTGGCTAACTTGGAGCCCTCAAGGCCAAGATCATTTGTTCTAGTGGAACCTCGGTTGGAGGTTATCTAACCGGGAAGAGGAGACGTAGGCGATTCATCGCCGAACAAATATCCTTGTCATTTACCGCTTTGTTACATTACGCATTTATTTATTTATTTACTTCTTTATTTTATTTATTTATCGATTGACTTAAGCCTTCTGCAAGCGCAAACTCTTTTATCTTGCAAACTCATTTTAAAAAGCTAAAGTAGCCAAGGAATCTCATTCACCCCCCCTCTTCGATTCCAACAAGTGGTATCAGTGCCATTTGATTTTTGTTTTAAATCAAAACCTTTATGTGGCTAATCTAGCAAATGAGTTTGCTCAAGGTCAATCGACAAATCGCCCTCCGCTCTTCACGGATGATAATTACGGTTATTGGAAAAATAGAATTTCTCTATACATCCAATCCGTAGATTATGACCTATGGAAGATTATCGTGAAAGGTCCACATATTCCTTTAAAGGAAGTTGGGGGAATAAGTATTCCCAAAGAAATGGACGATTTCACAAGAGCGGATATGATATTAATTTCACAAAATGCTAAAGCTATTAATATTTTGCATTGTGCTTTTGATATGAAGGAGTACAACAGGATCTCGATGTGCTCAACCACAAAGGAGATATGTGACAAATTGCAAATTTGTCATGAAGGAACCAACCAAGTGAAAGAGACAAAGATTGATCTATTGCAACACAAATATGAGACATTTGAGATGGAGTCCGGAGAAGAAGTTGATTCAATGTTTAGAAGGCTCACCCAAATAATAAATGAGCTTGCTCAACTTGGAGAGAAGTACCCTCCAAAGCAAATATGGAGGAGAGCTCTAAGAGCCTGCCAAAAGAATGGGATGCCAAGAGGACGGCCATCATCGAGTCCAACAAAGGAGAAAGCGCTTCTTATGACCTTGATGAACTTCATGGCACATTGGTGACCCATGAGCTTGAAGTGTCAACAAGGAAAGGAATAAAGGAGGAAGATAGATCCAAAAGAAATGAGATAGCCTTGGTAGGGAGGAAAGATCTATCCGATGATGAATATGATGATGATGATGAAGAGATGATCTTGTTCACTAGGAAGTTCAAGAAATTCTTCAACAAACATAACAAGCCAAAAGTCTCCGGTGCTACCAAACATGAATCCAAACACTTATAATTGTCAAGAAAAAGGTCATTACGCTAATAAATGTCCTAGGAAGAAGAATGAGGACAAAGGGAAGAAGAAAGCCCTCATAGCCACATGGAGTGATAGTGACTCCGATGAAGAAGAAACAAATCTTTGTCTCATGGCCAAAGATGACATAGATGAAGGAGATGAAAGCGACGATGAGGTACCTTCTTTTAATGAATTACTAGATTCTTATCATGAGCTTATAGATGTTCTTGGCAAAACCAAGATGAGTAACAAATTACTCAAACTTAAGGTAGCCAAGAAAGATGAAGAAAATAATTCATTGAAAAATGAATTAAATTCCTTGAAGATATCTTTTTGCAAATTTAGTGAGAGTAGTCTAAATATGAATGAGTTGCTTGGCTTGCAACGTTGTAGCTTTGATAAAGCCGGACTAGGCTTTTCAAGCAATACTAAAACATTTTCAAGCTTGTTAGCTAAAGCCAAGCATATTTCTCCTACTTGTAATTATTGTTTCAAAGATGATCATTCTAAAAACAAATGTAGGTTTGCCAAAATCCAATACCAACCTAACAAGATGTGGAAATGGATTCCAAAGGAGCCAATGAAAGCTAACCCTCAAGGACCCAAAAATCAAATGGGTACCAAAGACCATCCAATTGTAAACTTGTTTTGTAGGGACAACAATGGAATGGAAGATGAAGGCACAAGCAACTCAAAGGATGAGATTATCTCATTCACTTCAATAGAGGAAGCACGAGGCATATGACCAATGACAAGGACGCACTCTTGTCATCGAAGATAAAATTTATTTTATACATTTTAAAAGAGCAATTCAAAATTTATTTTGCACAAATTAATTGTGACCAATAAATATGAAGCTCAATATTCATTGGCAGTAAAATGCATAACCCCTTAGCATATGCACATATAAATTATTTTGTTGCATAATTTTTGCTTATCTCTTTATGGTATATATCTTGAAGTGCCTAAAATTCAAATTTGAATATGTTATGTGAAATTATGTGATTAAGCATGCTATTAGTGATTGGATACTAAATCTTTGCTATCATGACCATAATAATGTTATATGATGCCTTAAAATTTTTAATGATTATTGGGCATAGATGCATGAACTCATGGTAGAACATATGCACATTTTGCAATGTTTAGAATTCATTGTTGATTGCCTTAAACACATGTTTGTTGTCCCTCTAAATGATTTAATCTTATGCTTGTTATGTTATTACATGCTTGATGAGGAACATGTGTAAATTGTTAAAATATGGCTATGTGGCAACATATAATTGAGCTATGTTTATTTAAAATTTTGTGCTTTTTTTATTATCACAAAAAGGGGGAGAATTTTGTGATAAACTTGAAGATTAATTCATGCATAGTTTGAGGGGGAGAGCTTGTGTATGCATGGTTTGAGGGGGAGAGTTGTTTGCTTTATGCTTTACTTGGTTATCTTGTATGTGCTATGAAATTGTTAAGGGGGAGTCATGTTTACTCACATTTCATGCATATTACATATTCAAGTTTATCAAGTTTTGTGATCATCGAAAAGGGGGAGATTGTTGAGCCTTAAACGCATGGTTGTGTTTAATGCTTTGATTTATCTCTGGATTATTTTTTAGTTTTGTTGATCAACAAAACTTGTGTTTGTTATACTAATGTGTCTACTTAGTGTGCAGATTAAGTGATTAAAAAGTGGATTAAATGAAGAAAATCGAATGTGCAAAATGTGGGCTGGATTGCCCCAGGCGATGGTGATCATCGCCCCAAGCGATGGCTGCCAGGAAGGCATCGCCACGCGCATCGACAGAGGCGACTCCGAGGCTCGCGTGCAGGGGGAGTTCGCCCGAGGCGATGGGCTGATCGCCTGATGCGATGAAGACTTCGCCTGAGGCGATGAATTATTTTGAGCAGCTGAGGCTACGACTTTGGATTTTGGTTTAGATCGCCTGAGGCGATGCGTGATTAATGCTGACCATTGGGGCGCGGCGAATGGCTGAGGCAATTGACGAGTGACTTCAGCCTTTTTAGCAACGGCTAGTAGGAGCCTAGGGGGCCTCCTACACTATAAATATGGATGCTTTGGAGCATTTTGAAGATAAGAAACAAGCCTACAAACTTCATCAAAGCTTTGCTAATTCAAATTTCAAATAGCATTGCAATCTCCATACATTGTTGTTGTATTGGAGTTTGTAATTCATTTCTTTTGATAGAGTCTTGTGTTCTTCGTGTTGTTACACTGTGAAGGTGTTGTTGATTTATTGTAAGGTCCTCCAACACCAAAGCAAGTTGGAAATTGTAAAGTCATCAACAAGTATAGTTGGTGCATGTGTTGTGGCTATCCTTGGAGCCCTTAAGGCCAAGAAGACCCGTGAAGAGTGTTGGTAGCTCGTGAAGAGCTTTGTGTACTCGTGAAGAGCTTTGTGTATTCGGGAAGAGTGTGTTGTGGCTAACTTGGAGCCCTCAAGGCCAAGATCATTTGTTCTAGTGGAACCTCGGTTGGAGGTTATCTAACCGGGAAGAGGAGACGTAGGCGATTCATCGCCGAACTTTTATAACAAATATCCTTGTCATTTACCGCTTTATTACATTACGCATTTATTTATTTATTTACTTCTTTATTTTATTTATTTATCGATATACTTAAGCCTTCCGCAAGCGCAAACTCTTTTATTTTGCAAACTCATTTTAAAAAGCTAAAGTAGCCAAGGAATCTCATTCACCCCCCCCCCCCCCCCCCCCCCTCTTCGATTCCAACACAATCCACTGTGGGCAGAGCAGTATTGGGACACCCCGTGCTTTGAGTTATTCCACAACTCAACTCTGAGTAAGTCTAAACGGGTAGGTCGTGATCGAACAACACGTATCCAAAATCAGATGGATTGGCCAGAAGCTCGACCAAGACGACAGATGGGCTCAACTCGTTGCAAAACAGTATTGGGACACCCCGGAAAGTTTCTTTCTCGTCGTTCACGAGCCACTCACACGACATTGTCGAACATACTCATATGTTGCCTCATCGACTCTGTCGTAATATGTTCTCCATCAGCCAGATGTCGGTCGTAGTTTGTAGTTAACTGTTCCATCTTGTCAATCTGCAAAGTCCAAAAGTCCATATAAAATTTATACATCTAAACACAATTATAAAAACAAAATTTCACTAAATTAATGTACCACATGCTGCAATGGCGGGCCATCACCATGTTGATATCCTGTCTGTACAAAATATTCTTGACGTCCAATGTATCTACGCGTGACTTGTTCATACCACTCACTGTATCCGCCAACAACGTAATAACCACCATCAGTAAATCGTGATCTGTCTACACGTTGCCCTCTCCGAGCAAAGTATGTATGCTGTATGCCGAGTGCTCTAGTCTTTGTTGACGTTTCCCCTTCAGCTAACATTATGCAATGCCTCATCCCCCGATTGTGGATCTTCCGGGATGTCTTGTAGCATACCAAATTGTCGAAGTACTCTATCAGACCGTTGCATTTCAACTATGTCGAAGAAAATCAACGGCCCTTATATGTCCCTAACTCGGTAATTCCTTCAGTGTAGTCATCAGGGTACGTCTGCCAATTAAACTACAAAACAATATTGCTTTAAAAAAATATCAAAAGAATGTTTTTTGTACAAACTAATTTAACAACATGTTTACTTGAGTTACTGGCTGCTCATCGAGGATGTCCCTGATGATGCGTATGGAATGACTCCCAGTTTCTGTAATTTTTAAATGACATGACCACCTGTGTATATTCAAATAAATGATTAAATGCATTAACACATAAAATCAATTATAAAACAATGCATATTCATATTGCCTTACACCATGTGGAGCAGAAGGTAACACATTGTCTGGGCCGATCATTATTTGCCAAATATCATATCTTTGGCTACCCAATTGAGAAGTCAAACTTGGTATTCGTGACCATGCACAAATCTCATTTATTTTAGTGACATCAATAATATAAGTTAGATTGATAAGAAACATATTTTAATTATTAAAACAAACAAACATATTGTTTACCTGTATGAGTTGCAATGCACTACCTATAACTTTTTTCACTCTCTCTATGACGTGCACAACTCATGATACAAGTATGACAACACAGCACTACCCCAACTGTAGGTACGGGCAGAGTCGATATCCTTCAACTTCTGTAAATACAATAATCTAACAAAATTACATGATGAATTAGGGCACATAATTCCCCCTAATATCAATAACACACAAGCCCGTGTAAACTTAACAACATCATCTGGCGTACTATGTATCTCCAAGGATTGAGCAGCAAATGATTTTTCAAAGCAACTAATCTCAACATCACACCTTTAAAGTCTTTGATATCTGGTGTGAATCCTAAATATGTATGGCAATATTCTTGCCATTCGGGTATAGTCTTATCATAATCTATCCCCGACACCATGAAATGACCATATTACTGCAATGTCTTGCAGTGTGATAGACGTCTCTTCCGATCTAAGATGAAATGTGTGTGTTTCATGGCGCCATCTCTCAACTAAAGTCGTGATCAGGTGAATGTCAAGCTCAATCTTACCACACCTATATATACCATAAAATTCAATCATGTGCAACAAGTTAACAACACGTATATCTAGTGGACACATATCCCAAAAATAGTTATCTGGGTTTCTCGCACGCAGTATGCTATCCATATCACCTCTCATACATCCTCAGATCGATGTGAATACTGTAATGGCAAAAGATGTGTGTCAACCGGGCCTGGTTGTTTCATTTGATCCATCCTGAAATATAATACAAAAAATTATCAACATTAATCTCAACATTACAACCACTACCCACCGGCTGTCCATCGGCCGCCGCCCATGACCGCCAACAAAAGATATACTCCCAATATATAGGGGTGCTTATCGGGCCGGGTCAATCCAGACCCGACCCGGAATCGGACCGGTTAGTCTGGTCCGGAACCGGACTAACCGATTCCGGTTCGCCTCGGAACCGGTATCAAACCGGCCCGGGTGGTTCCGTAAGACAAACCGGTAGCATCGCCGGTTCCGGTGCTACCAGTTTGGAAGCCGATTCCGGTGCTACCAGTTTGGAACCGGAACCGAAACAGGTTAAATTTTTTTAAAAAAAATAAAAATAAAAAATGCCTTTTTGTCAGCATGGCAACGGCTTTATAGTCGTTGACATGCTGAACGTTGGCAACGGCTCTTAGCCGTTGCCAACGTTCTTTAATTTTTTATTTTTTTTAAATCTATAAATATGTGTGAATTTTTTTATCCTTCTCACAATTCATTCTTCTCACAATTCTATACTTCAATCTCATATTTCCTCTCAATTGTGCTACCTACAATTTACTGTGAGGAATCTGATCAAGCAATACGCAGAGGAAAATAAAACTGGATTCCTACCATGGACCTATACAAAATAATCATATCGATATTGATAAGAATCATACCCTTGTAGCGTGTTTAAAGCAGATTCCACGTTGCAACACCACGAGTCACGAACAAAGATTTGCACCTTTGTCTCTACGGTATCCACACGATCAAATCGAAAAGGGTGTTCAAGAACAAGTTGCTAGACTCGTTCTTAAACCAAAACAAAACTCACGGTTCAAAACCAATCGACGACAGCCGTTAAAATCACTATTCACGGCGGCGGCGACCGTGAGGTTCAATGGCGGCGGCCGAGAGCTTGTCTATTGTGGCTATTAGGTTTTAATAATCAACTCTTGATCAAACTCTCAAAAACTTATTAGTTTATAATATATTAGATTTAATTAAAAGGCTTTCAAAAAGCCTCATTGACCCATACCCAATATCTTAATTAATCCATATATCTAATATTTGTAATTAAGACTCTTCTTAATTAATTAATTCATCCAATGAATTTTATCTCCCTTTATTGATTTAATCTTTTGTGCGACCCGATAGGATCTTGCAATGTTGGCAGCGACATAAATTCTAATTATATGTCACAAGCAATGAGCGGTATCTAGCAACACATCAAGGCTACCCAAATTACAAGAATGTCATTGACTCGACATAACCTACGGATGTGATAATATTAACCATGTAACTTAACCCCTTTGTCCAATGTGTTTAGATTGAACACGAGTCATGGAATAGTCATACTCGTATATTCAATCTTTTATTTCTTGATCCCCAAGTAGAACTAGAATAAACGAATAAGTTCAATATCACATATCGACTCATTCGAGCATGGCCATGCATTTTAGTCTTACTTGATCAAGGGCCCAAACACTTCTCCTGTTATATAGGAGGGACAAATCCTTTCTTGATCACTCAACATCCCTCTACATAATTCGTGGTGTATCCAATGATTGTCTTTATAGTTTACCCTGTTACAGGTAATGTTTGACAATATCAAGATACATGACTCCTTATGTTGGGATCTCTGGTGATCTCAAGTCGTAAGGATTACATACATTATTATCACTATGAGAATCGCTTATGACGTTCATATAACTATCCATGTAGCATTCTCATGGTGGGTCTGTCCAGTACATTGTTCTCTAACATGCACCCATGTGTTGATTTGATATCTCATATCTATGAACAATTCATCAATCAAAACATACTAATCTCAATGCATTATCATTATCCCGATTCATGATAATACTTGACTAGGGACAATCTTTAAGAACAATACAATATTATTCTAAGGACATTAACTTATATATTAATTCATGTTACACAGATACTCGAATAATATATAATAATGAATTGCCATTAATAAAACCATAATACATTGTATGTCATAAACAATCATCTAATGAGTTGTCTTAGAGCATATCCCAACATTTACTTATATAATAATGGCATCTTCATCTAGCAGCGGCGCTGATCGTAGTCGGGGTCGCAGTCGGGGTCTCGTCCCGGGTCGTCTATCACTGAGTTCATCTTCGGCAATGAATTTGCCTGTAACAATACCTGAGTTAAATGAAAGTTATGATTTTTTTGCTGACCTCAATGTTGGTGGTTCCTCTATAAATGTCGAACCGCAACAACCCGAACAACCTGTCGAACCTCCTGCTGCCCAAGCCCAAGAGAGACAACAAGTGGAGTCATTCGGAGCCACTACAGCAGCAAGTAGACAACCGACTCGTGCCAAAAGAAGTAAGATATGGGATCACTTTGAACTCGATCAAAAAGAAGGTACTAACAAATCTGTTGCAATATGTAAATTATGTAAAATGTGTTGGAATCGAAGAGGGGGGGGGGGGGGTGAATGAGATTCCTTGGCTACTTTAGCTTTTTAAAATGAGTTTGCAAAACTAAAAGAGTTTGCGCTTGCGGAAGGCTTAAGTCAATCGATAAATGAAATAAAATAAGAGGTAAATAAATAAATAAATGCGTAAAGAGATAAAGCGATAAAAGACACAAAGATTTGTTATAGAAGTTCGGCGATGAATCGCCTACGTCTCCTCTTCCCGGTTAGATAACCTCCAACCAAGGTTCCACTAGAATAAATGATCTTGGCCTTGAGGGCTCCAAGTTAGCCACAACCCAACTCTTCCCGAGTTTACAAAGCTCTTCCCGAGCACAATACTCTTCACGACACAAAGCTCTTCACGAGCTACCAACACTCTTCACGAGTATACAAAGCTCTTCACGAGCTACCAACACTCTTCACGAGTCTTCTTGGCCTTAAGGGCTCCAAGGATAGCCACACACACTTGCACCAACTATACTTGTTGATGACTTTACAATTTCCAACTTGCTTTGGTGTTGGAGGACCTTACAATTAACTCAATCAAACACCTTCACGGTGTACCAACACGAAGAAAACAAGACTCTAACAAAAAGAGTGAATTACAAACTCCAATACAACAACAATGTATGGAGATTGCAAAGCTATTTAAAAATTGAATGAGAAAAGCTTTGTAGAAGTTTGTAGGCTTGTTTCTTGTCTCCAAAATGCTCCAAAGCATCAATATTTATTTTGTAGGAGGCCCCCTAGGCTCCTACTAGCCGTTGCTACACATAAGGCTGAAATCACTCGTCGATCGCCTCGGACATCGCCTAGGGCGATCACCATCGCCGCGCCCCAACGGTCGCCAAAATCCACAAATTGCCTCAGGCGATGTATGGATCGCCTCAGGCGATCCAAGCCAAAGTTCAATGTCGTAGCCTCAGCTCTTTAAAATCTTTCATCGCCTCAAACGATTTAGCCATCGCCTCAGGCGATCAGGTCGTCGCCTCAGGCGATCAGCGCACCGCCTCAGGCAAACTCCCCCTGCGTGCCATCCTCGGCATCACCTCTGTCGATGTGCATGGCGATGAAGCTCCTGGCTGCCATCGCCTGGGCGATCCAAGCCAGATTGTGCACACTCGATTTTCTTCATTTAATCCACTTTTTAATCACTTAATCTGCATACTAAGTATAGTATAAAAAAACACAAGTTTTGTTGATCATCAAAACTCAAAAATAAGAGATAAATTAAAGCATTAAACACAACCATGCGTTTAAGGCTCAACAAAATGCAATATTCATATAAAGCTGGTGGTTCCAGTGGAGGCACTGGAACATTTAAAAAACACTTAGTAAAATAACATAATTTTGATGAGACAACATTACAACCATTAGGTCGTGAAGCAACACAAGCACAAATTAATGTTCTCACTGGCACGAATTTTATTTTTACTGCTGAAATTAATCGTATGTCACTTGTTAGATATGTGATTAGATGTGAACTACCTTTTATACAAGCTGAACCTGCTGGTTTTATTGAATTTGCTTCGTCTATACAACCCATGTTTAAACATATTTCCAGGCACACACTAAAAAGAAATTGTATTGACGTATTTGTTGAATATAGAAATACATTGTTTCAACATCTTTCTAGTTTGCCTTGTAGGGTTAGCTTAACAACCGATATTTGGACAAATGTAAATTCAGATTCATATCTTGTTGTCACTTGTCATTGGATTGATGATAATTGGTGTATGCAAAAATGGATTTTGTCTTTAGATGAGTTAGATTGTGCACATACTGGTTATGTAATTGCTAAATATGTATTCAACACTTGTAGACTTTATGGAATTCAGGATAAGGTATTTTCGATCACATTAGACAATGCTGCGAATAACAATGCCGCGATGCGTGATTTAAAGACCTATCTGAAACCAATGCTTGATGGTGTTTTTTTTCATGTCAGATGTGCATGTCATGTGATTAATTTGGCTGTTAAAGTTGGTTATGAGGACAATCACTCAGCATGTATTGACAAAATGAAATACTGCGCTAAATGGTTACGCACGAGCCGTGTAAAGCGCGATTGGAAACAATTATGTTTATCTAATGGTTTAAATCATCTTCTTTTTCCATCACCAATAGAAACTAGGTGGAATTCGTTGTAGAATATGTTGAATGCTATGTTACCTTACAAAGATATTTTAACTCCATTTTATAATTCATATCAAATGCCTGATAGCGATGATAGTATTTATTTGACTAATGAGGATTGGGAATTTGTTGAAAATTGTGTATCATTGTTAGGTACTTTCAAAGAAGCGGCGGAACGCTTCTTCGGTGTTACTTATCCAACTTCCGTTTATTTTCTTCTTTTAGTATTTAATATGTTTGATAAGTTTATAGAATTTAGAGATGACTATGTTAGGATCGGTCCGGAGTGTTTAGAGGGGGGTGAATGAACACTCCTTGTAAAATTTAATCCCTTGTGATTTCTTTCGGATTAGTGAAAGAAATCTGTTTCTTAATCAACTCTTTTATAGAACAGACCACTGAATGTATAAGTGCGGAACGGTCTGTTTTTATATTTGTAAGAACGGCTCGATGGCTTGAATGAAAGAACGAGTGCAGAAAGATAAGACACATGATATGTTTCTGGAAGTTCGAAGGTGGTGTAATCCTTCTACGTCTCCCCTTCTTCCAATTAAGGAAGGTTTCTACAAGAAGACTTTGATTTATACAATCCTGTTGTACAAACCCGATTCAGCTGGATTTACCTCACTACCAGACTGAAACTCCTAGTCACTCGATCTGTTCAGACACTCTCTGTCTGACAGTTACAATTTGTTTCTCACTTCTATTTTCAATACAGAATACACAAGATGCGCACAGTGATCCTAAATGATCAAATATTACAATGTAATCGTGCTTAAGAATAATTTCAGCTCGAGAGATTCTGAGCTTGAACGCTTGTGCTGTTTTTTGATTGATCAGCGAGAGTCTTGTATTTATCTGTATTGTTGTTGCATCCTTTTATAGTTGCATGTACCAACGACATTATTTCCCTTAATGTTCAACTCTTGACTCTGCTTAATCTCTGAGTAAGCTACAGTCTTCTTCTTCAGGATACTTGCCGTTCTGGTTCATGCTTTCGGCGACTGTCAGGTAAGCTCTTCTTTGTCTTCTTACCTTTTATGGTAATCATCAGTCTTTGGTCCTTTGTGGCATTAATTGCGACATTAAATGCTACAATAAATAGCCGTTAATGATTCGTACTGAAGAGCCACTCTTTATGCATCCTTGACTGCTCTGATCTGATAAAGATTGAGATCGATCTGAAGCTTCGATCTAGTCAGTCTGATATCTATCGATCCGGTCTGATATGTGATATGCCTTATCAGCTTGTTCTGTTTTGAGCTATCGATCTGGTCAGTCTGATTACCCTCGATCCGGTCTGATATGCTTTGTCATCTTATCAGCTTGATCTGTTTTGGGCGATCGATCTGGTCAGTCTGATTTCTCTCGATCCGGTCTTATATGTTTTGTCATCTTTAAAATCTCATCGATAAAGTTCGGAACTAACAAATTCCCCCTTTTTGATGATGACAAAACCTAGCTTCTAAGCCTTTTTAACCAGTCTGATAAGAACTCTGAAGCGTATACTTTCGGATCGATTACTTCCTCTTGTTCAAAATAAATGAACATTATTAAGTTGGATCGATTAAGCCTTTTATTATTAAGCCTTTTATTTTAGTTCAAAATAAATGAACAAGGACTTAACAAAGAAAGATTTCTTTATTGATCACCAACAATCTTGCATACAGACAGTCTGAATATTTAAGCAATCTATTTTCTTGAAGACTGAGACTGATGCGGCTTGAAGTCTTTTTTCTTTTCCCCCTTTTTGTCAGCAGCAATCTCTTGGAGAAAATCTACAACTTGTGCTAGCTGAGCGCTGATAGCGTCAAGACGAACGTCTTGAGCGCGGAGGGAATTGGCGACGGATGCTATAACTTCAGTGGCCAGCTCGATCTGCTCTTTTCTCAGGCTATTTTTATAGGAAGCTTGCTGAGAGAACAAATCATTCAGTCATCGCTGAAGGCTGCCGATACTGGCTGTCATCTTCTCTTTAAATGAATCAAAGTCCAAAGCTGTAAGCATCTGACCTTGATGAACTTCTATAACACATTGAGAGAGTGACAGGCAGTTGTCAGATAAGTGCTGAAGGGTCCTTGCCAGGGATGGAGGTGCATCAGATAGTCGGCTTGGAGAGTTATATGATGATGACAATGCATGATCATCTTCTTCAGCAATCGGTATAATTGAAGATACAGCAGCTTGGTGACTTTCGGACCGGATCAAAGTGACCAGAGTCGAAGAAAATGCTTGTATGAAAGCCATATCTTCATCTAATTGGACTGGAGGAGTGCTGGGTCTGGAGGGCTCCTCAATTTGTAGAGTTGCAACAACTGTGGACACCACTAGATCCGGATCGACGAACTCTGGTGCGCCAATTGTTGCAAGTTCTGCGGTTGGACTGATTTGAACGTGGGAGACTGATGATCCCAAAGGAATAGATGTTGTTGGAGAGTCCAACAAGACATTCAATGGTTCATCTTCTGTAGCAGACGGAGCATTAGGCAATGGCTACTCCGCTGTCTGATCGGCTACTAGTTCTGCAGTCTGATCTGCTGCGCGATCTGCTGGCTGATCTGCTTCGCGATCTGCAGTCTGGTCTGCTGCTCCAGAGGGAATAACCTCAATGAAAGGTTCTGCCAGAGTCTTGCTTGCAGAGGGATGATCCGGGCTGGTTACTGGAGTGGATATGCTGATTTTCTGTCGTTGAAATCGGACAGCTAAATGGAGAGCGTGAATATCCATCTCTAATTGAGCAATAACAGCCCCATCATCTCTGGCAGTTGGAGCATTCGGATTGAAGTTTGCTTTCTTAGCAGCTAAGAGTAGAGTCGCCAGGCTGAATCTTTGATTGGCCTTAAATAGCTATTTGCGCTGCACAGCAATCCGAACATCATCGGTCTCTGTCCCCTTCGGAACTTCTTCTTCCATTTTCTGAAGGCGTCTGAGTTTGCCGAAGAACATCTCAATGTGGTTGATCGTTCTGTACTCGACGTACTCATCAAAAACCACAATGAGCTCCTTCACTTGCTCTTCAACGTCCTCCATAGCAATGTCAATTGCTGTCTGAGCTGCAGATTTGGGCTTAGAGGAGAGTGGTTCGGAGAGAATGGCTTTGCCCTTGCCGGTGGAGGAAGGGGACTTGATCCCTGATTGGGTATAGTCTCCCAACTCAGTGATAACAATCCCTTTGACAACGGGAATGGCAGAGGGGACTCGGATGGTTACTTTGGGTGCAGTGGTTGAAGTGGTTGAAATTTGGGTTGTAGGTTGGGGTGCAGGGGTGGCTTTTGTTGGAGGCAATATGGGTAGTGTTTTGAAAGGTAGAGTTTTGATTGGTTTGGTAATCTGGGTTCTTGGCTTCTTGGGAAGGGGCTTGGCTGGTGGCGAGGGAGCAGACTGAGTTTCTTCAGAGTCAGTCTGGATAGTTAACTTTCGCTTGACCCGAGGTTTGCGAGCAACAGCCTGTTCTTCTCCCTTCTCAATCTTGACTGCCACCAGATTGGTAGGGGTAGGTGGAGCACTCTTGGACTTCAGCAGTGCTAGCCCTTTGGAGTTGAGAATTTTGAAGGGACTCAGAGCAGACTGCTTCCCCAGCTCAATGTCCAAAGTTTCTAGTAGCTTGCTGAGAGGAACAGCAAAGCAGACGGCCTGTTTGGAGGCAATCACTGTTTCCATCAGGACTCCAAATAGAATCACGGACCAGTTCATCTTCTGTCCGGAAACAATAGCAGCCATGGCCCTGAACTTCTCGGCAGTGACGGCGTCAAAACTTCCAGCTTTGCCCAATAATGGCTTGCCCACAATTTCGCACAGCACCTGGAAATGAAAGAGCATTTCCTTCTTTTTCAATGAGGGCTGCAGGCGGTGGCCAAATATAGAAATCTTCCCCTGAAGAGCTGTGAGAGAAGCTTGAGGAATCTGCCCAAACTCAGTCAGTCCGGAGTTGGGAAGACCAAAGGTCTTGGCCAGCGTCATCGGCGAGATTTCAAATCTTTTGCCCTTTACA
This sequence comes from Haberlea rhodopensis, assembly GCA_907163345.1. Taxonomy (NCBI): domain Eukaryota; kingdom Viridiplantae; phylum Streptophyta; class Magnoliopsida; order Lamiales; family Gesneriaceae; genus Haberlea; species Haberlea rhodopensis. The sequence continues at coordinate 2,729,250 of CAJQUN010000041.1, forward strand.
GCGGTGGAGATAGATGTCTTCTGGGATACAGCATTGGCAAACATTTCACGAATCTCTGATTCGTAAACCACCGTGCCACACTCCAGAAAATTCCGTAATCCAGACGATTCCAAAGCTCGGAAAATGGAGACCATCTCTGCATCTTCAGCCCTGTAAATATCATTGAACTCAACGGAGAGAGAGTTGTGAGTTATGGTAGCCATTGGAGTAAAATGGAAGAATATACGAAGAGTTTTGAGAGGTTATGAGAGAGTTAGAAAGCAGACAACGGTAAATGGTAAAAAGTGAATGAAAATGAAATGTTCAGCCCGCTAAATAAGAGAGAGAAGACACTTATCTTTATCTCGAAGACTGATAATTAAATAATTCAAAATAAACGGTCAGGATAAAAGAAAGATAAGGCGGTTAAAATTTGCAATCAGTCCGGGCTGTTTTTGTTTTAAATAAATACAAAATAAAGGATTTATTGTCCAGACAGATCATAGGATAACATCAGATTGACATAGATCGGTCTGAAAGTTCGGACCGGTCTGTGTCTTTCTGAACATTGCATTATCGATCTGTGCCAACAAAAATCTTTAAACGCGAAAAGAAGAAAACATCTAAACTATCAAGATAAGTAAATTAAACCAAGAATTTGACGGAAATAATTAAACTTAGCCTCAGGGAGCGGTTTGGTGAAGATGTCTGCTGCTTGCTGCTCTGTTGAGATGTGCTCGATCCGAATCTCCTTTTTGCCAACATGATCTCGAATAAAATGATGTCTTATATCAATATGCTTTGTTCGAGAGTGCAAAACTGGATTATATGTTATAGCGATTGCACTTGTGTTGTCGCAAAATATCGGAGAGTCAACAGCTTGGATGCCATGGTCTTTGAGCTGGTGTTGAATCCAGAGCATTTGAGCGCAACAGCTTCCAGCGGCAAGATATTCTGCTTCAGCTGTAGATGTGGCAATTGATGTTTGCTTCTTACTGAACCAAGAGATCAATCTTTCACCTAGAAATTGACATGTTCCACTGGTGCTTTTACGATCAATCTTACAGCCAGCGTAGTCTGCGTCTGAATATCCGATCAAGCTGAAGTTAGAATCTTTGGAGTACCAAAGACCAACGTTCTGAGTCCTTTCAAGTATTTCAGAATACGCTTAGCAGCAATAAAATGTGATTGCTTTGGTTCTGGCTGAAATCTGGCGCACATACAGACTGAGAACATAATATCAGGCCGGCTTGATGTAAGATATAAGAGCGATCCGATTAGTCCTCTATACATAGTCACTTCGACTGCCGTTCCCCCTTCATCTTTGTCTAACTTGATTGTAGGACTCATTGGAGTGGATGCAGTTGAGCATGTTTCCATTCCGAATCTCTTAAGCAACTCTTTGGTATACTTGGTTTGGTTGATGAAAATACCATTGCTGAGCTGTTTGACTTGGAGACCCAAAAAGAATTAGAGTTCTCCCATCATGCTCATCTCAAACTGTCCCTGCATCAACTTGGAAAATTTCTCGCATAATTTGGGGTTAGTTGACCCAAAGATTATATCATCAACATAAATCTGAACTAACAGGGTATGTTCCCCCTTAATAAATTTAAAGAGAGTTTTATCTACTGAGCCGATCTGAAAATCATGGTTCAGCAGAAATTGAGATAGAGTGTCATACCAGGCTCTTGGTGCTTGTTTCAGACCATATACTGCTTTATTCAGTAGGTATACATGATTAGGGAATGAGTGGTTCTGAAATCCAGGAGGTTGCTCAATGTAAACTTCCTCCTGAAGCTTACCATTAAGAAATGCGCTCTTGTCGTCCATCTGATATACCTTGAAGTCTTTAAAGGCAGCATATGCAAGAAAGATTATGATTGCTTCAAGTCTGGCGACTGGTGCAAATGATTCATCTATGTTGCACGGATACGGATACGCGGATACGTGGATACGCAGATACGGGTACGACTGCACGAGATTTTCAAAATTTGTAGGATACGATACGTCCGGATACGGCAAATTTTATTAATTTATTTATATATATATAAATATATAATTAATAATATTTGTAATAAATCAAGTTTCAAGCATATAATCAACATTAAACACATTAGAAATCAGAATAAAGTTGCAAACTCACCAACTTCACGACATATGGTAAAATATTAATCCAGGACATCTAAAAATTTCAAGCATATAATCGACATAAACACATTAAAGTGGTTAGGAAATAGGGATTTAGTTAAATAATTTAATTTAATTACATGTTCAACCCTATTTTTAAAAAAAATTCGAATTTGCCGTATCCTACCCGTATCGGGTACGGTCAACGGCGTATCTTGAGTATCCGAAACGTATCCGAAATAAAAATTTATTTTTTATCCTCGGATACGCCACGTGGCGTATCCGATACGTATCGGTGCCGTATCCTGCCGTATCCGTATCCCAGAAGTATCCGATACTTGACCGCAAAATTTTTTGGAGTATCGGTGCAACATAGTGATTCATCGAAGTCAATTCCTTCTTCTTGTCGGAATCCTTGTGCCACCAGTCTGGCCTTGTTTCTAACCACAGTTCCATCTGCGTCCAGCTTGTTTCTGAAAACCCATCTGGTCCCAATAACAGGCAGATCGCTTGGTCTGGGGGTTAGACTCCAAACTTGATTTTGTTCGAATTGATTAAGCTCTTCTTGCATGGCCTTAATCCAGTTGAAATCAGTCAGAGCTTCATCGATCTTCTTAGGTTCCAGAGTTGAGATGAAGGCAGCATGAGTGAACTCATCCACCATCTGTCCTCTGGTTCTAATCGGTGCAGAGGGACTTCCAATCACTAGATTAGATGGATGCCTCTTAGTCCATCGATAGCTTGACTCTGGATTGTCTGGTCCAGCCGGATGAGTAGTAGTAGTGGTATGATCAGCATCTGCTTTGATATGAGAGTTTGGATCATCCGGATCGGCTCGATCTGAAGAAGCTTCATTGCCTTGATCCGATCTGGCTGGCACTTCAGGTTCTGGTGGATTGTCTCTTGACCTGTTAGCTACAATCTCATCATCACTGTTAGCTTCGAGATGGATGTTTTCCATCTGATTTTGAATTGATTCTTTGTTACCCTCAACACACAAAGATTCATCAAAAACTACATGAACTGATTCTTCTACAGTTAAGGTACGATTATTAAAAACTCGATAAGCTTTGCTAGTTGATGAATATCCTAAGAATATTCCATTATCTGACTTAGCTTCAAATGCTGTAAGATGATTCTTACCATTGTTGTGAACGAAGCATTTACAACCAAATACATGAAGGTGAGAAATAGACGGTCTGTTCCCAGTCCATATTTCATATGGAGTGAGATTCAGCTTCTTGTTAATCATAGACCGATTTTGAGTGTAGCATGCAGTATTTACAGCTTCTGCCCAGAACTTTTGTGAAATTCCAGAATCAGCAAGCATTGTTCTTGCTGCTTCTTTGAGTGTTCTGTCTTCCTTCTGCAACTCCATTCTGTTGAGGAGTTCGAGCGGCTGAAAACTCATGCTTAATTCCATGATCTTCTAGAAAGGATTCAAGATTCTGATTTGAAAACTCAGTGCCTTTGTCACTTCGAATCCTGTCTATGCTGGATGATTTCTCATTCTGAGTGCGTTTCAGCAGCTTGATTAACTTCGGACCGGTCTGATCTTTACTGCTAAAAAATATAGTCTATGTAAAGCGTGAGTAATCATCAATAACAACAAGAGTATACCGCATTCCCCCTAAACTTGTTATTGGTATAGGACCAAACAAGTCCATATGCAATAGTTCTAAACAACGGGAGGAGGATTTGACATTCTTGTTTTTGAAGGATGATCTGATCTGTTTGCCCATTTGGCAAGCTTCGCAGATCTTATCCTTAGCAAAATCGATCTTGGGCAGACCGATAACTAAATCATGTTTACACAGGCTAGAAATAGTCTTAAAATTGATATGATTCAAGCGTTTAAGCCATAGCCAGTGTTTATTATCATTGTTAGCGATGAAGCAAGTAGGATTATCAGGTTGAGCATGATTCCAGTTAATCTTATATGTATTTCCATTTCTGATTCCTACAAGCATGGTCATACCATCTGACGATTTAACAGTGCAAGTGTGTTTGTGAAATTCTACAGCATAACCATTATCACAAAGTTGACTTATACTAATCAGATTATAGCACAGATTTTCAACTAACAGCACATCATTGATAATAATGTTACCATGGACAATCTTACCCTTGCCCACGGTCTTACCCTTTGAGTTATCTCCGAAAATGATCTTGGGTCCAGTACATTCTGTAACTTCAGATAGCAGCTCGATGTTTCCAGTCATGTGATGAGAACACCCGCTGTCCAAGTACCAGTCTGATGCAAGTTTCTTCGGTACCTGTCATCAAACATAATTATTGTTGGTACCCAATCCTATTTGGGTCCAGAACGGATTAGCCTTTGGAAACCCACACATGTATCAGCTTTAATGGCTTGTGTGTGTGTGGTGTGCTGTGAGCTGGTCTGTTTCGATATTGTGTGTGATAATGTGTGCGATATGGAAACCTTTGATTCTCATTGGGTAGTCTATATCTTCGTTGAACTGGTTTTGAATTATAGTAATTGTATTGTCTTCCTTGCTTCGATCTTGCACCCTTAGATTTGGTCTGAAAGATGCAAAGCTTGCTGGTGCCTTTTCTTTGGCTTGGTTGACATATCCAATTCCTTTTCTCAAACCTTGATTCACGAAAGAGACTCCCGTTTGAATCGTAGGAGCTTCAGTCTCATATACTGTGCTGGATTTAACAAATGTCATTTGTTTGATTTTGTTCTTTACCAGCAACAGTTCAGATTCATCTTTGGTGGATTCTTTGGTGTCAAAGTCTATGCCGGTGAAATCACCAACGTTTCTTTGTACCTCTTGTAATTCTTCCAAAGATGTTCTGGATTTTGTCCATGTTTTGAATATATGAGAAAGCTTAGCATTTTGTGTGCTAATTCTCTTATTTTCTTCATGGAGCTGATCATAGGAGATTTTCAGCTTATTCAGCTCGATCTGGAGATTGTTGCACTCACCCTGCTCAGAGCAGCTTGGTTTGTTGTGCTCATCCATTTGATCATTGACTTTAGCTTTATTTTCTCAAATGATCAGCTAAGATCCTATAATCATTAGCCATGTCTTGCAGTGCGGACATGAGCTCTTCACGTGTAAATTCATTTGAGTCAAAATCAAATACCTCGTCTGTCTGACTCATCTCTGAGTCTGCCATTAGACATTGAATATCTTCTTCGCTTTCGCTGGAAGAATATTCGGAGCTTTCTGAATCGGAGTCAGTCTGAGCCCACTTGTTGTTTCCTTCTTCAGCTACTAGGACCTTTTGGGATTTTCCATGATTTTTGCGGTCTTTGTAGTGCTTCTTTTTCCTATCATCGCGATGCTTCTCCTTCCGTTCTTCTTTCTTCGGTCTGGTGCAATCTGCAATGAAATGTCCGGTCTTACCACAATTGTAGCAAGCCTGATCATTAACAGCATCGTCCTTTCTTGATTTATAATGAGAGGGTTTAAAATTCCTCTTATTTTTAGACATGAATTTGCCAAATTTCTTGATAAATAATGACATAGCATCATTACTTATCTGTTCGATAGATCAATCTGATGTGGAGGCGATCTGGGCTGGAATAGCTACCAGTGTTTTGTTTGGTTGAGAGATGAATGGCTCTTCTTCACCTCTGCTTATCAGTTCGAACTCATATGCTTTAAGATCTGCGAACAGATCATGAAGTTCAACCTTGTTCAGATCTTTGGACTCCCTCATTGCAATGGTCTTAACATCCCATTCTTTTGGCAGGGCTCTCATAACTTTCAGAGCGATCTCTCTGTTTGAGTATTCTTTGCCCAGACCATTCAGTTCATTAATGATACCAGTGACTCTTTCATCAAACTCATTTAGAGTTTCTCCACTCTTCATCTTTATGTTCTCAAATCTTTGAAGAGCAACAGTCAGCTTGTTTTTTTTGGTCTGGTCGTTGCCTTCACATAGCTGTGCTATCTTCTCCCAAATTTCTTTGGCAATAGAGCACATTTTGATTTTGCTGAACATGTTCTTGTCCAATGTCTTGAACAAGATGTCTTTGGCAACGTTGTCGAGATTTTCTTTCTTTCTTTCCTCATTCGTCCAGAGGGATCTGTCCTTCTCTACCATTTGTGGTTCTCCACCAGTAATGGCGACTAATGTATTGACTTTCAGAATCTTCATTGGTCCATCAGTGATGACGAACCACATATCGTCATCCTGAGCTGCCAGATGAGCTTGCATTCTGATTCTCCAGTCATCATAGTCTTCTTTTGAGAACATAGGAATTTTGTTGAATGATGCCTTCAGCTCAAGTGTCTTTGTGCTGATTAAGATGACCTGCTCTGATACCACTTGTTAGGATCGGTCCGGAGTGTTTAGAGGGGGGGTGAATGAACACTCATTGTAAAATTTAATCCCTTGTGATTTCTTTCGGATTAGTGAAAGAAATCTGTTTCTTAATCAACTCTTTTATAGAACAGACTACTGAATGTATAAGTGCGGAACTGTCTGTTTTTATATTTGTAAGAACGGCTCGATGGCTTGAATGAAAGAACGAGTGCAGAAAGATAAGACACAAGATATTTTTCTGGAAGTTCGAAGGTGGTGTAATCCTTCTACGTCTCCCCTTTTTCCAATTAAGGAAGGTTTCTACTAGAATACTTTGATTTATACAATCCTGTTGTACAAACCCGATTCTGCTGGATTTACCTCACTACCAGACTGAAACTCCTAGTCACTCGATCTGTTCAGACACTCTCTGTCTGACAGTTACAATTTGTTTCTCACTTCTATTTTTCAATACAGAATACGCAATATGTGCACAGTGATCCTAAATGATCAAATATTACAATGTAATCGTGCTTAAGAATAATTTCAGCTCGAGAGATTCTGAGCTTGAACGCTTGTGCTGTTTTTGATTGATCAGCGAGAGTCTTGTATTTATCTGTATTGTTGTTGCATCTTTTTATAGTTGCATGTACCAACGACATTATTTCCCTTAATGTGCAACTCTTGACACTGCTTAATCTCTGAGTAAGCTACAGTCTTCTTCTTCAGGATACTTGCTGTTCTGGTTCATGCTTTCGGCGACTGTCAGGTAAGCTCTTCTTTGTCTTCTTACCTTTTATGGTAATCTTCAGTCTTTGGTCCTTTGTAGCATTAATTGCGACATTAAATGCTACAATAAATAGCCATTAATGATTAAGACTGAAGAGCCACTCTTTATGCATCATTGACTGCTCTGATCTGATAAAGATTGAGATCGATCTGAAGCTTCGATCTAGTCAGTCTGATATCTATCGATCCGGTCTGATATGTGATATGCCTTATTAGCTTGTTCTGTTTTGAGCTATCGATCTGGTCAGTCTGATTACCCTCGATCCGGTCTGATATGCTTTGTCATCTTATCAGCTTGATCTGTTTTGGGCGATCGATCTGGTCAGTCTGATTTCTCTCGATCCGGTCTTATATGTTTTGTCATCTTTAAAATCTCATCGATAAAGTTCGGAACTAACAGACTATGACTTGCATGCTTTTGTTAGTGCAATGGAAACTAAATTTATAAAATATTGGGAACAAATCCACACGTGCACTGCATCGCAACATTGCTAGATCCTAGTCAATGTTTATCTTCATTTGAGATATTTTTTTGAATATTATGCTAAATTTTTGGGGAAGGTTGTTGACGATCAAAAGACGTCTACAATGCAATCTCTCCAAAATATGTTTAAATTGTATTATAATCAACAGGCAAGTGAATCATCGCAACAAAGGTCTGCTGAAGAACAACCCCAAGCTCAAACTAAAGGTGGGGGCATCAATTTGTTTATAATGCTGGGCAGGAAAAAACTTAAGGGAAAAGGACCTTCTACTTGCAGTCGACTGAGTTGCAAATTTATCTAAATTATCAATTTGTAACGGAAGACAACTTCAACGTGTTACAATGGTGGAAGTCAAATGCGGCACAATTCCCCATCTTAGCCAAAATGGCTAGAGACGTGTATGCGGTACAAGCTTCAAGCGTCGCTTATCTGCATTGTCAACATGTGACCGAATTATTGGAGAATACAGAAGTAGTCTCTCTGCTGATTCGTTATGCATGCTCACGTTACTTAAAGATTGGTTTGAAGCAGAATGTAAGAATAGAAGAGATGGGGCGGTTGACGAATTCGTAAATCATTATGATTATGACGAGTAAGAAGAAGAGAACGCAAAAACAATACTTATCAATTATGAAGAGTGCTAAACAACAATATTTTTTTTATTTTTATTTTTTAATTGACATGTCTTTACAAATATGAAATCAAGAAGAAATATATTGAATTTGTGATGAATATTGGGGAAACATTTACAACATTAAAAAAAAATTAAATTTTTTTTTTTACAAAAAACTTCAAGTTTTTTTTTTTTTAAAAAAAATCGTACCGGACCGGATCGACCCGGAACCGGTTGGAATCGGAATCGGGTCCGATCCGATTCCTTAACAGACCGGACCAATTCTGTGCTTAATGGATCCGGAACCGGCCGATTCCGAATCTGACCAGTCCGATCCGTTAAGCACCCCTACCAATGTATATATATAAACATCATAATTAATCTAAAATCAAATAATAACAAAAATAAAAAACTTATCTTAAATAATTTGGAAAAGAAATGGAAGTTCTCACCTTGCTCCTTGCTGTGTAATTCGTTCGAAGGCTTGGAAATAATGAGAATGAGCGGGCGTGTATTAAAAGGAAGGCTAGGGTTTCAGATTTAACTGGTGTCGACATCTCAGATAGTGATACCCATTAAAAAAGTAATTTGGGCTTTGAGATGTAATGGGTGTCTAGATCACATAAGTCCGATGCGCGAGCGGGTGCGGATGCGGATGCGCGAGTGCGTCAATTTTCAAAAAAATTGAGTGCGGGTGCGCCTTAATGCGCCCATTAAAATTAATAAATAAATAAAGATATATACATACATACTGATGAAATGAAGTTAAACATACATATTATACATCATATTTAACAAACTCACATCATTATTATATTATTTACAAATTTACAATATGAAGTTCTTAACAACTTTGATGTTTGCAGCTTTACCATTCTTAAAAAGCATTAAATTAGATTTGATCTAACATTTGCAGCTTTGCAAAAATGTTATAGCCAGTGATACAACGTAATTTGAATCCTGTATTTGATTGTTCGTCTAGTAAGGATTCTCGAAAAATATATTGTAGAAAAAGAAATGAAGTATTAAAGTTTTGTTTTATTTTAAGATATAAAATAACGATTTTGAAAAATGAAACCAAATTGTTCATATTTATTTCAACATGTTTGATAATAGTATTAATTTATTAAAAATGACTCATATTATTTCCGGATACTTATATTATTACCTTATGAAATGACTAATATAAACATTTAAATTAACTCAATAAAAATAAAAGTTTTATTTATAAAGTTCATTCTATTAATTTTTATGAAAAAAACTAAGATATTATTATTTACTCCGCAAAAATATTACAAAATCACAGATTTATCATACTTTCTTTCATCATATATTTTAATATTTCATATGTTATTATGTCTTTTCATGATTCATTATCTATCTATTTACCATATAATATAATTTTATTACCAACCCGAAATATCTAGAAACCATAAAAATTCATTTAAACCCAAAACCGGAGAATTTTTTTTATAATTACAAAAAAAAAAAAAATCGGAGAATTAAGGAGGATTAACAAGACTTAGTAACTTAGTGCGCGACTTAGTAAATCTTAATGCGCGAATTATGAATTCTTAGTGCGCGAATTATAAAATCTTAGTGCGCGAATTATAAAATCTTACTGCGCGAACTAGAAATTCTTAAAGCGCGAATTAGAAATTCTTAAGTCGCCTTAATGCGGCGCACGCGCACCCAGTTCGCCGGTTCGCGGCCGGAGCGCCAGTGCGTGGAGGGGGGGTAGGAGGATTATGTGACTTAGATGGGTGTTGTCATCTCCCATTTAAAAAATAATGGTGTCGCCATCATAATAAAAAAAATACTTTTTATGTTGTCTCCATCTCAGATGGCGATATTAATATAATTTTAGTGTTGTTGGCGACATCGTTTAGTTTAAGAAAAAAAAATTTCGGTTATTTTTATAAATATTATTAAAATATATAGGTTATATAATAAAAACTCGGGAGAGAAAGGTAAACTGTATAGCACGATGGTGGCATCGTCGAGCTCATGGTCACGAGCTTTGATTGAGATCTCTCCGTACACGTTCTCCGCCATCGGGATCGCCATCTCGATCGGCGTTTCAGTCCTCGGCGCCGCCTGGTATGTATTTATTTCCTCTCGAGATCTTGTTTGTGTTAACTTTACTTTTCTTATATCTGTCATTTTACCCCCTTGAATTGTTGAAATATGTAGGGGAATATATATAACCGGGAGCAGCTTAATCGGTGCTGCCATCAAAGCTCCTCGCATTACTTCCAAAAACCTGATTAGGTATTTTCAGCATAAATGTTGTGCAAATTCCGTAATAATGCATAACAGACGAGCTTAATTTCTAGTCACTGGGCCCCTGGTTGTTGGTTACTGATTCGTTGTTAGTTCTATGTATCTTCTCATCCTAATTCAATTGCTGCAGTTTTGCTGTAGGTACTTGCAATCCATTTGTGTGTATATCTATATCTTGTAGCTAAATTAAGTCCCCATGTGATATAGGTGTTGACAACAAGTAGCGAGCTCCTAAACACCAGTAAGTTTGTAGGATCACTTATTATGTAAACATCTTAAGTATCAAACGAATTCAGCCGGAATGACGTGGTTTAGATGTTCAAGGTGAGGTTTGGGGCAGGAAAATAAATGTAATATCCACGAGGTAAATGGATCGCTTTTAGGGATTAGGATATATATCACTCTGCTAAAATTTTAAACCCTAAGTGATCCCTTGCAATATTCCTTGGCTTGATCCAGTCTGTAATCTAAATTCACTATTCACTGCTAGAAAATTTAGACAAATGAAGTGTAAATAGCATATCTATTCATATTGATTCTTTTCAAATTGGACAGAAAGTGTATTTATTGTATTCAAGTATTAAACTTCAGAATTATTGAGTTAGGAAAAGTGATGGGTCTTGAACGTTCATCGTATTATCATCATTTCTTCTTCATCATCTTTTTTTCTCCTTTTTGTTCTGTGATATGTTCAGCCTAGGAGATGTATTTGGATTGTTTTTACTGATAATATAATATAAGAACCAGGGGGAGATCCATCTGCGTATAGGTGATTTATTACTCAGTTGATATCCAAATCAAGAATTTTGTCACGTCTGTGATTGCTTTTGGAAATTTTGTTCAGAAAACCTCAAATCCTTAACATTTTTATGTTTGAGTTTTTACCTAGGATTTGTTGGTGTTAAGAACCAACAATGGAGCAAACCGACAGTCCCATCATTAAAAACCTGCATTTTTGCTTTTCAAGGTCTGAAATTCATTGTCGGCTGTAGCAGCCTAGTTGAGTTGCGATTCCTCTAGTCATAGTTCACATGAAAGCTGTACTTGGAAATACCTAACTCTTTCTACTTATTGATTATTACTGCTAGTCTTCTAAGCATGAACCATCTTTCAGTGTTATTTTCTGTGAGGCTGTTGCCATATATGGAGTCATTGTGGCTATAATTCTTCAGACAAAGCTGGAGAGTGTACCTTCTTCAAAGATTTATGAACCAGAGTCCCTTAGAGCTGGTTATGCTATATTTGCATCTGGAATAATAGTTGGTTTTGCAAACCTTGTCTGTGGGTGAGGCCTTCACTCTCCTTTATGCCTCATAATGTGGGCTGTTTATAGAATCAACACTTGTTTTAAAGGAATATCCCCCGACTAATTTAAATTTATATGTTCTTTTTTGTTTTTGCAAAGGTTATGTGTTGGAATAATCGGAAGCAGCTGTGCATTGTCTGACGCCCAAAACTCATCACTTTTTGTTAAGATCCTTGTTATCGAGATATTCGGCAGTGCACTTGGATTGTTTGGTGTCATTGTAGGCATCATCATGTCAGCTCAAGCAACATGGCCATCCAAGGCATGACTTCTTTTTTCTCACTATTGTGTTGTGTGTTAGTCAGGATTTACTATTTTCTTTCATTATCTATCATTTTGTATTTATTATTTTTGTTTGCTCTCGTGCAATGTTAAGCGATAAAAACTTGGGGGTACAACAGGAAACAAAAATTCTGAGGTATAGCATTCTGTCCTGCTTGTGATTTGCTTCTGTTAAATAAATCTTACCCACGAATTCCCAGCTTGATTTGAATTTATATAATTTGTTTTATTCATGTTTCTAAGTGTACAAATAACATTTGCCAAAAGAAAAGAGGGGTCTCTATTTGATCCTCGGAAGACAAAAAGCTGACATAAATTTGATTTTGTATGTTTTCGTCACACCTTTTTAGCCCTAAAAGAAGAATCAAATAAAATGAAGGAAAATGTGAAGTTAGTGAACTTCCCCTCAAGCACACCAATTGTCAAAGCTTTTTCGCTTTGCAATCTGATATGTTTATTAGCTTATATCTTTTATTGATATAATATAAAAGAATGTGAATCATCTGTAAACTTTATCTATTTTAGTATACAGAACTCATAATCAAAATGCCCTTCCACCACCAAAATGTGTACGCGCGCGTGAGAGTGTATGTAAAAGTTGGCCAAAGATGTTAAAAGCATATTATTGATCATTGAACGTTGAAGCCACCCTTAAAACCTTCCAATCAGGAAAACAAACATAAGACGAGACATGCAAACATTGAGAACACACCCAAAAAACATATAAACTACTAGGCATCCATCCAGGGACTTCTATGTTATTATTGATCATTGCACGTTGACCTTCCAAACAGGCAAACATAAGACGAGACATGCAAACATTGAGAACGCACCCAAAAAAACATATAAACTACAAGGCATCCAGGGACTTCTCATCAGTGACGTCGTCGCTTGCATCCCTTTGCTCTTCTTTGGCAATATGCGCATTCGCAAACTGGTGAGCAAGCTCGTCGTCTGCAGGGATCTCTTTCTCATTGTCACTCAATGGACCAGTCTGCCATATTCTGATAGTACCATCTTCAGATCCAGAGGCGTAAGATTCTCCTCCAGGAGAGAAACGCACACAATGAACTGGACCATGGTGTCCCTTGTTGCATCCTATACGCCACAAGATTTAAAAATAGTTGGTTCAATAGGCATAGACAAATGAAGTATGTGCTAAAAAAATGATTATATAGACATGCATTATTCATTTATCTATTCAACTATATCGACCACAATTGTGAGACAAATGCCCCGAGGGGGGGAAATGAACAGGGGAAGAAAAAACTACTTGAGAAATGAATAATAACTTAGCCATTTGGAAAGGGAATGGAAAAAGAAAATGAAGGACGAATTTTATATTTAGCAACAAAAAATCTTTAAATAATTCAAAACAAGTACTTACCAACTTCAACTCCTGTGTGAAAATCAAAAGCATGAATCCACATGTCTTCTCCACCTACAATGAACTTGTTACCATACTTCGGTTCCAATGAAGCTGATTCCACAATGAAAGGCATGTCGTAGCTCTTTACCAAACCAAAGCTGGTAACAAAAAAAAAATTTTGGAACATTGGTAACAAAAACAGTCGGTGTAAATTCATTAGCGCATATCGAAACAGAATAAAATAGATGTATCCAAGAGGTAGAGACGGAAAATGGGAGACATACTGATTTGCATCCCAAAACTTAACCGTTGACCCGTCTGCAGTTGTTATGTAGCGGCAGTCTTGACTCACTTCAGCACTGGTTACAGAGGACTTGGTCTCTAGGGTTCGAACAATCGTACCAGTTCTCACATCCCATAACCTATTTTCATCAACAAATAAGAAAGACTTAAATTGAACTGACAATAGTAAATTACTAGCCTGATGCTTATTGAAGGACAAAAGGATTCATATAGTTTTACAATGATGAAAAATCTATCATCTTAGAGAATTGCAATGATAACATTAATCAATGATCCGATTGTTATACAGATTAGAACAAAACGAAGGGGAAAAAGGTCTAAGCAGCTCTTTTCATCCTGTTCTATTTCGAGTTAGTTATAGAGTTCACTTGTTCCACGTACCTCACCCCTCCCACATCAGTACAGGAACCTAAGATTGTTTGATCACCGTGGAGCCAAGAAAGAGTCCTGACAGAACCAGGAGACTTTTCAATTTCCCGTGGAAGTCCATCAAGCCGATTTAGATCAAATATGCGAAGAGTTTTTTCCATCCCTCCAGTTAGTAAAAGGTGTGTATCCTGCAAATCAATCAAACTTTATGTAAATAGACAGATACCACATTACAAAACCGCTGAGCCCTTTACATTCTAACAAGGCCCTAACGAACCTAACACCTAATACCTGGCCACACTATAGCATGCCAATTCTTCATTCTATTTATCAAATTGTACAACTTTATATGAATCAAATCTCCAATGCATGTTTGAACCAATATATCATAAATCAAACCTATGTTGTAAAATGTGAAACAAGTGTTTTCAACTGATAGATGGATATATATAATTGGAGAATAAACTAAAAAGGAAACCATTCGACCTGGTATAGGACCAAGACAAAACAATGAAATGTACAAAAGAAATGAAAAAATTCTTCACAAACATTTTTTCAGAGAAAACATTCAAAAAAATAGCATATATTTTCAAGGTGAGAAACTAAACTCTCATGAAGCCACATCACAATTGTATGTCTTCTTCATGAACAGGAATTAACACAGATAATGTAACCTACTGCGTAGTTAGTAGTTAATCTTTTAAAGTTGAAGTCAGGAATCTTACCTGACCAACGTCTTCAACCAATGAAACACAAATTGGCAAACTAGAACTCTCCACATACAAAGAGGAAAATTTTACCACCTAAACTTAAGTTTAGAGTACAAATGCAATTGGATATGCTAAATAAGTGACTTCTATATCGATTGTAAGATTCTTTATGCAAAGCAGACCTATGTGTTACTGTTATGAAGACCCGTAGAGAAGCAAATAAAGTTGTTTTAATTTTTTCACTAACAAAGTGGATACGAATGGAAAAGAATTTACATCAGAATCTCTAGGTAAAAAAGATAACCAGATATATACAAAATTACATTTGGTGTACCTCTGAGAAGGCACAAGCACGAACAATGTGCTTGTGCTCAAACGAATGCAATTCATCCCCAGTTAATGCATCCCATAATTTCCTGCAGTTAATTAAATAAGAAACAAAGGTAACTCACATGTTAACAAAGTTAAATATTTCAGAATAAGTTTCTATTTGCTATGTATTTACTGCAAACAATTAAATTAATTCAATTAGATGATGAGATTTAAGAAACGTTGAGTACAGAAAAGTTCAGAACTGATATTTAAACGAGGATATATGAAATGCCGTGATTATTTCGGTTACTAAAAGAAAAAATCTTCATGACTTGACACATACGCAGAAAAATCAGCTGAGGCAGAGGCAGCACGGAAAGCATGTTTATCCAAGCAACAACTCCACACTGCACCTTTATGCCCTTGAAAGGTTCCAATCCAATCCCCAGTCTCTCCATTTCTCAACATCGGATTCGAATCTGGAAAAACCGCCAATGCCCATAAATAATATGTAAAAGCATTATCCATAAATCTTTTGATTCATGTGTAATGAGATTTGCCAAATTTGTAAAGCAGTGATTTTATCCTGCATTATCTTTTGAAAACTCCACTGATTCCATACTGAGTTCAATCCAAGAACTAGTTTGGTAATGAGACATGGAAATTGCAGTCATTCATCAGAGTTATGTAATATTTTTTACAATTTGGTGTTGCACTAGAAAACTTAGGAATTTTCAACATAAACACGGCAGAAAGCAATATTAGCAAATTCTGCCAAACAGATTAATCCAGGCAATGCATGTTAACTTTTGAATAAATTACGCAACTGCAAAATCCTCTCTGCCTCGCTAAAAGTAGAATGTCACTTCAACACTCACTTTGAACAGATAATATAGGTATCAGTGCACCAAAGACATGATTAGATCAGATAATGCAGGTATAATTGCTGTATAGGTGTGATCAATTAGGTCATATGTACAGGCATCAGGGGTATAATTAACCTAGTCAAGGCAAAAATTATCCTACACAAAGTACAACTGTTAAAGAGGAGAACAACACATTGTATGTGTCCAAAGGGCAAATACTTGTAAAACTTGGAAGCCGTAAAGTGTAAATGAGACATGTTTGCAGTAATAATGACCAATACAGGTAAGTCTTACCCTTGCTGGCACTAACAAGGAAGAAACCGTCAGGCGTTATGGGGCTGTAGAACACATCAACCACTGGACGAGAATGCCCGTGGCAAACCAATGGAGCTACGGCCTTCTTCTTATCCATTTCCAACAACCTTAAAAATGCAAGTACAAAAGAAGACTTTCTTTCCCAAATATCAACAACAAAACACTAGTTCTTGATCCCACACTTCCCAGGTCTCAGAATACCAACATAAGGCTTAACTTTGACAATTGAAACCAAAAAATACGCACAATTGCCAGCTAAAATTTGTCAGATATTTAGATTACAACAACGAAATTCTATTCGAATTTCAGTGCGAGGATTATAATTATAGGCTAAATGCAATAAAGTATCAAAATCTTCGACGTATATTTCAGTAAGAACTAAAAATCTATAAGCGTATAAATTGGCGGTAATACACAGGTGGGAAACCCTAATCTTCGGATAATTCCGAACGCTTGCAATTCTCCGCGAATCCACACCTCCTAACCCTGCAATAATCAAATTCAATAAATAATTTGGTACAATTAGGAAAAATTCATGGGGGAAAAAAAAAGTAAAAAGAAGTGAGTACTGGAAACCCCACAACGTAACTGGACTATAGGGCTAGGCGCAAGAATAATCATGGGCAACCTGTTTTTATTTATAGAATAAAATTTTCCGAATATTCTTTTGTGCCCTCGAACGTTTATTTATTCATTTTGAACCCTACCTATTATAGTCATGGATAGACCCGACCACGATTCATAACCGTCGGTTAGACGATTCAGAATCGCCGGTTCGACGGTTCAAAAACATCGACAATTAACATTAACCTTCCTTGACGGTTCCGGTTACGGTCATGAACCGTCAGTTACGGTTCCAATTACGGTTACGGTTAACCAACGGTTACGGTTACGGTTTGACCCTTACTTTTTAAACAAAATTAAAAATATTATTAAAATTTGAAATAAAGTGTAAAATGTGTTTGAATGTATTTTCATCCATGGATTAAATATAAAATAACGTGAAATAAATTCAAGCTCAGATAATTAAAATGTGTAAGATATATTTGATTGGTTAATATATATAAATTATAACACTATATTTAGATCAACAAAGCTCTTATAGCTTAGTGGTTGAAGCTAATTATTCAGTTTGGAGGTCATGAGTTCAAATCTACACCATAACATGTATTTTAAATTTAAAAATGTAAAAAAAAAATAAAATAACCCTTGAACCGCCGGTTAACCGACGGTTCACGGGTTAGCAAAATTATGACCCTTAACCGACCCTTCTATAGACGGGCCGGTTACGGGTCCGACCCTTCGAACCGTTGACCCGGTTAAAGTATGTTAAAGTTCTGGTAAACTGTATAACTTGGCTAATGCTTCCTTTTGTTCTACTGTGAAAATATCGTAGTTTTATGTACGATTTATCTATATAGGTATTGATGGCTACCAATAGAATTGACATTCTGGACCAAGCTCTACTTGGGCCTGGGAAGAATTGACAGGAAAGTTGAGTTCAAAATCCCAATGAAGAGGTATACCAGTTTCTGTTCTTCACTTGATAAATCTTTTCTATGTTCTCTACTTACATTTCCCTTGTACTATAAGCTTTGAAGAATTTGATTATATTATTTTCCTTCATTTCTTTTACACTTCAAATCATATTTAACTATCACAGCAGCCCTGCTTTTTTTTTTCTGTCCGAGATATTTGAAGACCCTCTGGGATACCTGCACTACACTTAGTTCCACATGGCTAATGTGAGAATTCTTTTCAGTCTCGGTTTGACATTTTGAAGATACACTCAGAGGAAAATGAATATGAAGCGAGGGATTGATCTGAAGAAGAACGCTGAGAAAATGAATGGTGCATCTGGTGCAGAACTTAAGGTATTTCAAGATTTTCGTCAACTTAATTTAGTTAACAGCCACAATGTTACGGAAGATATGGATTTGCTAGCAATGCATCTGTTCGTGTCACTTTTATAGATGTCCATGGTTATATTATTTTTTATAATCATCAGGTCACATACCTATGCTTTCTAGCAATTATTGGTCTCAGCTTTAGTTTGATATGCACTATTTCTTCCTCGGAGGGAAGCCTGCAATATGTATCATTTCGGGGACAATGTTTCTCAGTGGATGGTAAAGTGAGTACTGAGTAGGCTATCTCTATCATTTGCTTTCGGCTGAGGGGCAATCATGTGGAAATTGTTACAAATATTTATGGATCTAATTTTTTTTTTTGGTAAGACAAAATAACATTAAAGAGAGTACAAGGGGTACTACAACCCATTACAAAAAGAAATAAACGCATTAAACAACCAAGACACCACAACAAACTAATAAAACATAGAACCACAGGTATAGATTAGGTGCACTTCTTTATCTACGCTGATCTATTCAAAGACCCTTAAAACCTGTCTTGATCAGCCAAATATATTTTAAAATAACATTCAGACCTGAGAAGATGTTAAGAACTGAGGAGGCTAGGTTAGGAAATTTCTCTTTGAAATTGGAACTCAAAAGATTTCTCAGTTTTTTTACCGCCAGCATGTTGCTACATACTATCGTTTTGCTTATACAAGTAATGGTTTTGTTTGGCAGGCTTTTGCACAGAAGCAGGGAGGTTTGCTTTGAGAGAGAGGAGGGTACATGTAACTCAAGAAGACTTCGAAATGGCTGTTGCCAAGGTCATGAAGAAAGAAACTGAGAAGAATGTCTTTGAGGAAGCTTTGGAACTAGATGGTATGTTATATTCGACCACTTGAATTCGATAAACTGCTACTCGACATGTCCTGGTGGATTCTTCTTTTTTTTTTTTTTTTTTTGGGGCGTTCTTGTAGAGCATTCGTAAATTCAGTCCAAGCACCGTCAGCAACATAACGTCCTCTTTACAATGGACAAATTGTAGTCTAAAAATCCTCCAATTACTGCAATCTCAAGATGGAGGACCTACTTGGTGACATCTAAGGGTGCAAGTCAGCCTCGAGCTCATTAAGCTCAAAATAAAAATAAATTGGGGATCGCAAGTTGGCTCACAAGCTCGATTGGCATATGGAAATTTTCCATTTGATATATTAATAAGCTCAAACTACGCTTAGTTCGCGAATTTGAGTTTATGAATGGGTAAGTTGTCTGATTTCAAGTTCGGAAAATCTTAAATTTTTGATCGAGTTTGGATATCAGAACAAATAACCTAAAAAGATAAAGAAAGAAATTATAATGAATCTTCTCACTATTTAGCACTCTCAAATTACCTTTTTACTTTGCAAATAATCGAAGGCTGGTAAATAAAATGGCTCAAGTTTTCCAAAATAAAAAAGGAGAAAAAAACTAAAAATGTTGATTTTCATTTATGATTTTTACCAAACGTAAATTTAGTCCCCTTGATATAAAAAACGTCCCCAGGGCCCCTCTAGCATTCTTTTTTTCTCTCTTTCTTTGGATATATTTCTTGATTCTGGACCCGAATAACATGGATCCCCTAGTATCTCATTTTTGTACTGAGCACATTAATTCAATAGATATTAACATGTGAATTATGAAGTAGTTTAAAATTACTAGTATTTTGTTTTGTGGTTAAACTTTGTGATAAAAAAAGAAAAAAAGATGAGAAACGACAAATAATATATCAAGGTGAAG
The DNA here is from genome assembly GCA_907163345.1 of Haberlea rhodopensis. NCBI lineage: Eukaryota > Viridiplantae > Streptophyta > Magnoliopsida > Lamiales > Gesneriaceae > Haberlea > Haberlea rhodopensis. The sequence goes on from CAJQUN010000041.1 coordinate 2,749,271, forward strand.
TGCTACAAATTACTTACAAGCTATTATCGGACTGTTTAATTTGGTCCATTACGATATTTCAGTAATACCCTATAGGAATGTATACAATATTTCTTGAAAATACAAATGACAATAACTAGAAAACTCACGAACCTTCTACACAGATGAATAATATTCACATGTGTGACCAAAGACAGAGTGTACCTCAGGATCTTTAAGAAGACGTTTAGAGCTTCAGTTAACAACATCAAGGACCAACTTCCGAGACTTGTAAACTGACCATTTTAAGCGTCTGTAGTAACCTGCTTGTAGAAGTGCAAGTGACAACACAAAGATCCATTTGAAACCCATCTGCTCCAATTCCAAAAGAGAAAGGTTTAGGCTTAAGTGCATTGGTTATCCTACTATATTGAGCTATGTGGGAAAAACTAGTTTCAACATCAAACGTGAGTTATCAAGAATATTGTCTAATTAAAAGGGGATATAAAGATGATGAATTCATAATATTCATCTCAAACTAAGACATATCGTAACTAACGTTTACAGAAGTCATTAACATCTATTTCGTTGTGTATGCATACATGTTGCCCAGCCAAGAGTGTGTGTGTGTGTGTGTGTAAAAGACCTGCTTCTACCATATTAAAATTCGATGTTTCCAATACATCTTTATAACAATTCGGTGTTCATAAGTTCATAACATTCCTTTACGACAGGCTCTCTTCCAAGTTCTTTCCCCGGTTCTTTTTATTAGTCGTATATTGCTAGAACTGCAGTGATTACAGTAACGAATTTAAATAATAATGTGTGTGTGAGACAGAGAGCGAGGGAGAGAGGCATACCAGTTTTCGTTCTTCCATTTCTGGTTCAGCAGCCCATGACAAAAAGGTCACAACATCTTTTCCCATCTGCACAGTGAGGAGACAAGTTACTTGTGCGTGCAATACAGCACAATTAATAAACACAAAACCTGAAGCCCATGTCACCTGTGCTTCGGTTGCAGGGGTACCATCTTCATACTCAAGAGCACCATCATTAAGCATTTTAGGCATTGCAATAGCTCCACCAGGGAAGTAAGGATTATAGTGAAGGCCTTCCCGAATCTGCTATTTTACTCGCAGATACAAAGCAACAATTAACTTTGCCAGAAAGGAAGTACAAAGATCGTTGCTTAAGTTATATACTCACTTAGTATATCAAAGCAGCATGGGATTGCAAGAAAACAAGCAAAGAGAGAACAAAAATGAAAAGAAAAAATGTGTGAGAGCCAAAATCGCACCACTAAAAGAGAAAATGAGTGAGACAGGGTGTCAAGTATCGCACTACAGATTTTACAGAATAGCTCACTTCTAGCACATCCAAGGACAAACAGATGTAAAAAGCAGAAATTACCGTTACACCAGCAGGAGGATCACGGTACCCGGTTAGAAGAGCAAAAACATAATTCTGACCATTGTGGCGGGCCTGATTTAAGCATAATCAGGATTATATGGTTTAGTTTTAAAATAAAAACAAAAAATATCCAAAATCTTGGAAAATCATGATATTGCCTTGGTGATAAGACTCAAATCAGGGGGATAGGCTCCTCCATTTGCAAATCTCGCCGCCTGTTCATTAGCATAAGGTTCAGGAAAGCGATCACTCAGCTTCCCTGGGCGAGTAAACATCTCACCCTCATCATTTGGGCCATCAACAACTTCAATCTCTGCAGCCATAGCTTTAGTTTCTTCCTCAGTGTAAGCCACACCAACAAGATCACGATAAGAAATAAGTGACATTGAGTGGCATGATGCACAAACTTGTTGGTAAACCTGGTGACCGCGGCGAATACTGTTCACACAAATTAGGATTTCATGGCCAAACTGAGGAACTAATTTCTGATAAACAATAGCTTTTGATATCAAAAAACGATAGGATTAACGTATCGTTGCCAGTCCTAAGCCAGGGTAAAGGAGGAGGGTGGCGGTAGGCATGCCATATATAAACATTAGTCACATCTCATGTTATGAACCATAATATGAATTTCGTTGGGGCGTTCCCTACTCAGCGACACGCTGCTCCATCTCGGGTGTAGTGGTAAGTGGGCAAGGGTTTCTAGGTCGTCACCCCGGACGCGACGCGTCACCACATCGACGCCTAGGTATGGTGTCAAATGAGTAAGGGTTCCCTCACCTCGAGCGAGTGGGGGTAAAAAAAGTTAGCTCGAAATCAAAACCATATGATTCGTTTAGCCTCTTGGAATGTAGGTTTCCTTACTGGTAGATTATCAGAGTTAGTAAAGACTATAAATAAGAGAAATATTAGTATTTTGTGTGTGTAGGAAACCAAATGGGTAGGTGAGAAATCCAGAACTATAGCTCATTGGGGCTATAAACTTTGGTGTATAGGTAAGGATAAAAATCATAATAAGGTAGGTGTAATCGTAAACAATAAACTAGTCGAGTATATAGTTGAAGCTATGAGGAAGGGAGATAGGATAATATTAGTTAAACTAGTCTTAGACTATTAGACAACGATATTTTCAATATCATTAGTGTTTATGCACCACAAATTGGTCTAGATGAGGCTACTAAGCATGCATTTTAGGAAGATCTAGACGATGTGGTGTAAGGAATACCCCTTAACGAGAAAATCTTCATCTTTCAATGGGCACGTGAGTTCTGACTGGGATGGGTATGAGAGTGTCCATGGAGGCTTTGGCTTTGGGGAGAGGAATGCCGCATGTAACCCACTTTTGGATTTTGCCATTTCATATGACTTAATACTAGTGAATACCTGGTTTAAGAAAATGTCATCTCATCTAGTTACCTTCAGAAGTAGGTCAAATGCAACCCAAATAGATTTATTTTTGACTAGAAGGATTGATCGAGCTAAATGCTTGGATGGTAAGATAATTCCAGGAGAGAGTGTAGTTACTCAACACCGGCTTTTAGTTCTAGATGTTAGGATTAAGAAAAGGGTTATTAGAACTAAACATAAGTTAGAACCTAGAATTAATGGTGACGGTCAAAAGAAGGTCTCGCTGGAGCTTTTGTAGAGAGGATAGTCGAGGAAGCAACTTGAACGGCAAAGGATGATCCTGATACTACCTGGAATAAAATGGCTTGTCGCATAAGATGATCGCTAAGGAGCTGCTTGGTGAGTCAAGTGAATGTGCTCACCCAGGTAAGGATGCATCATGGTGGAATGAAGACGTAAATAAGGCTATTAGAATTAATAAGGATGCTTATAGAGAGCTGAAGAAGAGCAATAATGGGGCAACCTTCGAAATGTATAAGCTTGCAAAAAAGAAGCAAAGACAACGGTTCGGGATGCTATAGCTAGTCTACAAAGAAGTGTACGATAAATTGGACTCCAAGAAAGCTGAACAAGATACCTACAAGATTGCTCGAGCAAGGGAGAGGAAGACAAGAGACTTATATGCAGTGAACTGCATAAAAGATGAGGACCCCAAGGTCTTGGTTAGAGATGAAGACATCAAAGAAAGATGGAAGAATTATTTTAACAGCTTGTTCAACGGTGGTTTTAGTCAAGATTTAGGTGAACTTGATCCAACAATATGATGTCACCCGTGAGTTTGCTCGTAGAATTAGAGAATCTGAGATTAAAGAAGCTTTGAACAAAATGAAAGCACGAAGAGCAGTTGGTCCCGATGGAATCCCTATTGAGGTATGGAGATACTTAGGACCAACGGGATAAAATGGCTAACAGATCTATTTTACAAGATTTGGAGGAATAATAAAATTCCAAATGAGTGTTGAAAGAGTACTCTTGTCCATATATATAAGAATAAGGGTGACATTCAGAGTTGCTCCAACTATCGTCTCATGTGTCACACAATGAAGCTTTGGGAGAGAGTAATCGACAGTCGGTTAAGGAGGGAGATTAAAATATCGGAGAATCAATTCGGGTTAATGCCAGGGTGGTCAACAACTAAAGCTATCAATTTACATCGCCAGCCTATAGAGCGCTATCGTGAGAGGAGTAAAGATCTGCATCATAGATTTGGAGAAGGCTTATGATAAAATGTCAACGGAGATATTGTGGTGGGCTTTGATGAAGAAAATAGTTCACATCAACATGTCAATATAATTAAGGATATCTACGACGAAGTAACATTCAATGTTATAACATGCAGCGGGGTGACAAATGAGTTTTCGATCACTATTGGATTGCACCAAGGGTCTGCATTTAGTCCTTTCTTGTTTACCTTAGTGATTGATAAGATCTCGAAAGACATACATATTGAACTACACTGGACCATTCCTTTCGCTGACGATGTTGTGTTAATCGACGAGATCAGGGCAGAAGCTAATGCTAAATTGGAGTTAGAACTTGTAATCAAACGGTTTTACATCAAGTATGTCTAAATCATAATATATGGAGTGCAAATTTAATGGTCATACAACACGGGATCCTGATATTGTAACACTCGACGGCCAAGAGGTATCAATGAGTACCAAGTTCCGATACCTATGTTCTGTTATCCAAAAGGATTGGGAGATTGATAACGACGTTAACCATAGAATACAAGCGGGCTGGTTGAAATGGAGAAATGCCACCGGAGTTCTATGCGATCGTAATATCGTTTTGAGATTGAAGGGAAAGTTTTATAGAACTGTCATCAGACCTGCAATACTGTATGGGACGCAATGCTGGGACCAAAGATGAATCATGTTCAAAAGATGTGTGTGACAGAAATGCGTATACTACGTTGGATGTGTGATCATACCAGAAGCGATAAAATAAGGAATGAAGACATTCGAGCTGAAGTATGTGTGGCTCGTATAGAAGATAAGATGCAAGAAAGTCGTTTACGTTGGTTTGGTCACGTTCGACGTACAGTAATGCACTTGTTCGTTGAGTAGAGTCCATGGATTTCGGCCCTTGCACGAGAGCAAGGGACGACCGAAGAAGACATGTCTCGAAGTTATGTACAAATACTCCGAGTCCAAAGGGATCAACGAGGATATTCTGACCGATAGAAGCACTTGGAGAAGACTGACACATGTACGTGACCCGACTTGATTTCTTATATGGTTCATGTAGACTATCCCGGTCCATTGAGATTAAATGTTTAGTAATTGTTGTTGTCGTTGGCTCCATAATGATAGTTTTTTTCTCCAAATTCAATCAGACTGGTTAGAAAAATTGATTGGAATCGTAACTTAATGTCAAAAAAGATCCATATCAAAAGTTCCTCAAGAAATGTGCAACAATGAATTTACTTACGAAGCATGGTCATATGAACTAAGGATGCCTTTATGAGGCCAGGGATAGCTAGGAGAATCCAATCCGTGTTCAGCCTCATCAGAATAAGCTACTGTTGCACAACTTAGAAGCCCTGAGGCTCCCACTCCAAAAACTGCAAATGATCTGAAGAACTTTGAGCCAGCAGATTCAAATCCGCCCTCACCATGTTTTGGAAGAAATGTTGGTAACAATGGAACAACCTGCATTAAACGAGGAATAAAACCTCTATTCAGAAAAATTGTACAGTTTTTCTCTTCATCTAAACATGTGATTGTAGGAACCTGAAGATTCATTGGAGTAACAGTGCTTCCATTAGCAAGTAGAATAGAAAGCTTAGTGTTTAAAGGAATAACTATTAAAATTACAGATATGATTTAAAAAATGTATGGTATATCATTCTCATAATATGTGCTGATAATTGTCAATTACACAAAGCACAGCATGGAAAAATTGCTCCAGCAGTCTAACGTAGCAGTTAGGAGAAGGAGAAGGTGGAAAGCAATATTTCAACCTAGAACATCACGCTAAGAGCTCAAAAGAGAAACTGAAATCAATCTGCAGGATGTCTAGGCATTTCTAAGATTGTGTAACTAAATAATTAAGAGCTTTTGCATCAACTATATTTGAATGTTATTTATTTCAATCTAGGATCAGGCTGCTTAACGGGCGTAACAGAACCGGTTTGGAACCGGAACATGGCAATCAGGCCCGGATTAATGCTCCGATCCGGAACTTGCCCGGATCAGACCGAGTCTGATGGTTTGGAACCATTGATCCGCCGGTTCCAGTCCTGTGGATCCGGTTTAGGGTCAGAACCAACTCGGTAAAAAAAATAAAAAATGAAACCCCCCAATGGTTGTATGTATAGTCGTTGGGCATACGTAAATTACTTTTTTTAATATTTTTACATTTTTAAAAAAAATTATTTGCTTTTAATATCTATAAATACGATTTCATTTCAACCATTTTTTCACACAAGCAATTCTCAAATTCTCTCATTCTCTCATCTCCAATTTTCTGAAATTGGATACAATTCTCTCAAATTTTCAATTATGTTCCAGCTATCGCAATTTTATTACCATCTTATTATTATAATATTATTGTTATTTCGTTTATATATATCATAGTTGTTAAAAGCCCTCGTCCGGCTCGCCTAGGAAGCAGGCGAAGCCAGTCGGCGGCTCCTCGCCCCATGTGCGGCAAAGGCGCCGCACCTGCGAGAGGCGCCGCTTGGCTTTTCTCCCAGGCGTATGTGAGATGGCTTTGTGTTGGGCAAGCAAAATTTGGGTCTTGTATGAAATATTAAGGTTTTGAATTCCGACTAAATTATAAGCCCTCTAAAAGCCCAACTTAAAAAGCCCAAACCTTATAATAATAGTGCCCCGACTATTATTATATTACGGTTTAGTGGGTTAGATTATTATTTTATTAGGTTTAACTCTCTCCAATCCCCACCTACATCGCTGTCGCACGCCGCCGCCGAACCGCTGTGTCTCGTTGCTTTTTGTCATCTTCTTCTACTGGTGCTGGTCGTGGTGGTACTCCCTCAATTCCACAGTTTCCACCAGTACCCGAAGATTATGATTATTTGCTGACTTTGATGATGCGGACCATATTGACGAAGAAGCCGAACAAATTGCAGAACCTTCTGCTTCCCGTCCTCCACCTCAAGTGGAGTCATCCGGAGCCACTACTGCTGGGAATCGAGCGAATAACTGTTCCAAACGAAGCAAGGTATGTGATCATTTTGATATGGAGCCGAAACCAGGTACGAACGAATCTTTAGTTATTTGTAAAATATGTAAAAACCACTTACAATTATAAAACAGGTGGTTCCGCTGGAGGTACCGGAACCTTTAAAAAACTTAATTTTAATGATGTAACTCTACAACCAATAGGTAGAGAACCTACACAATTACAAATTAATCCCCAAACTGGCGCCAATTTTGTTCTACACCAACAATTAATAATAGGGCAGATGTGAACTTCCTTTTATACAACGTGAACGTGATTGTTTTATTGAATTTTGTTCTTCTATACAACCTGCTTTTAAACATATTTCTAGACATACTTTACGAAAAAATTGTATGGATATGTTTGTAGAATATCGTAAAACTTTAATTGAACATCTTTCTTTTCTTCATTGCAGAGTTAGTTTAACTACTGACATTGGACGAACATTAAATTACTTTAATATCTTGTTATCTGTCATTGGATCGATGATAACTGTTTTTTGCAAAAAAACAAATTTTATCTATTGATGAATTAGATTCTGCACATACTGGGTATGTAATTGCTAAATATGTTTTTAATGTTTGTAGAACCTATGGAATTGCAGATGAAATTTTTTTTCAGTTACACTTGACAATGCATCGAATAATAACTCGGGACTGCGTGATTTAAAAGCACTGTTAAACCTAGGCTTGATGGTGTTTTTTTCCATGTTAGATGTGTATGTCATATAATTAACTTGACTGTAAAAGTTGGTTACGAAGATCAAGAATCTATTAGCATTGAAAAATTGAAGAACTGTACGAAATGGTTACGTCAATCACACAGTAAACGTGAATGGAAACATACTTGTGCAAATAGTGATGTTAGGTATATTACTTTTCTGCCACCCGTATCAACTCGTTGGAATTATTTGTATCATATGTTAAATTTGATGTTACCTTATAAAAATCTTTTCACCTCTTTCTATAATTCTTATCAAATGCCTAACAGAGATTAAAGTTATTTATTGACTGATGATGATTGAGAGTTTGTTACTAATTGTGCTGCTTTGTTATCTACTTTTAAAGAAACAACCGATCATTTTCCCGGTGTTTCTTATCATACTACTCATTTTTCCTTCCACTTTTATTTAACATGTTTTGTAAATTTATTGAATTTAGAAATGATAATGAATTGGCAACCTTTGTTGCTCGCATGGAAGCAACTTTTAAAAAATATTGAGAAATAATACCACACGTGCACTGCATATCTGCATTGTTAGATCCTTGTCAAGGCTCGTTTGATATTTTTTTTCAATATTATGAAAACAATTTGGAGAATGATGTTGAAGATCAAAATACGTCAATTATGCGTTCTCTCCAAAATATGTTTGGTTTTATCATAGTGAACAGGCACAAGGGTCATCAGCACAGAGACAAGAGGAGGAAGAAGACATTATGCAGTCAAGAAGTGGAGGGATTAATCTACTGAGTAGTCTTGGAAGGAATAATTTGAGAGGAAAAGGAGTGGCACCGAGCACGTAGAACGAATTGCAGTTCTTCTGTAGTCAAGTTTTCAGTTTTGACGTACTAGACTGGTGGAAAGCAAATTCAAGACAATATCTTATCTTAGCCAAAATGGCTAGAGACGTATTTGCAATGCAATCGTCAAGACTAAAGTGTAGCATCAGAATCGGCCTTCTCAACATGTGGTTGAATCATTGGAGACCATAAGAGTAGTCTTTCTTCTCAATCGTTGTGTATGCTTACATTGCTCAAAGATTGGTTTGATGCTGAGTCAACGAATAAAAGAGAATGAGCAGTCGACGAGTTCTTTTGCCATAGTTCCGAAGAAGAAGAATATGCGAAGACAATACTAATAAATTATTATGAATAATGTAAATTATTTTGTTAATTTCAAATGTTGTAACTTGTATCTACCTATGTATCAAATTCAATAAAGTATACATTTTTTCTCACAGTTCATATATTAGTTCATCAATTTATTACAATTCATATTAAAAATTTGAAAAACAAAAATGGATCGGACCGGGTTGGAACCAGTCTGGAACATCGATCAGGATCTCGGATCGGATCAGATCGGTTTCATGGCTAAGGCCATGGAACCGGAACGGACCAATCCGGTTTGGAACCGGATTGCTCTGGCGGTTCCGATCCGTTTGAATTCCGGAACCGGTTTGAACCAGTAACCGGTCCGGTAACACCCTAAGTCTAGGATCAGTAATAAAACTGTACTGTATGTTGCTTCACATATATATCTAGCCATGATTGGTTTGTCTAAGAAATTTCATGTCGTTCTAACATTTACAGAAACTTTTTCTAATTCCTCTGGACATTTTTTGAGGATCTTTATCTTCTACCTAATAATCTAAATTGAGTTATGGTGGTTTTAATTTTTATTTACTAATAGACATACAAAATTTGGGAAACTCTTTTACTTTAACAAATGCATTTATGATCATCAGATAAAGGAACAACATACAACTCTCTTTAAAACATACACCATGAAAAGAACACAAGTTTGCAAGACTGCTTGCACTAACGCAAGCATTTCTTTAGCCACTTTAATCCCACATCGTTAATTTTTGAGAAAATAAAATAATAGTTCTCATCTAATTTAACTTTAGTCATTTATCAGGATGAGTAATTAACAAAATATGGTGGGTACATTCTAATAAACTGGCACTGGATCAAGCACATCATTTGGATAGTATTTTCACGAATAAGTATATACATTTTAGCATCACTTGTTCCTAGATCATGTGAAACCAAATGCTCCTGGGGTCCTCGGGCACATCAAGCTAGGAAGCAAGAGGAACGGTTCAACTAAGCTCCACAAGACCCAATATGCTGCGGGCCATTTACAAAGCCCCCACCATACTCTGGCCGGAACCAGAATTTTCTCATAGGGAGCATGAAACTAAAGCTTAAGGCTCAAAAAGAGTAAACCATGTTTTTTTTAAATATAATACACACAAATATTATAATTTATAAAAAAGTTGACAATGGACGGAAGGGCGGTCGCCATGCCTGCTGCCCCCCAGCTCAGCCCCTGTTCCAGGACTCCAAGTGCAATGATTTACGCGTAGGTGAAATAAAAGCATGTTTCTTTAGTATACCAACTAAAACAACAATAGAAAATAGAAAATGCTCAATCAAACCAAATCTTCAATAAAATTTGATGATTGAAATCAATGCTTAATACAAATATGTTGCCTGCAGTACCTCAAGCCATCAACAGCATATTACTACCTCCATAAACTAGAGCGAACATGGATGACTAGATCAATAATCCTTTCTGACACTCGTGCGAATCACTTCTAATAAATTAGAAACCAATAAAACAGAAAACAAATTTTTAAGCCATACGATACCTTGAAATCGACGGTTGTGAGAGGAACATCATTCGCTACACTCCGGCGGGTGAATTCCGCAACAAATTTATTGAAAATCCCGAATCCTGATACATTCAGACCAAATAAAGGTAACGATAATTCCTTGCCAATGATTACTTTATCTTTGTCCAAGCTATCATAATAAACGGCACAACCGCACAAGATCAGTTACAAAATCGAAAAAAATTCAATAAAATTGTATAATGAAAACAAATAAATTGGGGAATTGATAAAAAGAGAGAGAGAGAGAGAGAGAGAGAGAGAGAGAGAGAGAGAGAAGCTCACTCATTTTCATCTTCTTCTTCTTTCAATTTAACGCAGTAAGCAGTTTTGTGTCAAGAGATAATTGAGCGACTCATGCATCAAGCTGCGTGTGGTTGAGAACCGTGCAAATGAACGGTCCAGAGCTGCTGCAGTCACTAAACCGGTTCTATGAAGTAAATCGGTCCAATCTCGATCTGACTATCATCTGGACCGGGATGGCGGGAGCCCAGCTTGCCTCACCGGTTAAATTTGGGTTTAGTCTAACATTAGCTACCGTGATACACAGACACTCCTAAAAATCACTTGATGTATTATCGGACATTTTTCGGACACTCATCGGACACGTGTGTCGTACACATCACATGGCGTGTCCTTAATTTATTTTAAAAAATTAAATTGGACACCCGTGTCGACACTCCTTTCAAAATCGTACACCCGTGTCGCACACGGCCGATGCGCGTGTCCGATACAGAATGGACACTTTTGGGGTTAATTGTTCAATTTAAAAAGTTTTGGCTAAAATAAAATTTGAATGTATTAGTTAAACATTATGTTAATTTAAATAATATAAATTTGATGTTAGTGTGTGTGATACTATGATGATTTCAGTGACATACATTTATTTTTATGCTTGATAAATTTTGTAAGAATATTTTTGGTGTAATCTTTTATTTAAATTTTATGTTAATTGCAGTAATATACATGCGTATTCAGTCGTGTTGTATCCTGAAAATTTTGAAAATCCATGTCGCCGTGTCCGTGTCCGTGTCCGTATTGTGTCAGTATCGCAGTGTCAGTATCCGTTATAGTGCATCTAGATTAGCTATGTTTTCACTTGAATCTTCTACCATTTGTGTTCATTTAAAGCCTTCTTATAGTTTAAATTGTTATTTGTCAATCGTCATGATATTAAAATTTATGTTCAACAATATTTTATAAAAAATTTATATATCAACTTTGCAATTATAAACTTGTGATGTTAACCCGGATAATTGTGAGTCGAATATAGATTGCACATATTAGAATTTTATTAGACTAAATATCTGTTTTTAAAAGTTTTATTGGCAAATGTAATTTATTTTTGGTAGTGTTTTCTAAAGAACACATTTTTTTATGTAGGTGTCACATTAATTTTTAATAGTTTATCTGGTGCTTTAAAATGTGATTATATGATCCATTAAATTAGAGTATAATTAATATAATATCAGGAAAAATACAATATCTTAGTAGTTTGGTTTCGTTTACGATTCAATGCCTACAGTTTTCAATGACCCGATTTAGTCCTTCAAGTTTAAAAACTTCTCAATTCAATCACCGATGTTAAATCGGCCTTAAGAAGCAAACGATGGGGACTGAATCAGGAATTTGCTTAAAACTTTAAATACTAAAATAGGAACAAATGGACTCATTTTAGTCTCTACGGTTTTAAAAATATTCCCAAATCAGTCGCTCTCTGTTTTTTCTCACAACAGATTTTACGTTGAGGACTGAACCAAAAAATATTTTATAACTTTATGTACTAAATTGGGACACTCAATATTTTTAGAAACTGAATCAAGAATGAAGTCAAAGCGTATGGATCCTTTAATATAAAGATAGGATTTAGCTGTTTTGAGAAAGATGAAAAATTCAATTACAAATAATCATTGTATAGGCTATTGTTAAAAGTCATGGAAATGTATCATGAGAAAAATAAGATGAAAGTATGTTGTTTTTATTCCTGAAAAACATAATATATATAATTTATTAGATTAAATGTTTTCTCATATTTGCCAGTGAATATAGCAACATATCAGACATGACTATACAGTGAATGTAATATTGTGAATGAATAGTGTTAAAACATAAAATAGGAACAAAAAGATTCAATGCACATTGTATTTTGTGATTATAGTCAATGTTTGGTCGAAGGAATATTCAAGATAAGAAAGAGTTGGCATTTTCAACAGTATGGAGATATATATTTAGGGGTATTTACGGGCTTCTACCATGTGATGAAAGATAATTCATTTCAGTCAGCCAAAAAAACTTAAGTTTACATAGGTCCATTTTTGGATAAAATTACAAAAAGGCATACTGTTCTTCTTCTTCAATGTACATCCTTCAATTTACTCACTTCTCCTCCATTTTTCTCCTTCCCTCGTCAAATTCATTCCTCACAAACAAACATCATCATCGATTTTTTTATCAATACATTCAACTACAAATCCTTATTAAATATTCAAAGCATCATTCCAACAAAAAAAAAATTATAAGCTCCACGTTGGATGTCAATGCGCGACGACCACTGCTACGAAACTCGGAAACCCTAGCAATTTTCAGATCTGAATTCAGTTCTGATGATAGGAAAAGCTTTATCAACTCAACCACGACTAATATTAGTCTCAGACAGGATGAAAGGCGCGGCTGCTCATCCTCTTGGAAACCCTAGCAATCTTTCAGATCTAATTTCAGAACGTGTCATTACATAAAACCGTGCTTAAATAACCGTGCATCAACATGTTAAAAAATTGTTAAAAATGTGTGCACCCCCATTACAAAAAATTGTGCACCCCCCATTACAAAAATCAAGTGCATCACATTGACAAAAAAATCGCGCACCCTTGCATGTTAACAAATCATGCACCCCCATTACAAAATCAAGTTCACAACCATTACAATAATCGTGCATCCCACTTATAAAAATCGTGCACCCCCATTACAAAATCGTGCACCCATCAAATGCACCACCTTGACAAAAATCGTGCACCCAATTACAAAAATCGTGCACCACAATGTCTAAACTCGTGCACCCCCATTACAAAAAAAGTGTGCACCCTTGCATGTTAAAGAATGAAATTGCTTTACAAAAAATTGTGCACCCCATTACAAAAATCAAGTGCATCACATTGACAAAAAATCGTTCACCCTTGCATGTTAAAAAATCATGCACACCCATTACAAAAATCAAGTGCATTACCATTACAAAAATCGTGCACCCCACTTACAAAAATCGTGCACCACCATTACAAAATCGTGCACCCCCTATTAAAAAAATCAAATGCACCACCTTGACAAAATCGTGCACCCAATTACAAACCCCATTACAAAAAGTCCCCCCCACCCCCCCCCCCCCCCCCCCCCCCCCCCCCCCCACAATTACAAAAATCAAGTGTTCCACCTTGATAAAAAAATTGTACAACCAATTAAAAAAGTATGCAACAACATTGTAAACAATCGTGCACAATAATTTTTAAAATCGTGCACCATCATTACAAAATCAAGTGCACCACCTTTACAAAATGTGGACATAATTTAAAAAATCGTGCAGCATGTTAAAAAATCGGGCAGCATGTTAAAAAATCATGCAACACAATATTTGAATCGTTCACCCCCATTACAAAAATCAAGTGCACCACCTTCACAAAAAGCGTGCACGATAACGTTAAAAATCGTACACCAAAAGTTAAAAATCAAGTGCACCATAAGGTTAAAAATCAAGTGCACCACAAGCTTAAAAATCATGCACCCTCATTACAAAAAAAAAAAAAGAAGTTCACCACAAGGTTCGAAAATCGTGCACCACAACTACATAAAATCATGCATCACAAAGTTAAAAAGTCGTGCACAAAAAGATTAAAAATCTAGTGCGCCACAAGGTTAAAAAATAGAGCACCACAAGTTAAAACAGCACATCACAAGGTAAACAAAATCGTGCACCACAAGATTACATAAATCGTGCACCACAAGCTCAAAAATCGTGCGCCAAAGGTTAAAAATCAATTCATGCAGAATTAAGTGAAAATATTTCTAAAAATTCTCTCAAACAAGAACATGAAACCCACAAAATTTGAGCTCAATGTGGCAAGCAGTTTGGAAATGAAAATTACTCAAAGTTAGACAAAATTTCTCATGGATCAAAAGTTATGGCCGTTTTAATTTTGGCCGACAAACAACACAGTTATATTCAAAAGTTGGTACATGATTTTTGTACATTGATACACGATTTTGGTACATTAAGGTGCACTTGATTTTAAGCATGATGGTGTAGTTGAATTTTTGTAATGTTGGTGCAGGATTTTTAATCTTTTGGTGCACGATTTTTTAATATTGTGGTGTACGATTGGACATTGGTGCACTAAAATTGGGTATTGATGCACTAACATTGGAAAATCATGCACCACAATTGCATAAAAATCATGCACCCACAGGCCAAAAAAAAGTGCATCCACAGGCAAAAAAAAAAGCGTGCACCACAGACAAAAAAATCGTGCACCACGGACTAAAAAAAATCGTGCACCCACAGGCCAAAAGAATCGTGCACCACAGGCCAAAATCGTGCACCAAAACTAATTTTAGTGCATCAAATGTCCAATTTTAATGCATCGATGTCCAATTTTGGTACACCGATGTCCAATTTTATTGCATTCATTGTTCTATTTTAGTGCACCAATATCCAATTTTAGTGCATCTAATGTACATTTTTAAGTCGGCCTTTGCTAAATTTACATATTTTACGTGCATCTTCTTCTAAACAAGCCCAAAGCAAACACATATCATCTTTCTCAACAGATCATTTTCACGTGCACCTTCTTGTAAGCAAGCCCAAAGCAAGCACTACCCTACATCCCTACAAACGTACACCGATGTACAAAAACATGCACCAATATACAAAACATCGTGCATCAATGTACTAAAATCATTGACAAGTGAACAAAAATCGTGCACCACCATCGCTATTACAAAAAATCACGCACCACCATGTTCAAATTCAAGTGCGCCAATCGTGCACTAATGTACAAAAAATCGTGCATCAATGTAAAAATTATTATACTGATGCGCGACTGATTATTATAATGCCGCACGATTGATTACTGTTGGAATCGAAGGGGGCGGGGGGGTGAATGAGATTCATTGACTACTTTAGCTTTTTAAAATGAGTTTGTAAAATAAAAGAGTTTGCGCTTGCTGAAGGCTTAAATCAATCGATAAATAAAGAAGTAAATAAATAAATCAATGCGTAAAGAAATAAAGCGGTAAATAACAAGGATATTTTTTATAGAAGTTCGGCGATGAATCACCTACGTCTCCTCTTCCGGGTTAGATAACCTCCAACCGAGGTTCCACTAAAACGAAAAAGATCTTGGCCTTGAGGGCTCCAAGTTAGCCACAACACACTCTTCCCGAGTACACAAAGCTCTTCACGAGCACAATACTCTTCACGAGTACACAAAGCTCTTCACGAGCTACCAACACTCTTCACGAGTCTTCTTGGCCTTAAAGGCTCCAAGGATAGCCACAACACATGCACCAACTTTACTTGTTGATGACTTTACAATTTTCAACTTGCTTTGGTGTTGGAGGACCTTACAACAACTCAACAAACACCTTCACGGTGTACCAACACGAAGACAACAAGACTCTAACTAAAAGAATGAATTACAAAATCCATTACAACAACAATGTATGGAGATTGCAATGCTATTTGAATTTGACTTAGAAAAGCTTTGATGAAGTTTGTAGGCTTGTTTCTTGTCTTCAAAATGCTCCAAAGTATCAATATTTATAGTGTAGGAGGCCCCCTAGGCTCCTACTAGCCGTTGCTACACAAAAGGCTGAAATCACTCCTCGATCGCCTCAGCCATCGCCGCGCCCCAACGGTTAGCACAAATCACGCATCGCCGCAGGCGATGGGTCGATCGCCTCAGGCGATCAAATGCACAAATCAATGCTGTAGCCTCAGCAGCTCAAAATAATACATCGCCTCAAACGAAGCAGCCATCGCCTCAGGCGATCAACGCACCGCCTAGGGCGAACTCCCCCTGCGCGCGAGCCTCGGCGTCGCTCCAGTAGATGTGCATGGCGATGATGCTCCTGGCTGCCATCGCCTGGGGCGATCCAGCCCACATTTTGCACATTCAATTTTGTTCATTTAATCCACTTTTTAATCAATTAATCTGCACTAAGTACACACATTAGTATAACAAACACAAGTTTTGTTGATCATCAAAACTCAAAATAATCCGGAGATAAATTAAAGCATTAAACACAACCATGCGTTTAAGGTTCAACAATTACGGAAATCATGCACGACTGAGTATTATAATGTTGCACCTTTACAAAAAATCATGCATACCATGTTAAAAAATCGTGCACCATCATGCAAAAAAAACATGCAACAGTGTACAAAAAATCGTGCATCACCATGTCAGTGATTTAGTGCACCCAATGCAATTGTGATTTAGTGCACCTAATGTGATTATCTTGCACTCAATTTGATTTTAGTGCACCCAATGTGTAATGCCTCGGTTTACTTTATACACATGTCATATGATTGTAGCGTAATTTTGAATAATTATGGTACAATGTGGACTCGGGTTCGGGTTGAACCGAGGGTTAATACTCCCATACATGACATGACTATGTGATATATGGCAAGGAATGAAACATGATGCACAAGATGTAGTGCATAGAAGTGACTTGAATTAAATCAAGTGTAGTGACATATCAAATAACATGGACTAATACGCATTTGACTTGATTTTCCTTTGCCTTTGGTTTCATTTGAATTTCCATTAGCATGTGGATGTGAGTTTGAATTTGCATTTGGAGAGTTGATTAAATAAGTAAAATCAGATTTGCAACTCACAATACACCATTTTCACCTACAAAATCCCTACACAAGCACCTCTAAATCTTCTCTTGGTTTTGGGTCTTGAACTTGGAAGTAAACTTGGTAATCAAGCTAAGAAGTGGAGTGAAGGGATTTTATACTTGCTTGGTAAGAATTTCATAGCACATGATGTCTATGTTGGTTAGTTGTTGAAATTGAAGCATGTGAGTTCGAATCTTTTATGTTTTGAATTGATACTTGTTATCATGAAAAGAATTAAGTTGTATGAGGAGAGAAACATGTTTATATGTTACTAGAGATTGCAAGAAACATATGGAAATGGTTAAATTCGAGTAGGAGAAGAAGTACCATGAAGATATGCTTGAAAATTGCCATGTTCTGATTTTTCTGGACATCGGCGATCGATCGCTAGCTTTGTGCAGATCGATCGCCGATACAGAGCAAAACTATAAGGCGTTTAAATCATGTGGCGATCGATCGCGAGAAACAATACATTTTGGCGATCGATCGCGAGGTAGTGGCGATCGATCGCGAGAGGGCAGAACAGTATGGCGATCGATCGGTGAAATATAGTGATCGATCGCCAGGGTCAGAATTTTTAAAAATGTTATATTTTTGTATAATTTGATTTTAATGCCTATGATAACATGATATATTGTTGGTATTGTTGTAGCATCATCACAGGGGACGGGACAACGAGGCGATTAGACAGTGACGCCTAATTTATATCGTTTTTGTCGCAGAACAGGTACGTGTTGACGTACGGAGTATAGATATTGTGTGATGATGTTATGAGATTGGTATCATATGATTGGTAGTATCATATGCATGTACATTCATGGATATCATGTATTTAAGATGGATGAAGTATATGCTTTAGCATTTGAGGTATACGTCTGGTTTGGGTATATGCTCGGGTATGCTACATATACTTGGTATGAGAGATATACGCCGATTTTTGGGTATATGCTCTGGCTATTATCATGTGAGGACGGTACTATGATATGTGTTGCTAATATGAAGATGTGAGGCGGTTCCACTGACATATTGAGCTGAAATAGACATATCATCTTAGTCTCGTGATAATAGGATGTGTGATGAGACATGTCATGACATAGTTGCATTTGTTGATGCATGATACAGAGCATTCACATTTGATGATTATTATTGTGCTTTATCATTGATATTGTGTTTGATATTGCACTGAGATAGTTGTTATCTATACTCACGTCATGTGAATGTTTCTGTAGGGACTCATAGACGTGGGAGGGCGGGATGTGAGTCATTTTCCGCTGCGAGCTGAACCACTGCCTAAGAGTTATCTTGGATTAGGTTGTTGCTTGTACATGTGATGTATAGTTGGTTAGGTTTTTATAACCCTTGTAACAACTTAACTAATCAGAAACTCTTAATCAGTGCATGTTTTTACTTAATTCAGACTCACGTATGTATGCTTAATTGATACATAATGGATTAAGTAATGAGGACCACACATTAGTGGTATCAGAGCAGTGGTTCGAGAACGGGGTGAACATGGGTAGATGAAGTGTATTAGGGAGTTACCTAAACACTTGAAAACATGTTGAGATGGTAATATCATGTTAGGATTTGTAATATGATGTTCTTCTAACATGTTTTATAATTGTGAATGTTATTGTTAACCCTTGATATACAGTTATGACAGACAGAGGGTATCATGAGGATGTTGGGGATGCCATGAGTGGCAACGCTAGTGTGAGGATGGCGCATGTGCCACCACCACCGATTGGGCAAGGGCCAGTGGAACTGGTATTGTTACCTGGCGAGTTAACATTGACGCAATTTCTGAGTTATCAACCACCCAGGTTTGAGGGTACTGAATCAGGGGAACTGTCAGAGGAGTGGCTGGAACGTGTGGAACAAATATTTGTGTCAGCACCGTGTGCCAAGACTGCTTGGTTACGCTTAGCTGAATTTCAGTTGGCTAAGAAAGCAATGATGTGGTGGAAAGCTACATTGATTGAGCTGAGAGCTCAAGGTCAGACTGTGGACTGTGATGTTTTCAAAACTCGTTTTCTTGCTCACTACTTCTCTGTGGCTGCAAGGCAGAGGAAAGAAGATGAGTTTACAAATTTGAAACAGGGTAAGATGACTGTGTCTGAGTATGCGGTGCAATATTCATCGTTGTTACGATATGTACCACATATTGCTGCTAATACCAAGGTAAAGATTAGACAATTTGTAAAGGGTTTGAGGCCGGAGTTATTTGATAGGGTGATGTCTAATAACCCTTGTTCATATGAGGAGGCGCTAATGAGAGCCGAAATGGCTGAGATTGCTATTGGTGTTTATCAAGATGTGGGACATTCTCAAATACCTATGTCAGAGAGCATGAGACCATGGGGGGAAACGTTTAAATTATCACGAGGAGGTGCTTCTTCCTCTCGATTTAGTGGGAAACGTTTTGGACCACGAAAAGGGGATGACCGAAGAGCTAAAGGACAGTTCCAAGGTAGTAGTAGTGGCAGTGGTGTGCAATGCTTTAAATGTGGCGGACCACATTTGAAACGAGATTGTCCTCAATTGAATACAGTAGTTTGTTTCCGTTGTGGGAGACCAGGACATGTGATCCGTGATTGTCCTCAAGTGGGTAGACAACAGAGGAGAGGACCAATGTCAGAGAATACAGTGCAGCAGAGACCACAGGGTGTACCACAATCTGGTGGAGGACAGAGGGCAGGACCACCTCAGGCTCAGGTATATGCACTGAACAGGGAGCAAGCAGAGGCAGCTCCTGATGATGTGAAGCGGGTAAGTGTACTTTGTTTACTTATCCATCTTTACTTTTGATTGATTCTGGTGCATCACATTCTTTTGTTGCACAAAATTTTATTGACCGGTATCATATATGCTCGTCTCCACTGTTGATGCCTCTTTATGTTTCGACACCCATGGAAACTACTGTGATGACTTGTCAGAGTGTGTCTGATTGTGATATTCAGTTTGAGACTGAGTATGGACTACAGGCTGCTTTGATTGTGTTAGACATGACAGATTTTGATTACATTCTTGAAATCGATGTGTTAAGTAAACATAAATCTGTTGTGGATTGTTGTCAGAAGATAGTGAGATTTCAGTCTGATACTGGAAATCAATGGTTCTTCTATGGCCAGGGATCGAGGGCAAGGATTCCTTTGATATCAGCAATCCGAATGTCGCGTTTGTTAGAACGTGGACATGCGGGTTATTTGATTTATGCCCTTGATGTAACTGAACAGAAAATAGAAAGGAAAGTGGAGGAGATACCAATGGTTGCAAAATATGCGGATGTGTTTCCGGATGAGATACCTGGATTTCCACCGAGTCGAGAAGTGGAATTTGGTATTGATTTGATACCTGGTACTTCTGGAATTTCACGAGCTCCTTATCGGATGGCACCGACTGAATTGAAAGAATTGAAAACTCAATTGCAAGACTTATTGGACAAGGGGTACATACGTCCTAGTGTATCTCCTTGGGGTGCTCCGGTATTATTTGTTAAGAAGAAGGATGGGACAATGACAATGTGTATTGACTATCGACAATTGAACAAGGTAACCATAAATAATAAATATCCTCTTCCTCGTATTGATGATTTATTTGATCAGTTACAGAGATCAAAAATCTATTCTAAGATTGATTTGAGATCTGGTTATCATCAAATACGTGTGAGAGAGGGTGATGTACAGAAGACATCATTCAGAACTCGCTATGGACATTATGAGTTTCTGGTGATGCCATTTGGAGTGGCAAATGCCCCAGCTGTCTTTATGAGTTTAATGAATCGGGTTTTCCAGGAATACCTTGATCGATTTGTCATTGTCTTTATCGATGATATACTGATCTATTCGCAGAATGATGCAGAACATGCCCAACATTTGCATATGGTATTGCAATTGTTGAGGACACATCAGTTGTATGCCAAACTCAGTAAGTGTGAGTTTTGGTTGACTAGTGTCGGCTTTTTGGGGCATGTAATCTCGAAAGAAGGTATATCAGTTGATCCGAAAAAGATCGAAGCAGTGTTGAATTGGTCAGCACCTATTTCCGTGCCAGAAATACGTAGTTTCTTGGGCTTGGCTGGATACTATAGACGATTTGTTGAAGGATTTTCAACAATTGCCAAACCATTGACACAATTGACACAGAAGGGAGTATCGTTTCAATGGTCCGAGGCTTGTGAGCATAGTTTTCAGGAATTGAAACATCGATTGACTACAGCTCCAGTCTTGATCATTCCATCGGAACATGACAGGTTTGCCTTATATACTGATGCATCATTACTAGGTTTGGGTTGTGTATTGATGCAGGATAAACATGTAGTGGCTTATGCATCACGACAATTGAAACCACATGAAATGCGATATCCAGTGCATGATCTGGAATTAGCTGCCATTGTCTTTGCCTTGAAGATATGGCGACATTATTTATATGGTACGTCGTTTACCATACACAGATCATAAGAGTTTAAAGTTTTTATTCACTCAAGCAGAATTGAATATGAGGCAAAGAAGATGGATGGATCTGTTGAAAGATTATGATTGTGAGATTGAATATCATCCAGGAAAAGCTAATCTTGCCTTGAGTAGAAAAGTACATCATACAGCTGATGAGATGATTCATTTATCTGCCTTGATGACTTCTTGTTGTACTTTGGGTTATGAGTTTGATGTGGAAACAGTGCCAGTACGGGTATCAACATTATTGGTTGAACCTGATATTTTTGAGAAAATCAAGACATCACAAAATACTGATGATGAGGTACAACAATGGAAGGACATGATAAATCAAGGACAAACATCTCAATATATACTTGCAAGTGATGGAATTCTTAAATACAGAAACTGTTGGGTAGTACCTGCTTCATTGGGACTACGTCAAGAACTACTACAACGTGCTCATTGTAGTAGATACAGTATACATCCTGGAGGAAAGAAAATGTATCATGATTTACGTACCCAATTTTGGTGGAAACGCATGAAACATGATGTGTTGAACTTTGTAAAACGGTGTTTAGTCTGTCAACAAGTAAAAGCAGAAAGACAGAAACCAGGAGGTGAATTACATAGTTTGGAAATTCCTCAGTGGAACTGGGAACATATTACAATGGATTTTGTGACTCATTTGCCACGGACGTCTTCTGGTTGTGATGCCATTTGGGTGATCGTTGACCGACTCACCAAAGTATCTCATTTCGTGCCATATTGTATACATTTACATATATGCGAATGGCACAGTTGTACATTCAACATGTAGTGAGACTACATGGTATACCAGTTTCCATTGTGTCGGATAGAGATCCGAGATTTACTTCTCATTTGTGGGAAGGGTTTCAGACAGCATTGGGAACTGAAGTGCGGTTGAGTACAGCATATCATCCTCAGACAGATGGACAAACAGAGCGTACGATACAGACGCTTGAGGATATGTTGTGTGCCTGTGTATTAGAGTTTGATACCTCTTGGCAAGAGTCGTTGCCATTAGTGGAATTTTCATATAATAATAGTTATCAATCTAGTATACAGATGGCACCCTTTGAGGCTCTGTATGGGTGACGATGTAGATCGCCATTGTATTGGGATGATGTGGATCATTCTTCCTTACATGGACCGGATATGATTCTTGAAATGGAAGAAAAAGTAAAGTTGATTCGATTGAAACTTAAAGCTGCCCAGGACCGACGGGCTGCTTATGCCAATAAGCGTCGTAGACAACTTGAATTTCAAGTTGGTGATCGTGTATTCTTGAAAATCTCACCTTTTAAAGGTATAGTACGATTTGGTAAACGTGGGAAGTTGTCTCCACGATACGTTGGTCCGTATGAAGTATTGCAACGTATTGGTACGTTGGCATATTGTTTGGCACTACCACCAGCCTTGAGTAGTATTCATAATGTCTTTCATGTTTCACTGTTGAGGAAATATGAACCAGATCCAAGTCATGTATTACAGTTACCTGATATACAGTTGGATACATATGTATCGTATGAGGAACGACCGGTTATGATCTTGGATCGAGCTGAAAGCAGGTTGCGTAATAAAGTGATTCCTATGGTTAAGGTACAGTGGGACAGAAGGGGTGTCGAAGAGGCAACGTGGGAGACGGAGCAACATATGATGCAACGGTATCCAGATTTGTTTTCTGGTATGTTAATATGTTATTTTTACATGTTTCTTATGGTGCATATATCATATGTGTTGTTATGCGAAGCATGTATTACGTTTGTATATGCAATTTTGAGGGCGAAATTCAATAAGTGGGGGAGAATTGTAATGCCTCGATTTACTTTATACACGTGTCATATGATTATAGCGTAATTTTGAATAATTACGGTACGATGTGGACTCGGGTTCGGGTTGAACCGAGGGTTAATACTCCCATACATGACATGACTATGTGATATATGGCAAGGAATGAAACATGATGCACAAGATGTAATGCATAGAAATGACTTGAATTAAATCAAGTGTAGTGACATATCAAATAACATGGACTAATATGCATTTGACTTGATTTTCCTATGCCTTTGGTTTCATTTGAATTTCCATTAGCATGTGGAAGTGAGTTTGAATTTGCATTTGGAGAGTTGATTAAATAAGTAAAATCTGATTTGCAACTCGCAATACACCATTTTCACCTACAAAATCCCTACACAAGCACCTCTAAATCTTCTCTTGGTTTTGGGTCTTGAACTTGGAAGTAAATTTGGTAATCAATGCTAAGAAGTGGAGTGAAGGGATTTTATACTTGCTTGGTAAGAATTTCTGTAATGCCTCGAGTTGTTGTATATACGTATGATATGATTATGGTATAATTATATCAATTGGCGGTATATTAATGGGGCTTCGGGTGGAACCAAGAATGAAGTAATACATGTGTAATATGATATATGGTAAGGGCAAAGAATGAAACATGGTCTATGATTTGAAATATAGTAAGCTATCAAGAAATATGACAAGTCTATGTCTTTGGAGGTGCATGAGCATGTGTATTGAGTTGCATTTGAATGTGAGGTTCATTTCATGTACATGTTACTTAACATGTAATTACCTTGAAATGGTATGATAGCAAGTGACTTAAGGAACTAAGGATCCTATATCAAGTGGATTAAGGGGATGGAATCACATAATACACCAAGTTACACCTACAAATCTCTACCAAGCTCCTTTCCATCTCTTTCAACTTTCTTGTGGTTTAAGCTTGGGTTTCACTTGTAACTTGAGCTAGGAGGGTGTGTGAAGTAGAATTGTATCAGCTTGGTAAGAACTTCATGGTTATATACTTGTTTTTGTCATTGGTGTTGATATATGAGAAATAGCATATGAAATGTTTATGTGGAGAATCATAACATGTGTATATGCTATGAATTGGATTCTTTAATGATAGAAACATGTTATTATGTTCCTAGAGATTTCAAGAAACATGTTGAAATGGTTTAATATGAGGTGTGGGAGAAGAACCATGGAGATAAGCTTGAAAATCGCCATGTTCAAAACTTTCTGGACATCGGCGATCGATCGCGAGCTTTGTGGCGATCGATCGCCGATGCAGAGTAAAATTTAAGGCGGTAAAAGTTTGTGGCGATCGATCGCCAAGTTGTTGCGATCGATCGCGAGGGGGCAGAGAGTTTTGGCGATCGATCGGTGTTGATCGCGATCGATCGCCAGTGTTAAAATATTGAAAAATAAAATATTTTGTAGAATTTGATTTTAATGCCTATGATAACATGATATATTGTTGGCATTGTTGTAGCATCATCTCAGGGGACAGGACAACGAGGCACTTAACTATTGACAACTGCTTTATCTCGTTTGTGTCGCAGTACAGGTACGTGTTGACGTACGGAGTATAGATATTGTGTGATGATGTTATGAGATTGATATCATATGAATTGTCTTATGTTGTTATCATATGATTGGTAGTATCATATGCTTGTACATTCATGGATATCATATGTATGTGAGATATACACCTGGTTTGGGTATATGCTCGGTTATGTATTTGAGATATATGCCTGGTTTGGATATATGCTCGGCTATGTGACATAGAGATATATGCCTGGTTTGGATATATGCTCGGTTATGTGACAGAGAGATATACGCCTGGTTTGGGTATATGCTCGGTTATGCTATATAGCGATATATGCCGGTTTTTGGATATATGCTATGGCTATTATCATTTGAGGACGGTACTATGATATGTACTGCTAATATGAAGATGTGAGGTGGTTCCACTGACATATTGAGCTGAATAGGCATCTCATTTTAGTCTCGTGATAATAGGGTATGTGTTGAGACATGTCATGACATGGTGCATTGGTGGATGCATGAGACAGAACATTCACGTTACGTTATATGATTTATTGTGCTTTATCATTGATATTGATATTGTGTTTTGATATTGCACTGAGATAGTTGTTATCTATACTCACGTTGTGAATGTTTCTGTAGGGACTCATAGACGTGGGGAGCGTGAGTCATGATTTCCGCTGCGAGGGGAACCACTGCCTAGGAGTTCTTTTGGATTAGGTTGCTTATGTACATGTCATGTTTATGTAGAAAACAGATTTAGTTGGTTTTTGTACTCAGGATTTGGTACTGTAACAACTTATCTAGTATGAACTCTTAATCCGTGCATGGTATATTACTTAATTCAGACTCACTTATGTATGTTAACTGGATACATAATGGATTAAGTAACGAGGACCCCACATTAGTGGTATCAGAGCAGTGGTTCGAGAACGGGGTGTACATGGGTAGAGGAAGTGTATTGGGGAGTTACCTAAACACTTTGAGAATGGTAATAGCATGTTAGTTTTTTGGCATATGATGTTATTCTAACATGTTATATACTTGTGAATGTTATTGTTCATCCTTGTTGTACAGTTATGACAGACAGAGTACCACATGAGGATGTTGGGGATGCCATGAGTGGCAATGCTAGTGTGAGGATGGTGCCTGTGCCACCACCACCGATTGAACAAGGGCCAGTGGAACAGGTACTGTTGCCTGGAGAATTAACATTGACGTAGTTTCTGAGTTATCAGCCACCCAGGTTTGAGGGGACTGAATCAGGAGAACTGGCAGAGGAGTGGCTAGAACGTGTAGAACAGATCTTTGTGTCAGCACCGTGTGCCAAGAC
Organism: Haberlea rhodopensis; assembly: GCA_907163345.1. NCBI lineage: Eukaryota > Viridiplantae > Streptophyta > Magnoliopsida > Lamiales > Gesneriaceae > Haberlea > Haberlea rhodopensis. The sequence continues at coordinate 2,775,664 of CAJQUN010000041.1, forward strand.
TGCTTGGTTACGTTTAGCTGAATTCCAGTTAGCCAAGAAAGCGATGATGTGGTGGAAGTCCACAGTGCTTGAGTTGAGGGCTCAAGGACAGACAGTGAACTGGGATGTGTTTAGAACAAAGTTTCTGGAGCATTATTTCTCTGTTGCTGCAAGGCAGAGGAAAGAGGATGAATTTACCAATTTGAGACAGGGAGCAATGACAGTATCTGATTATGCTGTGCATTATTCTTCTTTGCTCCGGTATGTGCCACATATTGCTGTCAACACAAAGGCCAAGATTAGACAGTTTGTGAAAGGATTGAGGCCTGAATTATTTGATAGGGTAATGTCCAATAACCCTACATCTTATGAAGAAGCGTTGACTAGAGCCGAGATGGCTGAGATTGCTGTAGGGGTATACAAGGATGTTGGACAAGCCCAACCACCTACATCTGACAGTATGAGACCTAGAGGAGAACCATTTAAATCATCACGAGGTGGTGCATCTTCATCTAGGTTTAGTGGAAAACGTTTTGGATCACAAAAAGGGGGTGATCGCAAATCTAAAGGACAGTTCCAAGGTAGTAGTAGTGGCAGTGGTGTGCAATGTTTTAAATGTGGTGGACCACATTTGAAACGAGATTGTCCTCAATTGAATCCCGTAGTTTGTTTCCATTGTGGGAGACCCGGACATGTGATCCGTGATTGTACTCAAGTGGGTGGACAACAGAGGAGAGGACCCATTTCAGAGACTACAGTACAACAGAGACCACAGGGTGTACCACAGTCTGGTGGAGGACAGAGGACAGGAACACCTCAGGCTCAGGTGTATGCACTAAACAGGGAGGAAGCAGAGGCAGCTCCTGATGATGTGATAGCGGGTAAGTGTACTTTGTTTACTTATCCTGCTTTACTGTTGATTGATACTGGTGCATCACATTCTTTTATTGCACAAGCATTTATTGATCGGTATCATATATGCTCGTCTCCACTGTTGATGCCTCTTTATGTTTCGACACCCATGGGAACTACGGTGATGACTTGTCAGAGTGTGTCTGATTGTGATATTCAGTTTGAGACTGAGTATGGGCTACAGGCTGATTTAATTGTGTTAGGCATGACAGATTTTGATTGTATCCTTGGCATTGATGTGTTGAGTAAATATCAATCTGTTGTGGATTGTAGTCAGAAGATAGTGAGAGTTCAGTCTGATACTGGCAATCAATGGTTATTCTATGGCCAGGGATCGAGGGCAAAGATTCCTTTGATATCAGCAATCCGAATGTCGCGTTTGTTAGAACGTGGACATGCGGGTTATTTGATTTATGCCCTTGATGTAACTGAACAGAAACTAGAAAGGAAAGTGGAGGAGATACCAGTGGTTGCAGAATATGCGGATGTGTTTCCAGATGAGATACCTGGATTTCCACCGAGTCGAGAAGTGGAATTTGGTATTGATTTGATACCTGGTACTTCTGCAATTTCACGGGCTCCTTATCGGATGGCACCAACTGAATTGAAAGAGTTGAAAACTCAATTGCAAGAATTATTGGACAAGGGGTACATACGTCCTAGTGTATCTCCTTGGGGTGCTCCGGTTTTATTTGTGAAGAAGAAGGATGGGACAATGAGATTGTGTATTGATTATAGACAGTTGAACAAAGTAACCATAAAGAACAAATATCCTCTTCCCCGTATTGATGATTTATTTGATCAGTGGCAGGGATCAAGGATATATTCTAAGATTGACTTGAGGTCAGGGTATCATCAAATACGTGTGAGGGAAGGAGATATACAGAAGACAGCATTCAGAACTCGTTATGGGCATTATGAGTTTCTAGTAATGCCATTTGGAGTGACAAATGCTCCTGCTGTCTTTATGAGTTTAATGAATCGTGTGTTTCAGGAATACCTTGATCGATTTGTCATTGTCTTTATCGATGATATATTGATCTATTCACGGAGTGATGCCGAACATGTTCAACATTTGCATATGGTGTTGCAATTGTTGAGGACACATCAGTTGTATGCCAAACTCAGTAAGTGTGAGTTTTGGTTGACTAGTGTTGGATTTTTGGGTCATGTCATATCAGAGGAAGGTATATCAGTTGATCCAAAGAAAGTGGAAGCCGTGTTGAATTGGTCAGCACCTACTTCTGTGCCAGAGATTCGTAGTTTCTTAGGTTTGGCTGGATATTATAGACGATTCGTTGAAGGATTTTCAGCGATTGCCAAACCATTGACACATTTGACACAGAAGGGAGTATCATTTCAATGGTCAGAGGCTTGTGAGCGTAGTTTTCAGGAATTAAAACATCGATTGACTACAGCTCCAGTCTTGATCATTCCATCTGAGCATGACAGGTTTGCATTATATACTGATGCATCTTTACTTGGTTTGGGTTGTGTATTGATGCAGGACAAACATGTAGTGAGGCTACATGGTATTCCAGTTTCCATTGTATCGGATAGGGATCCGAGATTTACTTCTCATTTCTGGGAAGGGTTACAGACGGCGTTGGGAACTGAAGTGCGGTTGAGTACAGCATATCATCCTCAGACAGATGGACAAACAGAGCGTACGATACAGACGCTTGAGGATATGTTGCGTGCCTGTGTATTAGAGTTTGATAACTCATGGCAAGAGTCATTGTCATTAGTCGAATTTTCATATAACAACAGTTATCAGTCTAGTATACAGATTGCACCATTTGAGGCTTTATATGGGCGACGATGTAGATCGCCATTGTATTGGGATGATGTGGATCAGTCTTCCTTACATGGACCGGATATGATTCATGACATGGAATAGAAAGTAAAGGTAATTCGATTGAAATTGAAAGCTGCTCAGGATAGACAGGCTGCTTATGCCAATAAGCGACGTAGACCACTTGAATTTCAAGTTGGTGACCGTGTGTTCTTGAAAATCTCACCTTTTAAAGGTGTAGTACGGTTTGGTAAGCGTGGAAAATTGTCTCCACGGTATGTTGGTCCATATGAGGTGTTGCAACGTATTGGTACGTTGGCATATCGCTTGGCACTACCGCCGGCATTGAGCAGTATTCATGATGTTTTTCATGTTTCACTGTTGAGGAAATATAAACCAGATCCGGGTCACGTCTTACAGTTACCTGATGTACAGTTGGATACAGATGTGTCGTATGAGGAACGACCGGTTATGATCTTGGATCGAGCTGAACGCAGGTTGCGTAATAAGGTGATTCCTATGGTAAAAGTACAATGGGACAGAAGGGGTGTCGAAGAGGCAACGTGGGAGACGGAGCAGCATATGATGCAACGGTATCCGGATTTGTTTTCTGGTATGATTTTACAGTTTTGTGGTACTGTTGCATACATGATCATGTTTCTTATTTGCATATTGTACTTGTAGAGTTGTATATCTCATATGCATGTATTATGGTTGTATATGCAATTTCGAGGACGAAATTCAATAAGTGGGGGAGAATTGTAATGCCTCGAGTTGTTGTATATACGTATGATATGATTATGGTATAATTATATTAATGGGGGTTCAGGTGGAACCAAGAATGAAGTAATACATGTGTAATATGATATATGGTAAGGGCAAAGAATGAAACATGGTCTATGATTTGAAATATAGTAAGCTATCAAGAAATATGACAAGTCTATGCCTTTGGAGGTGCATGAGCATGTGTATTGAGTTGCATTTGAATGTGAGGTTCATTTCATGTACATGCTACTTAACATGTAATTACCTTGAAATGGTATGATAGCAAGTGACTTAAGGAACTAAGGATCCTATATCAAGTGGATTAAGGGGATGGAATCACATAATACACCAAGTTACACCTACAAATCTCTACCAAGCTCCTTTCCTTCTCTTTCAACTTTCTTGTGGTTTAAGCTTGGGTTTCACTTGTAACTTGAGCTAGGAGGGTGTGTGAAGTAGAATTGTATCAGCTTGGTAAGAACTTCATGGTTATATACTTGTTTTTGTCATTGGTGTTGATATATGAGAAATAGCATATGAAATGTTTATGTGGAGAATCATAACATGTGTATATGCTATGAATTGGATTCTTTAATGATAGAAACATGTTATTATGTTCCTAGAGATTTCAAGAAACATGTTGAAATGGTTTAATATGAGGTGTGGGAGAAGAACCATGGAGATAAGCTTGAAAATCGCCATGTTCAAAACTTTCTGGACATCGGCGATCGATCGCGAGCTTTGTGGCGATCGATCGTCGATGCAGAGTAAAATTTAAGGCGGTAAAAGTTTGTGGCGATCGATCGCCAAGTTGTTGCGATCGATCGCGAGGGGGCAGAGAGTTTTGGCGATCGATCGGTGTTGATCGCGATCGATCGCCAGTGTTAAAATATTGAAAAATAAATATTTTGTAGAATTTGATTTTAATGCCTATGATAACATGATATATTGTTGGCATTGTTGTAGCATCATCTCAGGGGACAGGACAACGAGGCACTTAACTATTGACAACTGCTTTATCTCGTTTGTGTCGCAGTACAGGTACGTGTTGACGTACGGAGTATAGATATTGTGTGATGATGTTATGAGATTGATATCATATGAATTGTCTTATGTTGTTATCATATGATTGGTAGTATCATATGCTTGTACATTCATGGATATCATATGTATGTGAGATATACGCCTGGTTTGGGTATATGCTCGGTTATGTATTTGAGATATATGCCTGGTTTGGATATATGCTCGGCTATGTGACATAGAGATATATGCCTGGTTTGGATATATGCTCGGTTATGTGACAGAGAGATATACGCCTGGTTTGGGTATATGCTCGGTTATGCTATATAGCGATATATGCCGGTTTTTGGATATATGCTATGGCTATTATCATTTGAGGACGGTACTATGATATGTACTGCTAATATGAAGATGTGAGGTGGTTCCACTGACATATTGAGCTGAATAGGCATCTCATTTTAGTCTCGTGATAATAGGGTATGTGTTGAGACATGTCATGACATGGTGCATTGGTGGATGCATGAGACAGAACATTCACGTTACGTTATATGATTTATTGTGCTTTATCATTGATATTGATATTGTGTTTTGATATTGCACTGAGATAGTTGTTATCTATACTCACGTTGTGAATGTTTCTGTAGGGACTCATAGACGTGGGGAGCGTGAGTCATGATTTCCGCTGCGAGGGGAACCACTGCCTAGGAGTTCTTTTGGATTAGGTTGCTTATGTACATGTCATGTTTATGTAGAAAACAGATTTAGTTGGTTTTTGTACTCAGGATTTGGTACTGTAACAACTTATCTAGTATGAACTCTTAATCCGTGCATGGTATATTACTTAATTCAGACTCACATATGTATGTTAACTGGATACATAATGGATTAAGTAACGAGGACCCCACAATTTCATAGCACATGATGTCTATGTTGGTTAGTTGTTGAAATTGAAGCATGTGAGTTTGAATCTTTTATGTTTTGAATTGATACTTGTTATCATGAAAAGAATTAAGTTGTATGAGGAGAGAAATATGTTTATATGTTACTAGAGATTGCAAGAAACATGTGGAAATAGTTAAATTCGAGTAGGAGAAGAAGTACCATGAAGATATGCTTGAAAATCGCCATGTTCTGATTTTTCTGGACATCGGCGATCGATCGCTAGCTTTGTGCCGATCGATCACCGAGACAGAGCAAAACTATAAGGAGGTTAAATCATGTGGCGATCGATCGGTGAAAATGTGGCGATCGATCGCGAGAAACAGTACATTTTGGCGATCGATTGCGAGGTAGTGGCGATCGATCGCGAGAGGGCAGAACAGTATGGCGATCGATCGGTGAAATATAGCGATCGATCGCCAGGGTCAGAATTTTTAAAAATGTTATATTTTGTATAATTTGATTTTAATGCCTATGAAAACATGATATATTGTTGGTATTGTTGTAGCATCATCACAGGGGACGGGACAACGAGGCGATTAGACAGTGACGCCTAATTTATATCGTTTTTGTCGCAGAACAGGTACGTGTTGACGTACGGAGTATAGATATTGTGTGATGATGTTATGAGATTGATATCATATGATTGGTAGTATCATATGCATGTACATTCATGGATATCATGTATTTAAGATGGATGAAGTATATGCTTTAGCATTTGAGGTATACGCTTGGTTTGGGTATATGCTCGGGTATGCTACATATACTTGGTATGAGAGATATACGCCGGTTTTGGGTATATGCTCTGGCTATTATCATGTGAGGATGGTACTATGATATGTGTTGCTAATATGAAGATGTGAGGCGGTTCCACTGACATATTGAGCGGAAATAGACATATCATCTTAGTCTCGTGATAATAGGATGTGTGATGAGACATGTCATGACATAGTTGCATTTGTTGATGCATGATACAGAGCATTCACATTTGATGATTATTATTGTAAGACCCCAACCCCTTAACTCCTCATTAGTGCAATTATGACGTCATTTGAGTATAAAAATTTTCCATTCTTTAAAAGAATCATTACATACTTCACATATTCTCCATGACATTAATAATACTCAGCAATAAGACTCAAGGTTCACCCATTATCATCACCATTGCACCACTTTTACATTGTGGGTTTTTATAAAACTTTGGGCAGAGTCTCCCCATAAATTGAGCTATCCCAACACATCACCAAAACAATTCCCAGCCAGGAAAAAAAACAATACTAAGAAGACATCAAAAGTGGGCTTCAACACCCTTATACAGTCCATATACATGCTTCCAGTTGCTCACATACGAGCAACAAATAAATGAATACCAATCTAACTGACTAAATAGCGTATACTATTTACCCACTCTCATATACGCTTCTGGAAGCGGCATGATCCAACAAGCTCGAATCAATATCCCAAAGTAGCTTAGTACATGTTGTACCTGTTTCAACAGAAACAGCCCCCACACGGGTGAGCATACTCCAACTCAATATTCATTCACAAATCAATATATGAAATTGTAATGCAACAATTTAGATTATTCAAAACTCAAAAAGTATACTCCCAGTTACAAATTCCGAACCGGCATAGCTATCACGAACTGTTCCTGTTTCAATCTTATATACTTCCATAAACATCATGGTCAATATCATTATTCAAAGCATGATACTCATCAATGCAATAAATACGACATAACCACACTTTGTCATTTATACTTAAGCATGACAAATCTTATCTCGAAGGCAGCTCAATTAATCTCATTCTCAACCACTTCGCATATCGATCATGCCAAAGGCATCAATAATCAACTCGTATACCCGGATCACGTACATCGACGTATCCACCATTCCACGTGTATTAAACTCAATTATCAAACTCAATCACTGAACCTTAAACATCACATATTAAAATACATGTATGTATGAATATATAAATACTGGGTATACCTGCTCGTACGTCACCACATACCTTATAGTCGACAACATGATGGGCTATCCCGACATCTTGAGAATCATGAAGAATCTATATCGAAATTATCACTGAATATTAGTTCATTTACAATCCAATCGATCTCATGCATATCGATTCAATATCTTAATTCAACAACTCAATATTATCATCATTCACTCATCCGAGTGATATAAATCACCAATTTATGCTATGTCACATATTCAAGCATATTCATAAGTAATATTTGCTTATACCACACATTGACATGTATCTAACTCTCCTATGGATATAATGACACAGGCTCGAAGTCATTAGCATCTCACATCATAGCTCAACACTCACCAAAACACTACAATATTCTAAGTTATAAAAGTAGACTTTCCTACTACACAATTTATAGGGCTTTTGAGCCAACACTTTGTTGAGCCTTAAACGCATGGTTGCGTTTAATGCGTTAAACTATCCCCGGTCAATCTTTGAGTTTTGATGATCAACAAAACTTGTGTCTGTTATACTAATGCATCTACTTAGTGTGCAGATTAAGTGATGAAAAGTGGTTTGGATTGAAGAAAATCAAGTGTGCATATTCTGGCCTGGATCGCCCCAGGCGATGGTGATCATCGCCCCAGGCGATGGGTGTCAGGACAGGCATCGCCACGCACATCGACAGAGGCGATGGCTAGGCGAGCATGCAAGGAGGATCACCTGAGGCGATGGTGAACAACGCCTGAGGCGATGGCAACCTTCTGGACCTTCGCCCGCACATCGACTGGAGCGACGCCGAGGCATGGCGCGGGCATGCGCGCAGGGAGATCGCCCGAGGCGATGGGCTGAACGCCCGAGGCGATGGCACGAACGCCTGAGGCGATCTGGAGTTCGTTTGAGGCGATGCAAGATTTGAAGGAGCTGAGGCTACGGCCTTGATTTTGGCATTGGATCGCCTGAGGCGATCCAGCGATCGCCTGAGGCGATGCGTGATTTTTGGTGACCGTTGGGGCGCGGCGATGGTGATCGCCTGAGGCGATGTCCGAGGCGATCTTGGAGTGATTTCAGCCTTATGAGTAGCAACGGCTAGTAGGAGCCTTGGAGGCCTTCTACACTATAAATATGGATGCTTTGGAGCATTTTGAAGCTAAGGAACAAGCCTACAACTTATACCAAAGTCTTGATAATTATTATTTGATTTAAGCTTTGCAATCTCCATACATTGTTATTGTATTGGAGCTTGTAATTCTTTTATTGTGTGTGAGTCTTGTTCACTTCGTGTTGGTACACCGTGAAGGTGTGTGTTGGTTTATTGTAAAGGTCCTCCAACACCAAAGCAAGTTGGAGAATTGTAAAGTCATCAACAAGTCTTGTTGGTGCAAGTGTGTGGCTATCCTTGGAGCCCTTAAGGCCAAGAAGACTCGTGAAGAGTGTTGGTAGCTCGGGAAGAGCTTTGTGTACTCGGGAAGAGTAGTGTGCTCGGGAAGAGCGTTGTAACTCGGGAAGAGTTGTTGTGTGGCTAACTTGGAGCCCTCAAGGCCAAGACAAATTGTTCTAGTGGAACCTCGGTTGGAGGTTATCTAACCGGGAAGAGGAGACGTAGGCGATTCATCGCCGAACTTCTATAACAAATCCTTTTGTTATTTACTGCTTTATTTCCATTACGCATTTATTTATTTATTCTTTTTATTTATCGATTGACTAAAGGCTTCCGCAAAGCGCAAAATATTTTTATTTTACAAACTCAGTTTAAAAAGCTAAAGTAGCCAAGGAATCTCATTCACCCCCCTCTTCGATTCCAACAAGTGGTATCAGAGCCATTTGATTTTTGTTTTTAAATCAAATCTTTTTTATGGCTAATCTAGCAAATGAGTTTGCTCAAGGTCAATCGACAAATAGACCTCCTCTCTTCACGGGTGATAACTACGGGTATTGGAAAAATAGAATTTCTCTATATATCCAATCCGTAGATTATGACCTTTGGAAGATCATAGTGAAAGGTCCACATATTCCTTTAAAGGAAATCGGGGGAATTAGTGTTCCCAAAGAGATGGACGATTTCACTAGAGCGGATATGATTTTAATATCTCAAAATGCTAAAGCTATTAATATTTTGTATTGTGCTTTAGATATGAAGGAGTACAACCGGATCTCGATGTGCTCAACCGCTAAGGAGATATGTGACAAATTACAAATTTGTCATGAAGGAACCAACCAAGTAAAGGAGACAAAGATAGACCTCCTTCAACTCAAATATGAGACATTTGAGATGGATTCCGGAGAAGATGTGGATTCCATGTTTAGGAGGCTCACCCAAATCATCAACGAGCTTGCTCAACTTGGAGAGAAGTATCCCCCAAAGCAAATATGGAGGAGAGCACTAAGGGCCTTACCTAAAGAATGGGATGCAAAGAGGACGGCCATTATCGAGTCCAACAAAGGAGAAAGTGCTTCCTATGATCTTGATGAGCTCCATGGCACATTGGTGACTCATGAGCTTGAAGTTGCCACAAGGAGAGAAGTAAAGGAGGAGGATAGATCCAAGAGAAATGGGATTGCCTTGGTTGGAAGGAAAGACCACTCCGATAATGAAGAAGATGATGATGATGAGGAGATGATCCTATTCACAAAGAAGTTCAAGAAGCTCTTCACCAAACATAGCAAGTCAAAGACCTCAAGTGCAACCAAAAATGAATCCAAAAATGAGGTAACTTGTTATAATTGTAATGATAAAAGGTCATTATGCTAACAAATGCCCTAGGAAGAAGAATGAGGACAAAGGGAAGAAGAAGGCGTTTATAGCCACATGGAGTGATAACGACTCCGATGAAGAAGAAGCCACCAATCTATGTCTAATGGCTCTTGGAGATGAAGGAGATGAAAGTGACAATGAGGTACCTTCATTTGATGAACTTTTAGAGTCTTATAATGATCTTATTGATGCTCTTGGCAAAACCAAGATGAGTAACAAATTACTCAAACTTGAGATTGCTAAGAAAGATGAAGAAAATAATTCATTGAAAAATGAATTAAATTCTTTAAAGATATCATTTTGCAAATTTAGTGAAAGTAGTAAAAAGATGAATGAATTGCTTGGCTTGCAACGTTGTAGCTTTGACAAAGCCGGGTTAGGTTTTTCAAGCAAATCAAAAACTTTTTCTAGCTTGTTGGCCAATGCAAAGCATGATTCTCCTACTTGTAATTATTGTTGCAAAACGGGCCACACTAAAAATAAGTGTAGGTTTGCTAGAATCCAATACCAACCTAATAAGAGGTGGAAATGGATTCCAAAAGTGCCATTGAAAGTTAACCCCCTAGGACCCAAAAATCAAATGGGTACCAAAGTTTCTCCAATTGTAAATTTGTCTTGTAGGGACAAGAATGGAATGAAGGATGAAGGGCCAAGCAACTCAAAGGAGGAGTTTGTATTATTCACAACTATAGAAGAGGCTCGAGGCGTTGGACCTATGACAAGAACGAACTCTTGTCATTGAGGGTAAAATTTAATATTTTTTACATGTTAAAAGAGCAATTTCAAAATTCATTGGCACAAATTAATTGTGATCAATAAATATTGAAGCTCAATATTCATTGGAGTAAAATGCATAACCCCTTAGCATAATTGTTGAAATGCATGATGTATGCTTATCTTTTTATAGTAAGTAGCTTGATATGCTTTGCATTCAAATTTGAATATGCTATGTGAAAATGTGCAAGTATATGATTTGTTATAATGCCTTGATATTTTTATTATTTTTTTTTGGCATGAATGCATGAACATATGCACACATTGCAACTTTTAGAATTAATTGTTGAGTGCCTTAAACACATGGTTGTGATTCACCTCTATATGATTTAATCTTGTTTGATGACGAACATGTGTAATTTAAAGCTATATGTCAACATATAAATTATGCCATGTTTATTTAAATTTTATGATTTTTGATTATCACAAAAAGGGGGAGAATTTTGTGATAAACTTGAACCTTAATACATGCATAGTTTGAGGGGGAGAGCTTATGTATGCATGGTTTGAGGGGGAGAGTTATTTGTTTAATGATTTACTTAATATCTTGTATGTGTTATGCAATTGTTAAGTGGGAGTTATTTTTTACTCACATTTCATGCATATTACTTATTCAAGTTTATCAAGTTTTGTGATCATCAAAAAGGGGGAGATTGTTGAGCCTTAAACGCATGGTTGCGTTTAATGCGTTAAACTATCCCCGGTCAATCTTTGAGTTTTGATGATCAACAAAACTTGTGTCTGTTATACTAATGCATCTACTTAGTGTGCATATTAAGTGATGAAAAGTGGTTTGGATTGAAGAAAATCAAGTGTGCATATTCTGGCCTGGATCGCCCCAGGCGATGGTGATCATCGCCCCAGGCGATGGGTGTCAGGACAGGCATCGCCACGCACATCGACAGAGGCGATGGTGAACAACGCCTGAGGCGATGGCAACCTTCTGGACCTTCGCCCCGCACATTGACTGGAGCGACGCCGAGGCATGGCGCGGGCATGCGCGCAGGGAGATCGCCCGAGGCGATGGGCTGAACGCCCGAGGCGATGGCACGAACGCCTGAGGCGATCTGGAGTTCGTTTGAGGCGATGCAAGATTTGAAGGAGCTGAGGCTACGGCCTTGATTTTGGCATTGGATCGCCTGAGGCGATCCAGCGATCGCCTGAGGCGATGCAGCGATCGCCTGAGGCGATGCGTGATTTTTGGTGACCGTTGGGGCGCGGCGATGGTGATCGCCTGAGGCGATGTCCGAGGCGATCTTGGAGTGATTTCAGCCTTATGAGTAGCAACGGCTAGTAGGAGCCTTGGAGGCCTTCTACACTATAAATATGGATGCTTTGGAGCATTTTGAAGCTAAGGAACAAGCCTACAACTTATACCAAAGTCTTGATAATTATTATTTGATTTAAGCTTTGCAATCTCCATACATTGTTATTGTATTGGAGCTTTTAATTCTTTTATTGTGTGTGAGTCTTGTTCACTTCGTGTTGGTACACCGTGAAGGTGTGTGTTGGTTTATTGTAAAGGTCCTCCAACACCAAAGCAAGTTGGAGAATTGTAAAGTCATCAACAAGTCTTGTTGGTGCAAGTGTGTGGCTATCCTTGGAGCCCTTAAGGCCAAGAAGACTCGTGAAGAGTGTTGGTAGCTCGGGAAGAGCTTTGTATACTCGGGAAGAGCTTGTGTACTCGGGAAGAGTAGTGTGCTCGGGAAGAGCGTTGTAACTCGGGAAGAGTTATTGTGTGGCTAACTTGGAGCCCTCAAGGCCAAGACAAATTGTTCTAGTGGAACCTCGGTTGGAGGTTATCTAACCGGGAAGATGAGACGTAGGCGATTCATCGCCGAACTTCTATAACAAATCCTTTTGTTATTTACTTCTTTATTTCCATGACGCATTTATTTATTTATTCTTTTTATTTATCGATTGACTAAAGGCTTCCGCAAACCGCAAAATATTTTTATTTTACAAACTCAGTTTAAAAAGCTAAAGTAGCCAAGGAATCTCATTCACCCCCCCTCTTCGATTCCAACACACTTGAATATCACTTAAGTATATGACCAAACATCATACAGGCATGATTGTCAAGCCCAAACAACCCCAAAATTCAGCAGTTACGTCCCTTAAATTTCGGCCATGATGTAAACCCCAAAATTCAACAAGAATTTGGCCCAAATACCAGGTTAATTCAATTCTCTACAACAGTCTATTTTAACTCAGTTCAGCAGACTCATTCAGCGGAAAGGTGAAACCAACATAACAAGATTTTAATAAATTGCAACAGATTTTCAAGCAAGGATAGCAGTTCATTTACGACCTCAAATTAACTGGTGCTTATCGAAGCAAAGTCGGAAAATCGGATATCAAATTTTACCCAAATCTCACACAGTTCACGCACGCATTTCGTGCGATTCCGGCGGGCTCCGGCGGCGATAGAGGCGGCGGCCGGTGTAGAAAGTTTCGTCCAGGTGAGGAGAACATATTCGGTGTATGGCTTTGTCCAATTTGTTGTAGAATCGAAGAAATCGAACCAGAGTTCCTCAAACCCTAGTCTGTGCGATTTCGTTCATTCCAGGTCAAAATCGAACACCTTTCCGAACATCAAAATTCGATTATCTAGTATGTAAATGTTCGCCGGAGAGTTGTGAACACAGTGGTAGGTTGGTCTCGTCGTTAGGTGGTCGGACGGCGGCGAACGGAGCGGATAAGTACACGGTGGTCGGTGATCGCGCGAGAAGTGCGTGTTTTCGCACCTTTTCGTAGGTGTCCGCGATCTGTGTGTTTTACACGTTTTGGTATGTGTTTTACATCCTACACCGATATATATTAATTTCCGACCAATTATGAACATCGGGGTGTCACCGGTGTACTGGTGCAGGTGCAACACATGTACAGTCCGCACCTAACTTCATGTCCTTATTTGAATCACAAAATTAAATCTTTCGATTTAATGCAAATTTTATATTTAATAAAATTTTGGTGTTAATTAGCATTATAAATTCGATCCCAGAATTATTTATCCCAACTCCGCTTCGAAATCCGATACCCAAGAATTAAATATCAACATATCATATAACCACCATAATTACATCAATTGCAGCATTAATAATTATTTCGGACATTACAATTCTCCACAACTAATAAAATTTCGACCCCGAAATTTAAACGCATGCTTACCATTAAAATCCAACTGTAAAATTTTACGTACCGTTATACAGCTCAAGCAAGATAGTGACTTGACCATCTGTAGGACGACAACCATCCGAACCATCACGGCTCACACATGTGCCCCATTACACCAACGATCGCTTTACTCCATCCCAACATTATCATGTAATCAATACGAGGTTAACATCATACTTGCCTTGTTCAATTTGTTTACATTTCAAAAGCTCATTCCTATAATTAACTTATCAAGGAAATTGCTAACAGTTCATAAAAGGCAACACTTACACCGTTTAGCAATCAATCACTTCTTGTCATACTTCAGTACCTGTGTAGTCGCATCGGTACAGTTTCCTTGCACAAGATCTAAATCTGTGTTGTTGCAAATATATGCAACTTATATCAACATCACCACCATTGTCCGTATGATATAGTGAAACTCTTGAGCCCCTATACATCAACCTCTCATATATCATCCCCTGACTATTATCTGGTGCAAAGGCATTACTAGAAAACCCATTAGTAATTCTAACATACATCTATCAACATTATACGCACCAACAATCACATATCATCAATATCAAATCACAATGAATGGTCTAACACGAATATTTTCATGTCATGATTATACGTCCATTAACATCTTAATATTCTTCATTCTTCAAATTTATCTCATAACCCGTCATTATTCTTATCCACTTAGATAAGTTATCTTGTATTATCCCACATTCCTCACAAATCACTTGTATATAAACAATTTAAAACAATGTATCAACATCAACATTGAATGATTAATCTCAGATCTTTGTAGATTAAGTCATTTACATGTACGACAGCATCATGGTATCATGCTCATTACAGTAATCACATGCTTTCAAGCATTAACGTTTCCATACTTCATCACCCAGCTATCATCTGGTATGAAGTATTAGACAAAAACTCATTAGTATTTCTCAAATACTCATAACATAACCACGTACCTTGACATTTACGCATTTTGATATTCATAATGTTTCCAGCATCGAACATTAATTCCCTGCGTCAAAAGTTTCACGCACTCCTATACACAACATGCTACAGCACACTATCACATATCTCGATGATTGAAATTCAACATAAGAATCAATTGCATGCCTCAATGACGCAATTCATTTCAATCTTTAAATCATCCTCAAAACTTAATAATTCTTTAATCATGAATGTTCACAAATATCATATGTCCACACACGACATTCATAGTGACCCCACGTCATCTCGTGACGTACCCGTTAATCTCATGTCAACATGATCACGTTCACCTACTAATCCTACAATATATCAATCTAACATGCTTTTCACAGTAATAAATACCATCTCAAGCGATTCTCATTTTCTGTTATTCCATCTACACAATCGATTCTCAAAATTAATATAACTCACTGAGATAATGCAATCAACATCTATCAACATGTATTAACATATATTCACATGCCAAACCAAACGTAATAGTTACCTCGACTCCTTGTTCCTCTGGAACATTTCAATATCTTCTTGGGTCTACATCTCATGAACCCAAGGAACAACAATAACACAATGTCCACAGCTAGCTGAAATGAACACATCATCAATATACATCGCTAGCACAATAATACTCATGCTAACATAATAACAGCACATCAATATTCATCGCCGAATAACGGGACCCCTACTATTCGTTGCTAACACAATAACAATATATATCAATACTAATTGTCAACACTGGCATACATAATCTCATCGCCACTACGGGCATGCACAATATCATCGCCACTACTGGCATTCATATAATATCCATAAGCACATCCAATAAAATTACATTCTTAAAACAATAAGATGTAATAACACTTACTGTACACAGTGGATCCACAAAATATTCATCGCCTCGACATATCAGCAGCATTCACAATATTTTCATCGCTTCGATATGATAGCGGCATATATTATAAATCTAAATATCACAATATAATCATACCATCAGCTCGCCAATAAAGGTCATCAATATATCGGTATCAATCACACCCCGCTATTGCATCCACTGCAATAAAAATGAAAGAAAACAATAATGTCTCTTCATCCACTCTCTCCATGATTGCTTTCACCTATACATTTGATTATCACAATACGTCAAATCAACAAGGTCAATTTAAATTAACGTATATTCATCACCATCCCTCTATAGTGGAGGCACATAAAAGACATTGCACACTCTAGTGTCGATCCCAACAATACTCACATCGCTCGCTCGTCAGCGGCGACCACATCACTCACTCGTCAGTGGTGACCCAATAACACATCGCTCACTCATCATTGGCGACCCATATCACATTGCTCGCTCGTCAGCGGCGACCACATCGTAAATAATCGATATAGTGGCAACACCAAGCCTATTATACCACATCGTCGCATCATTGCGACACATTGTATATAATCGATATAGTAGCAACACCAAGCCTACTATACCCCATCGTCGCTCCCCTACTACGGCGACACAATATATAATCAATATAGTAGCATCACCAAGCCTACTATACCCCATCGTCGCTCCCCTACTACGGCGACACAATATATAATCGATATAGTAGCATCACCAAGCCTACTATACCCCATCGTCGCTCCCCTACTACGGCGACACAATCAACAATCGATATAGTGGCAACAACAAGCCCACTATACCCCATCGTCGCTCCCCTACTACTGCGACATCTACAACGCGCAATCAACAATAACAATAATAGTATCACATCGCTCATTCCAGCAACCCTCAACATCATCGTTCATATACAATTCTCGATATATCATAATCAACATTAATATGAATATCTATACATGTTCGTACATCAACACGTACATGTGCCATCCTGTAAATGACACACGCATACCCGATTGTCACATCATCTGTTGTTATACTCCAATCGCACCGTACTGCCTGCCATTTCCTATTTTCAGATATCATATATTTCATTTTCTGATTTCTCCTGCAAAAATCAGATTTCTCAACACTGCACATACATAGACATAACATGTACACAAAACTCAACTCAATAAAATGCATTTATCCCTCTACTAGTCGCAACGTCCACTTATTATCAACATTAATTACCGTCAACGATGTCATTCATCACGCACCTTAAAAGGCATTATCATTTTTACCATAGTCAAGCTAAGGATAATAAAATGTGTTACCATACTCCAGGCTTTTCAACCATACCACCCTCATTGTGTATGTTCATCGTATCTCATACGATCCCGCAATCACGATGGTTAGCAACAACACTAATTTTCATTGCTTCATATCATAAAATGCACATAGCAGGCGTCATGTCACAATGACAGAAAACTACAATCATGCATAAAAGGATGTGATATACATGTCTATCAACACATCCCTAGGTCATTAAACATCCCAAAGAGCTAACCACTGCTCTGATACCACTAATGTAAGACCCCAACCCCTTAACTCGTCATTAGTGCAATTATGACGTCATTTGAGTATAAAAATTTTCCATTCTTTAAAAGAATCATTACATACTTCACATATTCTCCATGACATTAATAATACTCAGCAATAAGACTCAAGGTTCACCCATTATCATCACCATTGCACCACTTTTACATTGTGGGTTTTTATAAAACTTTGGGCAGAGTCTCCCCATAAATTGAGCTATCCCAACACATCACCAAAACAATTCCCAGCCAGGAAAAAAAAACAATACTAAGAAGACATCAAAAGTGGGCTTCAACACCCTTATACAGTCCATATACATGCTTCCAGTTGCTCACATAAGAGCAACAAATAAATGAATACCAATCTAACTGACTAAATAGCGTATACTATTTACCCACTCTCATATACGCTTCTGGAAGCGGCATGATCCAACAAGTTCGAATCAATATCCCAAAGTAGCTTAGTACCTGTTGTACCTGTTTCAACAGAAACAGCCCCCACACGGGTGAGCATACTCCAACTCAATATTCATTCACAAATCAATATATGAAATTGTAATGCACCAATTTAGATTATTCAAAACTCAAAAAGTATACTCCCAGTTACAAATTCCGAACCGGCATAGCTATCACGAACTGTTCCTGTTTCAATCTTATATACTTCCATAAACATCATGGTCAATATCATTATTCAAAGCATGATACTCATCAATGCAATAAATACGACATAACCACACTTTGTCATTTATACTTAAGCATGACAAATCTTATCTCAAAGGCAGCTCAATTAATCTCATTCTCAACCACTTCGCATATCGATCATGCCAAAGGCATCAATAATCAACTCGTATACCCGGATCACGTACATCGACGTATCCACCATTCCACGTGTATTAAACTCAATTATCAAACTCAATCACTGAACCTTAAACATCACATATTAAAATACATGTATGTATGAATATATAAATACTGGGTATACCTGCTCGTACGTCACCACATACCTTATAGTCGACAACATGATGGGCTATCCCGACATCTTGAGAATCATGAAGAACCTATATCGAAATTATCACTGAATATTAGTTCATTTACAATCCAATCGATCTCATGCATATCGATTCAATATCTTAATTCAACAACTCAATATTATCATCATTCACTCATCCGAGTGATATAAATCACCAATTTATGCTATGTCACATATTCAAGCATATTCATAAGTAATATTTGCTTATACCACACATTGACATGTATCTAACTCTCCTATGGATATAATGACACAGGCTCGAAGTCATTAGCATCTCACATCATAGCTCAACACTCACCAAAACACTACAATATTCTAAGTTATAAAAGTAGACTTTCCTACTACACAATTTATAGGGCTTTTGAGCCAACACTTGAATATCACTTAAGTATATGACCAAACATCATACAGGCATGATTGTCAAGCCCAAACAACCCCAAAATTCAGCAGTTACGTCCCTTAAATTTCGGCCATGATGTAAACCCCAAAATTCAACAAGAATTTGGCCCAAATACCAGGTTAATTCAATTCTCTACAACAGTCTATTTTAACTCAGTTCAGCAGACTCATTCAGCGGAAAGGTGAAACCAACATGACAAGATTTGAATAAATTGCAGCAGATTTTCAAGCAAGGATAGCAGTTCATTTACGACCTCAAATTAACTGGTACTTATCGAAGCAAAGTCGAAAAATCGGATATCAAATTTTACCCAAATCTCACACAGTTCACGCACGCATTTCGTGCGATTCCGGCGGGCTCCGGCGGCGATAGAGGCGGCGGCCGGTGTAGAAATTTTTGTCCAGGTGAGGAGAACATATTCGGTGTATGGCTTCGTCCAATTTGTTGTAGAATCAAAGAAATCAAACCAGAGTTCCTCAAACCCTAGTCTGTGCGATTTCGTTCATTCCAGGTCAAAATCGAACACCTTTCCGAACATCAAAATTCGATTATCTAGTATGTAAATGTTCGCCGGAGAGTTGTGAACACAGTGGTAGGTCGGTCTCGTCGTTAGGTGGTCGGACGGCGGCGAACGGAGCGGATAAGTACACGGTGGTCGGTGATCGCGCGAGAACTGCGTGTTTTCGCACCTTTTCGTAGGTGTCCGCGATCTGTGTGTGTTTTACATGTTTTGGTATGTGTTTTACATCCTACACCGATATATATTAATTTCCGACCAATTATGAACATCGGGGTGTCACCGGTGTACTGGTGCAGGTGCAACACATGTACAGTCCACACCTAACTTCATGTCCTTATTTGAATCACAAATTTAAATCTTTCGATTTAATGCAAATTTTATATTTAATAAAATTTCGGTGTTAATTAGCATTATAAATTCGATCCCAAAATTATTTATCCCAACTCCGCTTCGAAATCCGATACCCAAGAATTAAATCTCAACATATCATATAACCACCATAATTACATCAATTGCATCATTAATAATTATTTCGGACATTACAATTATTGTGCTTTATCATTGATATTGTGTTCGATATTGCACTGAGATAGTTGTTATCTATACTCACGTCATGTGAATGTTTCTGTAGGGACTCATAGACGTGGGAGGACGGGATGTGAGTCATTTTCCGCTGCGAGCTGAACCACTGCCTAGGAGTTATCTTGGATTAGGTTGTTGCTTGTACATGTGATGTAGTTGGTTAGGTTTTATAACCCTTGTAACAACTTAACTAATCAGAAACTCTTGATGAGTGCATGTTTTTACTTAATTCAGACTCACGTATGTATGCTTAATTGATACATAATGGATTAAGTAATGAGGACCCACACAATGTGATTAATGCACCCATGTCATTGTGATTAAGTGCATCACATGTGATTAGTGCAGCCATGTCATTTTAATTAAGTGCATTCCATGTGATTAGTGCACCCCATGTCAATTGGTGCACGTCTGAAAAGGAAAGCAATGGTGTACATGTTCTTTTCTGAAAATATTCAGAACTCTCCACTCAACCCCAACAAGACGCACGCTTAATCTCAATGCATTCTTCAAATATTTCTTCTTAATCCATCATTACATATATACATATTATATTTCAAAAATAAATAGAAAATCGAGCAATTAGGGTTTCCAATTATATCAAAGGAGCCGAAATCAAATTGTGTATTACAGTTGTATATGAACCTACATCACATTATAATTAATCTAGGCATAGAAAAAATCCACTGGAAGATCACGTTCTGCAAGGATATAGAAGAATTTCAGAATTTAGAATTCTTGAATTTACAGTTTCAGAAATCCTTGCAGATCGTGATGCACTGGTGTAGAAAATACGCGCGGAACAGAGCGAGGCGGCGACAACGGCGGAGGTGGGAGTTTCCGTAGCGGCGGTACTAGCTGTGGTGGGAGGGATGAGCTGAAGAATGTGGTAAAGAATATGTGTTTTGATTGCAATAGAAGTTTGAAATGAGTTTGAATTAACAATTTTGATTTTAGGGTATTGTGGTCCCAAAAAAAGATGTCAATGTCTTTAAGTTTAAAAACTGGACCTAGATGAATTAAGTTTCTTCCAAAGTAAATTTATACATACTGTTATTTTTTTCCCAGATTTAATTGAAAAAATTGTTTTGGAAGTGATACCTTCCTGTAATTTCCTCATATATTTATAGTTATATATATATGGGGAAATTGCAAATAGGTGTTGTTTACAGAAACTTATTACAAATAAATCTGCAAAAAAAAACTTCTTACCAAAAAATACACTTAGGAGAAAATTATATTCACATAAGTCCAATTTTTTAACTATTGGTTTGAAAAGGTATTTTTTAGTTACCAAAATACCCTTCAGTTGAAAACATCCTAAACCTAATTTCAGATCTTTATTTTCTTTCTCATCCCGTCGCCCCACACCTTAAATTTTCTGCTGAAATTTTTCGGCGATTATCAGATCATTATTTTCTTCATCATCTCGTCACCTCATCTAGTCGCTTCATCCCTACAGAGTATTTGCTAAAATGTTATGTACATGAAATATGTTTGAATCAAATCATCTAAATTTTCGTAGCATTTGGAATCTTTTTTAATCGAAGAAGATCTCGAACTAGTCTGCAATATAATTTTCGGATCTGCTATACGCATTTCATCGTGTGTGTGTATATTGTGTGTGTATGTGAATTATAAATTTGAATACCGATGCTAAATTATAGATATCGAAAGTCTGTTGGTATGTTTTTTTTTTACTGATGCATATGGATGAAGAAGTAAGGTATGCATTGGTGTCCGTGCTTGTTTGCTCATTTTCAAAATTTACAGTTTGACAGTAAGATGTTGCAACAAAGAAGATGACCCAGAGAAAAAATAACTGGTGCACGAAAATTATAAAAAGTAACTGGTGCACGAAAATATAACCTTGGTGCACGAAAATTATAAAATGTAACTGGTGCACGAAAATATAACCTTGGTGCACGAAAATCATAAAAAATAACTGGTGCACGAAAATGATAAAAAAGTAACTGGTGCACGAAAATTATAAAAAAATAACTGGTGCACGAAAATGATAAAAAGTAACTGGTGCACGAAAATTATAAAAAGTAACTGGTGCACGAAAATATAACCTTGGTGCACGAAAATATAACACTGGTGCACGAAAATATAACCTTGGTGCACTAAAATATAACACTGATGCACGAAAATACAACACTGGTGCACTAACTTTGTGTAAATTTTCGTGCATCAGTAGATGATTTTAATTTTCGTGCATCAGTAGCTGATTTTAATTTTCGTGCATTAGTTACTGATTTTCCGTGCATCAGTTACTGATTTTCAATCTTTTCGTGCACCAGTTACTGATTTTCAATCTTTTCGTGCACCAGTTACTTTAAAAAATTTCGTGCACCAGTTATTTTTTATAATTTTCGTGCACCAATTAATTTTTCGCTGGGTCATCTTCTTCGTTGCAAGTTTCAGACTGTAAATTCTAAAAATGAGCAAAGAAGCATAGACATCAATGCATAATAACTAAAAACCATATATATATATATACACTCTTACACACATACTGGAATTGAAAAAAAAATCTGGAACATAATGATGAAACGAAAAATCGAAGAGATGAAGAGAAAAAACTGTAAGAAACCGTAATTGACGAGAGAGATTTACGAGGAGATTTGAATCGCAGTGGTGAAAGAGATCGAACGAAATGCTAAAAGTAAGAGATTGAAATTTTTTAGATTGCCGTACTTTCTTATTAAGGGCACTTTTGTCATTTTAAACTAAAGTTGACTTAAATGATTGCAAGTTTTTTTCCCGGACTAGGATGAATAAAATTTTACCATTAGGTACCGGCCTGAACTTTCCCATATATATATACATGATTATATATAGACATGATGCAATGTCAACCTCTCCAACCTGGCCTGGCCCAATTATTACATTTGTATTTAATTTTAATAATATTAATGGGCCTTAAGATTAAGTTAGGTTAGGCCATAGCTGAAAAGCCCGTTACCTAACAAGGGATCCCAATATCCCACCTTTCAACTCAACTAAGTCGAAAACTTTGGCCGAGGATCCCTTGGCTTATTGCGGAGGAGAGGCACCGAGATCCTTAATTTTAGAAGATATTTTGGGTTCTAGTATCATGTATGTTGATATTAATCTATGTTTATTATATTTTAGTTATTCTTAGTTGAACCGTGTATTTGATTAGTGTCGTACTTTAGTGTTGTCTTGTACTATCATTGTGATGATCTTGTAATGTCATTATGATTGTAATTTATAATCGTAATAGTTCAAAAAAAAAAAGTCATAAACTTTGGTATTCAATTTTCTTATTTTTGTTACAATAAAATAATGAAATAAACAGAAATTTAGGGAGATAAAAATAGTAAGCATTTAAAATATCCATTATTAGTTAAATTTATTTCTAAATTACACATTTTAATAATAATTTCTTCATTTTAGTCTGGCTAACAGGTTTAAATTATTTTATGATGTCACATACAATTAGACCCTTATCCTGGTTCAAAAACGTCGGTTCAACGGTTCAAAAAACATGATCTTTAACCTTACCCTTCATTGATGGTTCCGATCATGGTTCATGAACCACCGATTACGGTTTGACTCTTATTTTTAAAAAGTTTACAAATATTATTAAAATTTGAAAAAAAAATGTAAAAAGTATTTGAATGTGTTTTCCTCCATGGAATCATAAAATAACGTGAAGTAAATTCAAACTCAAATAATCAAAATATGTAAATACACATTTCTTTGATTAATATATATAAATTATAACATTTTATTTAGATCAACAATGCTCTTATAATTTAATGGTTGAAGCTAATTATTCAAGTTGGAAGTTATGAGTTCAAATATACACCATAACATAAGTTTTTAAATTTAAAAATATAAATGAAATTAAAATAAACCGAAGGTTCACGAGTTAGAAAATTATGACTATTATCCGCTCGTTTATAGACGGGACGATTACGAGTCACGGACCCATCGAACTGTTGACCACGGGCCGATTCAAGATAATATGATCATTGGTCAGGTCTACATACAACAAATTTACTACCACGTCGAGAAACCAAACATAGATTTATCAGAAGACCCCTTGTCGGGGAAAAAATCAAAATTCAGTTGAATTTTCGTGAAAAATCAATATTACGCCGTCACCATATATAAAATCACCCGTTAACTCCGCGCACCTTTACCAATTCGTTTTCTAAATCCACAAAGCGGACAAGTGGGGGAAAAAAAGTAGACAAACATGCTATAATAATTATAGATCTATTTCAAATACCGAGCATGCTATTAATTACTGCTAATATTATCGATTCGAAAAATTATATTTAGTATCGTATAGTTTGATTCAAATTTCACTTCTCAACTATTAATTGAAATTATAATTTTATCATCAATATTTATGAATTGTAACAATTTGTATCATCTTAACTCGATTTTGTATTTTAGCGAGATTCATCGCGGCAGCCCATAACCACATTACATCCTCAAGCTTAGAGCTCCTTAAACAGTTGATACAAATTGAAAAAAAAAATATTTTGGATATCAAAATATCTAATTGTTTGATTTTGGGGAAAAAAAGAATTTGAAAGGGCTCTAAGCTTGAGAATGTGTCGATGATGGAAGGCGACCATGAATCTTAGTTAAAATAGTAAATTGAATCAAGAGATGCAAAATGTTACTATTTATGAAAGTTGATTATGCAAAATTTACGTTTTCGAAATGAAAAAGTAAGATCGTCAGCATAATTTTCGAAAATCTATAAATAAGAATTATCACATCTGTAAGAAGATAAAGCTAGCCATTATAATTACCTTAAAAGCAGAGAAATGACACTAAGCATGGTTTAAAAGAGACAAAACCATTGGTTTAGTTCCCGGGTAACCCGGATTCCTTTATTTTATTTCACGTCTTTTCTGCTTGTAATACGTTGATTACAATATTACTCCCCATTTCCCTTTTATATTTTTATTTTTTTAAAACATAAATTATATTAAATGAACCGTAAATATATCTGATACTCCGCAATAGGATGATCTCACCTCACCTTATTCTAGTCAGTTGACCTCCCGACCTAATCAACATTTTGTCCTCGGGAGTATCATACCTTCAAGACCAGAAGATAATTTCCCGACCTACCGACCTACCGACCTACTTGAATCAAGTTACATATCATTCAACGTTGATTCAGAAATACCATTGGGCCGACCTCCCGACCTAATCAACACTTTGTCCTCGGGAGTGTCATACCTTCAAGACCAGAAGATAATTCCTCAACCTACCGACCTACTTGGATCAAGACCAGAAGACCTAATTTTCAGAGCTCCCATCTGAGTTTCAAGCATCTTACCTCTAAGAACATGTTGACCGAGTCTACGTTGATCAGGCACGTTCCGAAATTTCCGGAAGTGGAAATGAGTAGTGGTTTTATCAGTTGACTGACATGTCCCGAAATCCCGGGAATCGTGTGAATCGTGGTCTAACTGCTCCAAAGTGCACGCTTGAGTTAAACTCTATAAATAGCAAACCAATACAAGATTTCAGGTATGCATTTTTCTCCTATACGCAATATACAGCACCTATTCTCTTACAGATTTTGATAGATATTTCCCGTGACCTGACTTGAGCGTCGGAGGGGACACGCCGGAAAAATCTTCCGGCCCCTTCTAACATCTTGTTTCGTATCTTAGCAGGTCATTTAAAGATCTGTCCCTGATTATCTGGTCTAGGGAGGAATATAAAGGGAAGTCATTAAACCTATTATTGATACTTAAAAAGCATCACTCTTTTTGGGAGCATCAATTGGCGCCGTCTGTGGGAACGTTCGAGCTAAGGCGTGGATATGGCAACAGGAAGAAGAGGACGCGGGAGAAGGAGAGCATTTGAGGGGAGAAATCCCCCTGAATTATCGGAAAATCCTGAAAATACTTTACCAGAATCAGGAGATCAGATGCCTACAGTAAACAGAAGGGTGGGAGATCTCACTTTGGAGCAGTTGGCTCAATACATTGCTCAGACAGTGGATATGGCGGTGAGGGGAAACCAGATACCACCCTGTTATAATAATCCACCACGTCAACCTCCCCCTACGAATGTGGGAAGTCAGCCAGTTGAACCAGAGCAATTAGCTACTGGTCAACCGATGGTTGAACCTATGTTACCAAATCAAATGGAGCTAGTATGGGAAGAGATAAGAAGATTGGGACAACAAAGGGGAGAAAGAATATCTACATCTCGACGTGAAAGCCCTTTTTCACTCCCAATTTTGAGAGAAGATCTTCCTCCGAATTTCCGACAGCCCATGATTGGAGAATACGATGGGAGCGCGGATCCTGAGGAACACCTCGGGAGGTTTGAAAATGCCGCGTTATTACATCGTTACTCAGATGGGGTTAAGTGTCGAGTATTTTTGACCACACTGGTAAGGTCGGCTCAACAATGGTTCAATTTTCTCAAGCCAAATACTATTCGCAATTTTGAAGACTTCAGTTCTGTCTTCTTGAACCAGTTCGCTAGTAGTAAGAGGTACCAAAAGACCTCTTTGAATCTTTTCACTACGAAGCAGCAGGAACAAGAGTCCTTGCGAGAGTTTGTGCAAAGGTTCAACAGTATAGCATTGGAGGTACCTACTGCCACGGCCGATGTCCTCATCAATGCATTCACTCAAGGATTAAAGGCGGGGGAGTTTTTTAAATCATTAGTAAAAAAACCCCCTCGGAATTATGACGATCTACTGGGCCGAGCCGAAAAATATGTTAACTTGGAGGATGCGCAAAAACAAAGAAGGGTAGAAATGAGACCAGAAATGAGAAGAGAAAAGGTGGAGTCAGGAAAGAAGAGGTTATTTGAAAGGGGGGATGATCAGGGCAGAGCTAGAGGACAGCTTCTAACTCGAACTCCTTTGACAATGAGTTTAGAAAAGGCTATGGAATTTTGCGATGAAAAGAGGAGGTTAGAAAGACCGAAGAAGGCAGAAAAAGGACCTCGCTTACCTCCTTCTGAAAAGTATTGCAGATTTCATAGGGAATATGGACATTTTACAAATGAATGTCAGAGGTTGGAAGAAGAGGTCGAGAGGATTATTCAAAGGGATCCCCAGATTAAAGCAATATTAACCACAAGGTCAGAACCCTACAGTCCACGTAGAAGAGGAAGAAATCAAGTCTGGGAAGATAGTAAACGGGAAGCTCGGCGAGATAACCAACCCCATCATAGGAGTTGGGAAATTTCACCAAAAAGCACGGACAAAGGAAGAAGGGAACAGGAGCACAATAATCCAACCCGAGGAATTATACACATGATTTCAGGAGGAGCAACAGATGGAGACTCTGGTCGGGCTCGCAAAATGCATGGACGGAGATTAGAGTGCTCGGAGATTGTGACGGAAGTCAATCTTAAATCTGATCCAATAATATCTTTTGGACCCAATGATTTAAGAGGAGTTATTGCACCGCATACTGATGCCCTGGTAGTCACAGTTACCATTGCAAATTATGATATAGCTCGGATATTCGTGGACACAGGAAGTTCAGTCAATGTGTTGTTCAAAGAAACTTTGGATCAAATGCAGATAGAAGGTTTTCATTTTGAACCAATCAGAACACCTCTCTATGGCTTTACCGGGCATGCTATTAAGCCTATGGGTCAAATCACCCTCCCTTTGTCAATGGGAAATGACTCCAGGAGAGTTACAAAAATGATTGACTTTACAGTAGTAGATGCTCCTTCTTCATACAATGGTATAATTGGCCGACCTGCTATGAAGGATTTCCGAGCCATTTCTTCCACCTACCACCAAAAATTAAAATTTCCATCGGGCACGGAAGTTGGTGTATTACAGGGGGATCAAAAGATTGCTCGAAACTGCTATATGAGTGAAGTAAAAGAGGAAAGCAAGAGATCAAAGCTCCAGGTCAATGCAATAGCAGGAGGAAAGCCTCCAGAACAAAACCCGGAAAAGTTAACACTGGAATGCGCGGATGAAGAACCTGATTTGGTAGAGCTCAGTTCTCCCTTAAAGATGGTTAAGATTGCCAAAGAACTAAGCCAGGAGGTCCGGGTCAGGTTAATTGCGTTCCTAAAAACTCATGAGGATGTATTCGCATGGTCAGCTCGGGAGGTCAGAGGAATAGATCCCACTATTATGCAGCATCGCCTGAACATCCTTACTGGTGTAAAACCTGTAAAACAAAAGAAGAGGCACTTTGGCACAGAGAAGGATAAGTTAATTAGAAAGGAGGTGGATGAGTTACTCCAAGCTGGCCATATCCGCGAAGTACAATTCCCAACTTGGTTATCAAATGTGGTCTTGGTGCCCAAGAGTTCAGGAAAGTGGAGAATGTGCGTCGACTTCAGGGATCTTAATAAGGCTTGCCCTAAGGATTGCTATCCTTTGCCACGGATTGATCAATTGGTGGATTCTACAGTAGGGTATCAATACTTGTGTTTCATGGATGCCTACCAGGGATATCATCAGATCCCATTGGCTCAGGAAGATCAAGATAAGGTAAGTTTCATTACCTCAGATGGGACATTTTGCTATGTAGTAATGCCTTTTGGATTAAAAAATGCGGGAGCTACATACCAAAGACTCATGGATAAGGTATTTGCGGCGCAAATAGGAAGGAACATAGAGGTTTACGTGGATGATATTTTAGTAAAATCAAAGTCGGGTGATGACCTCATTTCAGATCTCATAGAAACTTTTTCAACGTTACGATCGTTCAATTTAAAGTTGAATCCCCAAAAATGTCTTTTTGGGGTGAAGAGTGGGAAGTTTTTGGGTTATATCGTAACAGAAAGGGGGATTGAAGCTAATCCAGAGAAAGTGCAAGCGGTACAATCCATGTTACCTCCTAAAAATCTGCAAGAGGTACAAAGATTGACAGGTCGGATTGTAGCTCTTTCTCGTTTTATATCCAGGTCAGCTCATCGAAGTCTGCCATTTTTTCAAGTCCTTCGGAGGGCCAAAAAGTTTGAATGGGATGAAAGATGCGGAGCTGCGTTTGAAGACCTTAAGAAATATTTGGCTGAGCTCCCGATCTTAACCAAGCCGAAGATTGGAGAACGTTTATTTGTTTATTTGTCAGCAACAGAGGAGGCTATTAGCTCGGTGCTCATCAGGCAAGAGGATAATGTTCAACAACCTATATATTACATATCTCATGCGCTGAAAGGAGCGGAGCTACGATATATGGAGATTGAAAAGTTAGCTCTGATATTGGTAATGACCGCTCGACGATTAAGACCATACTTTCTTTCGCATCCGATATCCGTACTCACCAACAGCCCGTTGGGGAGAATATTAAATCGAGCTGAAGTATCAGGACGACTCGTGAAATGGACAACTGAGTTAGGAGAATATGATATAAATTATGAACCTCGAGTAGCTATTAAAGCTCAAGCTTTGGCCGATTTTATTGTTGAGACTATAAGACCTGAGCAGGGAGAGATTTGGAAGATTTATGTGGATGGATCTTCCTCTAAGGAAGGCAGTGGAGTGGGAGTAATTTTAATATCCCCCCAAGGAGATGAAATCAAGATTGCAGTCAGATTGGAATTCCGAGCTTCTAATAATGAAGCAGAGTATGAAGCTGTTTTAGCAGGAATGCGAGCAGCTATAAATGTGGGAGCTACTAGGATCCATATCTTTTCTGATTCCCAACTAGTGTCTCAACAAATGAATGGTGTTTACGACATAAAAAATGAGAAGCTTGTTGAATATGCTCGGGTGATTGAAAAGGCTAAAGATTTCTTCGTGGAAACAGTTTTTGAGCAAATTCCTAGAGAAAAGAATGATAAAGCGGATAGCTTAGCTAAAATGGCAAGCTCGTTATACAGATGGAAAGATCGGGAAATCATATCACAAATTGAGTTAAGCCCTTTCTCTATTCCTAAAGCTCCTGATTTGGAGGAAGATGATTGGAGGGCTGATATTTTGGGTTTCCTACAAAGGGGGGTCGTGCCCAATGATTCTAAGAAAGCATATAGGTTAAAGCAAAGATGTTTGCGCTTCTTGCTCCTAGAAGGAATATTGTACAAAAGATCTTTTTCCAGACCTCTGCTCAGATGCTTGGGTCCGACGGACTCGGGCTACGTGCTAAAGGAAATCCATGAGGGATGTTGTGGTAATCATCTTGGGTCGCTATCATTAGCTCGGAAGGTTGTCCTGGCTGGTTATTTCTGGCCAACCATTCAAAAAGATGCCGCAAGTCTTGTCAGAACATGTGATAGTTGTCAGCGACATGCCAGGCTTCAACTCCAACCTGCTGCTATGATGAGAGCAATTGTAGCTGCTTGCCCTTTTGACCAATGGGGAATTGACATCGTTGGTCCTTTCCCCATAGCACCAGCCCAAAAGAAATTCTTAATTGTAGCTATTGACTATTTCTCTAAATGGGTGGAGGCAGAAGCTGTTGCTAAGATTACAGAACAAAAGATATTAGATTTTATATGGCAAAATATTGTTTGCAGGTTTGGCGTACCAAGAAAATTAATCTCCGATAATGGTAGGCAATTTCAAGGCTCATTGATGAAAGCATGGTGCGAAGAGATGAAGATACAGCAGGCCTTCACTTCAGTAGCTTATCCTCAAAGTAATGGCCAGGTAGAAGTTACCAATAGGTCTTTGGTACAATCTCTCAAAGCTAGATTGGGAAGAGCAAAGGGCAATTGGGTGGAGGAACTCCCTAGTGTTTTATGGTCTTACAGAACCACTTCCAAGACAGGAACCGGCGAGACTCCTTTCAGTTTAGTATATGGAAATGAAGCAGTCCTTCCTGTAGAGATCGGAGCTCAGTCATGCAGAATAATCCATTATGATGATTCAAATGATGAAAAAAGGTCTATTGACCTTGATCTCATAGAAGAAGCAAGAGAAGCAGCTGCTCTTCGGATGGAAGCTTACCGAGGTCGGGTAACAAGGGCCTACAATCGACGGGTCATCCAAAGGAGTTTTCAAGTAGGGGACTTGGTTTTAAAGAAAGTGCAGGATGTGGAGATCAGGAAATTAGATCCAAAGTGGGAAGGTCCGTACAAGGTGGTAGAAAAATTGAGTTCAGGTGCTTACTACTTAAAAGACATGGAGGGAAAAGTTATGAAGAGGCCCTGGTATGCTTATCATCTTCGCAAATACTATGCTTAATGTTGTTTTTTCTTTTTATGATGTAATAAATTCCTGTTTTTTCTTTGATAATACAAGAAAAATGAAGTATTTTCTCCAAAAAACAATTGTCAATAAAGCTTTACAAGCTATATCTGAGGTCAGGGCTTTACGAGCTCATCCGACCTCCCAAGACGAAAAGACTTTACGAGTCTCAATAAAGCTTTACGAGCTGAATTTGAGGTCAGAGCTTTACAAGCTCATCCGACCTCCCAAGACAAAAAGACTTTACGAATCTCAATAAAGCTTTACGAGCTGAATTCGAGGTCAGAGCTTTACAAGCTCATCCGACCTCGCAAGACAAAAAGACTTTACGAGTCTCAATAAAGCTTTACGAGCTGAATCCGAGGTCAGAGCTTTACAAGCTCATCCGACCTCCCAAGACAAAAAGACTTTACGAGTCTCAATAAAGCTTTACGAGCTGAATTCGAGGTCAGAGCTTTACAAGCTCATCCGACCTCGCAAGACAAAAAGACTTTACGAGTCTCAATAAAGCTTTACGAGCTGAATTTGAGGTCAGAGCTTTACAAGCTCATCCGACCTCGCAAGACAAAAAGACTTTACGAGTCTCAATAAAGCTTTACGAGCTGAATCCGAGGTCAGAGCTTTACAAGCTCATCCGACCTCCCAAGACAAAAAGACTTTACGAGTCTCAATAAAGCTTTACGAGCTGAATCCGAGGTCAGAGCTTTACAAGCTCATCCGACCTCCCAAGACAAAAAGACTTTACGAGTCTCAATAAAGCTTTACGAGCTGAATCCGAGGTCAGAGCTTTACGAGCTCATCCGACCTCCCAAGACAAAAAGACTTTACGAGTCTCAATAAAGCTTTACAAGCTATATCTGAGGTCAGAGCTTTATGAGCTTATCCGACCTCCCAAGACAAAAAGACTTTACGAGTCTCAATAAAGCTTTACAAGCTATATCCGAGGTGAGAGCTTTACGAGCTCATCTGACCTCCCACGTTAAAAGATTGCGAGTCAATAAAACTTTATAAGTTATATACAAGTTTAGAATTTTACAAATTCTTCCAACCTCCGAAGACAAGAAGAATTTATAAATTTCAATAAAGCTTTACAAGCTACATTTGAAATTAGAACTTTTCGATTTGTCCGATCTCCAAAGATAACAAGAATAAATATCACTAGCTGGATTGATCTCTTAAATAAAAGGACGTGGCAGGTCTTGATTAGCAATCGGATAGTGTTTTTTTGACCAATCATTCTATAATTCGAACCTCAGATTTATAACAAAACTCCTAACTTTCAGATTGATATAAGTACGAAACATGTTCATAGTTTAACATAAGTCACTTGTCTCAAATAATTACAGTGCAAATATGAAAAGCTAAACATCGTCTGCCCTCACAGGGAACATTACAAGATAAAGGAATCTCAAACATCAGGAGGAAGGTTCTGGAGAGCACGATCAAAATCTAAAAAATCTGAAGAAGTTCCTTCGGGAGGATATCCTGCCTCTTTGAATTGAGAGATACACCCTTTGAACCCAATCTCCAAATACCCATAGGCCTTCTCCCCACATAAATCTGTAAATTCAGAGGACTTGAGGAATTCATCTTGAAAGCTGGCTTTTGATTGGGAAGCTCTTGCCTCTGCCTCTTCCCAATTCTTTTTAAACACTTCCATCTCTTGAGTAGCCACTTCGGCGACCTCCCGAGATGCTTCTAGAGCTCGACGAGTTCCCTCCAACTCCTTACTATAAAGATTGGCATTCTTTTGAGATTCTTCAAGTTGGGCCTTGAACGTGTCTGATTGCTCCTTCAACTTAGCCATTTCTTGCTCATGGATAACTTTAAGGTCATTGAAAGCACGTTGAAGCTCAGCGTTATTAGCTTCAAAAGTTTTAGAATCCCTCAAGGATTGCCTACGAAAGTTGTTGGCTCGCGAGGAGAATTCACCCAGTAGGAGGATGGTCTAAATAAAAAATAAAAGATCCTAGCTCAAAATACAGCAAATATAAATAATAATAAATAAATATAGGGGCAGAGGGAGGATGTATCATAAACCTCAGCAGCGCTGCTACAAGTCCTTTTAGCCAGCTCGGACCAAGACAGGTCGGCCATGAAATCAGCATCTGGTGGGGTGGCTAAGTCACGAAATAGGGAAATAGCTACATTACTGGGACCTTCACCAACCAGGCGCATCCCATCATGGTAAGACTCAAAAACTTTTTCCCTTGATCTCTCCACCGAAGTCCTCGGAACTTCAGTACGGGGTTTGACTTGCCTTAAAGGTTCCTCCTCTGGAATTGAAGCTCCCTGTTCCACAGTCAAGTCAGTAATCACCTTTGGAAGGGCAGATTTTTTCTTACGTTTTAAAGAAGTCCCAATAGCCTCGGTCTCCCCTGATACAGCAATGGTTACAATAGGAACAGTAGACTCGGGAGCAGTAGTTGAACTGGTTTTTCCTTTTTTCTTAGCAGCCGCTTTCAAGATAGAGGCATTCATGATTCTATCAACTGAAGAAATGTAGGCATTCATGATTAGATACCATAACAAGGGGAAGACAATATAATAAAAAGAAATAAGTTTTATTTTATCTACCGAAGATTCCCTTCAAGGGTACATTTGCCAAGCTCAGACCACAGTGACATAAGAGATCCTCAGATAAAAGACGAGAGATATTGAAACACCTCGACCCGATCACCGACCTCACCTCGGTAAATAAAGGGCTCCTCCGAAACCCATCAGGTGGAGAAGGTAAGTGGGGAAGATGATCACGCCAACGGGAGAACATTGACCAGGGACGAGGAGGTTTAATAAAAAATAATAGTTTTTCCAATATTTGTTACTTGAGGGGTACCCATCCAAAAATTTACATCCAGGACGAGCAGAAAAGTAAATAGGTCCTTCTTTAGATCTTTTAGGAATCATGAAATGACTAAGGGAGAAGCAGTCTAACCTTAGTCCTAAAGCTCGGAATAGAACTACAAAAGAACAGAGGAGGCGAAAGGCATTTGGAGCAAATTGACTAAGGTTTAAGTGATAGTATCTACTAAGTTGTAAAAAAAAGTCAGGGATGGGAAATCGAAGCCCCCCTTCAATCTGATCAAAATAAAAAGTGTAGTAATCAGAGGGGGGCTCGTGAGGCCGATCCTCAGGAGAAGGAATGATGATGTCATAATCAGCAGAAAGATGGCTTAAGGTACGGATTGTAGTTTTAGCCGAATCGTTAAGGCCAGAACGATAATGGACATACCAAGGAGAATCCTCTACTACAAGGGAATCTACTGGTTCCCCGACCTGAACTGTGGTTAAGGTTGGGTCCTCAGTAAGAAGAAGGCGTCCGACCTCACTTCGGGAGGAAGTACTGGGGAGGGAAAATGAATCTTCAGAAGATTCATAACGATCGATTTCCCTATACACAGCACCCGAAGTAGAAGAGGTGGAACCGTTATCAGATGACATAATGACTATATAGAGGTTTCCTAAATTTTTCGGAGTAAAAGATGAAAAGGAACAAGATAAATAGTAGATCTTACCTAATGAGCGAAAAGAAGTAAGAGGTCGGGTCCGAGCTTTCTGCAACTAAAATAAAAGATGAAATGAGTGAAAAAGACAGGGTATTTATAGTAAAAGTATGCGCAAAAGGGACCGTTGGATGAAAACGATATAGAAGGTCAGGATTAATCTCGGGAATTGGAATGTTACCGTTGGCAATTTGAAATT
The DNA here is from genome assembly GCA_907163345.1 of Haberlea rhodopensis. Lineage (NCBI taxonomy): Eukaryota > Viridiplantae > Streptophyta > Magnoliopsida > Lamiales > Gesneriaceae > Haberlea > Haberlea rhodopensis. The sequence continues at coordinate 2,810,566 of CAJQUN010000041.1, forward strand.
CAAAATTTTCCTATTTCCCGCCCTTATAATTTCAATGCTCGGTCAAGTATACGAGTTTCTGACCTTTGGTGTCAACTCGACTTAGGGGGAGGGATTATGATACTCCGCGATAGGATGATCTCACCTCACCTTATTCTAGTCAGTTGACCTCCCGACCTAATCAACATTTTGTCCTCGGGAGTATCATACCTTCAAGACCAGAAGATAATTTCCCGACCTACCGACCTACCGACCTACTTGAATCAAGTTACATATCATTCAACGTTGATTCAGAAATACCATTGGGCCGACCTCCCGACCTAATCAACACTTTGTCCTCGGGAGTGTCATACCTTCAAGACCAGAAGATAATTCCTCAACCTACCGACCTACTTGGATCAAGACCAGAAGACCTAATTTTCAGAGCTCCCATCTGAGTTTCAAGCATCTTACCTCTAAGAACATGTTGACCGAGTCTACGTTGATCAGGCACGTTCCGAAATTTCCGGAAGTGGAAATGAGTAGTGGTTTTATCAGTTGACTGACATGTCCCGAAATCCCGGGAATCGTGTGAATCGTGGTCTAACTGCTCCAAAGTGCACGCTTGAGTTAAACTCTATAAATAGCAAACCAATACAAGATTTCAGGTATGCATTTTTCTCCTATACGCAATATACAGCACCTATTCTCTTACAGATTTTGATAGATATTTCCCGTGACCTGACTTGAGCGTCGGAGGGGACACGCCGGAAAAATCTTCCGGCCCCTTCTAACATCTTGTTTCGTATCTTAGCAGGTCATTTAAAGATCTGTCCCTGATTATCTGGTCTAGGGAGGAATATAAAGGGAAGTCATTAAACCTATTATTGATACTTAAAAAGCATCACTCTTTTTGGGAGCATCAATATCCTATACTTATCTAGTGTCGGAACCAGAAAAATAGGTTATGGAGTGCGAAAATAAAATTTTTAAATAATTAATTATCAAAATATATAAATATTTAATTGACATAGATGCATAAACTAAAAATTAATATTATATTTGTACATATTTTTTTTAAAAAAAATGATTATAAAAATAATATTAATGTAGTAGAATAACAAATATAATATAAAATAAATTATCTAAAATAAGAGCTACAAAATATAATATCAAAATATTCAATAATTCATCCCTGTTATGTTCCTAGCAATCAAATTTTCGACAAGTACGTATAAATCTTACTGTCTAATAAATTAAGAGCATGGAATTCTTGAGACTTTGTATCTAAAAACAAATTGATCATAAATTTATAAAAATAAGTCATTATTTGCAAGAAATACAATAATTTATATTTATTTTTTAAAAATTATAACTTGAGTGTTGGATAGTTTTCGTCAAGATACCCTTATAATGTTCGGAGGATTTTTTGTATATAAACGATCTGATTTTAACGATTGGTTAATTTGTTTTCTCGGCATTTAAAGAATTAAGATGCTACAAAAAAAAAAAAAAAACTCCATCTTTATATATGAAAGAACCTGTAACTTACAGGTTTCGAAACGAAAAAGAGCAACCAACCATTAGGCCACTGCGGATTTGTTATAGGACTAACATATCATATTTTATAAAAACACTTTAGCCGGGGTGCGGCTACCCCCTGCGCACCCCCTGGCTTCGCCCCTGGATACAACTACTAATTTTGACCTATTATAAACAGACACCGATGAAGAAACAAATGCAAATGGTCTAACGGGAATGAGATTCACGGTATAAGAGCATCTACAATGCTTCCTTCAATCTGGCGTTGACGCCATTTTCACGTAACAAGCATCCTCCAATACCTCCAACCCAGCGCTAAATTCTGCGCCAAAGTTTTTCTTTTTTTGTTTTAGATTTTTTTTATCTTTTAATGTTTGTTTTATTGTTTTAAATTATTGGATTAAATTAAGAATATTTATTTTTTATTTATTTAATTATAACATAAATTAAAATATTTAAATAGTTTAATAAATTATTTAATAAATTAAATTTAACTATTAAAATAAGTTAAAGAAATGTTTAATAAGTTTAATAGCGTGATTTTTACGAAAATTTTAAGTTTAATAACTAATTAATTCGACATGGCATTATTAGCTTAGTTTACATTTCATCACTTTATGATAAAATGTAAAATATCTAAAACTTTGGCATTTTATAGATTAATTAATTTTTTATTTAAAAAATAATGTGGATTTCGATGTTTATAGTAAAATAAAATATGTTTGTCGTGACAGCACGCCGCAAGATGGTTAGCACAGGTTCCCACCATTTTCCTTTTAGATTTTTGAAGCTCCATGAATCTTTTCTTTTGTTTCTTTGTCCAAAATAATCGGTTTTGTGTTCTGCTTTTTGATGTTATCTTCTTGTTGGTTCACATGAAACCAAAAGCAAATGTATTGTTTCTACTTTATTACTTCACCTAAATTAGCCATCTCATGCCTAATTTTGGAGTCCCTAACCAACTAGCTAATACATGAATTTGAACTCATGATATATGTTGCGAAACGTCCAACAATTTATGATAAATTATACGAAAAAAGAATAGAAAAGCAGCACAAAGATTTAATGTGGTTGAATTGACAGTCTTATTTATTAATGAATGAATGTTTAGGGTTACACAAGAGTAACCTTATATATTAAGTCCAAAACCCTAAACCTAGACCTACGGGTGAAATTACAAAAAATACACATGAGCCATATACTTCAACAATATAGTTGAAAGAAATTATCTTAAAATTTTAGAGTATAATAGATGGCGAAACATTTTGATGATATCCTAAGACAGTGCCCTGACACTACATTTGATTAGGAATATAAATATTTTCAATCCAGAGTTTGATATGTCCATTAGAACATAGACTCTAAAGATCAGCATCAAACTAACTCATCAGTAGTTGGATAGAAATGGAACAAGCTATTGTATCAAATAAGACATATGTCGATGATATTGATACGACATGTTAAATTACATCCACACCCCTAATATTTGATTATATTACGAAAAAAATAAAAAATAAAAAAGGGAAAATGCTTATCCCTCCACTGTTCTCAGTTCTTATAAAATGTATACGTATAATTTGGAATTTTTTTTTATATATACCAGAGATATTAATCTGCGTGGCTAACTTGTTTTCTTGTATGGAGTGGAGAGGATAATAAGAGAAGAGCTGGAAACAACTAAGTCGATGTTTGCGATTTTTTTTCAAAACTAAAATTGTTTATCTGTTTTTCAAAACAATAAAAAAAATCAGATTTTGAGTGTTTTATTCAATTCCTTCTACTTTTATTTTTCTAAAAATAAGTAGGTAAAATCAGAAGTAGAGAAGTAAATCATGAGATATTTTTCACTACTTTTACTTATATGATGACAATTTTATAATAATCTGAAGTTCATTAAACTGTTTTTATTTTAATAACAAACACTCATTTTTGTAATAATTTGAAACAGCCTTAGGGAAGCAACATTTTAAATGATTGGATGTTGCAGCAACACGATAAGAATATAAAGGCCAAAACCCACTGTCACCCTTATTTTTCTTTAAAAAAAAATATTTTTAGTATTTGATTTTGGATTCTTCACTCTTGAAATTGGCAATACTTGCACTATAAAATGATATTGCTAATTGATGGTTCTTTTGAATAAATACGTGACAAAAATATCCTTCCCGAAAAATACATTAGGAGTAGATCTTAGAGCTCAAACTCGAGATCCCTACTGGAGCTGGTGCCACCTGAAAATACGCCCCTGCACGATTTTATTAGTATTTTGGTGTAAAAAAGTGTTTGGTTGTAATATAAATTCAGGCTCGAAGGATATAAAATATATAGATAAAGTAAAATAGATGACATTATATGTGAAATCGGTAGACATTTATAACAAACTCTGACCTAGTAATAACAGAAGATTGTTGGGCATATTTATTAATATTACTAAACCATGGCTGTTAGGTGGAGATGATTAATATGTTTTTAAACATGTCTATGCACGTTTATATGTTTATTGTGTATATATAATACATAAACAAATAGAAAATTTCAATTCTTATCACTTAACTTATTTATTTATTTTCTGTCCAGCCTTCAATTATCCCAACAGAAACAAAATAATTCATCGGAAATTCTTTGTCGGTCTTAAATTAAATAAACCCATTTCCATAAAATTCGAAAGAATCGAAAACGTTTGTAATGCTCTCCCACAACCCCGTTTTCACGGTTTAGGCTGGTACAAGGGTGTAGCCAGGGATTTTGCATAAGGGGTTTGGAGGTGAAGTCCCCGAAATTTTTTTTGGAGATCCATTGTCCGTGGCCCATTCGGTCCATTCATTTTCTACTGGGGAAAATAAAAAATGGATTCACCAAACTTCTTATTAATTGACCCAATAAAATCATTGATAAAAATCGACGGGTCAAAATATAACTATTTCAATTTTTCGATGAGTTATTGGACAAATAGTTTTTTAATTTTTAAAATCAAATATTTTTTGGGCAATCGTACATTGACGTTGAAGAAAACTTACTTGACTGACTGATTATTAGATGGATGATAGCGAGTCGATGAAGATAAGTGAATGACTGATGGTGAAGCCATGAAGGATGATGTATGAATTTTGAGTCTATCATTGTAGGGATTTGAAAGCCACTCAAAAAATAAAAATATGGGATGGCTGATACATTTAACCTCAATTTAAGGACGACATAAAACTAAAAAAAATAATTTTTTTTGGGCTTGCAACCCCCCCCTCCCCCAACCCAAGCCCTTTATAATATACGCTGCTGGGCTGGTATAGCCTTATAAGTAAGGGCGAGGTTCAAATGAGAAAATATCTACGGTGGAAACCTAAGCACCCAGAGACAAGGAATGGTGTAAAACCAAAAAAAAAATATTGATGATAGGCTAGGGCAGACCTCTACTTGAGACTATCCTAGAATGAGAAGAAGATTCATATTCAAGTTATCTCAAGACCGCGCTACCCTTGAAAACAAACTTTTTGCCATTCTGGTCGAGTCGCCACTAACATCTATTAAAAAAACTCTTCTGATAGGACTAGGTGGCTCTCCTTCATTGAAGGAAGAGGAAGAAAGGTATGGGAATAAGTGGGAATCAGCGCTATGAAAAATAAAGCTCAAAATAACCGATCTTTCAGGTCCTGTTGTCATATTTACATGATCGTGCTCTAGACCTATGGGACTAAGAACCACGTTTCGGGGTCTTGCACTCACTCCCTTTAAGACCAAGATCAAGAGCTATTCATAGAGCCGGGGGATATCCCCGCCTACGTCAGCGTGAGTCCGTCATTCACGGTAAATAATAAATAAAAGAAAACCGATTTTTAGGTTCCACTGCCCAAAGCCAATTTTTAATTTTTCAAAAAAAAAAAAAAAGAGAAGGAAAGAAAACCAAAAAATTGTGATTTTACGCATATCCTTTAGTTTTTAATGCCGATAATTACGTTAGACGTCAACAAACTATATCCTTTGGTAGTTACGCCTACAATTTGGGGAAAGCTGGCAAAAAAAAAAAAAAATCATAGAAAAAAAACAGGTAGCTAGCTTCATGTTCTACAATGCACGAAGAATAATTTGACAGAATCATTAATTTTTTATATTTGCTTATTGGATGTTAGCAATAATTAAATCCAGTGTATCAAAATAATTAATTGTGATATATATATATATTTTATATATAACGGAATGGTGATGAATATGGCACAGTTGTTGGGCTGACAAAGAGGACAATGAAAGCAATCCGATGCTTAATAAGAATCACATGCAATGGAGACCAAGGGTCCCTTTACAGACAAAGTCTTTAGAAGGATGTACTAATTGTTGCATCAACTTAGTGTTCTGAATTCTGAAATTTTGAGTACAATTGTGCCAAGGGATAGAGATAACTCGAGAGCTTGCTCATTATATGGTCTGTCTGGTTTGATCATTTCTCGTCCGTACATATGTAATATGACAATTTTCTTTTTCTTTTTTTAAAAAAAAAAATCTCTTGATTATTATTATTATTAAGTGGGTGTTTGTCAATGCTTCACAAATGTGTTTTTATCTATTTTTTCGGACAAAAAAAGCAGATTTTGAGTGTTAAATTTCCTAGCCTTTACTATTGCTTATCTAAAAATAAACAGATAAACAAGTCATCAGATATTTCTGGTTGTTTTAAGTTGGCCGATAGTAATTTTATAATTAATTGAAATTCATTAAGCTAATTTTTAGGTTTACTAGAAAACACTTGATACTTTTGCTTAAAATTAACTTTTTTCCAACTTTAAGCTAATGCAACATAAAAATACTTTGAATAAGCAATTACAAACATACCATACTAAATTGTTTCGCGTGTTCCTTTTACATAATGGGGAAAGATGTTTTTTCCCTAATATTGAAGTTATTTGAAACTCTTGTTATTTTATTCAGTAGTTGACAATGCTTTTGAGACATAAGTTTTAAATATAATGTGGAATCTGTTTTCATTACATAATAATAATGGAGTGAAAGAAGTAGATGAAAAATGTATGTAATTTATTATTAAGCATATAATTAATGTGATCGTTCAAATCAATGAATATTGCTATACATTTTATGAAAGGTGGAGTGCAAATGTCTTTTGTTGTCGTTGGAAATTTACGTTTACAATAATAAATAGAATTACCGAATTTGTGAATCGAGTATTACAGGTGGATACATGATGGATTTGCAACACGTTTCCTAGCTAGCTCCACATGAATATTGCTTCCAAATAAAAGCTGTCCTCAGGCTCTTATCATTCTTGAACATGAAGACCTACATGGGTGAATTGTAAGAATTGTCATGTAATTTCTATATTTTGGTTTTTGGTCCGATAAGTAATCAAAGTTTTATTTATTTTAGTAAGTTGGTTTTTTAAATTTTAGTCTAGTTTTGCCGAATTCTGGCCCGACAACCTGGATATTGTCGACATAAAACATATATTGCTATAAAACATATATTGCTGATGTGTTTGGCGTTATATTAATGCTCCAGCAAAAAAAGCGGAAAGTAAAAAGAAAAAAACTAACATACTTGACTATGTCTATGCTGAAGCATATAGCCCATAACCTCATATACTACTGAAAGTGGATAGGTATGCCGGAGCGTAGCGGAGGGACGACATCCGTCTTTAGGGAGTCTCTAATGGTTATTAGGTTTGGGGTGCAGGGAAAACGCCCCGCGGTATGGTACGAGGTTATTTTTGTAATCTTCTCCATATGTTTAGGTTTGAGTTATTTATAAAACTCCTTGTATAACTCTAATCTTAGGTAATAATAAAACTAGTCATCACTTGTTCCTCACGTTAAATTTTTATGTTGATTTCTATTTTATTTTTCGTACAATTCATCATAAATTATTGCATATTTGACAACAGACTAAATTTTAACTACTTAAGGACTATTAGCTAAAAACCAAATCATTTCAAGTTACATGACTATTTTTACAAAAAATTCTTAAATATCGTGTCAAAGCAATATTTCACATTTGACATCGAAAATTGGATATCAACTTTGTTTTAGGGGATTTGCTTTTATCAAAATTGATTATGAGTTTTAAATATTTTTTCTTTTATATTGAGCATCAAAAATGTATTACAAAACCTATAATTCCTTGCAAGAATCCCTTATCTATAGTGAAGAAAATTAATGTTCGATCGATCGAGTGGGCCAGAAAGTTTCGCCTCTCTTGCAAAAGTAGCTCGATCGATCGAGCACTGTATCTGTTGCCAAGAATGGTGTGTCCCTTCATGTTGGGGTGCGATTTTTGGAGGTAGGGTGCCTCCAAATGGTGTCCTTTTGGACATACTTCTTGACATAATTGAATATAGAATTTCGAAATTCACATTATATTTGAAGATCAAAATTTAGTAATTTTGTGAGTCTTCATCATTGTTATGGTTGAGCGTTTGTAGACCTTTGTGGTTTGAAGGATTTGTGATTTGGAGTGCTCCTATCATAAATCATAGTCGTTGTATCTTTGGAGACAAATTGCCAAAGTAAACTGTTAGCACCGTAGCAGGGCAATATTTTTATAAGGACAGAGATTTCAAATCTCGCATCGACATCTAATACAAAGCCATTTGTTATTTTTTGCTTGCTACTTTCCTAAGATACACACCCATAAAATTTTGTACTACAATCTTAAGACAATATTAGCAACAAATGGCTTCGTCAAGTGTAACAACGACTCCAGTTCATCATGGTGAAAGGCCTGAAAAGTTCAATGAGAACGATTTCAAGCGACGACAACAAAAGATGTTGTTTTATTTGACAACCTTGGGGTTGACAAGGTTCCTCAATGAGGATGCTCCTACTATTATGAAGAGTGAAACCGACAACCAAAAAAGGGTTGCGGTTGATGCGTGGTATCAAATCGATTTTCTGTGCAAGAATTATATTCTCAATGGACTAGACAACATATTATACAATGTGTATTGTCTAGTGAAGACGGCCAAGGAATTGTGGCAATCCTTGGAGAAAAAGTATAGATCCGAGGATGCCGGCATGAAGAAATTCATCGTTGGGCGATTCCTGGATTTCAAAATAGTTGATAAATAGCACAAGTGCAAGATTTGCAAGTAATCATGCACGAAATTCATGCGGAGGGAATGGTTCTAAGTGACTCATTCCAAGTGGCCGCCATGATTGAAAATTTGCCTCCGTCATGGAAGGACTTCAAGAATTATCTCAAGCATAAACGAAAAGAGATGAATCTTGAAGACCTTGTGGTTCGCTTGAGAATCGAAGAGGACAACAAAATTTCCGAAAGGAAGAAAAATTGGCACCAACATGAAGCACGAGTGAACTTAGTGGAAAAACACGCCGGAACAAAGTGGAAGTTTGACGTCATGACCTCCAAATCTTGAAAGGCGAAGAAGTTCAAAGGCAAGTGCTACAAATGTGGAAAACCCAATCACATAAAGAAGGTTTTTCGCAATAAAAACGATCGCGGGAAGGCTATGGATCAAGTAAATGTGACCGAAGAAGATCGTCTCTCAATTGATTTGGATGATCTAGCGCTTACCGCTTAAATTAGATTGTGTATCTTTGAAAGTTTTAAACTCCAAGAATAGACTGATTCTAAATAAATGTAATGACGATATTTGTTGAAAGCAATAAAATTTATGTATTACTTATTGTAGTGAATCTTATGGTTTGTGGCATGATTGTTAGGATCATTTAAACCATAGTTCGCAGCACAAATTGTAATGTTAAATTTATTGCTTATATGGACACTAAGTTAACAAAATCGTCATTCATTTGTTAGAAGAATCGTAACGTCTCTAAAGTTTACTCACAATGATGTTTGTGATGGAAAGATTGTGCAAACTAGAGATGTGAGAAAAGTAATTTGTTACTTTATCAATATTTGTACATGATATTGTTGTGACGTTTTGCTATGAGGCAAAAACGAGGCCAATGAGGTATTTAAACACTTCAAGAATGAGATTGCAATAAAATTTAGCAAAGGAGTTGCTATGGGAAATTGTGAGTAGATTATACTTGTGTTGTCTAATAATTTGACGCTTAAGCTTGAATTTGCAAGACTATAAAATCTTGAATCCGAGTTTCTAAGCTTTGTACGCTTAAAACACAAGTGATAAATCGAACCACAAATTTTGACTAGGCGTTGTAATATCTGAAATTGGTTCATTTTAATTTATAATTTAGTACGCTTATAACATGAATTTGCAAGATTTAAAATCTTGAATTCAAGATTTCTAAGTTAGTGCGCTTAAATTGCAAATTGTGAACCGAGTTTGAGAATATTATCAAAGTTTCAACTTTTGTAAGCAAGTACGCTTAAATCCGAAATTTTCAAGAAATAAAAACTTGAATTTGGATTTGTAAGACGATAACGCTTAGAACTTGAAACACGAAAGTTTGAACGCCATTGCACTTCGTTACTACCTGAAGTTGTGGGGGTTGCGATTCTAGGATTCAATCACTTACCACATTTAGGCAAGGATGAAAACCTTGTGATTGTAGGAAAAGAGAGTTTCCTACAATATTTGAAATGTGTTGGTACTTGGCTAAACTAGAAATATGAATGCTAAAGTGAAGTCATAACAAACGTTAAATAAGTGACATGAGACAAATAATGTTGTCAAATAGATTAACGAGTGTGACAAATGTGTACACACCTAAGCATATGTATGCTTGTGTATTGATGATATGCTCATTGGAGAAACAATTTAGAAATCATCAAGTAACAAAGGAAAAATGTTGACGAGACATTTTGACATGTGTGCATCAAGAATAATGCTTGGAATGAAGTTTCCAAGACACTTGAAGAATGAAATCTTAAGGATTAATTCGAGTTCCAAATTTTAAGCTCTGCACTTAAAATTTCAAGTTTGCAAGAAATAGAATCTTGAACTTGTAATTTTTTAAGAATCTATGCGCTTAAATATGAATTGTGAATTAAAGTTGAGTATTTCATTTCCCTCTAATTTTGTAAGAAATAGCGCGTTAACAACGCTTAAAGTTCGATGATGAAAATATCCTAAAAGGATAAAATGATGCAAATGAGGTAATGTGATTACCAAAACTGAAGATATACTGTTGTGGAAAATTCTCTATGCAAAACATATAAAGCTTCTTCGACCGAGTGGTTTTATAAGTTTAGTTAGAGAAAAATCTTGTGCATGCAACTAAAATGTGTTGCGATAATGCTATATGGCAAAATGATCTCTAGTGGCATAATCGTGAGTGATTATGTGAAACCGTGGATCCACATATGAAATGGTTAACCGAGAGGTCATGTGGAAGTTTATCGAGGGGAATGGGGTTAAAACCTGTTGGAACCGAAGAGGGGGTGAATGAGGTTCCTTGGCTACTTTAGCGATTTAAAGTGATTTTGCAAAAGTCGAGTTTGTGCTATGGAAGACTTCAAGTCAATCAATGAACAATAAGAAAAAAGTAAATGAGAAATGTAAATAAAGCAATAAAGAACACAAGTATTTGTTATAGAAGTTCGGCGATGAATCGCCTACGTCTCCTCTTTCCGGTTAGAAAACGTCCAACCGAGGTTCCACTAGAACACTTTGATCTTGGCCTTGAGGGCTCCAAGTTAGCCACAAACAAACTCTTCTCGAGTCACACACTCTTCACGAGTCTTCTTGGCCTTAAGGGCTCCAGGGATAGCCACAAACATACTCTTCACGAGTCTTCTTGGCCTTAAGGGCTCCAAGGATAGCCACAAACATGCACCAAATTCACTTGTTGATGACTTATACAATTTTCAACCTGCGTCGGTGTTGGAGGACCTTATAACGATTCAAATAACACCTTCACGGTGTAACCAAATGAAGAACAAAATCTCTCACACAATAAATGAATTACAAACTCTCAATACAATACAAATGTATGAAGTTTGCAATGCTAGATTGAATTTAATTGGACAAAGCTTTCTTATATTGTATCCTCTTGTTTCTTGTCTTCAACTTGAGCCGAATCATCCATATTTATAGTGTAGGAGACACCCAATTGTCATAATAGCCGTTAGCAACATTTAAGGCCAAAATCGCTTGAAACTATCTTGGATCGCCTCAGCTTAACGGTCAAAATATTTGAAAAATCACACAGATCGCCTCAGGCGATCGCACCATAAATTCAGACCGTGCTCCAAAATGAACAGTAAATTTCCATCTCCTCAAACGATCTTCACATCGCCTCAAACAAACTCGGATCGCCTCAAGCGATCATGCCATAGCCTCCGGCATTCCAGACCATGCGTGTGTTCCATCGGCAGCGCTTCAGACGTTGTGCGTGACGTTGACTTGAAGCTAGCCATCGCCTCAGGCGTTGATTGCCATCGCCTCAGGCGATGTTCTGTCTGCGCGCATCTCCTCGTCTTCGCTTCAGTCGATGTGCATGTCGTTGTCTTGCTTGGCTGAGGCGATGTTCCCCATCGCCTAGAGCGATCACGTAGCCAGCTCCCATGCTTGCGTCGATGTGTGTGGACGTTGGCACGAGTCTGGCATGCATCGCCTGGTGCGATGGCTGGGGCGATCCGCCCATGTCTTTGCAGATATGATCCCCTTCAAACAATGCACTTTTCAACCATCTTAAGCTTGTTTCTGAGAAAAGTGGTGAACATCAAAGTTGTAGCATATCCTCTTAGCTATGTGTGGACACCAAAATTATCAAATTTCATTAAGGTATGAAGAAGTTATGCCCAAAATGCTACAGCCACTCCAACCTTGCTACAATCTGCACTTGCTATGACTTCCATGCCATTTTGCTCCATGATGCAATCCAAATTTGATTGCTTGAATATGAAATCTAGAATTTTGAGTTGGCTTTTCAACCTCTTTGGATTCACGCCATTCGGATCATCGAGCCAAGAGATATTATCAAAACACTGCACTGCGCTCCAATTGACTTCTATACGAATTTGCCCACCAACGGACCATTGGTTCGTGGGTCTTCATCCCATCATAAGATATTGTTCCAACATCATTCCACACATGTTGAACACTTAGTTTGGTTGTTCATAGATGTGATTCATTCTCATCCAAGCTCAACATCTTCCTTGATAAAATCATCGCTTGTCCTATGAACTAGCAAATGTCATTGTGTAACTTGAGTCCTCTTCCATTGGTCTTCCAACCAATTTATCAATCTAACCATGTACAGTAAGTAGACACATTAGTATAACAAATGCAAGTTTTATTGATCATCAAAACCCATGAATAATTTGGAGATTAATTAAGCATTAAACTCAACGATGCGTTTAAGGCTCAACAATCTCCCCCTTTTTTATAATCACAAAACTTGGTAAACTTGTAAATGAAATATGCATGAAATAATAAATTAGGCTCCCCCTCAACAAATGCATAGCACATATAAATTTAACCAAGAAAAGCATATTCAAGAACTCTTCCCCTCAAAACATGCATGTATTAAACTTCAAGTTTACCACAAACTTCTCCCCATTTTTTGTGATAATCAAAAAGCACAATATTGAAATAAACAAATCAAGAGATCATAGCACAAGTTCCTCGTCAAGAATTTAATAGCCATAACAAGCATAAGATTAAATCATTAAGACGAAGAAAAATATGCGTTTAAGGCAATTAAAGATATGTCAATGTATTCTTAAATGTGCAAAGTGTGCATATGTTCCATCAAAAAATCATGCATTCATGCTCAATGCATCATCATAAACAATTGACAAGTTAATAAGGCACATGTGATGAGAGCAAAATCATAGAAACAATAAAGATATATGAGATTCTTAAGCCATAATCCTATGCTCCAAGAATGAGCATCTAAACAATTGAAACATCCTTAATTACCTTGAATTAAATTGCACATTGCATATTCAAAGTGAACTCAAGGCACATTATAGATTTAGCATCATGCAATGAATTTGAAGTTGGTTAATGCATACCAACATAAAGTAGGCAAATTTTAAGCATGCAACATATGAAGCATCATGTAAAGCCCATGCCAAAATCTAGAACAATTTATAACATGGTATCACAAGACTAAGCCTACAAATTAGCATGCTCAAGAAGAAGTTATCAACTCATCAATGTATAGAGATATCAACTAAATTAATGCACATATGATGAGATCAAGATCATTTAAGTTATAGGCAAAGTTATAAACCAACTCCTATAACCACAACTATTTGAGCAATTGCATATCAACTCACATATTATAACACATGCATTAAACAAATTTAAACATGCAATCACATAATCATATGAATTTAATATGTAAGTAAGAGAGCATCATCATGTGAAGTCAACATGTAATAAACATTTAAGCATTAACTTGGACAATCTATATTGAGCATGTAATCAAGTTATACCATGTTTAACCATCTAATAATTACTCAATTTACTAAAATCAAGCATATAGACACATAAGTATGGTTATACAAGTTCTTACTCATTTAAGAATCATACAAATATGCATATGCTAAGGGAAAATGCAATGCACTACAAATGAATATTGAGCCCCACAATTTATTGGTCACAATTAATTTGTGCCAATGAAATTTTGTAATTGCTCTATTAAATGCACAAGGTAATATAATTAGTTCCCTCTAAATATGATATCATAATCATATCTGGTTGTGGCGAGTGTTTGAATTTATTTATAAGATGTTATAATGAACTCATGAGTAACTTGGATTAACCTTTTTTTTTTTAAATGTCGACGGATGTAGAGAGTTGCTAGCGGATTCTTGTTGGTTCTTTTTTATTTAACTCAAAGGATTGAACCAGTTAAACAATTGTAATAAAAAGAGAAATTATACTGTTAACAGAAACAGTATACTTATAACATCAAACAATCAAACCACAAAAGCATTAGACTTACAGTAGTAGTTATAAACAGAAGACTTAATCAACAAGAATTTGGAAACAATTCTGGACGAGGCCACAGCAAGCTGTGTGCCCGTAAACTCAAATTTGTCCGCCTTAGCTTCTGGCCACCTAGACAAGTGAGTTCCAAGGTACAACGCTCAATCACCTCTATTCGGATTGAAGCAAAACTCCGAGCAGACTCCTTCGAACACTAACCGTGTGCAGTATTCTCAAAGCAGAATGTTATATGTATGTATGCAGATTTTCGAAATTAAGAAAGCATAGAGCTGGTGCAGCTTATATAGCTGAGCAGCAGACCTCTCCAAAGGTCACATATAATTAAATGTATTGTTTAGTGGATACTTAACATCAGATTAATCCGGATTTAAGTCTCACACTTAAATCTGAAATCAATTCTGCAGGTAGGTGAAAACTCTCAAACTTACTCAGCAGAATATGAAAAGTCAGGTATATGAAAAGTCATTTCAGAAATCCGAGTAGTAAAAAGATAGGGCTGCCTTTGCGACAGCAACACGCGCGGCGCGGCGCGGCGAGACAAGACGAGCCGAGCGGAGCGGACGAACGGACGGCGCGCGAAGTACACCTATCTTTTCTACTTAACTACACTATTGATTTGTATCTCATTATAAACAAACCATAAGTGTCTCAATTTCTCAATGTGGGATTTCTTTAGCCTAATTGACTATTCATAATTAACTTACCTTAATTTTATTCTCATTAATATAATTATAACAAATTATTGGGCTTTTATTCATTAAACCCAATAATTAATAATTAATCATAATTAATTAATCACAACAATCCCCCACATTAATGCAATATGACGAAAAAATTACACAATGCACCTAGATGAAGGTTTGAGAATACTTTGAGAATTCACTGCATCAGGATAGGTGGTTGTTAACCTTGAACCTTCCTTAGTAAAGTATCATCGGCTATACTTGTCAACAAGTGGTAGTGATGCCTTGAACTGTTCGACGTTTAATGTATAACAAGACAACAATACTCACACAGCTTCATCTCCACACTATTATTTGTTCTTTCGTTGTTGTCCATTTTGGCCCTGGACTGCCTTGGATGTTTCATCGAATGCTCTAGAGATTTAGCCCTCAGATCATCTCATAGAAGCGGCCCTTTCACATTCGATATATGTGATTTCTCCTAAAGAGTATCCTGTCATACCCCACTTTAATATCTCGAGATAGAAGAATCATTAAGAGCATGAGCTCAGCCTTCCCAAATACAGGTTTATCATTCTGTCATCACAGGAATAGGTAAGGAACTCAGTTTCTCGAGTGATTTGTTCGATTCCCCCCCCCCCCCCCCCCCCCAACAATTTGGTTTTCCCATTGAACCTGCAAATTGGATTTTACAATTCAGGTTGGGTTGCCATCATTGTTGGAAATCAATTTCATGGGCTTCAACCCATTCCCCTTGATGAAATCTCTACTCGGTCTCTTTAGACCTTTCGTAAATGAGACCACAATGTTTTCTTTAGACTTCACATAATCTAGAGAAATAACACCGCTTTTCATTAGATTTCTCACGGATTTATGTCTCCGACGTATATGTCTAGATTTCCCATTATACACATTGTTGTGTGCTCTTCCCATAGCTGACTGACTATCACAGTGCACGCTAATGGGTGACACAAGTTTTGACCACATTGGAATGTCCTCCAACAAAATCCGAAGCCAATCCCCTTCTTCTGCTGCAAGATCTAAAGCTATGAACTCGGATTCCATAGTTGATCTAGCAATGCACGTCTGTTTGCATGATTTCCATGAAACAGCTGCACCTCCAATTATAAAGATATATCCACTCGTGGACTTTATATTCTTGGAGTCCGATATCCAATACGCATCTGAGTACCTTTCAATTACTGCTGGATATCTCGTATAATGTAGTCCATAGTTAGTAGTGTATCTAATGTAGGGTCCTCCTACCCTAACATCCTCTTAATACACAATTATGGATTAAACATGCATAAATAACGTCTTAGGGCTTCGGTTGTAGCTTTGAGCTAATTAGATTACATGCCAAGACTAAAAATTTTTAAAAGTTAAATTAATTACATCCTCAAAAGAAGTGTATCAATAGAATTATACTACTCCTAGAGTAGAAACTATCCCAAAAGAAATCCTGTAGCCTATCTTCTTTTATGCTCCTTTAGCTCACCGTCTCAACCCGACCCTTAGTCTTGGTCCAAAGTGTACCTACAGGAACAACCCATCATGAGCATGTACATCGTTACTTAATATCATATGGCATATAAATAAATGTACAGAAATAATTGATAACATATATTTCCTGGTTAATCGTATTATCCTTCTTTGGTTGTCCCTGTTTCATAGTTATGCATATAATCATTAGTTCAAGACGTAAATGATTAACATCATACTTCGCATATATGCACACAACAATCCATGTTACTTAGTAATGGGACTATCCGGGTTCTATTATGACAGCGGTACAATTGGCCCCCCTCGCTCGACATAATACATCATATGATACCCATCGCTACGCCTTGATAGCGGATGTATCTCTTTGTTCAGCGGATGATACCCCTCGCTACTCCTTGATAGCGGATGTGCCCCCTCGCTTAGCGGATGTGCCCCCTCGCTTAGCGGATGTACCCCATCGCTTAGTTATGTGAGCGGCAAGTACCTTCCTCACTTGCCCATAATAGCCACCGGACATTCAACCATTCTAAGTAGCATAGTTAAACATACATTATTATCTTATAAGCATCATCATCTCCAAACATCATCATCTTATCATAACTGTCATCGTAACATCATATCATCTTTGTTTATCACAACATCATCATCATAAACTTATTCATCATAATCATCATCATTAATGCTTATGCAATCAATGCAAAGTCATAGTTTAGGAATATGTTACCGTTTGATGCCCGTACGTTTCTTACGTACCTTTTCAAAATATGGTGAAGTCGTAGCACTTTATCTTCTCGAAGTCGTGGGTCCTTGGGATGGTTCTACACAACCATACAATTCAATATTAGAAGCTAATCATAGTCCAATATTCAAAAACCCCACAAAAATAAAAAAATACCCATTTTTACATCTCGCGATCGATCGCTGCCCAGGCGCGATCGATCGCGAGATCACACTGGACGGGGGTGAAAATTTCCTTCTTCGGCGATCGATCGCCATAGTTGGCACGATCGATCGCCATCGTCACCGATCGATCGCCCAAAAGTGGCGATCGATCGCCAAAGGCTTCTGGAGCCTACTGTTGGCTCGCGATCCATCGCCAAAAACGGGCGATCGATCGCCAGCCTCTGCACTTCGAAAATCCACCATTTTTACACATTAAAACTTCACCAACCTCAACCAACATTTATTCCATCAATTCAACAACATAAAAACACTTAAAACCTTCCTCAAACATCATTAAACCACCAAAAACAAACATCATTTCAAAAGTCATCCCAACCCCCAACAAACCCATTTCAAAACCCTTCAAAACCATTCCAAACTTAAATCAAACATTTCAAGAACATCAAGGAGTGATATACAAACATCTTAGGTCTTAAATCTTACCAAGAAGTGCAAGAACAAAGCTTTTACAAGGACTTCTTGTCCACTTTGGTGCCAAAATCGGGTTTAAGGGAAAAAGTGAGGGTTTGGGAAGAGATTTGGGGATTTGAGTGTAAAGAGTAAAGTGGGGTAAAAATGGTGGGTTAAGGGTTAAATCCTTATATTTAACTTGTACCCCAATAATTAACATAATGTATATAAAATGCATTAACATGGTAAGCATTTACAAAATGCAACCAACTTCATTAAATCCATACCATCCTCATAATTAAAATCAACATCCTTAAATCATGATAATTCTTCATTTTCCACACATAACTTAATCATCGCAATAATTCATCATATAAACATAATTAATGTCCAAATTGCCATTAATTAATTTCGGGGCATCACATTAGATATCTAAGAACTCGAACCAATGCCTTCAAGTGCTCATAACTGGGATTACTCGTATATCTGCTCAATCTGTTGACTGAGTTAGCTATATCAGGTCTAGTGCAGTCCATGAGGTACATGAGACTACCTATGACCCTGGAGTACTCAAGTTGTTGCACACCTTCTCCGCGATTCTTGCAAAGATTCGACACCACCTCCATAGGTGTTCTCGCGATGAAATTATTTCCCTTGTCAAGTATTTTCTCGACATAATGACTCTGGGAAAAAGAATATCCATCTTCATGTTTGGTGATCTTTATCCCAAGAATCACATATGCAAGACCTAGGTCTTTCATCTCAAAATTTTGTGACAATATTTTTCTTGGTAATTTTGATGTTATTGTTATTACCAACAATTATCATGTCATCTATGTAGAGACATACTATCACATAGTTTGTATTGTCTCCTTTCACGTAGACACATTTATCGCATTGGTTTGTTTTACACGCATTTGAAATCATGATGCTATCATATTTTTCGTGCCATTGTTTAGGTGCTTGTTTTAATCCATGCAAGGATTTCACAAGTCTACACACCTTCGTTTCTTTACCTGGAACTACAAACCCTTCAGGTTGGTCCATGTAAACCTCCTATTCTAACTCTCCATTTAGAAAAGCCATTTTACATCCATTTGATGGATCTCTAGATTATATAATGCAGCAAATGTAATTATTAACCTTATCGACGTTTTCCTGGATACAGGAGCGTATGTGTCGAAATAATTAACACCCTGCAGCCTTTGACTACAAGTCTGGCCTTGTACTTATCTACCGTACCATCAGCTTTCATCTTCCTCTTGAAGATCCACTTGTGGCCTAGTTACAACCTGCAGGAAGATCCTCTACTTCCCAAGTATGATTATGTAAGATAGATTCTATCTCACTGTTCATCGCTTCTTTCCAAAGATCAGAGTCTTGTGAAGACATTGCTTCCTTGAAAGTAGTCGGATCCTTTTCTAACAAGTATGTTAGGAAATCCGAGCCAAAAGACTTTTCTTTTCTAGCTCTTTTGCTTCGTCTATGTGATTCTATATTCTCTTGAGAATCTATATCCCCCACATATCTCTCAACATTGGCTTCAGTCAATGTCTGAGTTTTGTGTGGAAAGATTTCCTCAAAAAATGAACCATCCCTAGCATCAATGATAGTATTTACATGCATTTCTGCATTATCTGACTTGTGTACTAGAAAACGATAGGCACTACTATCTTGCGCATATCCGATAAATACACAATCACCGTCTTAGGTCCTATCCTAGTCCGTTTAGGATGAGGAATTTGTACATTTGCTAGACAACCCCAAACCCTTAACAACTTGTAGCTAGGTGCGCGACCTTTCCACAATTCATAAGGCGTTTTATCCAACTTTTTATGTGGTACTCTGTTTAGCACATATTTGGCGGAAGAGCTTTTCCCCACAAATTTCGAGGCAAGTCGGAACTTATAAGCATTGCATTGATAATTTCCTTAAGCGTTCTATTCTTCCTTTCAGCAATACCATTTTGCTCGGGAGAATAAGGCGCAGTGGTTTGATGAATAATGCCACTCTCAGCACATATTTGTGCAAATGGTGACTCATATTCACCCCCTCGATCACTTCGAAGAATTTTAATCTTTTTATCAAGTTGATTCTCAACTTCATTAGTGAATGAACATGTGAATTGCTTCGTCTTTACTTCTCATTAAGTAGACATAACAATATCTTGTACAATCATCGATAAATGTTATGAAATAATTTTTACCGCCTCAAGATTGTACATACTTTAGATCGCATACATCCGTATGGATCAAGTTTAACGGTTCGGTGCTTCGCTAAATTGAGTGGAATGAATACTTGGTTAATTTGGCCTCTACACAAGCTTCACACTTGAATTTATGATTGATGTTAAATTTAAGTAATAGATTAAGAGACATTAGCCTTTGTAAGGACTTATAATTCACATGTCCTAATCTACCATGCCATAAATGTAAGGACTCACAAGAATAATCAAACTTTAAAGTTTTATTAGTCACATTGGCAACAATCATTACATTATTTTTGCTTGTGCTAGCCTCATTTGCTGCATTAACATCAACCTCAACACTAGACTTAGCCTTAGGAGCCAAAGTCATTACACTCATCTTGAAGAGGTTATTGGCCAAGTAGCCTTCACGAGCCGAAAGCCTTTCTTGTTCAGCACTGCTCCGGAGATGAGATTCTTTCAGATCTATGGCACGTGGAGCACCTCGGTAGGAGTCAACTCTTTGTCGAAAGTCATCTTTAGCACAACCGTCCCTTTGCGTTCAACGTTTGAGACTGCTGAATTACCCATGTGGCAGTGCTCATCATTGACTAGTTGATAGGTCTTAACATCCATTTGTTGGCGCATATGTGGCGAGTAGCCCCAGTGTCCACCCACCATTCCTTGGAGTTTCCACCAACAAGGTTCACCTCCGACACTACTGTAGTCAGATGAATGTCATCCATGTCTGAGCTAAGGTTGTCCTCAGCAATGTTGGCATGAGCAGGCCTCTTGCCTTTGCCTCTATTTGGGTCTGCCTTCCTTTTACCCTCATTGATTAGGCGTTGTGTGCAGTCCTTTGCCTTATGGTTAGGTTTACCGCACATGTAATAGTCACCGGTGAACCTCCTGTTCTAAGTATCTCCCTTGGGATCAAAAGTACGCTTGCGTTTATTCCCAAGGGAGCTGTCCCCAACTTCAACCACGTTGGCCTTGGAAATCATTCCAAATGCTTTCTTGTCAACTTTTCGGTTGTGTTGCTCGATGTGCAGCTTTCTGATAAGATCCTCAAGACTCATCATCTTTCGCTTGTGCTTTAGGTAGCTCTTGAAGTCCTTCCAAGATGGCGGTAATTTTTCAATCATCATCGCCACTTGGAGAGCATCATTTAGCCCCATACCTTCGGTAGCAAGTTCATGATATATCAGTTGCAGCTCTTCGCATTGCTCAACAACGCTCTTGCCATCTACCATTCGATAGTCATGGAATCGACCGGCTACAAATTTCTTTGCGCCTGCGTCATCAACTTTGTACTTCATTTCTAACAATTCCCAAAGATCCTTCGCAGTTTCTTTGGGGGAATACACATTAAAAAGTGCATCGTCCAGAGAATTAGTACATAGTTACGACAGAGGTAGTCGGCGCTCAGCCATGATTCGACTATGACAACAGATTGAAGATCCTCTTTGTCCTCCACTGGTTTCTCCTCTTTAAGAAACCTGGTCAAGTTCAAGGTGGTCAAGAAGAACATCATCTTCTGCTGCCAACGCTTAAAGTTGGAACCTTTGAACTTTTCCGGTTTCTCAAATTGAGAGAACGACATTGGTTTCTCAGAACTGGCATAACGACCTCAGCGCCACTAGCTTTCACCACTGGAGTCACCACTGGAATCTCAGTATTCTCAGCATTTCGGTTTGAAATTTGGTCAGTCATAAGCTAAAACAGAACACAACACAAATAATATCAAACTAGTTTGAAAACAACTATATAAATGTTATAATATTGCACAAACTCTGATGAGTTGAACATTCAACAATATTGTAATTAGCAAATTAGGATTTTGCAAACTGATTAACATCCGAAAAATAAAAACAGAAACAAAACAAATTTGAGTTTACGATTGTTGGTTTTTTTTATTTAACTCAAAGGATGGAATCAGTTTAAATAATTGTAATAAAAAGAGAAACTATACTGTGAACAGGAACAATATACTTATAACATCAAACAATCAAACTACAAAAGCATTAGACTTACAGTAGTAGCTATAAACTGAAGACTTAATCAACAAGAATTTTGAAACAATTCTGGATGAGGCCACAGCAAGCCGCGTGCCTGTAAACTCAAATTTGTCCGCCTTAGCTTCTGGCCTCCTAGACAAGTGAGTTCCAAGGTACAACGCACAATCACCTCTGTTCGGATTGAAGCAAAACTCCGAGCAGACTCCTTCGAACACTAACTGTGTGCAGTATTCTCAAAGCAGAATGCTATATGTATGTATGCAGATTTTCGAAATTAAGAAAGCATAGAGCTGGTGCAGCTTACATAGCTGAGCAGCAGACCTCTCCAAAGGTCACATATAATTAAATGTATTGTTTAGTAGGGTTGGTGAAAAGTCTCAATACTTAACATCAGATTAATTCGGATTTAAGTCTCACACTTAAATCTGAAATCAATTCTGCAGGTAGGTAAAAACTCTCAAACTTAACTCAGCAGAATATGAAAAGTCATTTCAGAAATCCGAGTAGTAAAAAGTTAGGGCTGCCTTTGCGACAGCGACACGCACGACGAGACAAGACGAGCCGAGTGGAGTGGACGAACGGACGGCGCGCGAAGTACACCCATCTTTTTTACTTAACTACACTCTATTGATTTGTATCTCATTATAAACAAACCATAAGTGTCTCAATTTCTCAATGTGGGATTTCTTTAGCCTAATTGATTATTCATAATTAACTTACCTTAATTTTATTCTCATTAATATAATTATAACAAATTATTGGGCTTTTATTCATTAAACCCAATAATTAATAATTAATCATAATTAATTAATCACAACAATCCCCCACATTAATGCAATATGACGAAAAAATTACACAATGCACCTAGATGAAGGTTTGAGAATACTTTGAGAATTCACTGCATCAGGATATGTGGTTGTTAACCTTGAACCTTCCTTAGTAAAGTATCATCGGCTATACTTGTCAACAAGTGGTAGTGATGCCTTGAACTGTTCGACGTTTAATGTATAACAAAACAACAATACTCACACAGCTTCATCTCCACACTATTATTGGTTCTTTCGTTGTTGTCCATTTTGGCCCTGGACTGCCTTGGATGTTTCATCGAATGCTCTAGGCGAGGCGAGACGAGCCAAGCGGAGCGGACGGACGGACAACGCTCGAAGGGCACCCATCTTTTCTACTTAACTACACTCTATTGATTTGTATCTCATTATAAACAAACCATAAGTGTCTCAATTTCTCAATGTGGGATTTCTTTAGCCTAATTGATTATTCAAAATTAATTTACCTTAATTTTATTCTCATTAACAAAATTATAACGAATTATTGAGATTTTATTCATTAAACCCAATAATTAATAAATAATCATAATTAATTAATCACAACAATTCTATCATGTCAGTTGAGTTTGTGCGAGTGTGGAACATAGGATACTACATGATGGCAGGGGCGGACGTAAACATGGGCAAGTGCCCCCTTGGCAAAAAAAATATTTTACCTTACAATTTTTTTTACAGGTTCTGCCACTTAAATTGTATATTTGCCTCCTTTTAAATTATATTTTAACCCCTAAAGTTTTTTATGGCCTAAAATTTTTATTTTAAATTATTTTCCCAAAAATTCTTCGTCCACCACTGCATGATGGTACCATGTATGGTCGTAACAAAGAAAACCTGGACCTAAATTATATACGTGACAAAGTATTATCTGAACAACAGCTACTTTTTGAACATATAAAAGCTATTTCTAGAATCCTCAAGCTGGTCCATCAGTAAGTTTGGCGATGACGAGAATATCGTGTTCTAAAAGGAGTGATCTTTTTATGTCATAAAAGGTTGTAAGATATGTTTGAATTAGTTTATAATGTATTAAAATCAACTTGCATAGTAAATTGGGTCAATGACAATCAAGACAGTGACATATTGGTTAGTCACACATATCCCCTTGTAAATGACTCATGTTCGAGTCTATTACTTCAAGTGATAACTACTCTACACAATTGGAAAATGCTTGTATTAACCCGCTATGAGCTCTACCCATAGCCAACTTAATATGATTGGTCTAAAATGGTTGGTATACTAGTTTATGTATATTTTTATTCAAAATGCATTATATTTTAATTTTGAAATGATGTATAAATGTGGCTAAATCAGATGCATACAAATATTTTACATAGTGTATATGAAGGACAAATAGTTAGCAAATACCGAATTTTGTGGGAACAAAAAATGCATTATAGTTAGCTACATGACGTTACTCATATAAATAATTTCGGCATGTAAGTGAGACAACAGACAATATTTATCATATATTATTATAATATTTCTCAAAAAAGGGCAAAACATTTTATATCAAGTTTCCAAGCATTGCTCTATCTTCTTGGAAAGGAGTCACCAATAGTCTGTATATATTTGTTTCTTACTAATGTTCTTCATTTATGTTCCAATTATTTATTATACCTATAGAAACAAAATATAAACTAATAAAATTATTTGTAATTATTTAAAAACAATTAGCAATTTAGCATCGATCTCCGTGTATTAAACAGAAGAACACCACTTAAAAGTTGGAGCATCAAATTTATTTAGCTGGCCAAATCTCCAAATACCTACCCGCAATCATGAAACAATTTATGTATGCTGGACAATGCAAAACGTCGTACTAAGCGATATGTGGACATGAGAGGTTACACCTCGTGGGTATCAATGAGCCAGACTTGTTATGCCTTAGACGCAAGATGACTGCACATTCATCCACGAGCACACAGAAGAATTGATGGGACCAATCCCAACATAATGTAATGACCGTGAAACTAATTCGGGGCAAATCTAGAAATTTACCTAGAAGTTGATGAGTTAACGTCAAAAATCTATTATATTTTAAAAAAAATCAGATATACCATTTTAATTTTTTTTTTTTAAATTAAACAACCTTTTTATTAGATCCGACTCTTGATTTAAAGCGTTATGAAAATGAAGAAAATATTAAAGGTAGTAGGGATGAATTAAGGTTGAAATGGCCCCGATGATGTTTTTTGTATTATTTAAGACAAGATTAAGAGAAGTGGCCTTGGATGGGGTAGCCTTGTTTTGAGACAAGCAAGGCACATCCCCCCGTTATCACAGCAAAAAGGAGCAATATAATAGACAGCCTTGTTCCCATGTGCATCAATTTAAGAGCAACCTTCCAAAATACAACTTGCCCATTGCTTCCTCTCCTCTCCTTTTCTCCCCCTTTTAAAATTACATTATAAACTATAATTAATTCTCCTCCAAATATATAATGTTTATATAAAATTAAATTAAATTTAAATAATTTCTTAGGAAATTTTTAATCAGGAGAACCTGTTCCCCACTTACTATATATATATATATTGAGATGATAAAATATATATTTACATGTAAATTTGAGGAGACTTTTTGTTTGAGCGTTGTTATACTTGTCTGCTCTCATTTTTGGATAAGAGAAAATTTTATTAGAATGAGCACAGGTAGTACTCGTCGGTTTACAATAGAAGATAGATAAACTTATAAATCGCCAACAACTTAACACTAACAGACTTTGATATAGATTTTTGGGTTGAAAACCAATCCGAACATAATAGACAAAAGCACCCTGTACAATCTATCTGGTAGAACACAAAATTGAGGAAGAAAATTTGATTGCGCGGATACGTTAATATTAGTATAAAACGATGGTTTATTTTTAAGAAACCACATTATGAATGAAAAAATCGATAGGAATACATTATGAAATTAATTTGAACAAAATGATATAAATGTGTTGCACAAAAATTGTAATATTAAGAGCAACAATTTGTCGTGGATATTATTCCTTCGTTCTGAACAGTCATTTATATTTCACATCAAATCGCCAATGAAGATAATTAGTCTAATAATTTAATTGCTCATCTATTGACTTTTATGTACTTATACTATAAAAATATGTTGTGTAAAAGTGAAAATGAAGTATCAAATTACAAAACCCCACATTTGCTTATTAATCTTTTCCCCTTCTTATAAGTTATTGATAATGAGGGGACAAGATTCTAAATTTGGGGTTTCTTATGTATCAATAACTGAGAATAGGTGAAGACATACTAGCTAAGTTTTAAATTAATTTTTAAAAAAAAGCTAGATCTATATATATATGCTACAATATTTTTGATGTTCGATAAATTAAGTTCAACAGAAAAGGAAAAAACCACGGGACCTAGTCCAGTATAAATTTTCAATATAAACAAATATGATTTACAGTGTTCTCATGCAAGTAATTGAATTAAGAAAAGAACAAATGTACAATTTCTATTCTTCGATAGGAAATCGCCCAATATAGTGTACTTCAAAATGCTTTTCTTTCCGTGCTAATGGTTCGAATCACTTTCTAGGTGATTCAAGGTTGATATTTATAGTGCCATCTTCAACGGTTAAGGCGCATCAAATCCGGAGCGTGATTGGCACTTGATCGTGACATGTTTGATTCCAGACGTGTCCGAGAAATCCGCGGACTATCAATCCACGTTCATCCGCCTTTGTTGATTGACAGTTATGTTCGGGTCTTCCGCTGTTGTTTGACCAAGTGGGCCGGGTAGGTACCCTTTCTGCTCAAGTATTTTGTGTTCGGTGTCGATATGAGATTTTACCCAATGAGACACATTCATCTTATGACATCAATATATATATATATAATAGAAGGCCTGCCGGCCTTTGTTCCGGTAGGTGTGCACCTTCTAGTCATTGAATTTTAATTAGTGGGGCAAACTAATTTAAGTATAAAATCAAAACTTGTGAAGGGCATTAGTGAAAATGATGGGCAGATATATCAATCAATCGAAAGCAAATTCAATTTATTTTGACCCCTTTTGGTTTCAATTAGAGAATATATAACTGTTTCCGCTTAAATCCCGAATGAACTAGCTAGGGGTCAAATATGCATGTGCCTACACTATTATTATTTCTCCCAATCATACATTCATAACAAGATATATCTAAAAAGATTACATGATCTTTATGCTTGTTTTTTTAGAAGATTATATAATCAATAATGTAATAAAATAAATGAATGAGTCATCATATTGCTTATTTTACTGTAAGGGTCAAACCTAATTCAGTTATTAATTATCACGTAATGATAATTATAGCAAAACAACGAAAGATTTGTTTAACATTTATTAACATGTGACCTTGAAAATTTCGGCATTCTCTCATCGCATGATGCACACACCACCAATAACAATAGACATATACTGAAAATATATATAGATACTATGTCATATGACATAGTGGTTTCCTCGGGTAAAATCTCCCTTAAATACCGAACAGAAATATCCCGAGGACATTACCTCGAACACAAGGTACCCGAACACTAAACCCTACTCGACATACTGGTCAAAGAATAGAGGAAGACCCAGGCGTAACCAGCAAATCAACCGGCGGAGATAAACGTGCAATAATGGAGTGCGGATTTCTCGGACACGCTTGCCCCAATAACACCACGATCAAAGGAAGTCGTGCTCCGAATTTCCTGCGAGTTAACCACCGGGATCAGCCCTATAAATACATACTTGTGGTCTCATTACAAGGGTTGGACTTTTGAGGCAAGAAAAGACTCTGAAGAGAGCATTTTAAGTCTGTTCGGCCATTTCCCATATTCATTTATGATATTCTTGTTTAGGAGTTTGTTATTCTTGTTTTGTGTCAGAGTCCTATAACAAATCCATTTTTTATAGTAAAGAATTTATACTGGACAAGGTCCCGTGGTTTTTCCTTCATTCTCGAGGGTTTTCCACGTACAAATTGTGGTGTCTTGTGTTTATTTTTCGCAAGCACTTAGTTCTACCGAACACGAGAGATAAAGAATCACATCATTTACGCCGTATGTGGGAAGTTTTTTCGAGCAAAGACATTGAAGAAAAAGGAATTTTTTGCATAGATCGAAGAAATGAAGTATGGTTAGAAGTAAAGGCCGTCGACAAGGTTCAAGGGGAACATACCAAACCCCCCTTCATATTCAGCTCTGGCGCCCGAAGTTGAAGAAGATGATGCAGAGTCATCTCAAAATGTTCCTTGGGTATTTTATACTAGTGGAATACCTATGGAGCAGTTAACTGAAGTAATTGCAAGAACTGTGGGGAAAGTCATGAAGCAATTTATGACCCCGCCCCAACTAGAGATAACCACTGAAGATGAAGAAGATTTGGCTTCTTCAAAGGAGCTGAAAGAGGAAATGAAGGAGGTTAAGGATCTCTCCAGTATGATGGGCAAGGAAGGTGATAAAGTTTACGTCATCAGGTGGAGGATCTAAAAGATGAGTTGCAACAGATGCACAACAAGATGGAGGGGCGTATCTATCCAGTACGGAGGATCACACCATTTGCTCCTCAGGTTGTTGAAGATCCCCTACCATCTAATTTCCGAACTTTGAATGTAGGTAATTACGATGACCGCGCAGATCCCGGGAAGTATTTATCCCGATTTGAGAACGATTCGCTCATTCACCAACTTACAGGTGGAGTGAAGTGTTGAGTTTTCCTGACTACCCTAAGCTAGGGCCGCTCAGTCTTGTTTTAACCAACCGCCATCGGGGATCACCGATTCATTCCTAAAATTTAGCTCGTTATTCTTACACCAGTTCGCGAGCAGCAGAAGTTGCAAAAAGACAGCCCTCAGTCTGTCCAGACTCAAGCAAGTAGACAAAGGAGTCTCTTCGGGACTTTCTAAAAAGATTCAATCAAGCATGCATCGACGTCCCTCATGTTACCTCAGAGATCAGCGCCTTTACTCAAGGGCTACGAGAAGGAGAGCTGTTCAGATCTTTAGCTAAAAACCCACATTTTGATTATGACGAGCTGCTTGGAAGAGCTTCTAAGTATATCAACTTAGAAGAAGCCCAAAAAATGAGGAAAGATGTGAAATCAGGAAATGAGCCAAATCGGAGGGATAAACAATTGGAACAACCGAAAAGGAGTTTCAATCAATACCTCCCGATGATACCTCCTCGGGGAGTATCTATGAATCAAAGGGGGCCGAAGAGAGGTCAAGGTGGACAATTCCGAGGAGTATATTTTCGAGGAAGAGGAGCTGGTAGACTTGGGGGAAGTCAAGAACCCCGTGATGGACCAATTGACAATAATCCTCCTCCCCGGAATAATGCTAATCCGGGAAGGGGATCGCTTAAGCCAGTACCGTGGGCAGTCCGAGGAGAAAGGAAAGAGGAGGATGACAACCAAATGTTGGGGAGGTGGCCCCAAAAATTATTCCTAACCAAGGAACTATACATATGATTTCCGGGGGAGTGTCAGATGGAGACTCTAACCGATCAAGAAAAAGTTATGCTCGGAAGCTGCTAGTGATGTCAATCGACCAAGATAACACGCCAGAAGGGCCCTCCATTGCTTTCGGGCCTGAAGATCTGCGAGGAATTCATTTCTCCCATGATGATGCACTGGTTATTTCTGTCACGGTAGCCAATTACAACTTGCAGATGATCCTTGTGGATACATGAAGTTCGGCCGATGTGCTTTTTCTAAGCACGTTGACCCAGATGGAGTTGGAGAGCATATACAGAGGGTGAACACACCTCTTCATGGATTTGCCGGAGAGATTGTAAGCCCGGTGGGGCAAGTTTATTTGCCAGTTACGTTGGGTGAAGAACCAAGGACAAATACCAAGATGAACAACTTTCTCATAGTGGATGCTCCCTCACTTACAACATAATTCTGGGCGTACCAGCCATAGCTGCTTTTCATGCAGTGGCGTCCACTTATCACCTAACAATAAAGTTTTCCTGTAGGTGAAGAAGTTGGGCAAGTAAGAGGAAATCAAAGTTCCTCGAGAAAGTGTTACGTGCAAGAGTTGAGGCAGGAGAAAGAACAGAAGAAATGGATTGATGAATGAGGAGACAATAATAAAAGGAAGCGAGAAAAGCTGGATGAGATTGAAGAACGAGTAGTTCCCACAGAGGAATTTCTCACGATTGACCTGGGTCACCCTACTAGGATCACCAGAGTGGGTTTTCAGTTAGATCCAGAGTTACGGAGAAGAGTGATTGATTACTTGAATTTGAATGTAGATGTGTTCGCTTGGAGTACTGATGACCTGGTCGGGGTAAAACCAGAAATTGTCGAACACCATCTTAATATTGATCCTGACGCTCAGGAAATCAAGCAGAAGAGGAGACATTTTGGGCCCGAGAAAGATGCAATATTTGTTAAGCAAGTGGAAGAAGTGATGAGAGCAGGCCACGTGCGGGAAATCAGTTTTCCTACATGGCTCTCAAATATGGTTTTAGTATCCAAATCAGGAGATAAGTGGAGAATGCGTGTGGATTTCCGAGACGTGAATAAAGCGTGCCCTAAAGATTGCTACCCGTTGCCAAGGATTGATAGTAGATTCTACTGCGGGGCATGAACTGCTATGTCTTATGGATGCCTATGAGATATCATCAAGTCCCTTTGGTACGAGAAGATCAGCCAAAAGTAAGCTTCGCTACAGCAGGGGGGATTTTTTGCTACGTGGTCATGCCCTTCGGCCTAAAACATGCTGGGCCACTTACCAAAGGCTGATGGACAAAATGTTCAAAGATTAGATATGGCGGAATGTGGAAGTATACGTAGATGATCTCCTTATCAAGAGTAAGAGGGCACAAAATCTAATTGATGATATGGAAGAAGTCTTCGGTACTTTGCGAAAATTTGGCATAAGTTGAATCCTACAAAGTGCACGTTCGGAATACATAGTGGAAAGTTCTTGGGATACATGGTCAATAAAAGAGATTCATGAAGGTTGTTGATGAAATCATCTTGGGGTCAATATCCTATATCAGAAGGCTCTTCGACCTGGATGCTATTGGCTACAATGAAGGGTGATGCCGAGGGGATTGTGTAAAAATACAATAATTGCCAGAAGCATGCCAATTTATCCCATATACCTGTTGAAGTTTTGAACAACAGTGTTTTTCTGTCCATTCGACCAATGGGGAATGGACATTGTAGGACCTTTCCTCCCACAGCTAGGCAAAGAAAATTTCTTCTAGTGGCCGTTGAATACTTCACCAAGTGGGTAGAAGTTGAACCCCTAGTAAAAATAACTGAGGAGGAAGTTATCAAGTTCTTATGGAGAAACATAATATGTCGATTTGGGATACTGAGGAGGCTAATTTCCGACAATGGAAGGCAGTTCCAGGGTCAAAATGTGCAAGAATGGTGTAATGATATGAAAATTAGGCAATTATTCACTTCGATAGCTTATCCTCAAGCTAACGGACATGCTGAGGTGACTAATCGGATCTTACTGCACAGAATTAAAAACAAGATTAGAACGAGCTCGAGGGGCTTGGGTGAATGAGTTACCTGGCGTTCTATGGGTGTATCGAACAACGCATCGGGTATCTACAGGAGAAACTCCATACGGCCTAGTGTATGGATCAGAGGCCCTTATCCCAGCCGAGATTGGAGTAGAATCTTTTCGAGTGCAGAATCCGGAGCATAATGAAGATATGAGGAAACTAGAGTTAGGTGGGGTCGATGAATTAAGGGAAAGAGCTGTTGCACGAGTTGAAATGTACAAGATAAAGATTACTAATGCATATAACCGAAGAGTTCGCCCAAGAGCATTTCAGGTCAGGGATCTAGTATTACGAAGAACTAATCCAGCTGGCCACGTAAAGAAATTGGCACCAAAGTGGGAGGGCCCTTATAAAGTAAAAGTGGTGATCGGAAGATGATCATACAAACTAGAAGACCAAGAAGGTCACGAGCTGGTGAGACCTTGGAATGCTCATAATTTAAAGAAATATTTCGTGTAATGTTTTGATTATTGTCTTTATTTATGAATTTAGTAGCAATGTAATAAAGTTGTTTTTATGATACTTGTTCGGAATTTTATTGGTTTACCTGTGGGATCGGGATGTTTGGTGATCATGCAAACTAGAAGACCAAGAAGGTCGCGAGCTGGTGAGGCCTTGGAACATTCATAATTTAAAGAAATATTTTGTGTAATGTTGATTATTGTCTTTATTTATGAATTTAATAGCAATGGAATAAAGTTGTTTTTATGATACTCGTTCAGAATTTTATTGGTTTAATCGTAGGATCGGGATGCTTGGCCACGTTTAAACAAAAAATTACATATGTTGTTGTGCTCAGGGTAGCGAGTTGGATCGAATTTTATTGGTTTACTCGTGGGATCGGGATGTTTGGTCCACGTTTAAACATAAATTTGTCTATGTTGTTGTGCTCGGCGTAGCAAGCTAGATCGGATTTATTGGTTTACTCGTGGGATCGGATTGTTTGGTCCACATTTAAACATAAAATTGCTTATGTTGTTATGCTCGGGGTAGCGAGCTTTCGGAATTTATTGGTTTACTCGTGGGTTCAGGATGTCTAGTCCACGTTTAAACATAAAATTGCCTATGCTCGGGGTAGCGTACTTGTTCGGAATTTTATTAGTTTACTCCTGGGATCGGTATGTATGGTCCACGATTAAATCTAAAAATTGCCTAACTGGTTATGCTCAGGGTAGCGAGCTTGTTCAGAATTTTATTGGTTTACTCGTGAGATCGGGATGTTTGATCCACGTTTAAATCTAAAAAAATTGTCTAAGATGTTATGGTCGGGGTAGCGAGCTGGATCAGAATTTTATTGGTTTACTTGTGAGATCGGGATGTTTGGTCCACGTTTAAACATAAAATGCCTATGTTTTTGTGCTCAGGGTAGGGAGCTGGATCGAAATTTTACTGGTTTACTCATGGGATCGGGATGTTTGGTCTATGTTTAAAAATAAAATTGCATATGTTGTGCTCGGGGTAGCGAGCTGGATAAGAATTTTACAGGTTTACTCATGGGATCGGGATGTTTGGTCTACGTTTAAAAATAGCATATGTTGTGCTCGGGGTAGCAAGCTGGATCGGAATTTATTGGTTTACTCGTGGGATCGGGATGTTTGGTCCATGCTTAAAGATAAAATTGCCTATGTTGTTATGCTCGGGGTAGCGAGCTTGTTCAGAATTTTATTAGTTTACTCGTGGGATCGGGATGTTTGGTCCACGTTTAAATCTAAAAACTTGACTATGTTGTTGTCATCGGGGTAGCGAGCTTGTTTGAAATTTTATTGATTTACTCGTGGGATCGGATGTTTGGTCCACGTTTAAATCTAAAAAAATTGCCTAAGTGGTTGTGATCGGGGTAGCGAGTTTGTTCAAAATTTTATTGGTTTACTCATGGGATCGGGATGTTTGGTCGACGTTTAAACATAAAAAATTGCCTAAGTGGTTATGCTCGAGGTAGCAAGCTTATTCAGAATTTTATTAGTTGCTCGTGGGATCAGGATGTTTGGTCCACATTTAAATCTAAAAAAATTGCCTAAGTGTTATGCTCGGGGTAGCGAGCTTGTTCGGAATTTTATTAGCTTACTATGGGATCGGGATGTTTGGTCCACGTTTAAACATAAAATTGTCTATGTTGTTATGCTCGGGGTAACGAGCTTGTTCGGAATTTTATTAGTTTACTCGTGGGATCGGGATGTTTGGTCCACGTTTAAACATAAAATTGCCTATGTTGTTGTACTCGGGGTAGGGAGCTGGATCGAAATTTTACTGGTTTACTCATGGGATCGGGATGTTTGGTCTACGTTTAAAAATAAAATTGCATATGTTGTGCTCGGGGTAGCGAGCTGGATAAGAATTTTACAGGTTTACTCATGGGATCGGGATGTTTGGTCTACGTTTAAAAATAAAATAGCATATGTTGTGGTCGGGGTAGCAAGCTGGATCGGAATTTATTGGTTTTCTCGTGGGATCGGGATGTTTGGTCCATGCTTAAAGATAAAATTGCCTATGTTATGCTCGGGGTAGCGAGCTTGTTCAGAATTTTATTAGTTTACTCGTGGGATCGGGATGTTTGGTCCACGTTTAAATCTAAAAACTTGACTATGTTGTTGTCCTCCGGGGTAGCGAGCTTGTTTGAAATTTTATTGATTTACTCGTGGGATCGGATGTTTGGTCCACGTTTAAATCTAAAAAAATTGCCTAAGTGGTTGTGATCGGGGTAGCGAGTTTGTTCGAAATTTTATTGGTTTACTCATGGGATCGGGATGTTTGGTCGACGTTTAAACATAAAAAATTGCCTAAGTGGTTATGCTCGAGGTAGCAAGCTTATTCAGAATTTTATTAGTTGCTCGTGGGATCAGGATGTTTGGTCCACATTTAAATCTAAAAAAATTGCCTAAGTGTTATGCTCGGGGTAGCGAGCTTGTTCGGAATTTTATTAGCTTACTATGGGATCGGGATGTTTGGTCCACGTTTAAACATAAAATTGTTTATGTTGTTATGCTCGGGGTAACGAGCTTGTTCGGAATTTTATTAGTTTACTCGTGGGATCGGGATGTTTGGTCCACGTTTAAACATAAAATTGCCTATGTTGTTGTACTCGGGGTAGGGAGCTGGATCGAAATTTTACTGGTTTACTCATGGGATCGGGATGTTTGGTCTACGTTTAAAAATAAAATTGCATATGTTGTGCTCGGGGTAGCGAGCTGGATAAGAATTTTACAGGTTTACTCATGGGATCGGGATGTTTGGTCTACGTTTAAAAATAAAATAGCATATGTTGTGGTCGGGGTAGCAAGCTGGATCGGAATTTATTGGTTTACTCGTGGGATCGGGATGTTTGGTCCATGCTTAAAGATAAAATTGCCTATGTTATGCTCGGGGTAGCGAGCTTGTTCAGAATTTTATTAGTTTACTCGTGGGATCGGGATGTTTGGTCCACGTTTAAATCTAAAACCTTGACTATGTTGTTGTCCTCGGGGTAGCGAGCTTGTTTGAAATTTTATTAATTTACTCGTGGGATCGGATGTTTGGTCCACGTTTAAATCTAAAAAAAATTGCCTAAGTGGTTGTGATCGGGGTAGCGAGTTTGTTCGAAATTTTATTGGTTTACTCATGGGATCGGGATGTTTGGTCGACGTTTAAACATAAAAAATTGCCTAAGTGGTTATGCTCGAGGTAACAAGCTTATTCAGAATTTTATTAGTTGCTCGTGGGATCAGGATGTTTGGTCCACATTTAAATCTAAAAAAATTGCCTAAGTGTTATGCTCGGGGTAGCGAGCTTGTTCGGAATTTTATTAGCTTACTATGAGATCGGGATGTTTGGTCCACGTTTAAACATAAAATTGTCTATGTTGTTATGCTCGGGGTAACGAGCTTGTTCGGAATTTTATTAGTTTACTCGTGGGATCGGGATGTTTGGTCCACGTTTAAACATAAAATTGCCTATGTTGTTGTACTCGGGGTAGGGAGCTGGATCAAAATTTTACTGGTTTACTCATGGGATCGGGATGTTTGGTCTACGTTTAAAAATAAAATTGCATATGTTGTGCTCGGGGTAGCGAGCTGGATAAGAATTTTACAGGTTTACTCATGGGATCGGGATGTTTGGTCTACGTTTAAAAATAAAATAGCATATGTTGTGGTCGGGGTAGCAAGCTGGATCGGAATTTATTGGTTTACTCGTGGGATCGGGATGTTTGGTCCATGCTTAAAGATAAAATTGCCTATGTTATGCTCGGGGTAGCGAGCTTGTTCAGAATTTTATTAGTTTACTCGTGGGATCGGGATGTTTGGTCCACGTTTAAATCTAAAACCTTGACTATGTTGTTGTCCTCGGGGTAGCGAGCTTGTTTGAAATTTTATTAATTTACTCGTGGGATCGGATGTTTGGTCCACGTTTAAATCTAAAAAATTGCCTAAGTGGTTATGATCGAGGTAGCGAGTTTGTTCAAAATTTATTGGTTTACTCATGAGATCGGGATGTTTGGTCGACGTTTAAACATAAAAAATTGCCTAAGTGGTTATGCTCGAGGTAGCAAGCTTATTTGGAATTTTATTAGTTACTCGTGGGATCATGATGTTTGGTCAACATTTAAATCTAAAAAAATTGCCTAAGTGTTATGCTAGCGAGCTTGTTCGGAATTTATTAGTTTACTATGTGATCGGGATGTTTGGTCCACGTTTAAACATAAAATTGTCTAGGTTGTTATGCTCGGGGTAACGAGCTTGTTCAGAATTTTATTAGTTTACTCGTGGGATCGGGATGTTTAGTCCACGTTTAAACATAAAATTGCCTATGTTGTTGTGCTCGGGGTAGCGAGCTGGATCGAAATTTTATTAGTTTACTCGTGGGATCGGGATGTTTGGTCTACGTTTAAACCGACAAAATTGCTTAAGTGTGGGGGATCGGGATTTCGACCAACAAATTGAATAAAAGTACTTTATTCATGAAAAAGATATTACAAGACATTGTAATCCTATTCTATAGCTCGAATAACTCTGGAGGAAGGATTTCCAAAGCAACCTCTTGATTGAGGAAATCCTTTGGAGCTCCCTCAGGTGGATAACATTTTGCCTCAAACTGATGAGCACAGGCTTTAAACCCATGAGCACAAAACTTCGAGGCACGGTCTGCCACCATATTGCTATACTCGAAGACTTCAAAATGTCAGCTTTCCTCGTGAGCCAGACCTCCTCTATTTGAGCATCAACAGATGATTTCTCCTGAGCAATTTGCTCGGAGATGGTTTTGTACTGCTCCGAGAGGGTCATGGTGGTCTCATCAAGTTCAGCTGAATTCTTACGCTTGACCTCCTCTATTTGAGCATCAACAGATGATTTCTC
The DNA here is from genome assembly GCA_907163345.1 of Haberlea rhodopensis. Classification (NCBI taxonomy): domain Eukaryota; kingdom Viridiplantae; phylum Streptophyta; class Magnoliopsida; order Lamiales; family Gesneriaceae; genus Haberlea; species Haberlea rhodopensis. The sequence goes on from CAJQUN010000041.1 coordinate 2,847,333, forward strand.
CTGAGCAATTTGCTCGGAGATGGTTTTGTACTGCTCCGAGAGGGTCATGGTGGTCTCATCAAGTTCAGCTGAATTCTTACGCTTGTCGTCGAGGGCCTTCTGCGCCTTCTCATGAGCAGTCCTCATGAAGGAATGCCGCTCTCAAGGATGCCCACAGTCTTCTTCAACTCTTCATACATGTTTTGAAACTGGTGAGCTTCCTTATGCCGACCGGCCACTTCTGAGCGAACAGAGTGGAATCGTGTTAAGAGCTCACCAGCCATCATGTGGGCCTACATATAAGAACATAAGGAATCAACATACCGAAAATAAATACTTAGAAAATTTTCAATGAAAGAAAATTATCTTGGTAAAAGAAGTGGAGAAATCATTCACAAGGTTGCTGAAGGACAGCTCCCCGAGGTATTTGAGGTTGTGAGAGTTAGGGGAGAAACAGAGGATAGACTAGAAAATTTTGGGGTCTGTTTTTTTCAATAGGGGGACGTGGGGAGAGTAGTCCTAGGTTGGTATGTGGTATCTCGATGTGGGCCGATGAGTGCTCGAATCACCAGGAGTAGGTTGAGAAGAGGCTCGAGGGGTGGAGGGAATAGTTGAAGAATAAGCTTTTTTGGTGGTGGTGGTGGTGGTGGTGGTGGTGGTGGTGGTGGGGGGGGGGGGGGTTGGGGGAGTTTGTAGAAGAACCCTGGCCCTCAGGGGTTGTCCTTTTTCGAGGTTTGGTGAGCCTGGGACTCCTCATTCTCATGTGGACCCACGATGTCAATGATCGAGGAGGTAGGAGAAGCAGGGGTAGGTTCAGCGGATGGAGGTGGAGGAAGAAGAGCATTGGATCCTGATGCCTGTCATGATGCTTGTCCTTTCTTGGACTTAGCTTTCAAGTTCTCGGTCATCCTAGTTTTTATCATTTTTATCTTTGAAAAGAACAGACAGAGGTTAGTTTGAGCAGGTTAATGAAAATAATAAACAAGTAAGAGTGCTTAGAAACACTCACCGAGGGGCGTCTTCAAGGATGCACCCTTCGAGCTCAGCAAGAACAAGAATAGTAGTCCGTCGTCAATCAGCTCCGCCAGATTATAGCACTAATCACCAAGTTTACAACGAACCGACAGATACGGTTCCTTCTCAAGGTGGCCCTTGATTGATTTGCCCTTCCGGGGGTTTCACTCCACTCCATGGGATAATCCCAATGCTGGAATGGACGAGCAAAAAAGTAGAATTTTTCCAATTTTTTATTGACAATGGTAGTTCTTGAGGAAACCAACCCCCGTTCAGGAAGAAAAATAAAAAAGCCCGATCTCTTTCTTATTCAACTGAAAAAGCAATGAATGAGTTCGGGGGTAGGGGTAGAACCCAGAAAGGAAAGGACTATGAAGAAGCCCGCCAACAGTTTATAACTGTTGGGGGAATAAATGGCTGAGGGAGATGGCAAAATAAGATGCCACTTCAACATAAAAAGAGGGGACAGGAAAGCAAATGCCCCCTCGGAGTTGATCTAAATAAAAGGGAAAATAGCCCTTAGGAGGCAGATGAGGGTGAGATCCTGAATGGGGAGCAATAATAGAAGTCCCCTCAGAAATCTCCCATTTGGTATGAATGCTGGCTAGATGCTGGTCCGTCTGGACTTTGGATTCAAAAATTTCAAACCAGGGGACCTTAGCTGTCACCAAGTCTTGTTCTGTAACATCCCGCTCTTCCTCTTTGCGAGCAGCTGAAGAACTTGAAGAACTTAGAGTCTCTTCGCTATCCGAGGAGGATGAAGGCAGATGATGAAGAGTAGTAACTCTTTCCTCAATCTGGGTGTCGTACATCTCTATTTCCCTTGAGGGGGAATCATCCGAAGAGGAAGTCATACTTGGTAGGTAAATGCTTGAAAAGCCTGAAGATCAGTTGCTCGGTCGTTTGATGCTAGCTCGGAAGTAGAATAAAGCAAAGTAAAATAAATAAGGGGGGAGTGACAGAGTATTTATAGGGAGACCATGTGAACAGTTGTTAAATCCATGCCGTCAAAAATAAGTTAAATGGACGGTCGCAGATGTGCCTTGGGAAACGAAACGTCACACGGCGTTTGAAAACTTGAGGCGGGAAAAAAGACCGGCAAAAAACCCCCGAGTAGGTCAAATCAGGATTTTACCCGAAGAGATAAAACAAGACTTCAATATTCTCGTCTTGATTTACTTCAGTGGGTGAGGTGATGTCATATGACATATCGGTTTTCTCGGGTAAAATGCCCCCGCAAATGCCGAACAGAAATTATCCCGAGGACATAACCTCGAACACAAGTATCCGAACACTATTAAACCCTACTCGACATATTGGTCAAAGAATAGCGGAAGATACGGACGTAACCAGCAAATCAACCGATGGAGATAAACATGCAATAATGGAGTGTGGATTTCTCGGACACGCTTGCCCCAATAACGCCACGATCAGAGTAGGTCGTGTTTCGGATTTCCCGCGAGTTAACCACCGGGATCGGCCCTATAAATACACACTTGTGGTCTCATTACAAGATTTGGACTTTTGAGGCAAGAAAAGACTCCGAAGAGAGCATTTTAAGTTTGTTCGGTCATTTCCCATATTCATTTATTATATTCTTGTTTAGGAGTTTGTTATTCTTTGTGTCAGAGACCAGTAACAAATCCATTTTTTATAGTAAAGAATTTATACTTGACAAGGTCCTGTGATTTTTCCTTCAATCTTGAGGGCTTTTCGTGTAAAAGTTGTGGTGTCTTTTGTTTATTTTTTGCAAACACTTAATTCTACCGAACACGAGAGATAACGAATCACACCATATACAATTAGTGCAAGCACTAAAAGAATTTCACATAATGGCCATGACTTATGTAGATGCCTCTTTTTCCTTCTTAGTTTTTGTAATATTAGAGAAATTGAATTCTAGACATTATTATTCTTAAAAAAAGGAAAGAATAAAAATAATATCCCCCTCTAACTCTTGAGGTCATTTTCTTAGTCATGTGAATACATATAAAAATTTATTTGGTACAACGATTTAATATGATTAGAAATAGATAAATTTAATATAGTTTTTTTAAAAAATATGGTTGAAATCCAAAAATAAAGTATTTATTTGACAAGAATGACACTTCTTTTTCCTTATATGCCCTTATAAATAGATTAAATGGCTCTTTTTTCTCTATTGTCTATTGGTTCGAGTAGTAATACTTTATTTCTTCTAAATTTAGGTATCGATTTCGAGTGTTGTATATGACTGAAAACAATGAGCTATGAGAGTTTACCCTGTAATGAGTCCGACCTAGTTCGCTTCGGGTTTATTATTCAGGCTCAAAATAGGCTAATGAGAAGCTAACATGAGAATAATGTCTTCCTATGATATCCAAGGGTCCAAATTTGAGTTGGATATTTGATGTCAATAATTTATGTGAGTCTCATATATCCAACTCAAGTTTAGACCTTTGGATCTAATAATAGGACATTTTCGTTATACTAGCAAGAACTCGTCTAAAAAGATGAGATGTGTTATAGATATTAAAAGATGACCTTCCCAAGTGTTAGAATTACACTTGCGAGGATATCTTCTTACAAATTTTTGCATCGGGAAATATAATATTCAGGTTGGCCAAAGTACTGTTTGTAGACAACATAACATGATCATAGCACTGGCCACAACCCACATCAATGCATGTCTCATAAATGAAATCATCATTTATTACGTGCCTGAGTACAATATCCCTACTCAAAATATGGAAAAATCACTCATCGGTCTTATGAGATGGATAAGAGCTCATATTCATCTTGAGCAGACTCGAATTCGAGTCACATCTGACACAAAAAATTGATTTAGTCCATCAACAATTAAGAAAAATGAACAAGGGCAATTTTGCCAACCAACACAAAACGACACCTCATTTGCTCAAATGGTTGACCTTAAATTTCAATTTCAATTCTTTCAAAAAATAAATAATATTGCTTCTAACCTCAGCCTTAGTTTAAGCCCATCTTCATCCCATTGTCCCATACAAAGACAAGAAACCTCAACTTTTTCTCTTCTCTGTATAAAACCAAACACAATCCAGCCAAACAGCCAAAACAATATTCTTCATTCTCCCTCTGCCCACCTTATAATCCTAAATCAAGAAAATTAAAGTTGAATATGGAAGATTATTACAATCTAAATATCTTTGGGTCACTGTTTATTTCATGTATTTTGCTGGTTTTTGTTCTAAAGATCGTTGTTCATTTATGGTGGACACCAAGAAAAATTGGGAGTCATTTCATGAAGCAAGGCATTAAGGGTCCAAAATATCAGCTTTTGTTGGGGAATATGAAGGAGATTTCTAGATTGAATTTGATTGCTTCATCTCAATCTATGCCTTTCTCCCACAATATACTACCAAGAGTTCTCTCTTTCTATCATCATTGGAAGAAGATATATGGTATTTAAGCTCCACCCACCCTCATTTTGCATCATTTTATGCCTGAAAACAATCTTGTTATTTACTCTGTAGGAATTTTTTTAACATTTCTTTTTTCTTCCATACACACACACACACACATTGATTACTTATTCAATAAAGTTGGTGTGAGGATCATTGTGTGTTTCTGTAGGCTCTACACTATCCATTTTCTTTAAACAAAAGGATGAATACATCACTTCTTTTTTGTGCTACCACTTTTGGTAAACACCAATCTGTTTAATCTTGGGCATATGATTTACTTAAGATAAACCCTAGTTAATGATGAAGTTTTTTTAATTTATGTATGGCTGCAGGGTCAATGTTCCTTGTATGGTTTGGACCAACGCCTCGTGTCACAGTTTCTGATCCAGCCCTTATCAGAGAAATATTCGTCTTGAAATCGGAATCATTCGAAAAAAATGAATCGCCCCCATTAGTGAGGAAAATTGAAGGTGATGGCTTGTTGAGTCTGAAAGGAGAGAAATGGGCTCACCACAGAAAGATCATTCAACCAACTTTCCACACTGAAAATCTCAAGGTACATAATCATCAAACATAAATCAAGATTCATTAATTAAACAGGTTGCTTGATTTTGGCAAACTGATATTTTTCTAATGATAGTCTAAGATATGATTCGACACCGAGCAATCTAACTAAAACGGCATTTTTCTATATCAAGAAATTTTTTTAAATACCTAAAAAGATTTTAGATTTAATTTAACGTAAATTAATATGTGATAGTTGATGGTGCCCATGATGGGAAAAAGCATGGAAGAGGCGCTGGCGAATTGGACGGAAAAAATGTCGGATTCAGGTAAAGTTGAAGTGGAGGTTTCCGATTGGTTCCAGAAGATAGTGAAAGATGTAATAACAAGAGTGACGTTTGGAAGCAGCTACGCAGAAGGGAGAGCCATTTTTGAATTGCTAGCACAGCAAATGGTCCATGCCACCGAAGCCTATCAGAAAATTTTCATCCCCGGATATAGGTAACTTCATTAATACTAATTATGTCTAATCCCCAATTAATCCAAACACCAATAATAATCATTATTAGAATAATTTTTTATTTGATAATTATGCATAAATTTTTTTTGGGCAACTATTACAACTACTTGGCGATGAGGTACGGAGACTCGAACACGAGACCTCTGGGTTACATTGGCGATCGTGCCAGATGGCCTAAAGGGCTACAAGCCATCGGCTGATAATCATGCATATTGTTATCATATTATGATATAATGCAACTGAAGTTGTTGATTTGATGCTACTTTAAGGATAATTATGCACATTGTTATCACACATGATACTACTGCATGTGACGTTGATTTGATGATATCTTTAAGGGTAAAATTGAACATTTGATGTGAATATTCTCATCCACCATAGATTCCAAATATTGCTATTTCTTAGGTAGTGTCGATGAAGATAACAAGCAATCATCCGTCGTTTTGGCAAACCTGTAATCTTGTAATTAAATTATTATTATTATTAGAATATTGTAATAATAAATTAATTTTAAAAAAAGCTGGTCTCAATGATCAAATCACGAGTGAAAAATCATCTTTATTCCATTCCCTCGAAACTAGTGCACGTTCAATCTAGCGAAACGACACATGATAGTATGATAACCCATTTTTGTGTAGTTAAATCTCTGATGAAAAGTTGTTCATTTGTTTATTTTCAGGTTCTTCCCCACCAAAAAGAACAGAATATCTTGGAGATTGGAAAAAGAAATCCGTAGATCGTTGCTTAAAGTAATCGACGGTAGACGACGATCGAATGGTCAGGTGTTGTCAGGCGAATCTCCGAACGATTTGTTGGAGGTGATGATGAGGGCGAGGGATGAATCGGGGCCGTTGGCTATAACGCCAGACGACATCGTTGAGGAATGCAAGACGCTGTTCTTCGCCGGCCAGCATACAACGTCGAATCTGCTGACGTGGACGGCGGTGCTGTTGAGTATGCATCCCCAGTGGCAGGAACAGGCACGTGAGGAGGTGTTGAGGGTGTGTGGATCACGTGAACTCCCTACTAAAGATGATCTCGCAAAGCTCAAAACGGTAATTATTTATGTTTTAATTTTCTTTTTTAAAAGTGCTTTAATTATTTATTATATTTTATATATTTTGTTACATTCTATTTATATTTAATGCCGAGACGCACATTATTCACGAGCATTTCCCAAACAAATATATATAAATTTTATTAGTCTTTAAAAATTAATTTTAATTAAATAACATCAAATATTTAAATTAAGTTGTAAATGAAAGTTAAAATGTATATTTTTTTGATATACTAGGTTAAATCAAATTTTTATGTCAAACGCGACTCAAACTCTCGTGTACAAAATTTTTTTAGTTCTGACAAGATGGGGGAGCTCGAAAGTTAAAATATTAATGTAAGTTCTATGCATTTAATGATTATATTTACATTTATGTATAAATGTCATTTCTTTAAAAAAGGACAATTCTTTCTTGGAAATTGCGAGAAATAAAAAGCAAAGCTTAAGCATGTGTTTGATGCGCGAAAAGGGATCTTACCCTGAGGGTTATTAAATGATGATAATAAAATAATGCAATAATAATATCTAAAAGGTGCTACTTTAATTATTGTTGCTTGAATTTTGGATTAATTTAAATTGCATTTGAACTTAATGAAAGGATATCATTTCAATAATATATTTAAAAATTTGAATTTAAAATAATTTCAAAATTAGGAATATGAAATCCACCAAGGGATGGGACGTGTGGACATGAGTTGCGGCATATAGCGCACATGGTGGGGAAACGTGATAGTTTTCCTGAGCCAAAATTTTTTCCCTGTCTATTTTCACCCATAATAGTCGATGTATGGTATTGGATTTGTATTTGTGATGAAAAACTTTCGTGTTAAAAAATATCTTACAATTGAAGATAATAATTTTACATCTATGGATTTCAAAATTAGTCAAACAATTTGAATGGATTTGTATTAAGGATTTGAAATCCAAATTAATCAAATTATTCCATTCAAGTGGAGCCTTAAATGATTATCGCTCTTATGAGATGCACATTAGGAGATTCTTACACAGTTAATTTGTCACTTGGTTTTAGATATTTGCTCCCAAGTAAACGAGTAATTAATTTAATTTTTGACTTAATTTGCAGCTGGCAATGATCCTAAACGAATCACTACGATTATACCCACCAGCAGTAGCATTAATCAGACGAGCCAAGACTGATACACAGCTAGGCATGCTCCAAATACCGCGTGGGACAGAACTCCTCATCCCAATACTAGCCATACATCACGACCCGACCCTATGGTGTCACGACGTGCACGAATTCAACCCAGCGAGATTCACCAAAGGTGTAGCCCACGCAGCCAAGCACCCAGTGGCATTCATGCCATTCGGCTTGGGTGCCCGCCGCTGCATCGGCCAAAACCTAGCCATATTACAAGCCAAACTGGCTTTCGCCATACTTCTCCAACGCTTCACTTTTGAGCTCGGACCGAGTTATCAACATTCGCCTTCGGTTCTAATGCTATTACACCCTCAACATGGTGCACCTATTGTGTTTCGAAAATTATAGGGAACGTGGAGATAGAAAGGCGAGGCTCATGTAAAATGAGTGATGTGTTATGATTTTGCACGCGTCTCATTTAGGACAATGCTAGGATTCTAACTGATTAACTTAGATGGATGAATGGTGATTAGGTTCTTTTTAGTCTAACTCGTGACTTGTTAAATGTTTCCTCTAAGCAATAATGTTGAAATGTGGTCTCCCTTTCTAGTGTTATTCTGTTGTTCCAATATGTAAATACTTTGTTCTATGCTTGTATACAATGCTTTATATCATTGGAATTTGGATTATAATTTCTTTTCTTCATGTGTCCCATTTTCTTTTATCACTATTTCTCTCAAAGTCATCTGTGAACTAGTCCTACAAATCAAGGTTTTATTTTTAACCCTATGATTAGGTACCTAATAAGGTTTACCTTAGTTATGGCGTGTTCTGGATTGCTTATACTTCTATATTGTTTTTGCGTAAAGTTGAAAAAAAAAATTTTTAAGCAAAAACATTGAATTCTTGATATGAAAGCAGCTAGAAGCATCTAATGACTTGATTATGTACTTCTATACCTACTTTTTTTTTGGGATAGTTATATATAACTCCCTTGTAGAATAGTTGTAATACAAAATCCTTTCTAGTTTGAATAATTACATCTACTTCCCTTATAGAGTAGATATATTACAATAGCATACCTTCTAGTTTGTAAAATATATAAGAAAAATTACAACTACCTCCCACGTGATTTGACATAAAAATACATTGTAGGAGAGGTAGATGTAATTGTTCAAACTAGATGGGCTAAACGATAATTATAAAATTTATAAGAGGTTTATATATAGTTCACCCTTTTTTTTAGAGAAGAAATACAAAAGCAAGAAAATCAAATATCTAATTATTTTCTTGAAAAATAAATAAATATTTTTCAAAAGTAATCTAAAATAATCCATTCTGTTATAGTTTACCTTAAAGACAAAGTGAGTGGGCCAAACATTAGAATTTCAAGCCGATTGGCCCATTATGGATGTTTGAACTTGAGCCCAAAGAAAGTAAAAAATCAAATAGTGTGTTATGTGTAGGTTGCCTTTCCACCATTTGATGTTTGTTAGGGAAGTTTATTTTGCATCTCTTCTACCATCATATTATAGATTGTTCTATGTTGTACAACAAAAAACTTGTAGCACTTCGTACAAATATATAGGGCTACATAGTACCATCAAACAATTCTTTGTCATTAAATCATTTGATATATTATTCGAGTAGTTCAAAAGTTTGATGGAACAAATACTTATGATTAGGGAAGGTAATGGGACGGGTCTAGACCCGGATCCATAATGACCCACTCCGCCGGGGTGGGTCTGGACCCGCTTCAATCGGGTTTGAAAACGGGGCGGGTCCCGGGATTGGTCGAACCCGTCACGTGCCTGCCCCGCTCTACATTTTTAATTTTTTTTTTTTAAAAAAAATATGATATTGATTATACATTTTACTTCTTTGATTGAACAATAAAGTGTCATTTTTAAATTTTATATCAAAATTCATGTGTTCATGTTAAAGAAGTTGGACATTTGATGAAAATAAGAGCAAATTAATAAATATTTAGTAGCTTACAGATAGTTTTGCAATGCTTATTATAAATATTTACTAGAGAAAACATGAAATTTAATCACAAAACTCAACTTTTGTGTTTCAAAATTGATTTCTAGCTAATTTTTTTTAAAAAAATAAAAAAAAACTGAAACCGGGGCGGGGAGGGTCCGGGTTTTATGTGTAGCGGGCGGGTCCTAGGATTGACCAAACCCGTCCCGTTGCCATTCCTACTTATGATTCATATCATCTTATAAATTAAACTTTTGTTGAGGGATATTTCTAATAATATATTTCTTTGTTAACTTTAAACATTCAATTTCGATATTAATTTAGAATATGAATTTTGGTGATTATCCACCATGCTATCAGTAGTTGAGCCACATTTATAATTTAGGAGGTGCAAAAAAAACTTTATACAAAAAATTAAGGTATAACATTGATTTTAAAAAAAAAATCTATAAAAAATACAAAGAAATAAAATTGGGGTGCGACTGCCCCGCACCCCCTCCCTTCACCTCTGCATACATATATGTACATTTGAAACAAAGTGGGTAGTAAATTGTGTTTCAGATTAATATCAGACGGTATAAAAAGTACAGATTATGAACCCTCATAACTGTAAGTCCGAGTTTGATGTTAAATATATGAGTTCCTAGGGGGTTATTTACTTAAATAATCTCAATTTAAAAAATATTTAACAAAATAACAGAACATATAAAAATTTAATAAATGATCCAAAATGTCAAGGGCTCTTCCTTCCTTAATGCCATGATAGGAGCTACTTCATTAGAAGCTACTTAAGGGTAAAAAATACACCTATATAGTGTTTGTGGTCCGTTAATTTGGGGCCCACTGAAGTGTGAGGGGGAGCAGAACAGCAGGCAGGCAAAGCAGGGGAAGAGATATGGATTGCACCGAAAGCAATGCCCTTCGGAGCCCATTGCTTGCTCCTTCTGTTGGGGATTAGATATTACAATAGAAGGAGAAGGCCCCCTTTCTTTCATTTTTTGACTAAGAGAGCCCACTGAAGTGTGAGGGTAATAGAGACAGTTAGTATGTGTTGTAATGGGAACACCAAGGGTTGATGTTTCAGTAGAAGACGTCAATCAAGTTGATGTGGCCAACATGGAAGTTGGCCATGCAACTTCAAAATTTTTTTAATTTTTATTTTTTTAAAATAAAAAAACAAAAGTAAAATAAAAATATATAAGAGTCCAATATTTATATAGATTTGGTTTGCGCACAACTCATAAATCAACTCAATATGTTTAATCTAAATTGACTAGTGTATTATTTTATGTTTTTTTCTTCTTTAAAATAAGTTTGTTTTGAGTTGATGTATAAGTTGAACGCAAACCAGATATATAAAAGCATTTCTGGCTGCAGGGGATGTCGTATGTTTGAAGACACTGACCGAGTTAAAATGGTGCTGCTGGTTGGAGATTTCAAAATTCTTGAATTGAATAAAAATATAAACCACCATAAAAACATTTCCCGGAATGGCCGTCGCGAAAATATTTGTAAAAAATTTCAACATAAAATTTATATAATTACATCATCACCTTCCTCGTAACAATTGATTATGTGAAACACATCACATGATTCCACTTCAAACCAACGAACGAATGCTGCATCCGTTCGTTGGTTTGAAGTGGAATCATATGTTGTGTTTCACATCATCAAATATTTGTAAAAAATTTCAACATAAAATTTATATAATTACATCATCACATTCCTCGTAACAATTGATTATGTAAAACACATCTCATGATTCAATTTCAAACCAACGAACGGATGCAGCATCCCCATAACGAGACATTACTCTAAATTTATGCTTCGTTACGGGGATGCTACATCCGTTCGTTGTTTTGAAGTGGAATCATGTGTTGTGTTTCACATCATCAATTGTTACGATGAAGGTGATGACGTAATTATATAAATTTTATGTTGAAATTTTTTACAAATATTCCGCGACTGCCATGCCGGGAAATGCTTTTATGATGATTTATATTTTTATTCAATTCAAAAATTAATAAACCTCCAATCAGCAGCATCATTTTAACTGGGTCAGTGTCTTCAAAAAGACGTCATCCCCTTCAATCGAAAATGCTTTTATATACCTGATTTGCGTTCAACTTATACACCAACTCAAAACAAATTTATTTTAAAGAAAAAAACATGAAATAATATATCAGTCCATTTAGACTAATTATATTGAGTTGGTTTATGAGTTATGCGCAAACCAAATTCATATAAATATTGAATTTGTATATATTTTTATTTAAAAAAAAGAAGAAAAAAATTGAAGTTAGCGTGGCCAACTTGATTGACGTATCTTGGAGATGCCAACCTAATTGATGTTTTGGATCATTTTATTAAATTTTTATATTTTAGATTATTTGTTAAATAATTTTAAATCGAGATTATTTAAATAAATAACCCGAGTTCTTAGTTTTAAAAAATAGTCAATCTTTAAATAAAATAAATAGCAATACGTGCAAAACCAATGGCACGTGCGAGAGTCAATGGTGCAGTTACCACTTTCCACCCTACCTGAATATTTCTACAGCTCCTCAATACTAATTTTCTTTTTATTTTTCCCATTTCTCGACCAAGGGTGAGCTGAGATCACATTCGAAAACCCTAACCAATCATCGCTGAAGAAATATGTGGAGAAGACTCTCGGTGCAGCTCCGAACTCTCGCCCCTATCCTATACGCTCCCAAACCAGCCCGGTTCGCCGTTGGATCTTCCGCCGGCCAGGAGAATCTCCACCGTTTATTCCCAGTCTTCTCACGCCATTTCAGTGCCGATTCTGGTGTGTCTAAACTTTTGTTTCCTCTTTTACATATTTAACACTCAAGATCCTCAAATCCTTTATCTCTATAAGATTATCGTGATATTGATGTGTAGATCGTTATTTTGGTGATTCCTTGGGAATTTTTATTATTTCCTTCTGTATTGTATTTTTTCTTTTATTTTTGTAAATGGATGTGTTTAAAAGGGGATGTGAGTGCTACGAAAAGTATCGATGATGTAATGCCGATTGCTACTGGTCATGAGCGCGAAGAGCTCCAAGCGTCTCTTAAAGTGAGTGTTTTTTCCAGCATTGGTTTGTGCTATTGGTGCTACTTGACCTTTGAAATCAAATGATGGTTTGGATTATCCTTACCTATTTGTGTGGGATTCATTTTATTAGGGAAAGGATCTTCTGGAAATAAATTACCCGTCTGGTCCATTTGGAACGAAGGTCAGCTTGAATTCTCTTATTTAACATGAAATATGTATTTGGTAGAAAGGTTTCGAGATCGTCTCAATCGCCTGTTTCAGATTATAAGCCTCTGTTTTGCCAAATGGTTTTAGCTTAGGATTGCTCTCAAGATTAATGGGTAGAAGCTCTGCAGAACTTGATTCATCACCCCTTGCATTTTATAGTTTTAGATTTTAAGTTGTTAGTCTTGTTCGTTCTCTATGAGTAGCCGGTGTTAGCGAGCCACTTTTAGTGCAAGGGGTCTGCTCAACTTCCCAGAACCATAAATACTCAATTTCTGTTGTTTATTACATGTATAAGTTGTAATCGGGAGTGGTAAAATTGTGGTCACACACACACACGAATAGAAAACAAGATGATCAGATAGATAGGTTTAAAAAGTTTAGATTGGAATTATTAAATAGATGACCTCTTGAAATTTCAACCAAGCGCATCCTACTTAACAGGTAGAGTATGAAATTCTAGTTGTTAGACTAATAAGTATTGAGCCAGTTATTAAGTACTACAAACCTTATTCTGTAAACTAAACAAAGATTCCATTTAAATAAAACGCTTGCTATTATTATTTCTATATAATGCACTAGTTGGAATTTGAATGACCGGTACTTCACAACTGACCCTATTAAATATTCCTGGCTACACTGCCTGGAACCTGTGATATAACTGTCTCAACTCAATCAATTATTGGTTTAAACTTTAATGAAGTTGCCACCATGATTGCTGTTAAAGTTCAATCTATTCTCTTTATGAACTTAATTTTTCTATATTGTATTTTTAAATTTCTCTCCCTTCACAATTCATCATCAGCCATCATTGATGAACTCTTGCAGGAAGAACCTGCTGTCATTAAGTCGTATTATGACAAAAGAATTGTGGGCTGCCCTGGAGTAGAAGGAGGTTAGTTTTAACCTACTCTCTTGTATTTGTACGGTGATCATTGTTTATAGTCTTTTGACTTCTATCCTTGCTTTTGACCGACCATATCTTCTCCACTGTAAAACTTAACAGAGGATGAACATGATGTTGTTTGGTTCTGGCTAGAGAAGGGCAAGCCGCATGAATGCCCTGTATGCTCACAGTACTTTGTGGTATGTATGAGGGTCCTTTAATTATCTAGCATAGATTGAATCTGAGATGGAGATGGCATTTGTGTACATGCTGTGTTTTTTTAATATTTACTCGATCGTCTTATATAGACTACCCCAATCCATTAGGATTATAAGTATAGTAATTGTTATTGTGATTGCTCATCTTAAATCTAGCTCTCTTGACTAAGTTAACATCCGAATGATTTGAAAATTCCCATTTGCCATTCCTTACAAATGTTCACGACCTCATTCTGTTGGCAGTTAGAAGTGGTTGGCCCGGGTGGGCCGCCAGATGGACATGGAGATGATGAAGATGATCATCACCACTGAACGTAGTTGGCAATTTTGCTGCCAGAATAAGATCTGGTGATCGTATGAGCAAATATGTAATATTCTTCAGGATCTAAAAGCTTGTCGTTTGTTTCAGTGTTTTTTCCCCCATGGATCCCACCGTTGCTTTAGGCAACAAGTTAACTTGTTTCTCTATTTCTTGATGGTTATGTTTCAGTCACCCCTCATTCATGATATAATAATAATGACGAAGGCAACATTTTGTTCATTTTATAGCCAATTTTTTTGTTGTATAAACTCTAGTGTTGCCCAATATCAGGATAGAAGTGCATACAAGTTAAGTGAGTTCGAGTAGTGCCATATTTTTGCTCGACTTGAGCTCAATCAACTATTTAATCGCATATTTTTAATTTTTGAAAGCTGGAACTAAGTAAACAGTTATTCAAGTTTTTTACAAACTTATTTGTCGAAAATAGCCAAGTTGTAAAATAATCGAAAGATTTAAATAATTTAAAAATAAATATGCCCAAGTTCGGCTGGTTTGATAAATATTCGAGTTTGAATTATCTTCTGTCGAGCTTTATTTTATTGATTGCTGGCTTGAGTGAGGTGATGGGATACAAGCACTTAGAAAGGCTTGTCCATAATCATTTGGGTTGTTTCCCTTGTTTAACTAAAATGAATCATTGCAGGCCTAGGCCCTTCAAGAGGGGTCAACCTCAATGAAAGGCCCAATTGCCGAGTTGAATAACCCTCGGGAGTCCACTCATAGACAAACTATAAATAAAAATAGGGCAAAATACAAGTCGGTACCAACTTACCAAGCTTTAATCGATCTAGTCCACTAAAAAAACTCAAACCAAGGTCCATTTTTGGGCAAAAAGACAATTAAATATCAAATCAAATCGTCGTATCCATCGTAATTTTTCCCAACTGATTTCTCTGTAAATTTCGCAAAAAACTGATCTTTGTCGCTAAATTTCACAAAAAATGATCGACTTCTTCATCTTCGTTTCGTCGCATCTGTGTTTGGAAAGCAACAATTTCACAACTTAAAAAATCATAAAATCAAAAGAAGAAATAGAGAGATGGCTCCAAAATTACAGGAAAATGAGAAAAGAAAAAGCTTCAACATGCGATAAGAGACGGAAGGAAACTACTTCAAGATCTGGTAAGCATACATTAGGGTTTCAGATATTTTTTATTACGATTTGGTTTATAACTGCTAATCTTTTACATTAGGGTTCAATTAACCTCTATATTTGGACTGATTATGTGTTTGTTATTTGTGAGATAAATGTGTTGACTTTTAGTTTGGTGTGTGCACATAATCTTGATTGCACCAAGACATTCTATCGGTGCACGTGCTTAACGTGCACATACAGACTCAATAGGTGCATAATTGTGTCTTGCACCTATTGTGACTTCCCTATGTTTTATGCACTACACGATTCTAGTGGTGCAATAATCACAGATGCACTACAAGACTCAATTGGTGCATGCAAATCACATTTAGCTGATGCAATTACTTGTAATAGTCATGTGTATGATTTATACAACACCGGTGCATGTAGTAATGGTTAATTTGCAGTAACATGTAAATAGAAATTACTAAAAAATTTCTCTCAGGTTCACCTCCCCCACCTTCCGAAGAAATGGCCAAGAAATGGAGCAGACAAACACCATATAGATCCAACTTGCAGGCAATTGTCACAGAATTACAAAAACTGGAACTTCGTGAAGAACACCTGAGAGTGCTACAAAGAACATCATTTTTGGCTTTTGGTGAACTCCATTCATACAAATACTATTGTCCTCGAGCATTGCAAAAAATGTTATACAACAATTAAGGAAATCATACATTGTTTCAACAAGGATTCTCGAGATTTGACCTTCGGCAAGTATACAATGAAAATTGGCATGAGTGATGTGCACATAATCTTTGGAGTTAGAGATGGTCGGCAAGACATATACATGCAACTTCAAGATTATACACAGACATAATTCTTATCCAGGTGTTTTCCCGAAAAGGAAAAAGAAAAGGAGCTCCGAATGATCAAGAGCTCACTATACATAAAATTGACAGCAAAGTCATTAAGCAACGATGTTACTGATGTCGTTGATGTTGCTAGATTGACGACGGCGTACTTACTTGCTTCTTTTTTCATCTTGACTAAATCATCAAACCTTCCTTGGGCATACAAGTCACTGGTTGAAGACCTGCACATGATTTGCAACTATAACCGGTTTGAACGCATTCTCAAGACTTTGCTCAACAACCTCATCCAATCAAATACTGAGAAACATTCCGGGTGTGTTCTAATACTGCCTGTAAGACATGTTTTGAAATTAAATCTTCAATATAAATTATTTACATGTGTTTTGATACTAACAATGAATATCATTGCTTTATAGTATTGGTTATATGAGAGAGCATAACTCATCAATCCAGTCCATGGCAACCTTATTCCAATTCTTGAAATGAAATCTCGAAACTTTGCACAAAAAGGCCCAGTCCCGTAATTACGTAAGTTTTCTTCTCACAAGCACTCATGTAACGAAAACCGGTGCATGCCTTGAAAACACATAGGTGCACGCAAATCACATTTGGCTGATGCACTTACTTGTAATAGTCTAATGCATGATTTGTACAAGACCGGTGCATGCATTAATAGTTAATTTTCTTAGTAATAGGGTGGTGCATACATTTACAGCACTCCAGTGCATACAATAACTTTTAACTGGTGCACTTATTTGTTAAGGTCTGGTGCATGTAGATCTGACCAAGGGTCGTAAACGACCCTGAACCGGTCCGTCTATAGGCGGACCGGTTAAGAGTCATAATTTTCATAACCCATGAACCGTCGGTTAACCGGCGGTTCAAGGTTTTATTTTATTTTTTTTACATTTTTAAATTTAAAATATATGTTATAGTGTAGATTTGAATCATTAGCTTCAATCACTAAGCTATAAGAGCTTTGTTGATCTAAATATAGTGTTATAATTTATATATATTAACTAAACAAATATATCTTACGCATTGATTATCTGAGCTTGAATTTCTTTCACGTTATTTTATGTTTAATCCATGGATGAAAACACATTCAAATATTTTATACACTTTATTTCAAATTTTAATAATATATATATATTTTTTAATAAAAAAATAAGGGTCAAACCGTAACTGTAACCGTTGCTTAAATATGAACCGTAACCGGAGCCATAAATGGCGGTTCTGAACCGTGGTCAGGTCTAGGTGCATGCAATCACACTTGCAAAATGCGCGCATTTATATATTACTAGTGCATGCAAAGCATCTAAAACTGCTCTATGCAATTGAACTGCAGATTATAAAAAAAAACCTTCGACATCATCAACTGAGGAAAAGGAACTGTTGCATAAAATCAATACCTTTCAGCGACAATCTCAAGTCAATAACCGCACAGATGAACCATAGCAACTCCAGGCACAAAAAATATTGCAATATGAATCATTAACACAAGGCTGCACAATTGCGGGTGTGCTAATCGAACTAAAGAACACGGTATAAATGACAATGTGTTAGATGATGACGACATTCCCATGGAGGAAAACTTGGTGAATGTCTTTGTTGATGATGAGACACGAGCAGATGTTTTTGATGTTGATCAACAAGCAGATCATTATGACCCTCATCATTTAACAGAAGATGAAGTCCCACCACAACTTCAACAAGAAGATCGTTCTGCATCTATTCCAACAGATAATTTTCTTCAAGTTGTGGATCTCATGGAACAGCCTGAAGAAACAAAGACAGTGCTTATGACAAAGGAACATGAATACAGGATCTTCAACACAAATTTGATGCATTTGTTAGTGAACAACAAATAATTCCGACGATATAATTTCTTGAAGTAGCAGAAATCACAGCACAACTTGAAGAAACTAAAACATTGTTGCTGCTAAAGGATGATGAATTGAAAGAGCTGCATATCAAATTTGAAGAAATGAAAAGCCAATAGCTTGAGATCGATAATGTTAGTGCAAAGCTGTATGCTGAAATTGAAAGGCTGAAACATGAGAATGACTCAATTAACAACTAACTCAGCAAATCAGAATCAAACAAGTGCACCTCTAGACACAGTCGGTGCACCAACCACAATTCAGTATTTTTACACAAATTTTTTTCCTGATGCAATAACTTGTAATACTTTGGTGCATGATTTATACAAGACCCATGCACTTGTTACACAACTGGTGCATCAACCACAATTCACTCCTTTTACGTACTCTTTGTTTATACGTTAAATTGAAAACATTTATTTCAGCTTGATAATACTATCAAGATTAATGAATATGGTAGTCAAATTTTATTATAATTCATGATTTAGAATTAATTGATTGTAAATTTTTATAAAAAAAATTCAGGACTCTCATACATCGAAGACTATGGCAAGGAAAAGTTAGTAATTAATGTGATAACACAAAACAAAAACAAAACTGAATCTTTCATTGTATAGAAATAAAAAAACTAAACTCATACATAATCATCAAATTATCAAATATGTTCCTTATAAGTCTTCCTATTATGTCCATATTTATGACACTGACTACAACACAGCTGTCTACTGTTTTCACCTTTAGATCTAATTTTCCTTTTCTTTGGACGACCAGTTTGCCTTTTTGTCTGTACGTGGAGGCAAGATGTTATTTTCCATTTCATTGGAGCAAATTCTGTTCTTGAACATCCTGGAATCGACAAAATAACACCTTCTTAGCAACTCCTATATACGAACATGTAAATAAGAATCAACTACTTCATCAATCGGCGTATTATTCCTCCTAAATACTGCAATTGCATGGGGACATGAGAATCCATCAAGCTGCCACTTGTACCAAGTCTACGAGTATCAAGGTGCACAACAACTAAAGGATATGAAAACACTCCGAAACAGCAATCAGAAGACATCTTGACATTCCATGCACGAGCTTGATTTTCATAAGAAGCCCTTTCTTCCCCATCCTAGGACATAAAACACCATTCAATCGTGATGTCGTTTTCCTATCGGCAAACCAACACATCAACTTGACCCTGATATAATCCATACATGAGTAATAGGAAAACATCTTGCCTCTAATGTCCATGAATTGAAAGACTCCGCTGCATTAGAATACATATCTCCATATCGCATGCCTGATGAGTAAGCAGATGTTTTATCCAAAGATAGTCCCTGTAAAAACTCTACCACAATTGATCTACCTTCTCGTTTCAAAAAAAGCTTCTAATTAAATATTAGCCACTGTCGGAAAAACATTTTCCAGAATATCTGTCCTGCAAGTTAACACTTCAAATGATAAAGATAGAAAAATTGTTTCGGAGAAGGTTCAAACACAGCAGGTAAAGCCTCCATTAAACCAATATTCCGATTATATATATATATATATATATATATATATATATATATAATATATATATATATATAATATATATATATATATATATATATAATATCTCCACCATTATCTAAAATATTGCTCAAACGAGACAAAACCCAATGCCAATTATCATAGTTCTCAGAGTCCACAACAGCGAAAGCCAAAGGAAACAAACCTACAACAAAATCAAGACAAATAACGAATTTAAAATACAAATGACTTTATATGGTGCACTTATATCACCTGTATAGGTGCATATTTTTAATACACCACTGGTACATGAAAATATCAGTACCCGATGCATAAACTGTAATTCAGCTGGTGCAAAAATTTCCACCAATAGGTGCACCTATGCAAAACAAAAATTCGAGACAATTAATAAAAAAGATATACGTTAGTTACCATCCTTCGCAGTGGCCGACAAAAGTGTTCCATTGAAACAAGATTTCAAAAAGTTCCATCAAGGAATAACAATGGCTGACAAAATTAAACAATCTATTGAAGCACGAAATGACATGAATAAACGGCAGAATCAGTTAGTGTCATCAACTTCAAGCTCTATAAAACTTCCAACATTAATTGTTTTCGCCTCATCAATATACCATTTCAATTCCTTGAACGACTCATCATAATTTTCAAAAAAACAACAGATCTAGTATTCTCTACACTTCTCCATGCCTTGTTGTACGATATATCCAAGCCATAATCCCTTTTCACTAACTCTATTACAGACATAGCAGAAACCTGAATTGTCACTGACTCGTTCACCGATAATTTCAGATATCAATTATGAACTAATCATTTTTTTTATTTATTGTTCCTACTCTTAGAACACAAGTGTGAACATTGCTCAATTTATTTGTGTACAAAGACCCATTTACACGTGAAACGTTGACATTCACAAACTAACCACAACCATCAATATGCTTCCTAGCACACTCGGAAACTACCGTATCCTTATTATTTTTTACATAATTGAAATCAAATCCAATCTCCACAGAATATTTACTCAATTCAGCCCGACACTATTTTACACCAGCTCTAAACTCTTGACCCACCCTACTAATAATTGGTGGCCAACCTGAACATAACATCAACTTCTTCTTGCATTTAATGTTACATCATGGTCTGAATCATACCCCGAGGATGAGTTACAACCATGTTCTGTTGCATCATGTGCACATTCCGAGTCTACCGGTGCATGTCTGCTGCGTGCACCGATAGAGTGATGCGGTGCATTAATTTCAAGTGCACCAGTAGACTGCATGGGCACCGTGAAATCCCGTGCACCGCTTGACTGAAGCGGTGTACTTCGACAACCATCACCAACAGACGACAACAAACGAACACTATTTCATGCCGAAGCTCCAATAAACACAACTTCATGTTCACCAACATCCAATGATTGCGCTTATATCTTTCATCCCAGTTTGGCCACGTTATTAAAAAATCTTTATAGTGATAATGATGGCGAATTCCAATGATTGCGCTTATATCATTCATCCCAAGGTATTAGCTGGCTGACCATACACGCCTCAGCAAAATGACACATCCGAATGTCGTCACCGACACATTGTCGCTACTGGACGTGCTCTTCTCCATTATGCATCTCTACAGTTAGTCTATGGGCTTATGTCTTCAACACGTCTGTTTTTCTCGTCAATCATATGCCAACCCATGTACTTAATAACAAAAGCCCATTTGAGGTGTTATTCTCTCGTTCACATGATTATCTTAAGTTGCGGACTTTTGGATGTCTTTTGGATGTCTCTGTTATCCTTGGCTACGTCCTTACACTAGGATCAAGCTTGATATTCCATCCACATCATGTTTATTTGTTGTTTACTCCATCTTTCAGAATGCCTACAAATGCATGGACCTCGACTTTAAGCATATTTTCATGTCACAACATGTCCGTTTTCGGAATTTATTTTTCGGCAAAGAGCAAAAAATATTTTGGAGCTCCATCGCGAGTTCGACCAGATGATCCACCTGGCCCGACATCTCTTGCTATGCTGTTGACACCTTCATCACTGCCCACAACTCCTAGTCTCCCATTGGTCCATGTGCCAACCCTGTCTCTTGCTCCAGTTCCCAGTATCGAGTCATCTCCTGCTCTAGCCGAGCCTCCTGCCTCTCAAACTCATGCCATGAGGAACCGCAGTATGAATAACATCCATCATCCTAAACATATTCACTCTACCACCAAACATCATGTACTTCAGGATATTGATCCCACTTGTACATCAGACACTCTCAAAGATCCTCGTTGGCGCTGCCATGACTGAGGAATTCAATACGTTCTTCGTCATGGCACATGGACTCTTGTGCCTCCCAAACCTACATCAAACATCATTGGCTGCAAATGGGTATTTCATATTAAAAGCAAACCAGATGGCTCGGTTGACAAATTTAAGGCACGTCTTGTAACAAATGGCTTTCATTAGCTCCCTGACGTCGACTACACACACATTCAGTCCTGTTGTTAAACCTATGTCTATTCGGATTGTTCTCACTATTGCCCTATAGCATAATTGGTCTTTACGCCAACTTGATATTAGCAATGTCTTTCTGTATGGCACCTTGAATGAAGATGTCTTAATGCGTCAACCACCACGATTTGTTGATCCCACTTTCCCCATCATGTCCGCCATCTACATAAATCACTCTACCATCTCCAAAAGCACCTCGTGCATGGTACTCTGCTCCTAGTTGGGCTGCTCTCCTTTGGGTTCACTCAGTCGTGGTATGACGCGTCCCTGTTCACTTTACACAGCGGTCATTTGTGTTTATTCTGTTTGGTTTATGTTGGTGATCTTGTCATCACCGGCTTTGACCCTGCAAAGATCCAGTCTCTCATTACTCATCTTGGAGGTTTATTTGATGTCAAGGATCTTGGGTCTCTATCTTACTTCTTAGGCGTAAAGTTGCTTCTTGTAAGGAGGGTTTATTTCTCTCACAGCATAAATACATTGTGGATATATTACATCACCACAAAATGGATGGTGCAAAACCCGTTACTACTCCAATGGCGTCTCCACCATTATTCCATGCTCCATTGATGCTACTGATTATCGTCGTGATATTAGGGGTCTTCAATATCTGAGGCTCACACGGTCTAACATCCATTTCAGAGTTAACTGGCTAGCTCAATCCCATAGTTGATCAATGGGCGACAGTTAAGCGCCTTCTTCTGCTATCTTAAGGGCATTCTCAATCATGGTCTTCTCTTCCCCCCCCCCCTCTCTCACACTCTCACTCTCACTATTTACTCTGATGCTGCTTGGGCTGGCGACCCTCTACTGTGCAAATCGACGTCTACATATATCATCTTTTTGGGTACCAATCCCATTCATGCTCTAAAAAACAAAAGGTTGTTTCACACTCCTATATCGAGTCCGAGTATCGTTCACTTGCATCTACAACGGCTGAAGTTTGCTGGATTCGTAATCTCTTTACTGATTTGGCTATTTGGTTACCCTCGGTTCCCACGTGACCGAGTATCGTTCACTTGCATCTACAGTGGCTGAAGTTTGCTGGATTCGTAATCTCTTTAATGGTTTGGGTATTCGGTTACCCTCGGTTCCCCACATCCTCTATGACAACATTGACACTACTCGTTTGGCTCATCATCTTGTTATGCACTCTAGGATGAAACATATTTCGATTGACATTCACTTTGTGTGTGCCCCCTCTACCTTTGGTCTTGCAAAAGTCTCATTTGTTCGTATAGAAGAACAACTAGCAGACTTATTCACCAAGCCACTAGTGGGGGCTTGTTTCTCTAAACTACGTCCAAAATCCTCGTCGCCGATGGCATATCGATTTTGTGGGGACATTTAAGGAAGATCCGTCGTGATCTTTCTATATCTCACCATATCTCACTATTTGTGAAGTAATCTACATGATTGTATAATATCTTTTGTTAATATTCTAGTTAGCATGATTAAGGTAGATTTATGCTTATCTCCAATACGTTTATAAACTCCGTATAATCTTTGTTATTGTGAATAAAATACTTTGAGAGCAAAAAATATATCAATTCTCTAGTTCATGCTATGCAGTATTCATGATTTTTCTATAACTACTCGTAGGTGATGTTTTTAACAAAGATTTTATTTAATATGAAATCTTCAACTAAGATTGATGTTACTTGTAAATATGGAATGAAGCACGAAGAAGTGGAGGTTGATACAGATAGTAGACCGATATAGTCAAGGAGGGGTCGTAGACAATTTGTTCTAGTTCCAATGACATTTCTTTGAAAGACCGCGGTATAGTCTGTTATTCAAAAACTTATGGGTGTGTATCTTAGGAAGGTAGCAAGCAAAAACAACAATGGCTTCAAAGTAGGAATGTCGAGGTGAGACTTAGAATATCCGTCCTTAAGACAATATTGCTCCACTACGGTGCTAACAGATCAATTGAAAATTTGTCTTCCAAGATACAAGGACTATGATTTGTGACATGAGCACTCCAAATCACAAATCCATAAACCACAAAGGTGTGAAAGCACTCAAACTTGAAAAAGAAATGGGATGAACAAGATGCACAAGATTTTGCTCTTGAATATGAAGTGATTTTCGAAAATCTGATTTAAAACCATTCAATGGTTGTTCTATATATACTAGACCAAGTAATGCCACCTAGGGACATCAATTGGAGGCAACAATTCAGGGGAAAAATGCATCAATATGTGAAGAGACACACCCAACCCGCAAAACTGCTCAGGGCGCGATCGATTGCCCAAGGTTTACGATCAATCGCGCCCTTTATCTTTCGCCTACTGCCTGGCGCGATCGAGCGCACCTGGAGTGGCGATCGATCGCTTTTGGAAGATTTTTGGCACCTCATTTTTTCCAAATGCGCGATAGATTGGGCCAACATGTGGCGATCGATCGCGGCCTCCGGTGCACTTCATTGGGTCATTGATGCTTAATTTCTAATTCATTAAGCATTTGTCCAACAATCCCCCACATGAATTACATTAATACATGATGCAATTGAGTGCCTTCAACAAATTATTATAGCATCTGGAGATATAGCTTGCGGCTTTGAATCTTCCGTAGTAGTATTCAATCGGATTTACTTGACTTAATAGTGAACTTATAGGCTTGAACTATTTAGTCGCTGATATAAACCAAGACAATTGAACCCATACCATAATAACTCTAACCTTCATATTGGTTTCTTACGGTTGTGTCCATTTCGGCCATGGTCCACGCTTGGTTTCATAAGTGCTTTTCATCTTTGAAGCGGCCACACTTCACACTCACGTAGGTGATCTCATAGAAGAGTATCACACTATACTCCAACATATTCTTATATGTCTTAGGAATCATTAAAGTCATTTTGCCTATCCTCGTACCTCTTTTTCAGGCTACACCCCTCATCTTATGAATGGGTCGGAGATTAATTCTCCAAGGTGATTATACAATCCCGTAGTTTGGTTGTCCCTTTTGAACATAGATCTTGGAATCTCCAGTCATATAGGTTGGGTATCCACTACAAGATTTTAATGATGAGGTTTTTTAAACCCATTCCCCTTGATAAACTTTTCATATGATCTCTCGGTTAGCCATTTCACATGCGGATCTGCGGTTACACATAATCACTCATGATTATGCCACTAGAGATCATTTTTTCATATAGTATAAGCGCAACACATTTTAGTTGCATTCACAGCATTTTTCTCTAACAACTTATAAAGCCACTCGGCTGAATAAGCTTTATAAGTTTTGCAGAGAGAATTTTCCACAACAATATATCTTCAGTTTTGGTAATCACATTACCTCCTTTGCATCATTTTATCCTTTTAGGATCACAATTGAATTCTAAGCGTGGTTAACACGTTATTTCTTACAAAATTCGATACCAGAGGAAATACTCAACTTTAATTCACAATTCATCTTTTAAGCGCATAATTCTTAAAAGTCATTCTATCTCTTGCAAACTTGAAATTTAAGCGCAAAGCTTAAAGTTTGAAACTCGAATTAATCATTGAGTTTTCATTCTTAAAATGTCTTGGAAACTTTAATTCCAAGTTTTGTTCTTGATGCACACATGTCAAAAATGTATCGTTAACATTTTTTCTTTGTTACTTGATGATTTCTAAATTGCTTCCCCAATGAGCATACAATCAATACACAACATACATAGGTTAGGTGTGTACATATTTGTCACACTCGCTAATCTATTTGACAATATTATTTGTCAAACTATTCATGTCATTTATTTGGCGTTTGTTATGACTTCACTTTGGCCTTCATATTTCTATTTTAGCCAAGCACCCTCACATTTCAAACATTGTAGAACACTCTGTTTTTCCTTCAATCACAATGTTAATGTGACACTTATGATGTGATTGACTCATAGAATTGCAACCCCCACAACTTAGAGATAGTCACGAATTGCACTGGCGTTAAAACTTTTTTGTTTCAAGTTCTAAGCGTTATTGTCTTACAAATCCAAATTCAAGAATTTATTTCTTGAAAATTTTGGATTTAAGCGTTCTTGCTTAAAAAGTTGAAAATTTGGATAATATTCTCAAACTCGGTTCACAATTTGGAATTTAAGCGCACTAACTTAGAAAACTTGAATTCAAGATTTTCTATCATACAAATTCATGTTTTAAGCATACCATCTTAGAAATTCAAAATGAACCAGATGAGATATTGCAACGCCTAGTCAAAATTGTGGCTTCGATTCATCACTTATGTTATAAGCGTACAAAGCTTAGAAACCCGAATTCAAAATTTTATTGTCTTGCAAATTCAAGCTTAAGCGTCAAATTCTTAGACAACACAAGTATAATCTACCCACAATTTTCCATAGCAAACCACATTTGCTAAATTTGGTTGCAATCTCATTCTTGAAGTGTTTAGACACCTCAACTGCCTTGTTTTTCTTCGTAACAAAAAGCTACAACCATATCATGCGCAAATATTGATAAATTAACAACTTACTTTTCACACATCTCTAGTTTGCACAAAATTTCCATCACAAACATCATTGTGAATTAACTCTTGATTAGTTACATTTCTTTTAACAAATAAATGACAATTTTGTTAACTTAGCCCTCACTCAAGCAATAAATTTAACATTACAATTTGTATTACGAACTATGTTTAAATGATCCTAACAATCACGTCACAAACCATAAGATTCAATCCAAGAAGTAATTACATAAATTTTATTGCTTTCCAAATATCGTCATTATATTTGTTTAGAATCACTCCATTATTGAGTTTACAACTTTCAAAAATACACAATCTAATTAAGCGATAAGCACTAGATCATCCAAATCATCCGAGGGACGATCTTCTTCGGTCACGTTTACTTGATCCATAGCCTTCTCACGATCGTCTTTATTTTACAATCCTTTGCCATGTGATTGGGTTTTCCACATTTGTAGCACTAGCCTTTGAACTTCTTCGCCTTTCCAGATTTGGAGGCTATGCCGTAAAACTTGCACTTTGTTCCGGCGTAGTTTTCCACTAAGTTCACACGTGCTTCAAGTTGGTGCCAATTTTCCTTCCTTTCGGAAATTCCGTTGTCCTCTTTGATTCTCAAACGAACCACAAGGTCTTCAAGATTCATCTCTTTTCGTTTGTGGAGATAATTCTTGAAGTCCTTCCATGATGGAGGCAACTTTCTCATGGCTACCATTTGGAATGAATCACTTAGAACCATTCCCTCCGCATGAATTTCGTGCATGATTCCTTGCAAATTATTATCGGAGAAAATCTTGAAAATCTTGATTTTTGAGGTATGTTTTTCAAAACCTACAAAAAATTGCACAATATGTAAATTCATACACAATAAAAAATATTTTATAAATCCATTAATATATAAATTATAGAAAACTTATATATTAGTATTAAAAAAATTCTGGATGATTTTATATAAGATTATATATAATTGATTATAATAATTTTTAGTAAGATTATTTTGGTTATTTTAGTATAAATTATTTTGTAAATAACTATTATGGAAAATAATTATTGTAATCGGATTAATTTAGGTATTAAAAAAATTGATGGATCATTACACGAAAATTAGTCTACACTTTTAATTGCTATAGCTTCATCATCTTTAATAAAAGTTCAAATGATTTATTAATATAATTTCCAATAAACATTTATTCTCTAAATTAGCAAAATAAACAAAGTAAAAGATTCCAAATTGCATGGAAGGAAAAAACGCAGCATACAGTATACCACTTGCTAATGCCATCAATACCATCAATCATAAATTATGTAGTACGGTTAATGGTCACATTTTATTATTTAAAAAAACAATTTTTTTTTTTTGAAAAATGTAAGAAACGCATTAAAGTTATGCGTTTCTTATTATTATAGAAAAAAAAAATTTCTATAATAATAAGAAACGCATGGCCTGTATGCGTTTCTAAGAAACGCACACAGGCCATGCGTTTCACAATATTTTTGTAAAAAAATAAAAATTAATATTATTTTTTAAATTCTTTTTTAAATTCACGATTTTATTTTAAATTGGCCAGTTTCTTGGCTACGTCTAAAACAAATAAAATATTTATATTATATTGTTTGTAATACTTAAAAGCTTGTAATTCCAAAGTTCAGTGGATGAAGTTTAATATTTGCTATCATCTTGTTCTCTTTTCGTAAATGATTTTTTTGCAAATAATTTTTAAATGTGGTTACAATATATTTTTGAAATTTGTATATTTATAGTATATTATTATATTATTATTGTAAGGCATAATGTTGTGGACATGGTTTTGTCTCATAATTAGTATAAATGATTGGTCTTTAGGGCATCCTTAGTTTGTATGTATGATTATGTGTATATCTTTTGGTGTACATGTTAAGGGTTGGTGCACCCTTATACGAATAATACTTTTTTTGCAAAAAAAATATTTACGAAAAGAGAGCAAAAATGATAGCAAATATTAACTTCACCCACTAACTTTGAAATTTTGTCAACCGAATAATAAATTTTTTTGTTTGTTCCTACTGAAAGTTAGTACTACACATAACTAGTCAAAATTATTTGCAAAAAAATCATTTACGAAAAGAGAGCAAGAATGATAGTAATATTAAACTTCACCCACTAAACTTTGGAATACAAGCTTTAAAAAAAGAAGAAGAGAACCTACAATATATTAGTGAAAATCATCCACAACTCAAATACAATTACGTAGAGGAGATTAAAACATAGCCAGGACACCAAACACCCTTGAAGAATAATACAATCAAAACACTAGACATAGGCAGTTGAAGAGAGAGGTGACCCAATACAACAGCACAAGCCAGGATCCATTCCTGAACAAAACTAGGTTCCATCAAACCATGGAACGATGATTGCGCGGTCGGTATCAAATTTCCCAAATAAAGCCAATCCACAGTACAATGGCGCACGAAACCGAGATGCACATAAGTGAGAAGCCAGCAACGCTCAAAGACCAAAAGCCTACGAATGCAAGAGCCACGGTAGAGAAAAAAGGTGGACCACTACGATGAAGAACAACCATTCTCGAAAATGGACTCCGGCAAACCACCGAGTGGAGGACACCCAAAAACCAAAATTATGTTTGCAAAACCAGTAGATAACCACAAAGAAACATATACTAGAAAATAGCAAACATAAACACAAGACAGACCGACAGCGGTGAAACAACCCCAATACATAGTCGCTACTAGCCCAGTGTGATATTCCATAATAATATGCTACTTAATGTTGATGTTAAGTGATTTTACACTTTCGTAAGTTAAGTAATGCTCAACATGATAAGTAATGCATGAATTAATGTGCAATTATGTATAGATGATTTAATTTCAAAGTATGAGTTTGGAGGGTTAAATGTAGGAAGGAGAGTAAAAGAATGGATGCATAAATTTGAACTTGGTGAGAATACAAGGATTCGAGGACAATTCTGAAAGGGAAAGGAGTTAATGGTAATTAGATTTAAAGGACTAAATGACAATTAAACTATACTTATCTTATCAGAATCCCAATTCTTCATCAAATCGATTAAAAACCACACAAACCCTCAATTCCTCTTCAAGTTCTGATTGGAAGCTTAAGGAAGTGTTGGGGTAAGTTAATTACATCAAATTCTTGCTTTCTTGTTAACTATAAAGGAATTTGATGTGGTTGTGTTCTTGGAATATTTTTGTGTCTAAATGTTATGACTGAGTATGCTTTGTATGGAAATAAGTTGTAATTTGAAGCAAGAAGTTGGATGAGGATGTTTGGAGATGTTGTAGTTGAATGGAATGAAGTATGTGGTGATGAATTTGTTGATAAAGGTGGGAAGGGATAACAATGGTGGAAAAAATGGTGAAAAGGAAGAATTTTCGAGTGACAGACCCGAGCGATCGATCGGTAAGTTGCGCCGGTCGATCGAGCAAAGTGTAAAAAGTTCTGGCTTATGCGATCGATCAAGCGAACTGGACGATCGATCGAGGAAGACTTTGCGATCCATCGGCCGTTTGCACCGATTGATCGGGCAGTGTAAAAAATGGACTTTTGTTACATTTTGTTAATTTCAATTTATGGTATGCCTAGCTATATTATATGATGTATTTTCATAAGAAACGTGATTAGGATTATGGATGATAAGATATTGAGATATCATGACACTAATATCTTATTTGTGTGTAGAGCCGTCACATACTACTGGACATCGAATATGGTGAAGGTTTATAGCTGGTGAAAGCTCTATATATTTTGGATATCGTCAGGTACGTGGAACGTACGAACACTTTTATTTTGCATTCATACATATTTGTTCTTATGTATGAAGTGGATTTGGTGAATACCAACGCATTGAGGCGTGATTGTGTGTTGATGAGAAGCGTGCAGTAATATAATATCGGAGACTCGTATATGGAGTCGAAATGCAATATACATTGGCTACTCATATGATGGGATCATATGGAGCGTAATAGCAATGTTATATGTGCTACTCATATACAGAGTGATGATATTATACGCAGCCAAGGGAAAGAAATGAGGAAATGATATTCACTTGATTGAAATTGAAATGAGTGTGAGACGATGATCAGGATATGATCGAGATGAAGTTTTGATATGTCATGGCATATGCACTGTATATAATTATATTATGATTGAGTATGCTACGAGAACAACTCGAAGAACAC
This sequence comes from Haberlea rhodopensis, assembly GCA_907163345.1. Lineage (NCBI taxonomy): Eukaryota > Viridiplantae > Streptophyta > Magnoliopsida > Lamiales > Gesneriaceae > Haberlea > Haberlea rhodopensis. Next base: position 2,878,120 of record CAJQUN010000041.1, read on the forward strand.
GAGATATGAATGACATACAGGGAGTTTTTGTAAATACTGTAGTAGTATAATTGTTTCATATATGTTGTTGATATGTGATACATAGTACAATGGTATTCATTGTATTTTATGGGTTGTTCTGTATGGATTCTTTTGGGCGAGGGAAGCCAGGATTGTGGGTCAATTTGCTGCACCGATGATGATAGAGTAGTCGATTAGAGCAACCAAAGACATGTCTATTTTGAGTTGTATTTAGTTATGGTATGTAATAAATGAATACAACTGGTTGTAAAATGAATCGACTCAACTCTATAATATATATTAGTACATAATATAAATATGTTTATATCATCATGGAAATGGTTTAAGACAGTGCGGGTCTTATACCCAGTCCCCCCAAAACAAGAAGCAAAAGAATGGAAGACAAGCGATCAAAGTGAAAACCAAATAAAAGAAAAATAAAAGGGGAGAAATCTGACTACTAACCAACCAGAATGAGCAGAGCACATGGAAATCTCCCAATTCCAAAGTGCTCCATCGAACTAAGGTCAAGGTGGATGACGTTAAAGCCAAAGAAGCACCACCATCTCCAAGACCTGCACTGAAAAAGAATCAAAAGAGGGTAAGAGGTGCGACAAATGTTAGGTAGCCTAAAGTTAGGCTTGGAACATGATGCAAAATTGACCCAAAATCAATGGAGTTTGGCAACCTAACATGGTTGAATATTTGTGTTCCCATGGATGTGTTCATACTAAGAAATGCACCTATAAATAGATGCATTTCTTGCCATTCCATTCTATCCCAAAAAATCTCATTGAGTTGTTCTCTCCTTTCTCTTGTATATTGCTATAATAGATTGTGAGGTATTTTTCTCCTATATTGCTAGTGTTGTTCTCTTTGAAAGATAGCGAGAGGTTGTAACCCACAGGAAAATATTATAGTGGAAATCTTTTCATCTTGCCCGTTGTTTTTACCCTAATCATTTTTAGGGGCTTTCCACGTAAACAGTGGTGTCAATTTTATTCTTCATTTTCGTTATTTTCTATTTCACGATGCCGCACCTGGGGCCAACAAGTGGTATCAGAGCCTTGTTTTAAAATCTTGTAAAATTTTGAGTATGCTCTGTGGTTGCAGCTTTGACTGATCTTCCACATCATAAAAGATTTTATTGATATTTTATTTTAGACAATTTTATTGTTGTCAGAATGGCGGCAAAGTTTGAGATTGAGAAATTCAACAGAAGCAATTTCATGTTGTGGAAAATGAAGATAAAAGCAGTTTTACGGAAAGATAGTTGTTTGGCGGCTATTGGAGATAAGCCAAAGGAGGGCATGGACGATGCAAAGTGGAATGAGATGCAAAGTAATGTTATTGCCAATCTACATATGGCTCTAGCAGATGAAGTTTTGTCAAGTATTGCTGGAAAGAAAAAATGCCAAAGATATTTGGGATACTCTGACAAACATGTGCAAGACCAAGTCACTACACAACAGGATGTTCCTAAAGAGAACGCTTTATACTCTTCGGATGGCAGAATCCTCATCGGTGACCAATCATATCAATACTTTGAATACTCTATTTGCACAGCTCACTTATTTGGGGCATAAAATGGAGAAAGTTGAACGAGCGGAGCTTCTACTTCAAAGTTTACCGGATTCATACGATCAACTTATCATCAATCTGACCAACAATATCACTAATGATATGTTAGTCTTCAATAATGTTGCGGCCACGGTTATTGAAGAAGAAAGTAGGCGCAAGAACAAGGAAGACAGGTTGGCAAGTTCGAAGCATGCAGAGGCTTTGCCGATGATGGGAGGAAGATCGACGGAGCGTGACTCCAGTGGTAGACACAAGTATGGTAGATCCAAATCCAGAAGTAAGAAGAAAATTTTTTACTACTATAAATGTGGCGGTAAAAGGCACTTCAAGAAATATTGTACAAGTAAGAAGAGTACTGAAAAAGATTCTCAAGGAAATGCCGTCAGTACCTCAGACGGTGGAGAAATACTATTCAGCGAAGTAGCAACTGTTGCGAAAGACAGATAAATATTTTATGACACATGGATAATGGATTCAGGAGCGACGTGGCTCATGACGTGTCGGAGAGAATGGTTCGATCATTATGAACTAGTCTCAAGAGGATCTGTATTCATGGGAAATGATCATGCCTTGGAAATCGCTGGGGTGGGAACCATCAAAATTAAAATGTTTGATGGTACTATTCATACCATACAGGAGGTACGACACGTAAAGGGTCTGACAAAGAATCTCTTGTCTTTGGGACAACTGGACGATATCGGGTACAAGACCCGTATCAAAAATGAGATCATGAAGATCGTGAAAGGTGCGCTTGTTGTAATGAAGGCGGAAAAGGCTTACAAGAATATGTATGTAATTCTGGGGGAAACACACAAAGAGGCAGAACTAGCTGTTGCATCGACTAGTTCGGGAGAAGACATAAAAGTGTTATGGCATAGGAAGCTCGGGCATATGTCAGAACGAGGGTTGAAAGTTCTCTAGGAACGAAAGCTGCTGTCAGGGCTTACAAAAGTGTCTCTACCCTTTTGTGAGCATTGTGTTACCAGTAAACAACATAGATTAAAGTTTGGCACATCTACTGCCAAAATCAACGGTATTCTGGAGCTAAGTCATTATGATGTTTGGCAAGCACCGGTTGTATCTCTAGGAGGAGCGAGATACTTTGTCTCGTTCATTGATGATTTCTCTAGAAGATGATGTGTGTATCCTATCAAGAAGAAATCATATGTTTTTTCAGTCTTCAAAGGTGTTCAAAGCGCAGGTGGAACTTGACTCTGAAAAGAAAATCAAGTGTCTAAGGACTGACAATGGAGGAGATATACCAGTGATGAATTTGATGCATATTGTCAACAAGGGGGCATCAAAAGGCAATTCTCTACAGCTTACACACCTCAACAGAATGGAGTGGCAGGATGGATGAACAAAACTCTGTTAGACAGAAAAGAGCTATGCTAAAGAATGCAGGTGTAGCCAAGTCATTTTGGGCAGAAGCAGTCAAGACCGCTAGTAATATTATCAATCGCTCTCCATCAGTGGCGATTGATCTGAAGACTCTGATGGATGTGTGGACTGGCAAGACGGTTTATTATTCTTGGTTACACACTTTTGGAAGTCCGGTGTATGTTATGTACAACGAACAAGAAAGATCGAAGTTGAATTCTAAATCCAGAAAGTGTATCTTCTTGGGCTATGTTGATGGTATGAAGGGCTATCGTTTGTGAGATCTCATTGCCCACAAACTTATTATCAGCAAGGATGTTATCTTCGAGGAAGATAAAGTGAAGGGGAGACAAATGCACACTGAATTCAGGTACTACTACAATTCATGTTTAAAATAAGATAGACGAAGATCAAGTTTCTTCTGAGGTATTACAGAGCAATAGGAACAAGAACTAGCTGAGTCAGAGGTTTCCTAAGTTCGGCAGTCTACTAGCGAGAGGAAATCACCGGGTTGGCTTTTAGATTATGTTACTGAAAGCAATATTGCATACTGCTTATTAAGAGAGGATGGTGAACCATCGAGTTTCCAGGAGGCTACTCGAAGTTCGGATGTCTCCCTGTGGATGGAAGCTATGCAGGAATAATTGGAAGCCTTGGACATGAATAAAACTTGGGATCTTGTTACACTGCCACGAGGACTGAAAGTTATTGGTAAAAGACGGGTCTATAAGATAGCGTGATGGCAATAACCAAGTGGGGATATTGTGCAAGACTGGTGGTGAAATGATATGCTCAGAAAGAAGGTATAGACTTCAATGCGATATTTTCTCCTGTAGTTAGGCTGACAACAATCAGAGTAGTATTGGCATTGTGTGCGGTGCTTGACCTACGTTTAGAACAACTAGATGTAAAACTGCTTTTTTTCATGGAGATCTTGAAGAAGAAATCTATATGCTACAACCAGAAGGTTTTGCTGAAATAGGCAAAGAGAACTTGGTTTGCAGGTTGAACAAATCTATGTATGGTCTCAAACAGACGCCGAGGTGTTGGTACAATAGATTTGATTCATATATCATGAGCCTTGGGTACAACAGACTTAATGCAGATCATTGTGCATACTTCAAGAGATCTGAGAATGATGATCATGTCATTTTGTTGTTGTACGTGGACGACATGTTGGTAGCAGGCACCAACAATGATCGAGTCCAAGAATTAAAGGCACAGTTGGCTAAGGAATTTGATATGAAGGACTTGGGACCAGCAAACAAGATTCTAGGGATGCAAGTTCACCGAGACAAAAGTGACATGAAGATTTGGCTTTCTCAGGAAAATTATTTGAAGAAAATCTTGCAACGCTTCAACATCCAAGATTGTAAGTTAATATCTACCCCTCTTCATGTTAACTTCAAGTTATCCCCCGAGATGTGTCCTATCAGTGAAGCAGAGAGGATGAAAATGTCTCGAGTATCATATGCATCAGCGGTGGGAAGTTTAATGTTCGCTATGATTTGTACAAGACCAGACATTGCACAAACAGTGTGAATTGACAATCAATACATGGCAAATTCTGGACGGAAGCACGATATACGTTTAAGAGGGTTCTTATGTGTACCATGATTGTTGCATTATGTTATGGAGGATCAGATTTTTCACTCATGGGCTTTGTGGATTCAGAATATGCAGAAAATTCGAGCAAATGAGAGCTTGGTTGATGGTCTGACTCGGCCGCGAGTGATAAGTTGAAGTGGTGTAGATCCTCAAGTGGCCTAGCGGTAACGTAAGCAGCAGGGTATGACAAGATTGAAAGGATGTGTGGAGATGTGTTTGATTCTCAATCAAATCTCCAAGTAGGAGAAATGTTAGGTAGCCTAAAGTTAGGCTTGGAACATGATGTAAAATTGACCCAAAATCAATGGAGTTTGGCAACCTAACATGGTTGAATATTTGTGTTCCCATGGATGTGTTCATACCAAGAAATGCACCTATAAATAGATGCATTTCTTGCCATTCCATTCTATCCCAAAAAATCACATTGAGTTGTTCTTTCATTTCTCTTGTATGATTGTGCGGTATTTTTCTCTTATATTGATAGTGTTATTCTCTTTGAAAGATAGCAAGATGTTGTAACCAACAGACAAAAATTATAGTAGAAAGATTTTTATCTTGTCTGTGGTTCCACGTAAATTGTGGTGTCCATTTGTTAGTTCCGGATTTTAAAGATGACAAAATATATCAGACCGGATCGAGAGAAATCAGACTGACCAGATCGATCGCTCAAAACAGATCAAGCTGATATGGTATATCACAAAACAGAACGGATCGATGGAAATCAGCCTGACCAGATCGAAGCTTCAGATCGATCTCAACTTCTATCAGATCAGAGCAGTCAAGGCTGAATAAGATTGGCTCTTCAATCCGAATCATTAACGGCTATTTATTGAAGCATTTAATGTTGCAATTAATGCTGAAAAAGACCAAGGACTGAAGATTACCATAAAAGGTAAGAAGACAAAGAAGAGCCTACCTGACAGTCGCCGAAAGCATGAACCAGAACGGCAAGTACCCTAAAGAAGAAGACTGTAGCTTACTCAGAGTTTAAGCAGAGTCAAGAGTTACACATTAAGGGAAATAATGTCGTTGGTACTTACAACTATAAAATGATGCAACAGAAGAGCTCAGGAAAGAGGCTGATCAATCGAAAAACGCACAAGAAAGCAAAACAGCACAAGCTTACAAGCTCAGACATTCTCGAGCTGAAAATCTTCATAAGCACAAGTATATTGTAATATTTGATCATTTAGGATCATTGTGTGCATAGACTAAAGTCTATCTTTTGTATTCTGTATTGAAATATAGAAGTGAGAAACAATTGTAACTGTCAGACAGAGTGTGTCTGAACAGATCGAGAGACTAGGAGTTTCAGTCTGGTAGTGAGGTAAATCCAGCTGAATCGGGTTTGTACAACAGGATTGTATAAATCAAAGTCTTCTAGTGGAATCCTTCCTTAATTGGAAGAAGGGGAGACGTAGAAGGATTACACCACCTTCGAACTTCCAGAAACATATTCTGTGTTTTATCATTCTGCACTCGTTCTATTATTCAAGCCATCGAGCCGTTCTTACTAATTTAAGAACAGACCGTTCCGCACTAAAATATTCGGTGGTCTGTTCTGCAAAAGAGTTGATTAAGAAACAGATTTCTTTCACTAATCCGAAAGAAATCACAAGGGATTAATTTTTAATAGGAGTGTTCATACACCCCCCCTCTAAACACTCCGGACGATCCTAACAAGTGGTATCAGAGCAGGTCGTCTTAATCAGCACAACGACACTTGAGCTGATGGCATCATTCAACAAAATTCCTATGTTCTCAAAAGAAGACTATGATCATTGGAGAATCAGAATGCAAGCTCATCTGGCAGCACAGGATGACGATATGTGGTTCGTCATCACTGATGGACCAATGAAGATTCTGAAAGTCAATACAGCAGTCTCCATTACTGGTGGTGAACCCCAAATGGTCGAGAAGGACAGATCAAGGAAAACAAGCTGACTGTTGCTCTTCAAAGATTTGAGAGCATAAAAATGAAGATTGGAGAAACTCTAAATGAGTTTGATGAAAGAGTTACTAGTATCATCAATGAACTGAATGGTCTGGGCAAGGAATACTCAAACAGAGAGATCGCTCTGAAAGTTATGAGAGCCCTCCCAAAAGAATGAGATGTTAAGACCATTGCAATGAGGGAGTCCAAAGATCTGAACAAGGTTGAACTTCATGATCTGTTCGCAGATCTTAAGGCATATGAGTTCGAACTGATCACCAGAGGTGAAGCAGAGCCATTCATCTCTCAACCAAACAAAGCGCTGGCAGCCAATCCAGACCAAACCGCCCCCACAACAGATCGATCTATCGAACAGATAAGTAATAAGGCTATGTCATTATTTATCAAGAAATTTGGTAAATTTATGTCTAAAAATAAAAGGAATTTTAAACCCTCTCATCATTATAAATCAAGAAAGGACGATGCTGTTAATGATCAGGCTTGCTACAATTGTGGTAAGATCGGACATTTCATTGCAGATTGCACCAGACCAAAGAAAGAAGAACGAAAAGAGAAGCATCGTGATGACAAGAAAAAGAAGCACTACAAAGATCGTAAAAGTCATCATGGGAAGTCCCAAAAGGTCCTAGTAGCAGAAGAAGGAAACAACAAGTGGGCTCAGACTGATTCAGATTCAGAAAGCTCCGAATATTCTTCCAGCGAAAGCGAAGATGATATTCAATGTCTAATGGCAGACGAAGATATGAGTCAAACAGACGAGGTATTCGATCTTGACTCAAATGAATTTACACGTGAAGAGCTTATGTCCGCACTACAAGACATGGCTAATGATTATAGAATCTTAGCTGAATCATTTGAGAAAACCAAAGCTAAAGCCAATGATCAAATGGATGAGCACATCAAACCAAGCTGCTCTGAGCTGGGTGAGTGCAACAATCTACAGATCGAGCTGAATAAGCTAAAAATTTCTTATGATCAGCTCCATGAAGAAAATAAGAGAATTAGCACACAAAATGCTAAGCTTTCTCATATCTTCAAAACATGGACAAAATCCAGAACATCATTGGAAGAATTGCAAGAGGTACAAAGAAATGTCGGTGATGTTACCGGCATAGGCTTTGATATCAAAGACTGCACCAAAGATGAATCTGAACTGTTGCTGGTAAAGAACAAAATCAAACAAATGACATTTGTTAAATCCAGCACAGTATATGAGACTGAAGCACCTACAATTCAAACGGGAGTCTCTTTTGTGAATCAAGGTTTGAGAAAAGGGATTGGATATGTTAACCAAGCCAAAGAAAAGGCACCAGCAAGCTTTGCGTCCTTCAGACCAAATCTAAATGTGCAAGATCTAAGGCAAGGAAGACAATACAATTACTATAATTCAAAACCAGTTCAACGAAGATATAGACTACCCTATGAGAATCAAAGGTTTCCATATCGCACACATTATCACACACAACATCGAAACAGATCAGCTCACCGCACACCAGACACACACAAGCCATTAAAGCTGATAAAGGTATGGGTTCCCAAAGGGCTAATCCGTTCTGGACCCAAGTAGGATTGGGTACCAACAATAATTATGCTTGATGACAGGTACCGAAGAAACTTGCATCAGATTGGTACTTAGACAGTGGGTGTTCTCGTCACATGACTGGAAACATCGAGCTGCTGTCTGAAGTCACAGAATGTACTGGACCCAAAATCATCTTCGGAGATAACTCAAAGGGTAAGACCGTGGGCAAGGGTAAGATTGTCCATGGTAATATTATTATCAATGATGTGCTGTTAGTTGAAAATCTATGCTATAATCTGATTAGTATAAGTCAACTATGTGATAATGGTTATGCTGTAGAATTTCACAAACACACTTGCACTGTTAAATCGTCTGACGGTATGACCATGCTTGTAGGAATCAGAAATGGAAATACATATAAGATTAACTGGAACTTTGCTCAACCTGATAATCATACCTGCTTCATCGCTAATAATGATAATAAACACTGGCTATGGCATAAACGCTTGAATCACATCAATTTTAAGACTATTTCTAGCCTGTGTAAACATGATTTAGTTATCGGTCTGCCCAAGATCAACTTTGCTAAGGATAAGATCTGTGAAGCCTGCCAAATGGGCAAACAAATCAGATCATCCTTCAAAAACTGTAAGGACCTAGTTCCTTAAGTGTGGATTAAAGGCATAATTAGAGCTAACATAAATTATCAGAGTAAAATGATCGTGTTGAGACTATGAGCTTTAAAAATTACATGCCAAGAATAAGGACTATCAATGGATTAGTTACATTCCCAATCAAATGAATGTATTCGCTATAGCTTTACACTACTCCTAGAGTAGACACTATACAAAAGTAATCCTATCCTTCATCTACCAAAAGTGTTCTTCACAAGCTCACCGCCTCAACCCGCTTTAGCCCCTTTTTCTCATGCCAACAAGGACAACCCCCAAACATGAGCAATCATGACATTCATATTCAACACAATATGAATATAAAGCGTAAATGCATAAATCACAATAAAACACTTCCTGTTTTCCCATGCATTTCAAACGCTTCCAGTTTGGTTGTCCCTGTACCATAACTCATGAGTATAATCAATAGATTATTTAATGGTCCACACATGTCATGACATAATACCATCTCATCAATACCAAATACCAGTCACCAATCCCTAGTCTGTCCATCACAATGTATTTTAATGCCCCTCGCTTATTTACATATAGGCGGCATAGAATAACCTCGCTTCAATGGACAACCCCTCGCTTCACATTGAGCGGCAAATATTCTTTCCTCGCCCTATATGATAACCACGCTCAAATGTGACATGCGGCGCTCACATCCCTCGCTTCACATTTAGCGGAAACAAACCAAATAGCGGCAAGCATTAAAATCATCAAGGGATGCCCACGACTCATGGGATGTGCACCAATAACCATCATATGCATATACAATCATCATGCATAATTCAACATGTATTTGCATCCACAATGCATAATTCCACATATACTCGCATCCACAATGCATAAATAATGAGTATATTAGATACATGTACCGTTGGGTGCCCGTACGTCTTCTACGTACCTTTCCAAAATGTAGGATGTGGTAGGACTTCAATTCCTTGGCTGTGTCGTCACCTGGGATGGTTCTACACATTCACACAAATCAATATTAGAACCCAATAATAGTCCAATACCAAAAATCCCACAAAAATATCCAAAAACACCAATTTTGGTGTCTCGCGATCGATCGCCATATAGCCCCGATCGATCGCGAGACTACTGCCTCGCCCAACAAAATCTTACAATTCGCGATCGATCGCCGAGTTTGCGCCGATCGATCGCGGCCTCGCCGATCGATCGCGCGAAACTCGCGATCCATCGCTGAAGGCTACTGCCTTCAGCCCTGCAACTCGCGATCGATCGGTGGAAGGCGCCGATCGATCGCCGAGTCCTGCACACCCGATTTTTGGGCACTATTCACCCATCTCCTTCCCCAACTCAAACAAACTCATATATTAAAACACCAACCATACCAAATCACTACAAATCTTCAATAAACATCCTCATACAACCATAAATCTAACACTCACCCAAAAATAACACCAACTCAAACAAACCCATTTCAAAACCATTTCAAACTCAAATAAAACACTACAAAATCAACAATGAGGTATCCATACCTCTTGGGGACTTCAAATCTCCCAATAAACTCCACAAAACAAGGTTTTTGGAAGGATTCTCTTCACTCCTAAGCTCAAACTCGAAAATAAGAGAGGAAGGGTTTGGGAGGTGATATTTTGGGAAAGTTAAAAGTAAGTGAAGGTATGGTGGGGGTTTTGGGGTATAAAAGTGGGTTATTTAATTAAAATTCATTCTATAATACCATGGTGTATAAAACACCCCAACATGATATTTTAAAAGCATTAATCCAAAATGCACCAAAATACCAATTAAACTCATGATTTCCAATTAATTGCTAACCATGGCAAATAAATCATGCTAATAACAATTTTCCCAACATGCACAACATGCACCCTGAAATGCTCTCCCAGGTCACTCTATCATGTGACTAAGCATTTCCATATGATAAATAAATCCAGCACATAATTAATTACTACCATAATTAATCATGTAAACACAATTAATGCCCAAATTGCAATTAATTATTTCGGGGATATCACAATACTCCCCTACTTATAAGATTTCGTCCTCGAAATCACATCCACTTACCCCAAAAAGAAACTAAACATAATCACATACCAGAGAATAGTTCCGGGTAGTGCTGCACCATATGCCGCTCCGTCTCCCACGTAGCCTCCTCGACACCCCTGCGATCCCACTGAACCTTGATCATAGGTATCACTTTGTTCCGAAGTCTACGGTCTGCTCGATCCAGAATCCTAACAGGCCGTTCCACATAAGACACATCGGATTCTAACTGAACCTCGGAAGGCTGCAACACATGAGATGGATCCGGCTCATACTTCCGCAGCATCGATACATGAAACACATCATGTATACCAGATAAAGAAGGTGGCAAAGCCAGTCAGTAAGCTAAGGCGCCAATGCGCTGCAAAATCTCGTACGGTCCAACATACCTCGGAGACAGTTTCCCGCGCATCCCAAATCGCACAACGCCTCTGAAAGGCGAGATCTTCAAAAAGACCTTATCTCCCAACTGAAATTCCAACGGTCTCCGCCGTTTATTCGCATAAGCTGCCTGTCTGTCCTGGGCTGCTTTCATTTTCTGCCTTATCATCTTTATCTTTTCTTCCATTTCCCGAATCAACTCCGGTCCTCCGACCGATTGGCGGTCCAAATCGTCCCAACACAAGGGTGATCTACATCGTCTGCCATAAAGAGCTTCGAAAGGAGCCATCTGAATGCTTGCCTGGTAGCTGTTATTATAAGAGAACTCTACCAGGGCTATCGAATCTTGCCAAGAAACATCGAACTCCAATACACAAGCCCTCAACATGTCCTCGAGCGTTTGGATAGTACGCTCGGTCTGGCCATCCGTCTGAGGATGATAAGCAGTGCTCAACCTGACTTCAGTTCCCAAGGCTGACTGAAGACCTTCCCAAAAATGAGACGTGAATCGTGGATCTCGATCCGACACTATGGAAATGGGGATCCCATGCAATCTCACCACATCTCGAATATACAACTGCGCCATCCTCAAAAAGGTGAAAGTCATGCTATAGGGGATGAAATGAGCTACCTTAGTCAATCGATCCACAATCACCCAAATAGCATCAAAACCTGAAGCACTCCTCGGCAGGTGAGTCACGAAGTCCATGGAAATGCGTTCCCACTTCCACTTCGGTATCTCCAAGCTCTTCAATTCGCCGCCAGGTCTCTGTCTCTCTGCCTTAACCTGCTGGCAGATCAAGCACCTCCTTACAAAAGCGACGACATCAAACTTCATTCTCTTCCACCAAAACTGACCACGTAGATCTTTATATATCTTCTTCCCGCCTGGGTGGATGCTAAGTCTGCTACTATGAGCTCGCTCCAAGATCCCTCTACGCAACTCCGGCGTACTCGGAACCACCCAACGGTTACCCAATCTCAAGGATCCGTCATCGGCCACTCTGAATTTCGTTGGCTGACCAAGATGTACTAAAGATAACCACCTCTGAACCTCATCATCTGACCTCTGAGCTCTCCTGATGTTCTCATAGATATCTGGCTCGGCTAACAAGGTCGATACATGCACAGGTGATGCATCTATGTCAAAATCGTAGCCTAGATGGCAATAGGACGTCATCATGGCCGACAAATGGATGACGTCCTCAGCAGAACTCCTCACTTTCCGGCTCAAGGCGTCTGCTGTCAAATTGGCCTTTTCGGGATGGTATTCAATTTCACAATCATAGTCCTTGAGTATGTCCATCCACCTTCTCTGCCTCATGTTCAGCTCCGCCTGAGTGAATAAAAACTTGAGGCTCTTGTGATCCGTGTAAATGGTAAACGACGTACCATACAAATAATGCCTCCAAATCTTCAGGGCGAAGATGATAGCCGCCAATTCCAAGTCATGGACTGGGTATCTCATCTCATGCGGCTTCAACTGCCTCGATGCATAAGCTACCACATGCTTATCTTGCATCAGTACACACCCAAGGCCCTGGAGTGATGCATCGGTATACAAAACAAGTCTGGAGTTTTCTGTAGGGATCACTAATACTGGCGCCGTGGTTAAACGGTGCTTCAACTCCTGGAAGCTCTCCTCACAAGCTTCTGACCAAAAGAAAGGTACTCCCTTCTGGGTCAACTGTGTCAACGGCTTGGCAATCTTCGAAAATCCCTCGACAAAGCGTCGATAATAACCGGCCAAACCAAGGAAGCTCCGAATCTCGGGCACAGAAGTGGGTGCAGCCCACTCCATCACAGCTTCAATCTTCCTGGGATCCACTGATATCCCGCTGCTAGATATGACATGCCCCAGAAACACTACACTGCTCAACCAAAATTCATACTTGCTGAGCTTGGCATACAACTGTTGGTCTCTGAGAATCTGGAGCACTGTCCTCAAGTGTTTCACGTGCTCTTCCTCGCTTCGGGAGTAGATGAGAATGTCGTCAATAAATACAATGACGAACTGATCAAGATACGGCTGAAACACTCTGATCATCAGACTCATAAAGACCGCTGGAGCATTCGTCACGCCGAACGGCATCACTAGGAACTCATAATGTCCATATCGAGTCCGAAATGCTGTCTTCTGCACATCTTCCTCTCTGACTCGAATCTGATGGTACCCGGATCTCAAATCAATCTTGCTATATAATCTGGTACCTTGCAACTGATCAAACAAGTCATCAATCCTTGGGAGAGGATACTTGTTCTTCACTGTAGCCTTATTCAATTGCCGGTAATCGATGCACAACCTCATCGAACCATCCTTCTTCTTTACAAAAAGAACCGGTGCGCCCCATGGCGATACGCTCGGCGTATATATCCTTTGTCAAGGAGCTCCTGCAACTACTCCTTCAACTCTCTCAACTCTGTCGGTGCCATCCTGTAAGGTGCACGAGAGATAGCGGATGTCCCCGGTAACAACTCGATCCCAAACTCAACTTCTCTAGCCGGTGGGAAACCTGGGATCTCTTCTGGGAATACATCAGCAAATTCTGCCACCACTGGTACATCCTCGACTCTCAATTCTTTATTCTTCCCAGACGTGTCCACGGCATAGATGAGATAGCCCGTGTGACCACGTTCCAACAACTGAGACATCTTGATTGCCGAAATCAACGGGACCTTCGCACGAGAACCGTTGCCATAAAAAGTCCACTGAATTCCCGAATCAGGTCTGAACCTCACTGTTCTCTGCCGGCAATCTACCACTGCCTGATACCTGTTCAGAATGTCAATACCCAAGATGCAGTCGAAGTCTGACATGCCCAACACAATCAAGTCTGCCTTCAACTCGTTGCCCTCAAAATAAATGAGGCAATCTGCCATAAGCTGATCGGCAACGACATTTCTTCCAGTGGGTGTCGAGACCATGAGAGGCGTGGGTAAAGAAGACGTGGGCATATGGTGTCTCTCCACAAAGCCCACAGATACAAAAGAGTGGGAGGCACCTGTATCTATCAAAATAAAAGCAGGGTACGTAAATAAATGACACGTACCGGCGATCACCTCCTCCGGGGCTGCCTGAGCCTGCTCTCTGGTCAGTGCATACACTTGTCCCTGGGACGGCCCCACTGTCTGACCTCCCGATGGTCGAGGCACAAACTGCTGACTCTGGTGTACTGTCCTGTCATCAAATCTCGGCCTGTTGCCCTGGAACTCTGACTGTCCTCCCCGGGTGGGGCAATACCGAGAGATGTGGCCCATCTTGCCACAGCTATAACAGGCAGGGCACTTACTCGAAGAATGTGGCCCTCCACAATTGTCGCACCTTGGCTCTCCCGGCCTATTTCCTAGCGTATGCCCTCGGTTGGCTGACCAATTGTTCTTTTTGCCCTCTTGCTTCTGCCCAAAGAATTTCTTCCCACTGAACCGTGAAGATGAAGAGGCACCACGAGGTTTAAATGGCTCTCCTCGGGGCCTCAAGCTATCAGTAGCTTGCCTCTGTTGTGATGCTTGTGGGGGTGCGGCACTAGGATAGGCTCCAACTCCAATCTCCGCAAGCTCTGCTCCTGTGAGAGCATCATCAAAAGAAGTGGGGTTATTGGTGATAACCCGGTCGAAGAGCTCCGGTCGTAATCCCTTCATAAAGTTTCTCATCTTGGCGTGTCCATTGGTGGCAATGTGTGGAACGCACCTCAGCAACGAGGAATAATGCATGGCATAGTCTGACACTGTCATGTTCCCTTGTTTCAAACTTGCAAACTCATCTTCTTTCGTCTGTCTCGCCGCCGCAGAGAAGTACCGGTTCAGAAACCGGGTTCTGAAGAGTGTCCAATCAATCACAGCACCCTGTGCTCTTAGTTCCATTACCGTGCTCCTCCACCACATTTAAGGTTTCTTTGCCAACTGGAACTCCGCCAGCCTCAGCCATGCTGTAACAGCACAAGGAGCCGATACAAATATCTGTTCAAGCCTTTCTAACCACTCCTCAGCCTCCTCTCCTGATTCTGTTCCCTCAAACCGGGGCGGGTGGTAAGACAGAAACTGAGTCAGACTGATCTCACCAGGCAGTAACAACTGAGCCACTGGTTCCACGCCTACAGCTGGTGGAGGTAGAGGGTTTGCCTGACCAATACTAGCGTTCACGCTCCCAACATCACCGACCTCTTCATTAAGGTTCCCCGCATTCATAGCAGCCATGCTGTGACACAAAGGTTAACAACAATTCCAAAACAAATATATATGTTATGCCGTTAGATAACATGGATGATAATAAGCATGTTAGTATAACAAGATATACATCAATATGCACCACATGCATAAACATGCTTCAAATGTAAGCACCTAGCCAATCATGCTAAGGCTACCCTTCACTCGTTCCCGGGTTCTCTAGCCACTGCTCTGATACCACTAATGTAAGGACCCTAGTTCCTTAAGTGCGGATTAAAGGCATAATTAGAGCTAACATAAATTATCAGAGTAAAATGATCGTGTTGAGACTATGAGCTTTAAGAATTACATGCCAAAAATAAGGACTATCAATGGATTAGTTACATTCCCAATCAAATGAATGTATTCGCTATAGCTTTATACTACTCCTAGAGTAGACACTATACAAAAGTAATCATGTCCTTCATCTACCAAAAGTGTTCTTCACAAGCTCACCGCCTCAACCCGCTTTAGCCCATTTTTCTCATGCCAAAAGTACCTACAAGGACAACCCCCAAACATGAGCAATCATGACATTCATATTCAACACAATATGAATATAAAGCGTAAATGCATAAATCACAATAAAACACTTCCTGTTTTCCCATGCATTTCAAACGCTTCCAGTTTGGTTGTCCCTGTACCATAACTCATGAGTATAATCAATAGATTATTTAATGGTCCACACATGTCATGACATAATACCATCTCATCAATACCAAATACCAGTCACCAATCCCTAGTCTGTCCATCACAATGTATTTTAATGCCCCTCGCTTATTTACATATAGGCGGCATAGAATAACCTCGCTTCAATGGACATGCGGCGCTCCCACCCCTCGCTTCACATTGAGCAGCAAATATTCTTTCCTCGCCCTATATGATAACCACACTCAAATGTGACATGCGGCGCTCCCACCCCTCGCTTCACATTTAGCGGAAACAAACCAAATAGCGGCAAGCATTAAAATCATCAAGGGATGACCACGACTCATGGGATGTGCGCCAATAACCATCATATGCATATACAATCATCATGCATAATTCAACATGTATTTGCATCCACAATGCATAATTCCACATATACTCGCATCCACAATGCATAAATAATGAGTATATTAGATACATGTACCGTTGGGTGCCCGTACGTCTTCTACGTACCTTTCCAAAATGTAGGATGTGGTAGGACTTCAATTCCTTGGCTGTGTCGCCACCTGGGATGGTTCTACACATTCACACAAATCAATATTAGAACCCAATAATAGTCCAATACCAAAAATCCCACAAAAATATCCAAAAACACCAATTTTGGTGTCTCGCGATCGATCGCCATATAGCCCCGATCGATCGCGATACTACACTACCTCGCCCAACAAAATCTTACAATTCGCGATCGATCGCTGAGTTTGCGCCGATCGATCGCGGCCTCGTCGATCGATCGCGCCAAACTCGCGATCGATCACTGAAGGCTACTGCCTTCAGCCCTGCAACTCGCGATCGATCGGTGGAAGGCGCCGATCGATCGCCGAGTCCTGCACACCCGATTTTCGGGCACTATTCACCCATCTCCTTCCCCAACTCAAACAAACTCATATATTAAAACACCAACCATACCAAATCACTACAAATCTTCAATAAACATCCTCATACAACCATAAATCTAACACTCACCCAAAAATAACACCAACTCAAACAAACCCATTTCAAAACCATTTCAAACTCAAATAAAACACTACAAAATCAACAATGAGGTATCCATACCTCTTGGGGACTTCAAATCTCCCAATAAACTCCACAAATCAAGGTTTTTGGAAGTATTCTCTTCACTCCTAAGCTCAAACTCGAAAATAAGAGAGGAAGGGTTTGGGAGGTGATATTTTGGGAAAGTTAAAAGTAAGAGTGAAGGTATGGTGGGGGTTTTGGGGTATAAAAGTGGGTTATTTAATTAAAATGCATTCTATAATACCATGGTGTATAAAACACCCCAACATGATATTTTAAAAGCATTAATCCAAAATGCACCAAAATACCAATTAAACTCATGATTTCCAATTAATTGCTAACCATGGCAAATAAATCATGCTAATAACAATTTTCCCAACATGCACAACATGCACCCTGAAATGCTCTCCCGGGTCACTCTATCATGTGACTAAGCATTTCCATATGATAAATAAATCCAGCACATAATTAATTACTACCATAATTAATCATGTAAACACAATTAATGCTCAAATTGCAATTAATTATTTCGGGGATATCACAAAAACAAGAATGCCAAAATCCTCATCACGCTGCTTAGAACTATTGCATATGGACTTGTTTGGTCCTATACCAATCACAAGTTTAGGGGGAATGCGGTACACTCTTGTTGTTATTGATGATTACTCACGTTTTACTTGGACTATATTTTTTAGTAGTAAAGATCAGACCGATCCGAAATTGATCAAGCTGCTGAAACGCACTCAGAATGAGAAATCATCAAGCATAGACAGGATTCGAAGTGACAAAGGAACTGAGTTTTCAAATCATAATCTTGAATCCTTTCTAGAAGATCAAGGAATTAAGCATGAATTTTCAGCCGCCCGAACCCCCCAACAAAATGGAGTTGCAGAACGAAGAAACAGAACGCTTAAAGAGGCAGCAAGGACAATGCTTGCTGACTCTGGCATTTCGCAAAAGTTCTGGGCAGAAGCTGTAAATACTGCGTGCTACACTCAAAATCGGTCTATGATTAACAAGAAGTTGAATCTTACTCCATATGAAATATGGACTGGTAACAGACCGTCTATCTCTCACCTTCATGTATTTGGTTGCAAATGCTTCGTTCACAATAATGCAAGGAATCAATTCAAAATCAGATGAAAAATATCCATCTCGAAGCTAACAGTGATGATGAGATTGTAGATAACAAGTCAAGAGACAGTCCACCGGAACCTGAAGTACCAGACAGACCAGATCATGGCAATGAAGCTCCTTCAGATCGAGCCGATCCGAATGTTCCTCACTCTAATGTTAAATCAGATGCTGATAATGCCATTGCTACTCATCCGTCTGGACCGGACAATCCAGAATCAAGTTATCGATGGACAAAGAGGCATCCACCAAATCTAGTTATTGGAAGTCCTTCTGCACCGATTAGAACTAGAGGACAGATGATGGATGAATTCACTCATGCTGCTTTCATATCAAATCTGGAACCTAAAAAGATTGATGAAGCTTTGACTGATTTCAACTGGATTAAAGCCATGCAAGAAGTCAATTTGAACAAAATCAAGTTTGGAGTCTAACCCCCAGGCCAAGCGATCTGCCTGTTATTGGAACCAGATGGGTGTTCAGAAACAAGCTAGACGCAGATGGAGCTGTGGTTAGAAACAAAGCCAGACTGGTGGCACAAGGATTCCGACAAGAAGAAGGAATTGACTTCGATGAATCTTTTGCACCAGTCGCCATACTTGAAGCAATCCGAATATTTCTTGCTTATGCTGCTTTTATAGACTTCAAGGTATATCAAATGGACGTTAAGAGTGCCTTTCTTAATGGTAAGCTTCAGGAGGAAGTCTACATTGAGCAACCTCCTGGATTTCAGAACCACTCATTTCCAAATAATGTATATCTACTGAATAAAGCAGTATATGGTCTGAAACAAGCCCCAAGAGTCTGGTATGATACTCTGTCTCAATTTCTGCTGAACCATGATTTTCAGATCAGCTCAGTAGATAAAACTCTATTTAAATTTATTAAGGGGGAACATACTTTGTTAGTTCAAATTTATGTTGACGATATCATTTTTGGGTCAACTAACCCCAAATTATGCAAGAAATTCTCTAAGTTAATGCAGAGACAGTTTGAGATGAGTATGATGGGAGAACTTTCATTCTTTCTGGGTCTCCAAGTCAAACAGCTCAGCAATGACATTTTCATAAATCAAACCAAGTATACCAAAGAGCTACTCAAGAGATTCGGAATGAAACATGTTCAACTGCATCAACTCCAATGAGTCCTACAATCAAGTTAGATAAAGACGAAGGGGGAACAACAGTTGACGTATCTATGTATCGCTGACTGATCGGATCGCTCTTGTATCTTACAGCGAGCCGGCCTGATATTATGTTCTCAGTCTGTATGTGCGCTAGATTTCAATCAGAACCAAAGCAATCACACTTTATTGCTGCTAAGCGTGTTCTGAAATACTTGAAAGGATCTCAGAACGTTGGTCTTTGGTATTCCAAAGACTCAAATTTCAGCTTAATCGGATATTCAGACGCTGACTATGCTGGCTGTAAGATTGATCGCAAAAGCACCAGTGGAACATGTCAATTCTTAGGTGAAAGATTGATCTCTTGGTTTAGCAAGAAGCAGACATCTATTGCCACATCTACAGCTGAAGCAGAATATCTTGCCGCTGGAAGCTGTTGCGCTCAAATGCTCTGGATTCAACACCAGCTCAAAGACTATGGCATTCAAGCTGTTGAATCTCCGATATTTTGTGACAACACAAGTGCAATCACTATAACGTATAATCCAGTTTTGCACTCTCGAACAAAGCATATTGATATCAGACATCATTTTATTCGAGATCATGTTGGCAAAAAGGAAATTCGGATCGAGCATATTTCAACAGAACAGCAAGCAGCAGATATCTTCACCAAACCACTTCCTGAGGCTAAGTTTAATTTCTTTCGTCAAATTCTTGGTTTAATAGACTTATCTTGATGTTTTAGAAGTATCTTTCTTTTAGTTATTTTTTTAAAGATTGTATGCTGGCACAGATCGATAATACAATGACCAGAACGACACAGACCGGTCCGAACTTTCAGACCGATCTATGTCAAATCCGATGTTATCCCATGATCTGTCTGGTCAACAAATCTTTAAATAAAATAATTGTTTAAAATAGCCCGGACTGATCGCAAAGTTTAACCGCCTTATCTCTCTTTCATCCTGTCCGTTTATTTTGAATGTTTTTAATGATCAGTCATCAAGATAAAGACACGTGTCTTCTCTCTCTTATTTAGCGGGCTGAACATTTCATTTTCATTCACTTTTTACAATTTACCGCTGTCTGCTCTCTAACTCTTTCATATTTTTTTTAAAAACTCTTATCATTTTTCATTGCTACTATCACTCACAACTCTCTCTCCGTTGAGTTCGATGATATCTACAGGGCTGAAAATCCAGAAATGGTCTCTATTTTCAAAATTTTGGAATCATCTGGATTAAGGAATTTTCTGGAGTGTGGCACGGTGGTTTACGAGTCGGAGATTTGCGAACTGTTCGCCAATGCTGTATCACAGAAGACATTCATCTCCACCACCGTAAAGGGCAAATCGTTTGAAATCTCTCCGTCAACGCTGGCAAAGACCTTTGGTCTTCCCAACTCCGGACTGACTGAGTTTGGCCAGATTCCTCAAGCTTCCCTCACGAATCTTCAGGGGAAGGTATCCATCTTTGGCCACCGCCTGCAGCCTTCATTCAAGAAGAAGGAAATGTTCTTTCATTTCCAGGTGTTATGCGAGATTGTTGGCAAGCCATTATTGGACAAAGCCGGAAGCTATGATACTGTTACTGCTGAGAAGTTCCGGGCCATGGCTGCTATTCACTCAGGGCAGAAGATGAATTGGTCTACAATATTATTTGGAGTTCTGCTTGAGACAGTCATCGCTTCCAAGCAGGCCGTCTGTTTTGCTGTGCCCTTAAGCAAACTACTGGAGACGCTGGACATCGAGCTGGGGAAGCCGTCTGCCCTCAGTCCATTTAAAATTCTCAACTCCAAGGGACTGGCTCTCCTAAAGTCCAAGAGTGCTCCACCCACTTCTACCGATCTGGTGGCCGTCAAGATTGAGAAAGGAGAAGAACCGGCTGCTGCTCGAAGACCTCGAGTTAAGTGCAAATTGACCATTCAGACTGACTCCGAGGAAACTCAGTCTGCCCCTTCATCTCCAGCCAAGCCCCCTCCCAAAAAGCCAAGAACCCAGATCACCAAGCCACACAAAACCCTACCTCTCAAAACCCTACCCATATTGCCTCCCACAAAAGCCACCCCTGCACCCCAACCTACAACCCAACCTTCAACAGTTTCAACCACTGCACCCAAAGTAACCATCCGAGTCCCCTCTGCCATTCCCGTGGTCAAAGAGATTGTTATCACTGAATTGGGAGACTACACCCAATCAGGGATCAAATCTCCATCTTTCACCGGCATGGGCAAAGCCATTCTCACTGAACCCCTCTCCTCCAAACCCAAATCTGCGGCGCAAACAGCCATTGACATCGCTATGGAGGATGTTGAAGAAAAGGTCCAGGCGTTCATTGTGGTCTTTGATGAATATGTCGAGTACAGAACGATCAACCACATTGATATGTTCTTCGGCAAGCTGAGAAGACTGCAGAAAATGGAAGAAGAAGTCATTAAGGGGACAGAGACGGATGATGTGAGAGTCGCGGTGCTTTGCAAAGATCTCTTTCAGGCCAACCAGAGATTCAGACTGGCGAATTTGCTCTTGGCCGCTAAGAAAGCAAATTTCGATCCGAGAACTCCAACTGCCAAAGATGATGGTGCTGTTATTGCTCAACTGGAAATGGATATTCATGCTCTTCACTTAGCTATCCGATTTCAACGACAGAAGCTCAGCATATCCACTCCAGTACCCAGCCCGGATCATCCAACTGCGAGCAAGACTCTGGCAGAACCTTTCATAGAGACTGTTCCCTCTGGAGCAGCGGACCAGACAGCAGATCGAATAGCGGACCAGACATCAGATCGAATAGCGGATCAGACAACGGAGCAGCCAATGACTAATGCTCTGTCTGCTATAGAAGATGAACCCTTGAATGTTTTGTTGGACTCCCCAACAACGTCTATTCCTCTGGGATCATCAGTCTCCCATGTTCAACTTAGTCCAACCGCCGCACTTACAACAGTTGTCTCACCAGAGTTCGTCGATCCGGATTTGGTGGTGTCCAACGTTGTTGCAGCTTTACAGGTTGAGGAGCCTTCGAAACCTAGCACTCATCCAGAACAATCTGCTGAAGATATGGCGTTCTTAGAAGATTTTTCTTCGGACTTGGTCACCCTGATCCAGTCCGAAACACGTCAAGCTGCCTTATCTTCACTTATACCGATTACTGAAGAAGCTGATCACACCCTGTCGTCATCAGATCACTCTCCAAGCCAGTTATCTGATGCAGCTCCATCCTTGGCAATGTCCCTTCAGCACCTCTCTGATAACTGTCTATCTCTCTCTCAACGAGTCATAGAGGTTCATCAAAGTCAGCGGACCACAGTCTTGGATTTTGATTCATTTAAAGAGAAGATGACAGCCAGTATTAGCAGCATTCAGCGAGGAGTGAATGATTTGTTCTCTCAGCAAGCTACCTATAAAAACAGCCTGAGAAAAGAGCAGATCGAGCTGGCCACTGAAGTAGAGCATCCGTAGCCAATTCCCTTCGTGCTCAAGACACTCGTCTTGACACTATCAGCGCTCAGCTAGCACAGGTTGTCGATTTTCTTCAAGAGATTGATGCTGACAAAAAGGGGGAAAAGAGAAAAGACTTCAAGCCGCATCAGTCTCAGTCTTCAAGAAAGTAGAAGCTTCGTTGCTTAAATCAGACTGTCTGTATATAAGATTTTTGTGATCAATAAAAATCTTTCTTTGTTAAGTCCTTGTTCATTTATTTTGAACTAAAAACGGCTTAATCGATCCGAACTCTAACTTAATAATGTTCATTTATTTTGAACAAGAAGAAGTAATCGATCCGAGAGTATACGCTTCAGAGTTCTTAAAAGACTGGATAAAAAGATTTAGAAGCTAGGTTTTGTCATCATCAAAAAGGGGGAATTTGTTAGTTCCAAATTTTAAAGATGACAAAATATATCAGACCGGATCGAGAGAAATCAGACTGACCAGATCGATCGCTCAAAACAGATCAAGCTGATGTGGTATATCGCAAAACAGAACGGATCGATGGAAATCAGCCTGACCAGATCGAAGCTTCAGATCGATCTCAACTTCTATCAGATCAGAGCAGTCAAGGCTGAATAAGATTGGCTCTTCAGTCTGAATCATTAACGGCTATTTATTGAAGCATTTAATGTTGCAATTAATGCTGAAAAAGACCAAGGACTGAAGATTACCATAAAAGGTAAGAAGACAAAGAAGAGCCTACCTGCCAGTCGCCGAAAGCATGAACCAGAACGGCAAGTACCCTAAAGAAGAAGACTGTAGCTTACTCAGAGTTTAAGCAGAGTCAATAGTTGCACATTAAGGGAAATAATGTCGTTGGTACTTACAACTATAAAAGGATGCAACAGAAGAGCTCAAGAAAGAGGCTGATCAATCGAAAAACGCACAAGAAAGCAAAACAGCACAAGCTTACAAGCTCGGACATTCTCAAGCTGAAAATCTTCATAAGCACAAGTATATTGTAATATTTGATCATTTAGGATCATTGTGTGCATAGACTAAAGTCTATCTTTTGTATTCTGTATTGAAATATAGAAGTGAGAAACAATTGTAACTGTCAGACAGAGTGTGTCTGAACAGATCGAGAGACTAGGAGTTTCAGTCTGGTAGTGAGGTAAATCCAGCTGAATCGGGTTTGTACAACAGGATTGTATAAATCAAAGTCTTCTAGTGGAATCCTTCCTTAATTGGAAGAAGGGGAGACGTAGAAGGATTACACCACCTTCGAACTTCCAGAAACATATTCTGTGTTTTATCATTCTACACTCGTTCTATTATTCAAGCCATCGAGCCGTTCTTACTAATTTAAGAACAGACCGTTCCGCACTAAAATATTCAGTGGTCTGTTCTGCAAAAGAGTTGATTAAGAAACAGATTTCTTTCACTAATCCGAAAGAAATCACAAGGGATTAATTTTTAATGGGAGTGTTCATTCACCACCCTCTAAACACTCCGGACCGATCCTAACAATTTTATTCTTCAATTTCACTATTTTCTATCTCATGATGGCGTACTTGAGGCCAACAACAAACGCTAGAGAAGTGCGACAAGCGCCGGAGAAGGGCAAAATTCGCCAGAAAAGATGATGCTAAATGCACCAAGAACACCCTAAAATACGTCGACAGAAAAAAAGCATATAGCCTCTCTTATTTCTAATTACAAGGTTTTTTAAGTATTACAAACAATATAATATAAAATATTTTATTTGTTTGAAAAGTAGCCTCTTCTATTAATTTAATAAAAAATGTTAAAAGTTTTGTAAGAGGCACGAAATTTCATGCTTATGAAGATTCGTGATTGTTGTTCGCGTTTCTTTACGAAGATTTGTTTGCTGATGTCTTTAAAAGTAGTGTTTTTAGGGCATCATTATCATTCATTTGGAATTTTTTTTTTTTAAAAAAAATTTCTATTTGGATGATGGATGTTGCTCCTGAGGGCAGCGTCCTTAAAAACAGCAACAAAGTTTCTCTTTAAGAAATGTGATTTGGGGATAACGAATCACGGTAGAAAGATAAACTCTTTTCTCTTTACCTTATTTTTAATCTTTTAGTATTTTTATAATATTTTTAATTTATGTGATATTTTCTTAAATGGCTTCCAACAACGTACTACAATCAATTTTGTCTTTAACTTAAATTATTTTATCAAATTAGTCTTTTAATTGTGTTAAGTTACAAATATAACTTTTAAACCCTATTTCATTCTTCCATCATCAATTTCTCATTAAATTATCTCAAACTCCTATAAATTCTCTCAATTTTTTCTCTTTTTTCTAGTTATTATATCTTATTTATTCATATTCTTATTTTTTTTTCAAATTATTTTATTTTCATGAAAAATCATGGAAAAAAAACGAGTAGATGGAGTGTGCTAGGTATGTATGTGATTCGAATTTTGATATACATGAGTTCAGAGGATTCATCATTAGTTTGATGATGTATAATAAATTCAAGATTTCGTTTACTGTTAACAAATTGTTATAATTCTCGAGAATATACAATGGGTATATTGACTAAATAATAGCTACTTAAAATATGTAATATACTAATAATAATAGTAACAATAATAATTATATATATAATCAATCTCTAGTTTAATATGCTAAAATATCTTAATTTATACATATTAAAATTTAAATACAAATAGACTAAGAAGATATAACAATTATTTACATAAATATATAAAACTAAAAATAACAATAATTAAGAAATCTTGAGAATAACATTAATTAAGAAAAATCATGAGTACAAAAATCTAATTTATATAAATAAAATCAGATAAAAATATATATGATGTCATATGACATATTGATTTTCTCGGGTAAAATCCATTTATGAAGATACAAACCCTAAAAACGCCGAGCAGAAGTTAGACCGAAGAGATGGTTACCGAACACAGGTTACTGATCAACATATTATCAAGCATCCTTTGCCCTCTTCGGGATTTTGGTCAAAGTGTAGCGGAAGACCCGGTCATAATTAAAACTAATTAACCGGCTGGGATTGAACGTGCATTAATGGGGCGGATTTCTCGGACACGCTTGGCTCCCATCAAGCCACGATCAAAGGACATCATGTTGCTGGTTTTCCGCGAGTTAGTTACTGAGGGCAGTCCTATAAATACCCTTAGTTAACCTCAAAGTAGTGGTTGGATTCTTTTAGGCAAAAAGACTCCGAAGAGGGCAAACTCATATCTGTTCGGTCCTTTTTGTTATTTCTCTAAACGTATTTGTGTAAATCATTGAGCGATTATTTTGTGAGTCTAGAAAATCTTGTAAATCATCAATATTTATAGTGAAGTTTTATACTGGACTAGGTCCCGTGGTTTTTCTCTCAATTTGAGGGTTTTCCACGTAAAAAATCTTGGTGTGTTTATCGTTATTTTGCATTAACACGTTATTTTACCTTATAGCCAAAATCTCGAATCACATCATTGGCGCCGTCCGTGGGAAATTTAGGGCAAAGACGTTGAAGTAGGACGAGTTTTCTAACAAAAGATAAATCAAAAGGCAAGATGGCCAGAGGTAAATGTAGGGGGCAAGCTTCCAGGGGAAATGGATCCAATTGTCATCCATACTCGCTCGATGAACCCGGAGAAGGGCCAGAAGATGAGGGATCATCTCAACATGTTCCTCGGTCATTTCCCTCTGGGGGAATGCCCATGGAGCATTTGACAGAAATGATAACTAAAACTGTCGGAGAGATCATGAGACAGTTTATGGCCCCTCCCCAGAAACAAGAAACTGTGCAAGAAGAAGAAGGGGAAGAGTTGGCCTCCGAACAGGAGCCTGAAAAGGAGCCTGAAAAAGAACCTGAAGAAGTTAGAAATATTCCTAATCATTTGAATGATGAAACTGATAAAGCTTTAAATCGCCAAATGGAAGAGCTGAAAAGTGAGATGCAGCAGATGCGTAATAAGATGGAAGGACGTCTATATCCTCCGCAGAGGAGTACTCCATTTGCTTCCCATGTGGTTGACGATCCCTTGCCCCCAAACTTTAGGACTCTGAATGTGGGAAACTATGATGGTGGTACAGATCCCGAAGAATATCTGTCTCGATTTGAAAACGCTTCGCTTCTTCATCAACTCACGGATGGAGTGAAATGTCGGGTTTTCCTGACTACATTATCGGGTGCAGCGCAAGCATGGTTTAATCAGTTGCCATCAAGAATCATAGACTCTTTCCCGAAGTTTAGTTCTCTATTTTTGCATCAGTTTGCAAGCAGCCGGAGTTGCAAGAGAACAGCTCTTAGCCTGTTCGGGATTAAGCAAGCGGAGAAGGAATCTCTTCGAGATTTTCTGAAAAGATTTAGTCATGCATGTCTTGATATTCCACATGTCACCTCTGAAATACTCATCAGCGCGTTCACTCAAGGATTAAAAGAAGGAGACTTATTCCGATCTTTGGCGAAAAAGCCACCTTCTGATTATGATGAACTGTTGGGAAGAGCTTCCAAGTACATTAATTTGGAAGAAGCCCAAAGGATGAAGCAAAGAAGAGATGGTAAAATTGGGGAGGAAGTGAACAGAAAGAATAAACCAGTGGAGCCAATCAAAAGAAGTTTTGACCAGTATCTACCGATGAGACCTCATCGGGAGGTAGCCATGAACCAAAGTATGCCGAAGAGGGGGCGGGGTGGACCTCATAGGGGGGGACCTTTCCGAGGAGGAATGATCCGAGGAGGGTCCTTCCGAGGAAGAGGATATCGAGGAGGAGGTTTTCGGGGTGGAAGATCTAATGAGTCTGATGGAGGGCGGGGATTTAACGAGGAGTTCAAAGACAATAATTTCACTCCTAAAATTAACATAAATCCCGGAAGAGGAGCACCTCAGCCAGTCCCTTGGTCAGTTCGGGGAGAAAGAGTAGTGGGAGAAGAGGAAACCTTGAACAATGTCCCGAATCGGGGAACTATACACATGATATCCGGAGGAATGTCGGGTGGAGATTCGAACAGAGCAAGAAGGAATCACGCCCGGAAGCTTCAAGTGCTATCTATTGACCCCAATCATGTACATGAGGGTCCGTCCATATCTTTTGGGCCTGCAGATCTGCAAGGAGTCCATTTTCCTCATGATGATGCGTTGGTTCTCTGCTACAGTGGCTAATTATAATGTGCAGAGGATTTTTGTGGACACAGGAAGTTTGGCGGACGTACTTTTTCTTAGTACGTTAAACCAAATGGACTTGGGA
Source organism: Haberlea rhodopensis (assembly GCA_907163345.1). Taxonomy (NCBI): domain Eukaryota; kingdom Viridiplantae; phylum Streptophyta; class Magnoliopsida; order Lamiales; family Gesneriaceae; genus Haberlea; species Haberlea rhodopensis. The sequence goes on from CAJQUN010000041.1 coordinate 2,906,114, forward strand.
AGCTTACCTATATTGAAAGTGAATACGTCCTTGCACGGATTTGCAGGGGAAGTCATAAATCCGATAGGGCAGGTATCTCTACCAGTTACACTTGGTGAAGAATCAAGGATCAAAACAAAGATGATAAATTTCCTCATTGTGGATGCACCATCTTCTTACAATGTAATATTGGGAAGACCAGCCCTAGCTGCTTTCAAAGCCGTTGCCTCCACCTATCATCTAACCATGAAATTTCCAGTAGGAGAAGAGGTGGGGCAAGTAAGAGGTGATCAAAGCTCATCACGGAAGTGTTATGTGCAAGAGTTAAGGCAAGAAAGAGAGCAGAATAACGAAGGAAGAGAACGAGGGGGAAGTGAAAAGAGGAAGCGGGGCGAGGAGGAACGAGTAACGCCCGAAGAGGAGTTCCTCAACATCGAGATGGGTCACCCTACTCGAATTACTAGGGTAGGGTCCCAACTTGATCCAGAATTGCGGGAGAAAGTGGTTAATTGTTTAAATCAACACGTGGATGTATTTGCATGGAGTACATCTGATTTAGTGGGAGTAAGACCTGAGCTTGCCGAGCACCGCCTCAACGTAGACCCCAATGTTCGGGCGATCGGTTTCCCTACATGGCTCTCGAATGTAGTTTTGGTGCCCAAAGCCGGTGATAAGTGGAGAATGTGTGTGGATTTTAGGGATGTGAATAAAGCATGTCCCAAAGATTGTTATCCCCTGCCCAGGATCGATCAGCTTGTAGATTCTACTGCTGGACATGAATTGTTATGTCTTATGGATGCTTATCAAGGATATCATCAGATCCCTTTGGCACAGGAGGATCAATCAAAAGTAAGTTTTGTAACAGCAGGAGGAACCTTTTGTTATGTGGTAATGCCCTCCGGATTGAAAAATGCGGGGGCCACTTATCAAAGGTTGATGGACAAAATGTTCAAAGAACAAATTGGTCGGAATGTGGAAGTGTATGTGGATGATGTCCTGATCAAGAGCCGAAAAGCCGAGGACTTGGTCAAAGATATGGAAGAAGTCTTCAATACTTTAAGAAAATTTGGCATGAAGTTGAATCCCGCAAAATGCACTTTCGGGATTCGTAGTGGCAAATTTCTAGGGTACATGGTCACGGAAAGGGGTGTTGAAGCTAACCCGGAGAAAATCCGGGCCATACGAGAAATGAACCCCCCGAGAACACTAAATGAAGTGCAAAGATTAGCAGGAAGAATAGCGGCACTGAGCCGATTTATATCCCGATCAGCTGATCGGAGTCTGCATTTCTTCAAAGCATTAAGGCAGGGAGTCAAGTTCGAGTGGAATGACCAATGCCAAAAGGCCTTCGAGGATCTGAAAGATTATTTGGCTCAGTTACCGTTGATAAACAAGCCTGATCCTAAGGAAACGCTTCTCGTTTATTTATCGGTGGCCAAAGAAGTAATCAGTTCCGTGTTAATCAGAGAAAGGTCAGGACAACAGCAGCCCGTATATTATGTCAGCCGAGCCCTACAAGGAGCCGAGCAACGATACCCTGAAATAGAAAAGTTGGCATTAGCTCTAGTCACCACAGCGAGAAGACTTCGACCATACTTCCTGTCTCATCCTATCATGGTAATAACAAACACTCCTTTGGGTAGACTTTTATCCAAATCTGAAATATCAGGGAGGATGGTAAAATGGGCCACAGAGCTGAGTGAGTTTGATATTTCTTATCAACCCCGAACTACAATCAAAGCTCAAGCTCTGTCGGATTTTCTAGTGGAAGTCACTCATACCCCGGAGGAAAAAGAGTGGAGTTTGTTTGTAGATGGATCATCTACTCGATTGGGAAGTGGAGCAGGTGTCATACTCATTAGTCCTGAAGGGGAAGAAATCAGGGTTGCCGTCCAGTTTGGATTTCTTTCCTCAAACAATGAAGCTGAATTTGAAGCTATCATTTCAGGCCTCCAAATAGCATTGGACACTGGAGCCAGGAGGATAAAAGCTTTTATGGATTCAATGCTGGTCGTTCATCAAGTGAAGGGGGTATATAAGGTGAAAGAAGAGAAGCTTAGAAAGTATGTGGAAAAGGTGCGGGCGATGATAGCTCAATTTCAAGAGGTTGAATTAATGCAAATACCAAGGGAGGAGAATACTCGTGCCGATGAATTAGCAAAATTGGCTAGTTCAGCACACGAATGGAAGAACAGGAATGTGCTCGTGCAAGAGCTTTTGATTTCTCATATATCCGTCAATAGCATCATGAGTGTGGAGCCATATATTATATCCGATTGGCGAGAGCATTTCATTAAATTCTTGAAGACAAAGGTTATGCCTCCTGACCCAAAGGAAGCTGCTAAAGTTAAAAGAATGGGGAACCGATTTGTGTTGATAGAAGGCAAGTTGTTCAAGAAAGGATTCTCAAGTCCTTTTTTACAATGTGCCTCGAGGCAAGAAGGGGAGCATTTATTAAAGGAGATTCATGAAGGATGTTGCGGAAATCATGTAGGGACTAACATGTTGTATCAGAAATCTATCCAAGCTGGGTACTATTGGCCGACGATGAGGGAAGATGCTGAGGAAGTTGTGAAGAAATGCATTAATTGCCAAAGGCATGCAAATTTATCCCATGTACCTGCGGAAATCCTTAATAGTAGCATCATTTCCTGTCCTTTTGACCAATGGGGAATGGATATTGTTGGACCATTTCCTCCCGCTACAGGGCAGAGAAAATTTCTCCTAGTAGCCGTGGAATACTTCACTAAATGGGTGGAAGCCGAACCATTGGCTAAAATAACTGAGGAAGAAGTCATCAGATTTTTATGGAGAAACATAGTATGCCGCTTCGGAATACCTCGAAGAATAATTTTCGACAATGGAAGACAGTTTCAGGAGGAAGGATACAAGAATGGTGCAAAGATATGAAAATTAAACAAGTCTTCACTTCAGTCGCCTATCCTCAAGCAAATGGGCAAGCGGAAGTGATTAATCGGATTTTATTGCACGGGATCAAGACAAGACTAGAAGGGGCTCGAGGGGAGTGGGTAAATGAATTACCCGGGGTCTTATGGGCTTATAGAACGACTCCTCGGGTATCTACAGGAGAGACTCCATACAGCTTAGTATATGGATCTGAAGCTACGATCCCGATCAGAATGAAGAAAAAAGGAAGTTGGAGTTAGATGGGATTATGGAGTTGAGAGAGAAAGCCTTGGCTAAAGTGGAATTGTATAAAATAAGGGTGACCAATGCTTACAATCGGAGGGTTCGCCCGAGGGCTTTTCAGGTGGGAGATCTAGTGATGCGAAGAATCAATCCCGCGGGGGAAGTAAAGAAGTTAGCACCCAAGTGGGAAGGCCCCTATAAAATAAAATGGGTGATTGGAAAAGGAGCCTACAGGCTGGAAGATCATGAAGGTCGGGAACTGGTGAGACCTTGGAACATTCATAATTTAAGAAAGTATTTTGTGTAATCTTTCAGTTATCACTGCTGTTTCCATGTGTATTTATTAATTAAATAAATTTCCTTTTACTGAGCAATGTTCGGTTTACTCGTTGGATCGGGATGTTTGGTCAACGTTTAAACTTAATAACACCATCGTTTACTCGTTGGATCGGGATGTTTGGTCAACGTTTAAACTTAAAAATACCACCGTTTACTCGTTGAATCGGGATGTTTGGTCAACGTTTAAACTTAAAAATACCATGATATTGTGCTCGGGGTAGCGGGCTTATGTTATTATAGTCCATTGTTGGCGGGTTAAATACAGGATCGGGAAGTTTGGTCTGTATTTGTGTAAGGCCCCGATGCTAATTAATTCGGATTAACGATGATTAAGCGAACCCGGATAAGTAAAGTATAGACTTTGAATTAAGGTGTTCCGGACCACGATGAGTCAACCAACTAGTGGAACATGTTTTAGTGCATGAGCATGTGCATGATCACATGGCACTTGGAGAACACATGCCACTAATTAATTTAACTCATGTTTAATACATGATTTTGGACCATTAATCTTGCAAGATAGTGATGTATTGACACATGGAGTCCACAACACATCAAATAAATAAATAAAAAAATCATGCTTTGAAGTCTTCAAACTCACGCATAAAACCATGCAATTCAGATTATTGTCTTCATTTTTTTAGCCACAATTTCTCTCTTATTTCACCTCCACCTTCTCCTCCTTCTCTCCACATCCAGAATTTCGAAATTTACAGCCTATTTTAGCACAAATTTCTCTTGAAATTGTGAGTGCATGTCACATGCAAAGATGGATTTGAGTGCTACTCATCTTGAGGAACAAGATGCACCAAGAAAATTCAAGTTTGGAGCAACATTGAAGCAAGAAATTTGAGTAGCAGCAGATTGGGGAAGGATGTTCTACCTTGGTTCGGTTTTAGTTGGTTCTAAGCTTCAAATCTCGACAACTTAAAGGTATATAGGTATAATTTAAGTTTATGAACTTGAATTGGTCGAATTGTTGTGCAATTAGATGGAAATGTTGCTGTAATAGATGACAATGTTGCTGTCAAATGTATTCTGTTTGGAATCAGTACATATGCATGCTGTTATTTCGAATTTTAAGCATAGTTAGGCTTCGAATTGAACAATCATGCTCCTGTGACAAGTTGTAGAATTATGTGTTAACTTTATATGGCCACCGAAATCCGATAATTTGGATTTAAGATGAAAAAGTTATGGTCGTTCGATCAACATGTATCAAATCTGGAAATTTACTGCATGCGAGTTTCATGCATTTTGTTATTCGTATTTCTGGGAATAAATGGCTACGAATATGAAGTTTTAGGATCTAATAAGTGTTGTAGTATTCGAGGTTAGCTTGCATGTGGAATTGTCCTCACTCAATTTGGAGCTCATATGAACGAATTATGCTAATTTTACCAGCAACTATACAATCTGGAAACAGGGGATATACGAGTTTTCTAGGCTTGTACGTTTTTCAATTAATGTACATGAAGATGAATTGTTTAGCTTAAAGCTCATAAGAGATGTTTTGTTTTATGTTGGGTTATCTTGCATTAGAAACTGGCCTTACATGATTTGGAGTTTTCGTGTGTAAGATATGCACGTTTCCCTAGAACCGCTCACTCTGTCAAAACAGAATATGAGTATTTTTAAATTTGGCATACTTTGCTTTGCATGTGCCTCTAGATGAACGAACTAGCTTCTGGACTTCAAATATGAACTGTAGTACATTGGGTTTTCGTGATTTTCCCACTAGCTTCAACTCATTTGGACGTCATATGAATTTATTATGATTTTTATACAAAAATGGGTCAGGCTGGAATTTGGTGAATTGTCCTGTTTTTCTAGCAGATTGTTCTTGGCCATTTTACCTAAGCTAAATGAACGAATTTGAAGATGAGTTGAACTGATGAAATGTTCATTTTTGAGTTAGCTTTGAAAATAAATTGGACCCATGTGAATTTATTAAGTATCGAACAAGTTATGAGCCGATCTCTACGGTTGCGCAGACTGAAATTTAGAGAATTGGTTTTGGGTCTAAGTTTGAGTTTTATTTTGATAAGTTTAAGGCTAGTGTATGACATTATGTTGTATTTGGAACTGTTATGACCAGGTTTATTAATCCTGAGATCGATTCGAGGATCACTTGGTAATTAGCTAACGGTTTGAGGTACGTTGAAATGAGTTGTATCATGACGTCTAGCAAAGGCGTGTAATGATACCATTGTATGACCTTGCTATTACTTGATTGATATGATTTTCTTGTCAATATATGATTCTGTGATTATCTGACATGATAAATGTCTTGGAGTACATGATATGTGAAATTACATGATTTGTATATACTCTCACATGAGATTGCATGATATATTGAGTTGCATATGTCATTAATGCATAATGATTCATGGGCATATCATATTGAGCTATCGTTTCCTTGATATCCATGATTTTGACTGAGTTGACTTACTCTGAGTGTCGGGTACGACGAGCATGGCGATGACAGGCAGTATAGGTAGTAACTGTAGTCACGTGCAGGTGCGATCGGACATAGACACGAGGGCTGGATGCAGTAACGTACATAGGATGAGTTTTCCTAGCGCAATGTACGTATACTGTCACCCTCTGCTCGAGCTTTGATGATTTGATGATACCTTCCTTTGGACTCCGATTTTTGGTATCTTGATATCCGATTCCTTGTACCCATTCATACATCGCATTCATACATGGTATACATTGCATGATACTTTGTCACTTGACATGATTTATTTATTTCTCGTACTGGGGTACTGACCCCCTTTGTGGGGGCTGTCATGTCTTTTGTTGTTCGGACATGACAGGCTTTACAGGAGGACATAGTAACGATGCTTGCAGCGACGCATCGAGAGATACCAGAGCTCCTTGAGAGCGAGCTCAGGTTTATATTTTATGTTTTGCGTCCCAGTAGTTGTTAGAATATTTTTAATTATGTTTTGAACTACCGGGGTATGCCCCGAGTATCTGTATTTTAAGTATTCTACTACTGGTTGATTTATACTTGATATGGATGTTATGCTCAACGTGTTAAATTGGAAACTGGAATTACGTATTTTCAGTATCACTATATATATATCACCTAAAAGCGAAAAAATTTTAGGGCCATTTGATAAGACCTTTGAAATAAATCTTCCGCTGTTTACGCAAATTAATCATTATGTGTTAATTAAACACCACATTAGGATCGGGCCCTCACAATTTGAACCTAAAATGGGACTAAGTGATTGTGCTCGGGGTAGCGAGCTTATGTTATTATGGTCCATTGTTGGCGGGTTAAATACAGGATCGGGAAGTTTGGTCTGTATTTGAACCTAAAATGGGACTAAGTGATTGTGCTCGGGGTAGCGAGCTTATGTTATTATGGTCCATTGTTGGCGGGTTAAATACAGGATCGGGAAGTTTGGTCTGTATTTGAACCTAAAATGGGACTAAGTGATTATGCTCGGGGTAGCGAGCAATGTTCAGTTTACTCGTTGTTTACTCGTTGGATCGGGATGTTTGGTCAACGTTTAAACTTAATAACACCATCGTTTACTCGTTGGATCGGGATGTTTGGTCAACGTTTAAACTTAATAACACCATCGTTTACTCGTTGGATCGGGATGTTTGGTCAAACTTAAAAATACCATGATATTGTGCTCGGGGTAGCGAGCTTATGTTATTATAGTCCATTGTTGGCGGGTTAAATACAGGATCGGGAAGTTTGGTCTGTATTTGAACCTAAAATGGGACTAAGTGATTATGCTCGGGGTAGCGAGCAATGTTCGGTTTACTCGTTGGATCGGGATGTTTGGTCAACGTTTAAACTTAATAACACCATCGTTACTCGTTGGATCGGGATGTTTGGTCAACGTTTAAACTTAAAAGTACCATGATATTATGCTCGGGGTAGCGAGCAATGTTCGGATTACTCGTTGGATCGGGATGTTTGGTCAACGTTTAAACTTAAGTTGTATCATGTTATTATGCTGGGGATGTTCTCTCTAAAGCCCGACCATATTTATCTGCTCGGGATGTCTTTTCCCCGAGCTCTGTTATATTCATTACTTCGGGATATTTTCTAATCAAGCTTTATTTGCTTAAAATTTTGCTTGGTGGAGAGACTAGCTTGCACAAGAGTGTAAGAAGACAAGGAAAGTCATAATATCATTGTCAAAAGATTACAATTTTAAAAATTAAAACAAGAGGGGTATATCCCTAAATCTACAGCTGGAGGAACTCATCGGGAACGGTATTCAGGGCCTCATCAACATTTATAAAGTCTGTTGAAGCTCCTTCAGGAGGATAGCCAGCGGCTTTAAATTGACGAACAGACGCTTCAAAGCCATAGTTAAGGAACTTGGCAGCGCGTTCGCCCAGAATATCACCATACTCTTCAGACTTCATAAATTCTTCTTTCTTGATGAGCCAGGATTCTTCGATCTGAGCAGCCCGAGATAGTTTCTCCTGGTCAAGCTGTTCAGAAAGGGACTTGCCCTCTTCAGCTCGCAATGATTTCTCTTGTGAAAGTTGCTCTAAGAGGGATTTATTCTCTTCAGTCACGGACCTGAACTGCCCGGATAAAGTGGTGTTAGCCTCTTCAAAGTCGGCTAATTTCTAGTGCGCTTCCTCGAGAGCTGCCACTGTCTTATCCCGAGTAGCAACGGCAGCAGAGTATTGTTCTTCCAGTAGCTTTATGGATTTCTTCATCTCTTCGCCGATACCTTCTAGCTGTTTGAGATGTTTCTGATTCTCCCCATCTGAGGACCTCATAGATTGAAAGCGAGTCATAATCTCGCCGGCCATTAGATTGGTCTGCAAGAGAATAAATGAAGTTAATTTACCGAAGGCAAAAAGTTCATCAGATGGAAATGGATATAAGTTACCTGAGTGAGGGAAGTGGAAAAATCATTTATCAAGTTGCTGAAGGCCAATCCTCCGAGGTATTTACGGTCGGGAGAATTGGCCCAATTGCAAATAATGGAGTGAGAAATTTTGGGGTCCGGATTTCTCAGAATGGGGACGTTGGGGGGATAAATCCAATCGGGTATATGATATCGGGAGGTTGGCCGAGAAGAGCTAGAACCACCAGGAGCAGGTTGAGAAACAGCTCGAGTTTGAAGAGGTGGACTAGCTCGGTGGGTAAGGGAGATTCGAGGAGAATGAGTTTTCTTGGTAGGAGGAAGTTTAGAGGAAGAACCTTGGCCCTCGGGGGCCGCCCTCTTCAATGATCGAGGAATCAAGGCTTCCGTCTCCGGTACTTCAATCACCTCTTCGGGGGGAGCAGGTGTAACAGATGGGGGAGGATTTGTTCCAGTGGTTGGTTTGGTAGTGTGACATCCCCGAAATGATTAATTGCTATTTGGCTTTAAATTATGTTTACATGATTAATTATGTGGTAATTGATTATGTGTTGGGATTTATTTACCTTATGTGGAAATGCATGGTCATGTGGATAGGATGACCCGGGGTTGCATTTTAGGGTGCATGTGGTGCATGTTGGGTAAATATTATGGGAAGCATGATTTATTTGCCTTGGTTAGCAATTTATGTGAAATCATGTGTTAATTGATATTATGGTGCATTTTGAGTAAATGCTTTGAAAAATATCATGTTGGGGTGTTTTATACACCATGGAATCATTTGGTATGCATTTAATTATTAAACTCACTTTTATACCCAACCCCACCCCATCCAACACTTTTAACTTTACCAAATCATTTCTAACACCCAAACCCTTCCCCTCTTCCCATATTTTCGAGTTCCACCTTTGAGGTGAAGAGGAGACCTTGCAAACTTTGATTTGTGGAAGATTGTTGGGTGATTTGAGATCCCCAAGAGGTATGGGTACCTCATTGTTAATTTTGTAAGGTTTTGTTTGAGTTTGGTTTGGTTTTGAATGATTTTGAAATGGGTTTGTGTGGGTTGTTATGGTTTTGTTTAAAGGTTGGATTTATACTTGTTTTGAAGTATGTTTTGGTGGTTCATGTTGGTATTTATGTTGTTGGTTGGTTGGTTTGAGTATTGGGTTGGATTGGAAGGTTTTGGTATGCAAAAATGGCAGAAAAACGCATGTCTGTGCGAGGCGATCGATCGCCTGAAAAGAGGCGACCGATCGCCAAGAGGCAGTAGACTTTTTACGTGTTAGGCGATCGATCGCCTAAAATGGGGCGACCGATCGCCGAGAGGCAGTAGGTTTTTCAAAGGGATGGCGATCGATCGCCATGTTTGGGGCGACCGATCGCCACAGTGATAATTTTGAGGCGACCGATCGCCTATGGGAAGCGATCGATCGCCGCCTGTGGAATTTTGGAAAATGGTTTATTTTGTCAAATTTTTGGTATTTGACTATTATTTGGCTTCTAATATGGGGTTGTGTGATTGTGTAGAACCATCCCAGGTAGCAACACAACCGAGGAATTGAAGCCGGACCAATTCCACTTTTGGAAAGGTACGTAGTGGACGTACGAGCACCCAACGGTAACATGTATTTTATATACTCATTGTTTATGCATTGTGGATGCGAGTATATATGTGGTATTGCATTGTGGATGCATATACATGTTGATTTATGCCATATGAGGTATTGCATTGTGGATGCATATACATGGTAATTTATGCATATTGATGTTAGATGCATATTATGATTATTGGATGCACATCCCATGAGTCGTGGTCATCCTTTGATGATTTTAATGCTTGCCGCTTTTTGTATTGGTTCCGCTAAATGTGAAGCGAGGGGTGGGAGCGCCGCATGTCACATTTGAGCGTGGTTGTCATATGGGGCGAGGAAAGGATATTTGCCGCTCTCTGTGAAGCGAGGGGTGGGAGCGCCGCATGTCCATTGTAGCGAGGTTATCCTATGCCGCCCATATGAATATAAGCGAGGGGCATTAAAATACACTGTGATGGACAGACTAGGGAATGGTGACCAATATGTGGTACAGTTGAGATGGTATATGATGTCATGACATGTTTTGGCCATTAAAAATAATCTGTTGATTATACTCATGAGTTATGGTACAGGGACAACCAAACGGGAAGCGTTTGAAATGCATGGAAAAACAGGAAGTGTTTTATATTGATTATGCATTTACGCTTTATCTTCATATTGTGTTGAATATGAATGATTATTATTGCTCATGTTTGGGGGTTGTCCTTGTAGGTACCTTTTTGGCATGATAGCAAGCTTGAACGGGTTGAGGTGGTGAGCTTGTGAAGCATTCTTTTGAGGATTAAAGGACAGGATTATTTGGATAGTATCTACTCTAGGAGTAGTATAAAACTATAGATGAACATTCATTGATTGGAATGTAATTAATCCTTTTTGTAGTCCTTTATTTTGGCATGTAAATGCTTAAGCTCATAGACTCAGCTTGTTTACTCTACTCTGATCATTTATTTAGCGCTATTATGCCTTCATTCCGCACTTAAGGATTAGGGTCCTTACATTAGTGGTATCAGAGCAGTGGTTAGAGAACCCGGGAACGAGTGAAGGGTAGCCTTAGCATGTTTGGCTAGGTGCTTACATTTGAAGCATGTTTATGCATGTGGTGCATATTGGTGTATATTTGGTTATACTAACATGCTTATATCACTCCTGTTATCTAACGACATGATATATATATTGCTTTGGATTGTTGTTAACATTTGTGTTACAGCATGGCTGCTAATGAGGAAGTCGGAGATGTTGGGAGTGTAAATGCGAGTATTGGACAGGCTAATCCTCTACCTCCACCGGCTGTGGGAATGGAACCAGTGGTCCAGTTATTGCTACCGGGTGAGATTAGCTTGACGCAGTTTCTGTCTTATCATCCGCCCCGGTTTGAGGGGACAGAGTCCGGAGAAGAGGCTGAAGAGTGGTTAGAAAGACTTGAGCAGATCTTTGTATCGGCTCCTTGTGCTGTGACGGCTTGGCTGAGGCTAGCGGAGTTTCAATTAGCCAAGAAACCTCTGATGTGGTGGAGGAGCACAGTAATGGAAATGAGAGCACTGGGTGCTGTGATTGACTGGACGCTCTTCAGGACCAGGTTCTTGAACCGATACTTCTCCGCGGCAGCAAGACAGACGAAGGAGGACGAATTTGCAAGTCTGAGGCAGGGGAACATGACAGTGGCAGACTATGCCACACAGTACTCATCGCTACTTAGGTATGTCCCCCATATTGCCTCTGATGGACGTGCCAAGATGAGAAATTTCATGAAAGGACTGCGACCGGAGCTCTATGACCGGGTTATCATCAATAACCCAACTTCTTTTGATGATGCTCTCACAAGAGCGGAGCTTGCTGAGCTAGGAGTGGGAGCTTATGCCATGCCACCACCGGTACCGCAACAGAGGCAGACTAGTGACAGTTTGAGGCCTCGGGGTGAGCCATTTAAACCCCGTGGTGCCTCCTCATCTTCGAGGTATGGTGGAAAGAAATACTTTGGCCAGAAACAGGATGGCAAGAAGGGAAATTGGTCGGCCAATCGAGGATCTTCACAAGGGGAGAGGCCGGGAGAGCCTAGGTGCAACAATTGTGGAGGGCCACATTCTTCAAACAAGTGTCCTGCATGTTATGTCTGTGGCAAGATGGGCCACATTGCTCGGTATTGTCCCACCAGGGGAGGCCAGTCAGAGTATCAGGGCAACAGGCCAAGGTTTGAGGACAGGACAGTGCAGCAGAGGCAGCAGTTTGGGCCTCGTCCATCGGGAGGTCAGACAGTGGGACCACCCCAGGGACAAGTATATGCACTGACCAGGGAGCAGGCTCAGGCAGCTCCAGAGGAGGTGATTGCCGGTACGTGTCATTTATTTACGTACCCTGCTTTTGTTTTGATAGATACAGGTGCCTCCCATTCCTTTGTGTCTGTGGGATTTGTGGAAAGACACCATATGCGCACGTCTTCTTTGCCCACGCCTCTATTGGTCTCGACACCCACTGGAAGAAACGTCGTTGCTGATCAGTTTTTGGCAGATAGCCTCATTTATTTTGAGGGCAACGAGTTGAGATCAGACTTGATTGTGCTGGGTATGTCAGACTTCGACTGCATCTTGGGTATAGATGTTCTGAACAGATATCAGGCAGTGGTAGATTGCCGGCAGAGGACAGTGAAGTTCAGACCTGAGTTGGGCAGTCAGTGGACTTTCTTTGGCAACGGGTCTCGTGCGAAGATTCCGTTGATTTCAGCGATCAAGATGTCTCAGTTGTTGGAACGTGGACACACGGGCTATCTTATTTATGCCGTGGACACGTCTGGAAAGAGTAAAGAACTGAGAGTTGATGATGTACCAGTTGTGGCAGAATTTGCTGATGTATTTCCACAAGAGATCCCAGGAATTCCACCGGCCAGGGAAGTTGAATTTGGGATCGAGTTGTTGCCAGGGACATCCGATATCTCTCGTGCACCTTATAGGATGGCACCGGCAGAGTTGAGAGAGTTGAAAGAACAGTTGCAGGATCTCCTTGACAAGGGTTATATACGCCCGAGCGTGTCGCCATGGGGCGCACCAGTTCTCTTTGTGAAGAAGAAGGACGGTTCGATGCGGTTGTGCATCGATTACCGGCAGCTGAACAAGGCTACAGTGAAGAACAAGTATCCTCTCCCAAGGATTGACGACTTGTTTGATCAGTTGCAAGGTACCAGGGTGTATAGCAAGATTGACTTGAGGTCCGGGTATCATCAGATTCGGGTCAGAGAGGAAGATGTGCAGAAGACAGCGTTCCGGACACGATACGGGCATTATGAGTTCTTAGTGATGCCGTTCGGTGTGACGAACGCCCCGGCCGTCTTTATGAGTCTGATGAACAGAGTGTTTCAGTCGTATCTTGATCAGTTCGTCATCGTGTTTATTGACGACATTCTTATCTACTCTCGGAGTGAGGAAGATCATGTGAAACACTTGAGGACAGTGCTTCAGATTCTCAGAGAGCATCAGTTGTATGCTAAGCTCAGTAAGTGCGAGTTTTGGCTGAGCAGTGTGGTGTTTCTGGGGCATGTCATTTCGAGCAGTGGGATATCTGTGGACCCCAAGAAGATTGAGGCCGTGATGGAGTGGGCTGCCCCCACTTCTGTGCCCGAGATTCGGAGTTTCCTTGGTTTGGCCGGGTATTATCGGCGCTTTGTTGAGGGCTTTTCGAAGATTGCCAAGCCGCTGACTCAGTTGACTCAGAAGGGTATGCCCTTCTTTTGGTCAGAAGCTTGTGAGGAGAGCTTCCAGGAGTTGAAGCACCGGTTGACGACGGCGCCAGTGTTAGTGATCCTGACGGAGAACTCCAGATTTGTTCTGTATACGGATGCATCACTGCAGGGCCTTGGATGTGTTCTGATGCAAGATAAGCATGTGGTAGCTTATGCATCGAGGCAGTTGAAGCCGCATGAGACCAGATATCCAGTTCATGACTTGGAATTGGCGGCTATCATCTTTGCCCTGAAGATCTGGAGGCATTATTTATATGGTACTTCATTCACCATATACACGGACCACAAGAGCCTCAAATTTTTATTCACTCAGGCGGAGCTGAACATGAGGCAGAGGAGATGGATGGACCTACTCAAGGACTATGATTGCGAGATAGAGTACCATCCGGGGAAGGCCAATTTGACAGCAGACGCTTTGAGCCGGAAAGTGAGGAGTTCTGCTGAGGACGTCATCCATTTGTCGGCTATGATGACCTCCTATTGCCATCTTGGCTATGATTTTGATATAGATGCATCACCAGTGTATGTCTCTACCTTATTAGCTGAGCCAGATATTTATGAGAATATCAGGAGAGCTCAGAGATCAGATACTGAGGTTCAGAGATGGTTGTCTATAGTGCATCTTGGTCAGCCGACGAAGTTCAGAGTGGCCGACGACGGATCTTTGAGATTGGGTAACCGCTGGGTAGTTCCGAGTACGCCGGAGTTGCGTAAGGGGATCTTGGAGCGAGCTCACAGTAGTAGACTTAGCATCCACCCAGGCGGGAAGAAGATGTACAGAGATCTGCGTGGTCAGTTTTGGTGGAAGAGAATGAAGTCCGATGTCGTCGCTTTTGTGAAGAGGTGTTTGATCTGCCAGCAGGTTAAGGCAGAGAGACAGAGACCTGGCGGCGAATTGAGGAGCTTGGAGATACCGAAGTGGAAGTGGGAGCACATTTCCATGGACTTCGTGACTCATTTGCCGAGGAGTGCTTCAGGCTTCGATGCTATTTGGGTGATCGTGGATCGATTGACCAAGGTGGCTCATTTTATCCCCTATAGCATGACGTTCACATTCTTGAGGATGGCGCAGTTATATATTAGAGATGTGGTGAGATTGCATGGGATCCCCGTTTCCATTGTGTCAGATCGAGATCCGCGATTCACATCTCATTTCTGGGAAGGCCTTCAGTCAGCTTTGGGAACTGAGGTCAGATTGAGCACTGCTTATCATCCTCAGACGGATGGCCAGACCGAGCGCACTATTCAGACGCTCGAGGACATGTTAAGAGCTTGTGTTTTGGAGTTCGATGCCTCTTGGCAGGATTCAGTGCCTTTGGTAGAGTTTTCGTATAACAATAGCTACCAGGCGAGTATTCAGATGGCGCTGTTTGAAGCTCTTTATGGCAGACGATGTAGATCACCCTTATGTTGGGATGATTTGGACAGTAGATCAGTCGGAGGGCCTGAATTGATCCGGGAAATGGAAGAGAAGATAAAGACTATAAGGCAGAAAATGAAAGCGGCCCAAGACAGACAGGCAGCTTATGCGAATAAACGGCGGAGACCGTTAGAGTTTCAGTTGGGAGATAAGGTCTTTTTGAAGATCTCGCCTTTCAGAGGCGTTGTGCGGTTTGAAATGCGCGGGAAACTGTCTCCGAGGTATGTTGGACCGTACGAGATCTTACAGCGCATTGGCACCTTAGCTTACCGACTGGCTTTGCCGCCTTCTTTATCTGGTATACATGATGTGTTTCATGTATCGATGCTGCGAAAGTATGAGCCGGATCCGTCTCACGTGTTACAGCCTTCCGAAGTTCAGTTGGAATCCGATGTGTCTTATGTGGAACGGCCTGTAAGAATTCTGGACAGAGCAGACCGTAGACTTCGGAACAAAGTGATACCGATGATCAAAGTTCAGTGGGATCGCAGGGGTGTCGAGGAGGCTACGTGGGAGACGGAGCAGCATATGGTGCAGCACTACCCGGAACTATTCTCTGGTATGAGTTTATGTTTAGTTTCTGTTGGGGTAGGTGCATGTGATTTCGAGGACGAAATCTTATAAGTAGGGGAGTATTGTGACATCCCCGAAATGATTAATTGCTATTTGGCTTTAAATTATGTTTACATGATTAATTATGTGGTAATTGATTATGTGTTGGGATTTTTTTACCTTATGTGGAAATGCATGGTCATGTGGATAGGATGACCCGGGGTTGCATTTTAGGGTGCATGTGGTGCATGTTGGGTAAATATTATGGGAAGCATGATTTATTTGCCTTGGTTAGCAATTTATGTGAAATCATGTGTTAATTGATATTATGGTGCATTTTGAGTAAATGCTTTGAAAAATATCATGTTGGGGTGTTTTATACACCATGGAATCATTTGGTATGCATTTAATTATTAAACTCACTTTTATACCCAACCCCACCCCATCCAACACTTTTAACTTTACCAAATCATTTCTAACACCCAAACCCTTCCCCTCTTCCCATATTTTCGAGTTCCACCTTTGAGGTGAAGAGGAGACCTTGCAAACTTTGATTTGTGGAAGATTGTTGGGTGATTTGAGATCCCCAAGAGGTATGGGTACCTCATTGTTAATTTTGTAAGGTTTTGTTTGAGTTTGGTTTGGTTTTGAATGATTTTGAAATGGGTTTGTGTGGGTTGTTATGGTTTTGTTTAAAGGTTGGATTTAAACTTGTTTTGAAGTATGTTTTGGTGGTTCATGTTGGTATTTATGTTGTTGGTTGGTTGGTTTGAGTATTGGGTTGGATTGGAAGGTTTTGGTATGCAAAAATGGCAGAAAAACGCATGTCTGTGCGAGGCGATCGATCGCCTGAAAAGAGGCGACCGATCGCCAAGAGGCAGTAGACTTTTTACGTGTTAGGCGATCGATCGCCTAAAATGGGGCGACCGATCGCCGAGAGGCAGTAGGTTTTTCAAAGGGATGGCGATCGATCGCCATGTTTGGGGCGACCGATCGCCACAGTGATAATTTTGAGGCGACCGATCGCCTATGGGAAGCGATCGATCGCCGCCTGTGGAATTTTGGAAAATGGTTTATTTTGTCAAATTTTTGGTATTTGACTATTATTTGGCTTCTAATATGGGGTTGTGTGATTGTGTAGAACCATCCCAGGTAGCAACACAACCGAGGAATTGAAGCCGGACCAATTCCACTTTTGGAAAGGTACGTAGTGGACGTACGAGCACCCAACGGTAACATGTATTTTATATACTCATTGTTTATGCATTGTGGATGCGAGTATATATGTGGTATTGCATTGTGGATGCATATACATGTTGATTTATGCCATATGAGGTATTGCATTGTGGATGCATATACATGGTAATTTATGCATATTGATGTTAGATGCATATTATGATTATTGGATGCACATCCCATGAGTCGTGGTCATCCTTTGATGATTTTAATGCTTGCCGCTTTTTGTATTGGTTCCGCTAAATGTGAAGCGAGGGGTGGGAGCGCCGCATGTCACATTTGAGCGTGGTTGTCATATGGGGCGAGGAAAGGATATTTGCCGCTCTCTGTGAAGCGAGGGGTGGGAGCGCCGCATGTCCATTGTAGCGAGGTTATCCTATGCCGCCCATATGAATATAAGCGAGGGGCATTAAAATACACTGTGATGGACAGACTAGGGAATGGTGACCAATATGTGGTACAGTTGAGATGGTATATGATGTCATGACATGTTTTGGCCATTAAAAATAATCTGTTGATTATACTCATGAGTTATGGTACAGGGACAACCAAACGGGAAGCGTTTGAAATGCATGGGAAAACAGGAAGTGTTTTATATTGATTATGCATTTACGCTTTATCTTCATATTGTGTTGAATATGAATGATTATTATTGCTCATGTTTGGGGGTTGTCCTTGTAGGTACCTTTTTGGCATGATAGCAAGCTTGAACGGGTTGAGGTGGTGAGCTTGTGAAGCATTCTTTTGAGGATTAAAGGACAGGATTATTTGGATAGTATCTACTCTAGGAGTAGTATAAAACTATAGATGAACATTCATTGATTGGAATGTAATTAATCCTTTTTGTAGTCCTTTATTTTGGCATGTAAATGCTTAAGCTCATAGACTCAGCTTGTTTACTCTACTCTGATCATTTATTTAGCGCTATTATGCCTTCATTCCGCACTTAAGGATTAGGGTCCTTACAGGTAGCCTTCTCTGGTGCGGCAATTTTCTTCAGGCTAGCAGCAATCTTGGCTTTCAGCATCTTGTTTTCTGCAAGAAAGAAACATCATAGCAATTATTCAAGCATGTTCACAAAATAAGCAAACAAAGCAAGATGCTCGGTAAATACTCACCGAGGGGCATTTTTAGGGAAACACCCTTAGGACTAAGCTGGAACAAGTACAGCAGTCCGTCGTCAATCAGCTCCCCAAGGTTAAACACTGATCGCCAAGCTTACGACGAACTGATAGATATGTTTCTCCCTCAAGTAGCCCCTTGATTGACTTGCCCTTCGGTAAGTTTTCTTTCCACTCCATGGGACAATCCCATGGTTGGAGTGGGCGAGCAAAGAAGAAAAATCTTTTCCAATTTTTTATGGAGGAGGGGTAATTTTTCAGAAAACCCATCCCTGTTCTAGAAGAAAAGTAAAAAAGCCCGATCTCCTTTCGATTTAATTGAAAGAAACAGTGGAAGAGTTCGGGAGTCGGAGAAAAGCCAAAAAAGGATAAGACTATGTAAAAACCCGCCAACAATCGATAACTGTTGGGGAATAACTGACTTAGAGAGATGGCAAAATAGGAAGCAACATCTACAAAAAAAGGAGGGATAGGAAAACGAAGTCCCCCTCGGAGTTGGTCTATGTAGAAGGGAAAGTAACCCTCGGGAGGCAGGTGGGGGCGAGATCCGGGAGGGGGAACTATAATAGATGTCCCCTCGGAAATCCCCCATTTAGTTTGGATACTGGATAGGTGCCGTTGTGATTTAATCCCGGATTCAAATATCTCAAACCAGGGAACACGGGCCTTTATCAGGTCCTGCTCTGTCGCAGCCTGAAGCTCTTCTCTGCGAGCATCAGGGGCTGACGACGAGCTGGAAGTCTCTTCACTATCAGATGAAGAAGAATGACGAGGAGAGGGACTTAGGATACCCTCCTCCTCGAACATATCTATAGTTTTCGAATAATCGTCAGAAGAAGACATACTCGATGAATGGAAAGGAAATAAGTAGGAAGGAAAAGTGGGTCGGACGTCTAATGCTAGCTCGGAAGCGAATTGCAGAAAAGTAAGTTAAATCAACGAAATGAGCGAGTATTTATAGTGGGGGCCACTTGAACAGTCGTTAAATCGACACCGTTCAAAATAAATCCCATGAACGGTTATAGATGTGCCTCGGGAAACGAAACGTCGCCAGAGTTTTGAAATTTTTAGGCGGGAAAATTAGGCGGTTAAAATACCCCGAGCATGTCAGGATTTCACCCGAAGACAATAAACCAAGATTTCGCTACTCTCATCTTACTTTACTTTGGGGGGGTGAGGTGATGTCATATGACATATTGATTTTCTCGGGTAAAATCCATTTATGAAGATACAAACCCTAAAAACGCCGAGCAGAAGTTAGACCGAAGAGATGGTTACCGAACACAGGATACTGATCAACATATTATCAAGCATCCTTTGCCCTCTTCGGGATTTTGGTCAAAGTGTAGCGGAAGACCCGGTCATAATTAAAACTAATTAACCGGCTGGGATTGAACGTGCATTAATGGGGCGGATTTCTCGGACACGCTTGGCTCCCATCAAGCCACGATCAAAGGACATCATGTTGCTGGTTTTCCGCGAGTTAGTTACTGAGGGCAGTCCTATAAATACCCTTAGATAACCTCAAAGTAGTGGTTGGATTCTTTTAGGCAAAAAGACTCCGAAGAGGGCAAACTCATATCTGTTCGGTCCTTTTTGTTATTTCTCTAAAAGTATTTGTGTAAATCATTGAGCGATTATTTTGTGAGTCTAGAAAATCTTGTAAATCATCAATATTTATAGTGAAGTTTTATACTGGACTAGGTCCCGTGGTTTTTCTCTCAATTTGAGGGTTTTCCACGTAAAAAATCTTGGTGTGTTTATCATTATTTTGCATTAACACGTTATTTTTTCTTATAGCCAAAATCTCGAATCACATCAATATACTATTAAAAAAAGGAAAAAAAAATAAGCTTCTCAATAATTTATCAAATTGTAAAAATTATCTCATAAAAAAAATTCATAAATTTAATTATTAATATATTTATCATTTTTAAGAGTAGTAAAAAAAATTGGACATCGAATTGAAAAATGCATAATGGAGTAATTTAGTTCACTAAGTTGTAATGAATTGAGATGAATAAAATATTAAAAAGACGTTGTAGGATTTTGAAATATGAAAAATTATATTATAAAAATTTCATTATTCTAACCCATCTCTAAATTATATTTTTAATTTAAGAATAGTAAATATCCAGTTAGAGAGTAAGTAAAAGTGACAATTTATGATTTTTAAAATATTCAAGATTATTATTAAAAATATTTAGTAAAAAAAACTATTTTAAAAAATAACATTTTGAGTTTGGTTAAAAAATTATTAATTTCTCTTAATTTAGCCTTCTTTTCCTGCTCATTGAGGCTGACAGCAAGTAAAATCTGGGAGGGTTTATCGAACAAAATAATGAGAACTAAAACAAAGAATGGAGCAGGGACATGTAATTGGACCGAATCCAAATTTTAATCTTCGATGTCGGATTTAGGTAAATTTGCTTTAGATTTATTCTGTATTCATTTTTAATTTAAAGGTCATAAAGTAAAATCTGTATTTTTTGCGTTTGTCACTCTTTAATTAAAGAACATGAGTAATGAGTAATTTGGCAGAAGAACAACGTAGTTTATTTGTGATAATTTATTTAGCAGTAAAGACCATATTGTAGCATAATGAAATTAATCAGATCAGAATCATTCCTCCCAAGTATTTCATATAACAGAACTGAAATAACATTAGTCAATGAAACCAAATTACAAAGACGCAAAGGAAACCCGACAATTTCAAGGAAGAAGGATTCCTTCTACGCATTATATAAATCCAAATGAGACATACGAAAACAAAACACAACACAAACAGAAACACAAAATGCAATAACAATATCAGTAATCAATCTATTCGTCGACCGTAACCTTGTCCCTGGTGGCTTGACCTGCTTCGCTAGCCTTGTCCTTGGTGGCTTGACCTGCTTCGGTGGCCTTGTCCTTGGTGGCTTGACCTGCGCCGGTAATCTTGTCCTTGGCGGCGGTAGCAGCTCCAGTTACCTTGTCTTTGGCTGTGGTGAAGAAGTTGCCTGTCTGCTCTTTGGCACCCTCGGCTTGGTCCTTCGCTGCGTCGACTCCATGTCCTATCTTCTCCTGCAATGTACATACACATGGTAATGCTTATGTTCATTCATAACCCAAAGCCATTACATTATCATTTATAGAACATTCTTCTTATCACATAAAGATTAATAAGAGGAAAGTAAGAAAGAACCTGAGCCTGGCCCTTGGCTTCACCAGCTTTGTAGTTGGATTGGTCATGGGATGCCATTTTCGAAGCTGTCTTTTTCGAACAAAAATGTAATTTCTTTCAAGATTTAGAATGGTACGAGATGGGCTTTGAGGAAAGACTGTAGTGATCTTCTTGGATGGTAACATTGGGAAGTGGCGAAGGGTTAATATAGAGTTTGGGGGGAGGGAAGGGGGCTGCCAAGTGTCTAATAGTTTAAAGACGCGTGTAAGGCAATGTGCTATGCAACGTTAGGCTCGTTAAATTTTTTACTATTTATTTGTTTATTAATGAATTTTCATAGGTTCATTTTGTTTATATATACGGCCACGTATGTAGATGGTGATTAATTAATAATTAAAGTAAATCTCGTTCAAAAAAATTAATTAATTAAATGAATCCCTTTCTATATTTTTTATTAATTATTGGGGCGTTTCTTGTGGATGATATATTATTTTTAACAACTATTACATCTATAAACGAAAAATGCTAAAAAAATCAAGCCATATTCTTTGATCTCAACACATAATTTGGGCAAATAAT
Organism: Haberlea rhodopensis; assembly: GCA_907163345.1. NCBI lineage: Eukaryota > Viridiplantae > Streptophyta > Magnoliopsida > Lamiales > Gesneriaceae > Haberlea > Haberlea rhodopensis. The sequence goes on from CAJQUN010000041.1 coordinate 2,927,837, forward strand.
TAACAAATGTTTGTGTTTAGTCAAAATAATAGATTTGATTATGTAAGATATGATGCAATTTTTTGTTTGTTTTCTTTCCTAATATCTACTTATAAATACGCATTTATTTTCCATTCCAAAATCATCTAAAAAACACAAATATTCTCTTCTATAAGCATAAATGTAGAGGTGCAAGTAGGACTGAGTGTGAGAGTTTGTTAAGGAGAGTTTTATTCTTGGAAGAAATAGAACTAGTGTAGAGAAAGTGAGTATAAAAACAGAATGTTCAGAGTGAAATATTTTGTATTCTCACTTATCTTGTCTTCTTGGTTATCAATAAAGAAATAATCTTCTTTAAGGTTCTTGAGTGAAGATAGCTCAATATTGGGGTGAACCACTATAAATCTTGGTGTTCATCTTGTTCGATTGTTGATTAATTAACCTTCTTCAAAAGACCTCGTCTGTTCTTCCGAACTCTTTGTTAAGATCGACCTGTTTGGGCGACGTGTTTCACCTCACCTGTTGGCCATTCACCAAACTGTCTGACGACCTCTTTTGGGACCCGAGCTCTTCTCATTTCCTGCTTGATACGTGGGAACAACAGGGAAACTGAGTCCCCTAAACTAGGTAAGTCCTAGATCCGTGGAGCAATATCTGGGATTTGATTGTATTCACAAGATCTTAGCATATCTGGATAAGATTTGGATAAACATGGAAGGAGTCATTGCTGCATGGTAACTCTTGGATCTCTGCCTATAAATATCAGGTTTGGTGTATCAACTCATTCATTCACAATCCTCTTACTTTACAAGTATATATTTTCTCGTATCCTCTCGCTTGACTTGATCGTCGGAGGGGACACGTCGAAAAACTTTCGGCCCCCTTCTCACGTTTATTTCATGATTTCAAGTGAGGATCCTAAGTAATATTGACGTTATTATTTACATTGAAGAAACAGTGAGGTATTGCTCACCTCCTATTAATATCCGAAGGTAGTCACGCTTTTTGGTGATATCAATTGGCACCGTCTGTGGAAACATGAGTGAGGACGTAGAGATGGACAACAGAAAATGAAGAAAATCAAACTATGTTAACCTCTAATGATGCTCGTAGTGGAGAGACGAGTAGCCACCTCTTGTGACGAACGTGAGAGATCTAACATCTTATGGTGAATATGAGAGATCTAGCCTCCAAAGACGAACATGTGAGATCTAACCTCCTACGATGAATATGTGAGATCTAATCTCCTATGATGAACGTGGAAGATCTCACATCCGGTGACGAACATGGATCTAAGCTTTGGAAAAGTTCACCAGTTCATTTACCCAGATGTTGAGGGGACTATAAAGAGGAATCAAATGCCTCAACCAGAGCTCACCAAGAAATCATTCTCTTCCAAAGATCATCTAAGAGCTCATCATGATCTCTTCATCTCAGAGGTCACATAGAGCTCTTCAGAAGGTCAACATCATCTCCTCAACCAGAGTTCCTCATTAGCTCTTCACTTAAGAGGTCACCATGATCTCTTAATCTCATAGGTAATCTAGAGCTCTTCAGGAGGTATATCCTCAATCAGATGTCTTCATGAGCTCTTCATCTTGGTTTTCATGACTCAATGTGCTAAACTTATTCCCCATTTTCAACATGTCAACTCAATTCAAGATATTATTTACAACATGTATACAATCTTCAAGATACAAGTCATAAGTAGAGTAAAACTAATATCATCATGGCATATAGCCAATGGTTTAATCCAATTACACCACAAAAAAAAAAAAAAATTATATGCTCTTCATAGAATAATTCAAGATCAATACTCACCAAATATTCACAGCTCAAGAGAAACAATCAATCAACGACTCACTAATCCCATCGTGATAGCGTGAAGTCTTAGAGGATCAAAAGCTTAGTCCTCCATAGGAGATCAAATAGGTAGAATGAGCAGCAGTAATAAATTATAAAGATCTTCATCAAGTAAAATATCATCAGGATTGCAGCGCTCTGAAATACATAATGCCTTTGGAAGAATTGGATGTGGATTAAAGATAATAAAATGGGAGATAGACTTCGAGATCCTCTTCTGGTCACTCGTCAGACATGAATCCATGAACGTGGAAATGAAGAACCCATGTACATGTCAAGAAAACCCAAAAGTTGCTCTCCATGAAATTTTAACAGAGAACATTTTCTTGATACTTCATCTACATCCTAAACTCAATGTTCCCACAGACGACGCCAATGACGTGGTCCTGTATTATTGCTAATCGGTAGAGAAAGTGCAATAAAAAAACTAATAGGACGCCATGAATTTTTTACGTGGAAAACCTTCCAAAATGCAATAAAAAAACCACGGGACCTGCAGTATAAATTCCGCTATAAATGTTGATATTTTTACAGCGGTTGTACTAGAGATGATCATACATGAATGAAAAGGGCAACAATATTTGGAGACGAAGGAGATGCGATCCAGCCTATCTTTTCTCTTTTCTGTTTTGTATATATAGAACCTCTAGCAGTAGTCTCTCTTCGCTTCCCTTAAATCGTGTCCCATGATCATGCCAATCAAGGGAAAAATGGAGAAAAAAGCTCTATGTGATTCTCCCCTCTTTTCCCAGTCAAAACATGCTCCCTCATTCTCGCCCCTCTCACTCCATCACCTCCCCCTTTCTCGCCCCCCTCTCCTGCCATTATGCCCTCTTTCTTGGATATTATTGACCTTTTCTTTATGGTTCTATTCAAATGACGTCCGGGAAATCCGGCTTGACTAACCACTATGATCGGGTCTTATGCCACAGTTTGACCACGTGGAACGGAGCAGAGTATCATCCTTTTCGGGTATTTTTTGTTCGGGCATTTTCTTTTTCGGCAATGATTTTACTCAATGTTGTCTAATTTCCCTACCACATCAATACACATTATTAAACATTAACATAGTCTTTTTGCCAGAATAAGCACACAAAAGAAGAAAATTTGAAATTCTTGTATGGATCGGATCCTGCCATACACCAACAAATATACATGCATATACATACATATTGATACATATTTATGTGTGTTGGACTGTTGGTGTATGGCAGGACCCGGTCCATTCAAAAATTTCTCAAAGAAAACCGCAAAGTTAATCATATACGCTAGTCAATTAACAATGCGCAGAGCGTTTTATGAACACTTGAAATTGGGATCTCTAACAAAAATTAGAGTGACTATATGGGAAAATGACAATTTATTATGTTGACAACAAATTTTGGACGATTAGACAAAATCTTATTTAAGTATAATTATAATTCTAGAGCTCATATGCACGCAACAATTATTTCTTTGTGAATAGTTATTTTTAGAGTTTAGTTAATTTTATACAAAACCACAAACAATTATATTTAAAATATTTGTAATTAATTTCTTGTAAATTGTAATTACTGTTTGGAAAATATGTGTATTTTTAAGACGACTGGTATAAAAACCAAATGAGCTTCAAGTGTATGTAGGCTATGATCTCATCGATTTACCTGGAGACAAACCAATGGGAAGTTCGTCCTCTTCAAGGATTGGTCGGGTGAACAGTTGAATTATATAAAAGAAAAAGTAGCCAATATATCCATAAAGATTTCTTTTTCGGTTTATCCTTTACTCACTCCATAATACAGCACAGATATACACAAATATAAACTCGATCAACATAGACCAACTTTCAGGTGAAGATAAAAAAGTACAAAAATCTGCAACATTTTGGTGCAAAACAAGGAACAACAGAATAGGGAGATGCCGATTGAAGCACAAAAAATAAAAGGCAAGCATGATGCATAAGCATTTCTAGTGATCAATTTCAGTATAGAGCTAAGATCCTCTTCTGGTACGGCTGCCAGCGGCGGTTTTTAGAAGGTTCGAGTCCACAGGGTACAAGTCTTTGTTCACAGATGAGGCAATTCCTTGGGATGGAGAACGAGACAGGGTCGAGTTTGATTTATTTCCAGCCAAAAGCTCAGACTCCAAAATCTTGGCCTCTTCACCCAGCAGTTTCAACTGCTTGAGCAAAAAAAATATATTAAAAATTAACACTCATGAAAAATTGAAATTTTATATTTATAAAGAGACTTGTCTGAAGTCTGATCCCATACCAAATCCGCCCATGACACACAATGTATTTAACAGACCAGTTACCTGAATTTCATTCTCTCTCAAGTGATCTTGTAGAGCACTCATGGCAGGACTCAAGCTGCAGATTTGGCACAACAAAACAATTGTTAGCAATACACCAAGCTACCGTTGCTAAGGAAAAAGACACGCCATTTGGTTTCTTACCAATATTCAATCATTTTGCAAATGGAAGCTTGATATGTCGATGTGTGATGAATGAAAGAAAGAGGGTGAACTTTACCATCCCTACAAAAGATGCATTGGAATTATACGGTCAATAAATGGCAATACAAAATTTGAGGTAAGAGAATAAACAGTAGTACATAATTTGAATAATATCACCTCCTGTTTTGTATCAATGATTGGTTATACGCACTTCTCTCCTCTTCATATAGCACACGTTGAAGATTTGTAAATGATGACAGAGGGGAATCAAGATCAAGAAGGGATGAAGCAGGCAAAACCAGAAGAGGAATTTCCTTTCTAACAAATTCAGAACCACTGCCCGAAAACATAAGATCGATAAAAATTCAACATTTAGGCCATTAGATAAAATTCACCGAAATGTCTTCAATAAACTAACATCATATTTTCAAATGCAGTTTAGAATGATTATATGATGACTTGGGACATACTCACACTACCTCATCTCCAAATTTGACAGATGCATCGCTTCCTGCATACCTTCCGACATATCCATCGGATCCAAATCTTGGATTGCATCATTTAAACTGTTGACATGGTAACTATTTCTCGTTCTGGCATCATTCGAAAAAAGTCCACCCTAGCCAATCAAAATGCATCAGCAGTCAACTTGAGTCAACTTAATCCATTGATGGAATTGGAAAGGAAACATTAAGATTCTAAAAGTATCAGTTTAATGTCCCTAAACCTAATATATGACTTTTGAACATATAAACACGTCAAGAACTCATATACCTATAAGACGAGAGCAAGAAACAAAGATTCACAATGATTTAGCCTCACCTTAGAGGTTGTAGCAGTTGCTCTTGAATCACCGGAGTCTTGTTCCAGACTTTCTCCTTTGGCAGAGCGAAATGCAACCATCGTCGTGTCTGAGGAGCTTAAAGATGATTCGACCTCTATGACTGAACTTTTAAGCACATGGGACACCGAAACAGGTCTCAACATGTGGTTCTGTTTCCCATCTAATGACTGAAAAGCAGTGACTTGAATCCTTCCAACCTACAATTATTTTAATTAAACATGGAAAAGAAAATTTGACAGAGAGTTACATTCTCATGGACAATCTTATTCACCTAACCTTCTGGGCATCTTCACTGAAACAAGAAAATATCAAGCCCACAAACCCAGAATCCAACAGTTGATACATTGCCTGGGTCCGAACGTCTGCAAAGTCGAGATTCATTAGCCTCAATTAAAGATGCTTGGGAAAGGACAAAATAAATTATCTCCATTATGACCAAAAACTTGAAAATCACGTTAATTGCCAACATAAATTAACAATTTGCCAGCACATCGGCAATAGCAAGCCCATACTAAGACCATTATGGAATTGCTATTGCTTTCTGAATATAATATACCCCATTCACTCGATGAAAAAATCATTACATGAAAAACCAAAACATTATGACAGAAGCATTTACAATTTTGTACTAAAATTAAAACTCACCAACATGAGAAGGGAGTACAGTGATATGAGGATGCGAATGATACCAACCAATCACTCTGGTTGTAGTTCCTGTTGCTATTGTCATTCTGTGCTATAGAGTTAATTTACAAAGTCATTCATACTCAACAAAATGAAGTATGTAAAGCTGATAGGCGCCAAGAATCACAACTTGCATTATGCGATTTTTACCCCATGAACCAATTGCCTACAAGTGGCACTGTAAAGGCTATAACAAGCTGTTTATTAATGAAATCTAGTTCCTGCCATTAGTAAATCTAACATGATAAAAATCAGTTAGCAGAAACAAAGGTAAAGACATTTTATCTAACTATGAAATAGAAGCGGGCCAATGTTTACTTACATGCCATTTGAAAGATACAATTTTTAAAAATAATACATGCAACTGCCATTTGAGAAAACAGCTGCAATAATTACAGTTTTTTCTCTCTGGGATTTCATTGGTGAACATAGGTAATACCATAGCTTGTGGCAGCATAAGATTCAACAACTAAGAGAAACTCAGAGTTCTCATGTAATCATCACTCATTGAGATTCATGAGATCGATGGCATTAAAAATTGAAAAAAAAAGGATATCTCAGCTTGAGCTGATGCAGCAGTCAGCTGCTCTGGATTAGTTTCTACTCTATCTTTCTGCCGATCAGAACGTGGTTGTGGCAGAGCTCCCCATATCAATGCGGTTATATTACCATTCCTTGAATGCTGAACACAAACAACAAGTAACTAAATTTCTACCGCGCTTGCAAAAAGACAAAAAGAAAATGCAATTAGACTTCAACCACCAAGAAAATTTAGCAGAGCAAGGGTTGACACCATGAGTCAACGGCTGTAGTTACGACTGTTACAAGATGTAGATGATGAAAAGGAATTGAATTTTAGTTTTCTATAAGTGATTTCAGAGCATCGAGGGGTCAAATTTACAGTATTTTGAAACAAATTTAAACATCAATAGGTATAACTAATGCAGAGCTCAAAATTGAATAAAGCCAACTCTTGATTGCCTTTAAATTATATGCTGAGAGGCATGAGCACATATACGACCACTTAGCACATAAATTTCTCGTCTTTCTGAAAATTCAATCCCAAAGTCACTCAAAGAATCTACATCAATTATCAACAACATTGAAAGAACAAGCTATGAAGCAAGAATCGGGGAACCCAGTGCGTAAAACACCAAAAAAGAAAACAAAAACAAATTTTCTCTACAGAATCAATTTGGAATAGCACAAAGACCCAGAATTTTAATAGCTAAAAGCTTAAAACCCATAAAAAATGACGAAAAAGGTTAGAACATAAACCTGGATGTCACCAAGAAGAAGGCCCATTATCTCCTCAGTCTCAGTCGACAATGCATGAGTCAGACACGTCAACCACACTTCCTCCGACATCTTCACCCTTGTTAGAGACATCCCTGTTTGTGTGTGTGTTAATATCTATATGTATTTGTCCGGAAGCTTAATTCATACGAAGAATCTAGGGTTTTCTTCCTAGGATATGAGAAATGCTGAAAAGAAAATGGCTTCGCGATCTGATTTCAGTTCCAGCACGAGATACAAAGCCAAGAATTGAGATTGATTTGGAGTTTGGAGAATTGCAGCAGGTAAAAGTATTCCGGATTGAAAATTTGATATTCTGCACGCACCAGGTAAAGAATTCAGTATTTGTTATAAAAAATTTAAATTTTATTTTATAGGATATTTTGTTAAATATATTTATTTTTTATATTATTTAATTAAATAAATAAACCCTATAGGATCGATTTTGGGAAATCTAACCAAAAATCTTTAGGGTCATACTTAAAATTAGTTTTAGTGCTCGTATCATTTTTTCTACTCATACTCATTATTTCGTCCGTAAACACCCGACATCGTTCCCCCATTTCATTTCTTCTCATCGATGCTCCCCTATAATGTTGTTATTAATCAAATGTTTCCATATTCACTCTCTGTAAGAACCATCACTTCCTCCCCAAATACCCTACACATTTCCCCCATTTTCTTTCTTCTTTTCGGGATCCATTTGTCGCCATTGTTTCCAGTGTAACAACTGCAAAAAATACGTGGTCCTTGGAAGGAAGTTGATCGAATCCAGTGTAGGAGGGTGGGAAAGGGGTATAAGGTTCCGAATCTCCCATTGCAGCTTGCACTGACAGTGTAGTGGGGTAAGGTACCATAACCGAGCACCTTCATTTATTTTTCTCAGTTAAGAAATGGAATATGTAGTTGGAAGTTCCAACATTATGTTACTTGGTAGCTGTGAATATAATGATGAGCTTCATATGATTTCAATAAAAAATTGTATGACTCTATTGGAGCATTTTTTCTTACGAAAAAATGTGACGAGGTCGAACCCAGATTAATCTCATTGCAATACCTAGCTCCTCATCATAAGAAGTATGTGACCTTGAATGACGATGATGATGTATCTAACATGGTCCATCTTAATATGTGTATGAAATTAACGATTGTTGACATGAAAGCATTGAGGAGAAATGATCTGATTCAAAGTGGAAGAAACATACAGAGGTAATATATTATGTGTATTTGTGTAAGCTGATCAATATTTTAGCATGATTCTTACTGCATTGATACAGTAGACTGATGGTAAATTGTTCTATTAATACTTGTAAGGCTTGAATTGAAATATGATGGCACCGCCCTTGTACCGACAATGTCGTCCAATGATGCCCAGCTATAAGTGGTTCACGTAAGCAACTCGATAGATGGTTGGAGTCATTGCATTCATGGAGAGGGTCGGACTTTCAAGGACGCTACGGAGTTTAGATCATATGTGAAAAACTTTGCTATAGCCACTAGACGATCTTTCTCGTATAAGAAAAATGATAGTAAAAAGGTGATTGTGGTTTGGAGTGATAATAATTGTGAATGGAGAGTATATGCATCAAGATATAAAGCGGTTAACTTATTTGGCATTCGAAAATGAAACATGCGACATACATGCGGAGAGGACAACTTGCGTAGTAGAGAGCATCCTAGGGATGATTCTACTTGGTAGCTAGTGTTGTGAAGGAGAAATTAATAGAAGAGCCTTTGTATCGACTTGTACTATCCACGGATAATATGAAATTGAACTTGACTGCTACAAAGCATGGAAGAATAAGAAATTGGCAGCGCATGAAAGTGCCCCTTTGTTTTAACCGAAATTTTGTTTAGCCCAATTTTTTCATGGTCGCTCCCAAACCTTCATTTTTGGTTAACCCCATTTTCTTGATTTTTGCTACCATTTAAACGTGGACGATACGATGATGAACTCATTCAGTCACCACCCTCAATCAAAGAATTCAGCACCAAGATTTCAAAATTTTTCTGCCGACCAATTTAGTTCTGAGCTTCATCTTTTCAAGAAACCAAGGTTTACTGTCACTATGGGAACTCACAATCCAGGTTCAAAACTTGCCATCCCTTTCAAATCACAATCTTGCTTGCTATACCAAAAGGGTAGGTGTTATTATGGTGAACAGTGTCATTATGCCCATGACATAAGCGAAATTCGTAACCCTAGTTATTCTGGCCTCGATACTGTTCCTTATGGTTGCCATTCAGATAACGGAAATGGTAATGTTGGTAAAACAACAAAATGCCGGTGGTTTTTAAATGGGGAACTTTGCCCTTATGATGATAAATGTCAGTTTCTTCACAAATGTGATATTGTTGAATGCAAGAGCTCGAATGTTGGTGAATATTATGAGAGGAGAATCTTTCAAAAGACGAAGCTCTGTAACAAGTGGGAGAAATTTGGAAACTGCCGTTATGGGGTTAAATGTATCTTTGCTCATGGAAATGCAGGTGGTTTTCTGTTTGTGCTTGACTTAGTTTCATTGCATTAATACATCTTGTTCTAAATTCTTAACCTGAATATAATAATTTGATCTTGATCTTATGTGTTTCAAATAATGTAGGGAAAGATAACTTGTGGCTGCAACATAGAGGGAAGTTGGTTTGCACCACTTGTGTCTCGAGTGACCTATAGGCATGGATGATATTATCTAAGTTGGATCGGGTTCTTTAAAATTCTTGTTGAACTGGATTTAATATGGTCCTAAAAAACAGAGAGGATCCTATGTACGATATTTTTAGTATGATTTTTGAACTTTATGACAATAGACATCCTCATCTTTTGCAATATTTGGTGTTTCATACATCTGTGGATTAAACATTGGTCTGTGTCTCTGCAACTCAAAGGTTTCTTGAGGCTTTTGCTAGTTCTGTGACATGTGAATGCCCAGTTATAGCATAGAATGCAGCATCAATGGCTGAAGATTTTGATGAACCCTACTTCTAACCATAATTGAATTTTCTTCCCATTTCTCTCTTTACGACGAAGGGATACAATGTCTTAATGCTTGTTGCTGGCTTTAATGGACAGAGCTTAAGAAGATCAGTTCACTTGCAGTTCCGATATATGGCTATGCTTCTTCTAAGTTGACACTCCCTGCTTCACAATCCAAAGATGCAGCAGCAGCATCTGACATAGCAATTGAGACTGCTAACAAAATGCAACTCAAAGGCAAGAGGCGTTTTATGAAGTGGAATATCGACAAGATAAGTCGCGTTTATGCTGATTGGATAGATTGCAATGAACAGTCTCCCTGTGCCTTTGAACAAAGTTGGGAGTTAAAAATGAAGAATGTGCATACCTTTTGCTAATTTTTGATCTTTTATAAAGAATGAAGAAGGTTTTATGAACCCTTGACGGTTCTTAAACGATCGAGTCAAGTTTGGTATGTTACTCTGGTGAAATGTAGACGGTGAAATGCCTAGTTTGTCTTGAGGAACTTGAAAACAAAATGCTTTGTTTGTGTTGAATTTTTGGAGATTCAGAATCTTATGAATTGGTTTAGAAATATGAGTTGCAGTAGGTTATCGTTTTCTTCTTGTCTTTACTTTTGAATGTGAAACGGTTTATTGCATGTGATGGATAGGCTCAAACTAGAAGCATTTAAGATTGTTTATGATGAGCATTGTTTTAATGTAGCAACTATTAGTTTGATGATTTTTTTTAAAGGAAAAGAAAAGGAAGAAAAATTCTTAGGATTAAGGGAACATGAAGTCCCAGTTATTGTAGGCTCGCGTGAGTTGAGTCACACTTGAATCATAAGAGTTGCGTCTTATTACAGTGTAAAAAATTTTCTGTAACCTTTGTCGACATCACTCAGATCGTACAAATTGTTATTCCCATGGCGTGATGAAAATAATATGGCCCTTTATTCTCCATCTGAAATGACAAATAGATGCACCTAATTTCTTCGTGTTTGGGATGCTATAATCGATAGCATTCAAGAAAATCAGATGAAGGGCATCCTCGATTCAAGTTTACAGAATTGCCAAGAGCCTTTGTCTCAGTCGGTAACAATCTCTTCTCCTTACGAAAAAGTTACCAGTTAGAATTCCTCACCACCTCACAATTATGTCAATAACAATTCATGTTCCGGAATTTGTATCAATTGTTGAGATGATTATCTTCAAAGAAATGTTACAATGATACTCTAAAAAACAGAGGAAGCAAATGGCTCTAGTTCTGAACCTAAAGAATGGCAAAAGAGTAATGACAACAGAAACCTAATTAGTTAGTCTAGAACATGAACTCATCATCTGTACTTTACCTTAGAATGAGTTGAGTTCTCAGGTTTTTAGCAATCTGCTTGGATTTGCAGCTTCTGATAAGCCTTCTCACATCCCTTCTTTTAGAACAGAAGGCGATAATCATAACAAAAATCATTACCGGCTATATGCAGCAAGCTTCCTCAGAACGACCCATTACATTTTTTCCCACAAAAATGTCTTTACATAATATACCCCACATGACAAGAGTTAAACCAAAGAAATTCCGCTACCTAAAACAGCTCCGGCTACACAAATGTAGCTTCCTGCAATAACCTGGCAAGTGGCAAGAATAAAAAACAAGTAATAGAATCAGTTTTCTTAGATCCCACTTCATAAAGATCCTTCTAAAGAGGCCTAATCGCCACAGGAAACATAAACAGGTAAGATTGAAACAAGTTATAAGCCATGAAAAGAAAAATTCAAGATTTTTCAAATTAGTTATACATAATATCAAGTTTTTTGTTTTGTAGTAAACTTTTTCCTCGTCCCATGATATCAAGAAATGCAAGAAACACACCTCCAAATGTCTGAGATCAATAGCTGTAGCAGCTTCATTCATATTCGACTTCAAAGAATATAGTAGCTGATCATGGCTAGGAATGGTCGAACCCTTCATTAAAGCCATATTTATGGCGTTTGGATATATAAGTATCTTCACTACAGCTTCACTCGCAATCAATTGGCATGCGGTGACCTCTATAGGCGTTTGACACAAGCCAATTTTACATGGATATCTAGATATTATCACCATTACAAACAATCAGATTGTCTACCGATGCTGGTTTCTCAATAGCAGAGTGTTGTTTAGTCTAGAGTGTTCAGAGTGTTACTGAGGCATAGTGTGCTAGGTCGCTGGTTCTCATCGGAAGACTGCCACGTTCCAGTTCGGCCTATGTTGCAGTGCTTTTGTTTTATTCATTTCTTTGTGTGTTTTTGCTTGTTCGGTTGGGTTTGTTTTTGTTTTTCTATTGTTGCTTTAGACTCGTTGCTTTTTTAGTTGTAGATTGTATTTGAGTTGAAGCACCTCTTGTCCTCCCATTAATAAATTTGTCTTATAAAAAAAACAAACAATCAGATTGTTTCAGTGAAAAATCTGCTCAACTTTCATGGGAATTGGATTTGATGAGCTGAATTGAAAAACATAGAAGCCAATCTTTACCAAATTGTTGTCAAGAATGTAGCATATTGTGCACTTCAAAATTTTGAGAGAGTTCAGGTTTGAATATATCACATCCCGGGCATAAGGAGCCATGCAAGTATGATCATATATGTTGAAATGTGGGGCAAATACATTAAAACATTCATGTAGTTTGGATTCATTTTTAGTTCACTTCCTAAAGTTTTAGTGACCGGGTTAGTCCCTAAGTTCTATAAATTTTCCCAATTCAGTCCCGATGTTAAATCGGCCATAAGAAGCAAACGGAGAGGGGCTGAATCGAGAAGATGTTTAAAAGTTTAGGGACCGAATTGAGAACAAACTAGACTGAATCGGCACATAGCTTTTTACCCACCTGATATTTAGGTCCTTGTGTTCTAAATCCCGCACAAATACGACCCTACACGTAGAGTACTATAGTAATTATTTTTGTGTCCATTTTATCAGCCAAATAATTAATTCAATCTTCAATTATACTTATCCATGTTGTACGAAATTTATGAGTTGTGTATCTTAGGAAGGTAGCAAGCAAAACAATAAATGGCTTTGTAGTAGGAATGTCGAGACGAGATTTGGAATCTCCGTCCTTAAGACAATATTGCCCCGCTACGGTGCTAACGGTTCAATAGGCACTTTGTCTCCCAAGATACAACGACTATGATTTGTGATAGGAGCACTCCAAATCACAAATCCTTTAAACCACAAAGGTTTAAAATCGCTCAACAAGAACAACGATGAAAATGCTCTAAATGCTCAAATTTTATCACAAAACTTTGCATTGTTTTTCAAAAATCTGATATAAAACAAGTGAAGGAATGTTATATTTATAGTATACCAAAAAATATGTCAAAAGGACACCATTTGGAGGCACCACATTGCAAAAAATCGCACCCGAACATGAATTGATACACCATTCTACGCAATAAACACAGATCGCGCCCCTGTTTCCAACAAACGAAAGTTTGATGCCTCGCTCGATCGATTCAGCATAAGCCGCGATCGATCGCCCAATTTCTTTTTCTTTTTCTTTAATTCAATTCAAATTTCCAACAATCCCCCACATGAATTAAATTAATGCATGTATGCAATTGAGCGCTTTTAGCGAACTATTATGGCATCTGGAGAGATAGCTTGCTGCTTTGAATCTTTCGTAGTAGTATTCAATCGGATTTACTTGACTTAATAGTGAACTTATAGTCTTGAACTGTTTAGACGTTGGTTTAAACCTAGACAATTGAACACACACCATAACAATTCTAACCTTCGTATTGGTTTCTTACGGTTGTCTCCATTCCGGCCTTGGACCACACTTGGTTTCATAAGTGCTTTCCATCTTTGAAGAAGCCACACTTCACACTCACGTAGGTGATCTCCTAGAAGAGTATCCAGCTATACTCCAACATATTCTTATATGTCTTAGGAATCATTAAAGGCCTTTTGTCTATCCTCGTACCCATTTTGCAGGCTATACCACTTATCATAGGCATGGGTTCGAGATTGATCTCCAAGGTGTTTATAAAATTTGTTGGAACCGAAGAGGGGGGGTGAATGAGGTTCCTTGGCTACTTTAGCGTTTTAAAATGAATTTGCAAAAATGCCGAGTTTGCGCTGCGGAAGACTTCAAGTTAATCGATAAATAAATAAAATGAAGAAATAAATAAATGCGTAATTTAACTAAAGATAAAGAACACGAGAAATTGTTATAGAAGTTCGGCGATGGATCGCCTACGTCTCCTCTTCCCGGTTAGAAAACGTTTAACCGAGGTTCCACTAGAATGAAAATGATCTTGGCCTTAAGGGCTCCAAGTTAGCCACAAACAAACTCTTCACGAGTCAACCACTCTTCAAGAGTCTTCTTGGCCTTAGGGGCTCCAAGGATATCCACACAAAACTCTTTCCGAGTTACCCACACTCTTCACGAGTCTTCTTGGCCTTAAGGGCTCCAAGGATAGCCACAACACTTGCTCCAACTTTACTTGTTGATGACTTTTACAATTTCCAACTTGCATCGGTGTTGGAGGACCTTACAATAACTCACATAAACACCTTCACGGTGTACCAACACGAAGAACCAAAACTCACACAACAAGAAATGAATTACAAACTCCAATACAATACAAATGTATGAAGTTTGCAATGCTAGATTAATTTGAATTGACCAAAGCTTTCTTGTAGTTTATAGTCTTGTTTCTTGTCTTCAAAATGCTCCAAAACATCCATATTTATAGTGTAGGAGGCCCCCAAGGCTCCTACTAGCTGTTGCTACACTCAAGGCTTGAATCACTCCAAGATCGCCTCGGGCGATCAACATCGTCGTGCCTCAACGGTCACAATCTTGCACACATCGCCTCAGGCGATCACCACCAAAAATCAATGCCGTAGCCTCGGTTGCTCACAAATTTTCATCGCCTCAGGCGAAGCATCCATCGCCTCAAACGATCAAGGCATCGCCTCAGGCGAACTCCCCCTGCGCGCGGGCCTCGGCGTCGCTCCAGTTGATGTGCGGGGCGAAGTCCTTCCTGGCAGCCATCGCCTGGGGCGATCTGGCCCAGATTTTGCACATTTGATTTTCTCCAATCAATCCACTTTTCAACCATTAAACATGTACACTAAGTAGACACATTAGTATAACAAACGCAATTTTTGTTGATCATCAAAACTCATAAATACTCCGGAGATAAATTAAGCATTAAACTCAACCATGCGTTTAAGGCTCAACAATCTCCCCCTTTTGATGATCACAAAACTTGATAAACTTGAATGTGCAATATGCATGAAATGTGAGTAAGTTTAACCGAGGTTCCACTAGAATGAAAATGATCTTGGCCTTAAGAGCTCCAAGTTAGCCACAAACAAACTCTTCATGAGTCAACCACTCTTCACGAGTCTTCTTGGCCTTAAGTGCTCCAAGGATAGCCACACAAAACTCTTCCCGAGTTACCCACACTCTTCACGAGTCTTCTTGACCTTAAGGGCTCCAAGGATAGCCACAACACTTGCACCAACTTTACTTGTTGATGACTTTTACAATTTCCAACTTGCGTCGGTGTTGGAGGACCTTACAATAACTCACATAAACACCTTCACGGTGTACCAACTCGAAGAATCAAAGCTCACACAACGAGAAATGAATTACAAACTCCAATACAACACAAATGTATGAAGTTTGCAATGCTAGATTAATTTGAATTGAGCAAAGCTTTCTTTTAGTTTATAGTCTTGTTTCTTATCTTCAAAATGCTTCAAAACATCCATATTTATAGTGTAGGAGGCCCCCAAGGCTCCTACTAGCCGTTGCTACACTCAAGGCTTGAACCACTCCAAGATCGCCTCGGACATCGCCTCGGGCGATCACCATCGCCGCTCCTCAACGGTCACAATCTTGCACACATCGCCTCAGGCGATCACCACCAAAAATCAATGTCGTAGCCTCGGTTGCTCACAAATTTTCATCGCCTCAGGCGAAGCATCCATCGCCTCAAACGATCAAGGCATCGTCTGACGATCAAGCCATCGCCTCTGGCGAACCACCCCTGCGCGCGGGCCTCGGCGTCGCTCCAGTCGATGTGCGGGGCGAAGTCCTTCCTGGCAGCCATCGCCTAGGGCGATCTGACCCAGATTTTGTACATTTGATTTTATCCAATCAATCCACTTTTCAATCATTAAACATGTACACTAAGTAGACACATTAGTATAACAAACACAAGTTTTGTTGATCATCAAAACTCATAAATAATCCAGAGATAAATTAAGCATTAAACTCAATCATGTGTTTAAGGCTCAACACAATTTCATAATTTAGTTATCCCTTTTGAACCTAGATCTTGAGATCTCCAGTCAACAAGGTTGGGTATCCAATATGAGATTTGATTATAGGGTTTTAACCACATTCCCCTTGATAAATTTCCACATGATCTCTCGGTTAACTATTTCATATGCAGATCCGCGATTTCACATAATCACTCGTGATTATGCCACTAGAGATCATTTTGTCATATAGAATTAGCGCAACACATTTTAGTTGCATGCACATAATTTTTCTCTAAAAACTTATAAAGTCACTCGGCCGAAGAAGCTTTATATGTTTTACATAGAGAATTTTCAACAACAATATATCTCCAGTTTTGGTAATCATATTACCTCTTTTGCATCATTTTAACCTTTTTAGGATATTTCCATCATCGAATTTTAAGCGTTGTTAACGCGTTATTTCTTACAAAATTCGAGACCAGAGGAAATACTCAACTTCAATTCACAATTCAAATTTTTAAGCGCATAGATTCTTAAAAATTACAAGTTCAGGAATTTATTTCTTGCAAACTTGAAATTTAAGTGCAAAGCTTAAAATCTAAAACTCGAATTAGTCCTTGTTTTATTCTTCAACTGTCTTGGAAACTTTAATTCCAAATATTGTTCTTGATGCATACATTTAAAAAAATGTCTCGTTAACATTTTTCTTTGCTACTTGATGATTTCTAAATTGCTTCTCTAATGAGCATATCATCAATACACAAGCATACATATGCTAGGAGTGTACACATTTATCACACTCGTTAATCTATTTGACAACATTATTTGTCAAACTCTTCTTATCACTTATTTGACGTTTGTTATGACTTCACTTTAGGCTTCATATTTCTAGTTTAGCGAATCACCCCAACATTTCAAAATTATGGGAAACTCTATTTTCCTTCAATTATAAGATTTTTCGTCTTTGTCTAAATGTGGTACTTAGTATGTGATTGAATCCTAGAATTGCAACCCACCACAACTTCGGGTAGTAACTAAGTGCACAGGCGTTCAAACTTTCGTGTTTCAAGTTCTAAGCGTTATCATCTTACAAATCCAAATTCAAGTTTTTATTTCTTGAAATTTTTGGATTTAAGCGTACTTGCTTACAAAAATTGAAACATGGATAATATTCTCAAACTTGGTTCACAATTTGCAATTTAAGCGCACTAACTTAGAAAACTTGAATTCAAGATTTTAAATCTTGCAAATACATGTTATAACCGTATTAGCGTAGAAATTCAAAATGAACCAATTTGAGATATTACAACGCCTAGTCAAAATTTATGTCTTCGATTTATCAATTGTGTTTTAAGCGTACAAAGCTTAGAAACTCGAATTCAAGATTTTATAGTCTTGCAGATTCAAGCTTAAACGTCAAATTCTTAGACAATACAAGTATAATCTACTCACAATTTCCCATAGCAAAACTCATTTGCTAAATTTTATTGCAATCTCATTCTTGAAGTGTTTAAACACATGGCCTCATTTTTGCTTCATAACAAAGAAGTCACAACAATATCATGTGCAAATATTGATAAAGTAACAAATTACTTGTCTCACATATCTAGTTTGCATAATCTTTCCATCACAAACATCATTGTGATTAACTCTAGAGACGTTACGATTCTTCTAACAAATGAATGGCGATTTTGTTAACTTAGTGCCCACACAAGCAATAAATTTAACATTACAATTTGTGTTGCAAACTATAATTTAAATGAATTCTAACAATCATGTCACAAACCATAAGATTCAATATACGAAGTAATAACATAAATTTTATTGCTTTCAACAAATATCGTCATTACATTTATTTAGAATTACTCCATTTGTGGAGTTTACAACTTTCAAAGATACACAATCTAATTAAGCGGTAACCTCTAGATCATCCAAATCATTTGAGAGACGATCTTCTTCGGTCACATTTACTTGATCCATAGCCTTCACGATCGTCTATATTGCGCCAATCCTTCGCAATGTGATTGAGTTTTCCACATTTGTAGCACTTGCCTTTGAACTTCTCTGTTGTAAGGATCCTAGTTCCTTAAGTGCGGATTAAAGGCATAATTAGAGCTAACATACATTATCAGAGTATAAAAGTTCGTGTTGAGACTTTGAGCCTTAAGAATTACATGCCAAGTTAAGGACTTTCAAATGGATTAATTACATTCTCTATCAAATGAATGTTATTCACTATAGCTTTACACTACTCCTAGAGTAGACACTATACAAAATAATCATGTCCTTCCTTATCAAGAGCGTTCTTCACAAGCTCACCGCCTCAACCCGCCTTAGCCTCTTTATCATGCCAAAATGTACCTACAATGACAACCCCCAAAACATGAGCATATAATCCATATCCACCACAATATGAATGTAAGTCGTAAATGCATAAACCGTAATAAAACACTTCCTGTTTTTCCCATGCATTATAAACGCCCCCTTTTTTGTTGTCCCTGTACCATAACTCATGAGTATAATCAATAGATTATTTAATGGTTGTACACATGTCATGACATAACACCATTTCATTATCACCAATCACCAATCCCTAGTCTGTTATAATAGTGTATTTAATGCACCTCGGTTGTCATGACAGCGGCACTAATACCCCTCGCTTCGACATATTAGCGGCATTGAATAACCTCGCTCAAATGCGACATGCGGCAATACCATCGCTTCAACATTTGGCGGCAAATATTCTTTCCTCGCTACAATATGACAGCGGCAAGTATTCTATCATCGCTTCAAGTGACAGCGGCAAAGCATTAAAATCATCACTCTATATAGCCATGACTCATGGGATGTGCACCAAACAATCATCATATACATATACAATCATAATGCATAATTCAACATGTATTTGCATCCACAATGCACAGTTCCATATATACTTGCATCCACAATGCATAATCAAGTGAGTATATAAGATACATGTACCGTTGGATGCCCGTACGTCTCTTTACGTACCTTTCCAAAAGTGGGATTTGATATGACTTCACTTCCTTGGTTGCGTCGCCACCTGGGATGGTTCTACACAATCACACAACCCAATATTAGAAGCCAAATAATAGCCAAACACCAAAAAATCGTCAAAAATCCATTTCCCACAATTCAGCTGCTGGCGATCGATCGTTGTGTCGAGGCGATCGATCGCGAGCCTTACCGATCGATCGCCTTGACATGGCGATCGATCGCCCGACTTCATTGGCTCGAGGTGATCGATCGCGCCATTTATGGCGATCGATCGCCTGCACCAGATTTTTGCACTGTCCCTCGGCGATCGATCGAGCCATTTACGGCGATCAGTCGCCACAGTCTGCACACGCGATTTCACCATTTTTGCACCATATTTTCTTCCACATCTTCACTAACACATAAACCAACAAACCCATAAAATAAAAACACTATAAACCTTCAACATACATCACAATACTACCCAAAATTCAACACCCAAAACAAAACCATACCAACCCAAAACAAACTCATTTCAAAACAACAAATACCAACTCAAATCAAAACCAAGCACCATTAAAACATCAAGGAGGGTTCCATACCTCTTATGGTCTCCAAATCTCACAAAAAATCTCACAAACCAAGTTTTTGTGAAGATTTCTCCTCCTCCTAAGTGCCAATTTCGAAAATGGGTGAGGGTAGGGTTTGGGAGAGTGATTTGGGGTTTGTGGGAAAAAGTGAAAGGTAAAGTGATGGGTAAGGTGGGGGGTAGTGGGGTATAAAGGCGGGGGTTTAATTAAAACATGTACCCCAATCATAAGCATGATGTATAAAATACCCCAATATGGTATTTTAAAAGCATTTTACCAAAATGCACCCAAAAGCTCAATTAAATTTATGCTTTCCAAATAATTAACAACCAACATGAATAAACCATGTTAAAACCCAATTTCCCAACATGCACAACATGCATCCCGAAATGCACTACCGGGTCACGCCTACCATGTGACTAAGCATTTCAAGAAGATAATTAGTTCCAACACATAATTCAATTATCACCATAATTAATCACGTAAACATAATTAATGCCCAAATTGTAATTAATTATTTCGGGGATATCACATCTGCCTTTCCAGATTTTGAGGTCATGCCGTAAAACTTGCGCTTTGTTCCGACGTGTTTTTCCACTAAGTTCACTCGTGCTTCATGTTGTGCCAATTTTCCTTCCTTCAGAAATTTTGTTATCCTCTTCGATTCTCAAGCGAACCACAAGGTCTTCAAGATTTATCTATTTTCGTTTGTGCTTGAGATAATTCTTGAAGTCCTTCCATGACGGACACAACTTCTCAATCATTGCGGCCACTCGGAATGAATCACTTAGAACCATTCCCTAGCATGAATTTCGTGCATGATTACTTGCAAATCTTGCACTTGCGCTATCACCGGCTTTGTGTCAATTATTTTGAAATCCAAGAATCGCCTAATGATAAATTTCTTCATGCCGGCATTCTGCGCAATAAACACAAATCGCGCCCCTGTTTCCAACAAACGAAAGTTTGATGCCTCGCTCGATCGATTACGGCGTAAGCCGCCATCGATCGCCCAATTTTTTTTTTTCTTTTTTCTTGAATTCACTTCAAATTTCCAGCAATCCATTCCATATGTAACCAGATATTACAACCATGATTTAATTAATTCCTGGATCCCACTGCTAGCAGAGAAGAACACAAATGGACTTAACGTCAAATTTGATGGAAATATTTATTAATTCCACAAATTCATAACCCGAAATTGAAAATTTTGAAACTGCATTCATGAAGCATTAGAGATGACAAAATACAAGTGTCAGTTTGAGAATATTTTGTGATGCTTCAAATACATTAAAAATATATTAAAATCTCATATTTATATACCAGAAAATTGGAACTTGCATGATGATTATGGAGAAATACAGACGGGAAGAAAATCCCATGCTACCCAATTTCGGAAACTGTATATTTTTTATTCCTCCACCCTCCCTGGCTCCCCACCTTTGTTGCTAATAAGTACCATCACACATTTTCTTTTTTAATGGAATTCAAGATCGAAGTTGGCAGATTAATTTGGATACGTGTAGGCCCAAATCTGTGTGATACATTAGCACAGAATTCTACGTATGTACATCATGGTAAAGAAAACATATATATATATATATATATATATATATATATATATATATATATATATATTAGGGTAAAAAGCGTTCAACCCCCTAATATTAATCATATTTAGGATAGGACTTTACCCCCTCACGTATGTCATATATGTCACAGTCGAGTATATGCATGTCTTTTCATGTATTTTTGCATAAATGTTACAAGTAAAATTCCTCGAGTTTGGGTATACTCATAAAATTCATTTTCATGTATTTTCTGATGCGTATATTCGTTAAATTTCTACAGAAAATTCATGAAAAGATATACATACCCTCGATCGTAGCATGCGGGATGCACGTGAGATGGAATCTGCAGCCAGAATATTCGAAAAAATTGTTCCTGAATATTGTTCAGATGCACTACATCAAGGGGTTCAGATGCACTACATCAAGGGATTTAATGTATATTTTGAAAGGTTATAAGGTAAAATGCTAAATATGATGAAAGTTTGATGTTTTAACGTCTTTTATCCTTTATATTATTATTATTATTAAATTTAAGTTAAGATTTGATCATCAAAGTCAAACCCCATTCTTCGACCAAGTCGTTGACTAGTACGAATCATTATTTCAACACAAATCCCAAGTCTCAGCAAGTATTATTTGCGGGGTTGAGAGGATCACGCAACCATGGTTATATTACCGTGGCCTTAACACTAGATCTAGTGGAATTTACCTCAAGATGAAGGATGATAAGAGGAAATCTTTCTTGGAAGCGTAGCAAGGTAATAAAATTGGGAAATCATCGGATAATCTATGTTGTTTTATGAAATATTTTTTTGGTTTTTTGGGTTTAAGATGTCTTTAATGATGTTGCCTTGAGTTAATTAGCTGAAAATGTTGTTATTCTTGTCGAGCTTTCAGAACTTGAGTTTCTTGATTCCTTAACGACAAAGGGCATGTTCTGGCACAGCTTTTAGCAGGCAATTTAATGATTTATGTGAAAAGGTGATTCATAAATTGGGTATTGTGGAGCATTTATGGAAGAGTGACTGATTTAAGTTTGAACTTGAAATTGTAAATGGTCTTTTGAGCCTGATTTCAACGTTGCATATTGTTTCTTGGAAAGTTCGAATCACTGTATGCTTCCATTTTTTTATGATTCAGGCAGGACCGCAGAGGTGAAGTTCTTGATGGAATGATAGTTCTTTACCCTACCATTTCAAAAGGTTTTAACATGATTTTGAGTCAGAAAGATAGTTGATTTGGTGGGACTGGTAGGTTTGTGTTGAGGTTCAACAATTGCCTCTGCTTTGTGATCGGTCGAACACGTGGCGCTTGTGCCAGTGTATGGTTGAAAAGATTGATGTTGCGCCATTACCCTTAACTATAGTTATTGGTAAAGCGGTAAGCGCTCGATCCAACAATTGGTATCAGAGCCAAGGTCGCGTGTTCGATTCCCATGAGTTGCAGAGAGTGCAATTATTGGGGGAGGGATTGTTGAGGTTCAACAATTGCCTCTGCTTTGTGATCGGTCGAACACGTGGCGCTTGTGCCAGTGTATGGTTGAAAAGATTGATGTTGCGCCATTACCCTTAACTATAGTTATTGGTAAAACGGTAAGCGCTCGATCCTACAGTTTGGTATCAAATGGATGCACTACAAGTTATTTCCTCGGTGACTCAGATTGTCTCGAGCATGGTATCAGCTATTGGGGCAATGGAGCAGGCTTCAAGGGACCTTGATGAAGCTCCAAAGAGGATTCGAGGCCTAGAGGAGTTTATATACGAGCTGGAGACTTTGGCACGTCCTGTTAAGCTAAAGCATACCCACAAGCTTCACAATCCCCAATTAGAACGACAAATCCAAAGCAAGTATTAGACAATTTAGTAAGAGAGAGAGTGAGATTTTAAATTTCTCCCGCCGGTTCTCGCCTCTTTCCCCTCGCCGTCCGCCGATTTCGCAGCCTCACCCCTCGCCGCCCGGCGAGCTTTCCGACAGGTCCCCCCCCCCCCAGTTCATTTTCTCCTACCCCCTCCCTCCTCCCAGCTTGATCCTAGTCGCGATTTTCCCAGCTTGCTCCTTGTCGCGATTTTTCCTGATTTTCTTCGCCTCCTCTCCCCTCGCCGCAAGGCGAGCCCCCCTCTCCCAGCTTGCTCCTTTTCTCGTTCTCTCCTTGCTTTTCGTCGCCCCCTCTCCCTTCGCCGCAAGGCGCGCCCCCCTCCTCTTTCTTCAACCTACCTTTTTCCCCTCCGAGCTGGGTCGCCTCGGCTCTTCTCTGTTTTGACCTCTACCCCTTGGCATGCAGTCTGCCCATTACTTCCGGCCATCGCGCCCGTGCGCTCCGCCCTTCCTTCGTCGCGAGCCGGTGCGTCCAGATGTCAATATTTCTAACCCTCCTGGTCCCGCGTTTGTAGCTGCTGATTTTGGTGCGCGACTTGCCCAGACAGGCATGGGTAACCCCTGCCCTATGGCTCGTTCAGCTTTCTTCAACCCTAACCATCCGATTGCTGCGTTGGATTCTGCCTCCTTTGGGTTGCGTAATGCCCGGCCACGTGGTGGGTTCCTTCGCCCACCATCTTCCTTGGGTTCTTTTCGTCATGTATCGGATAATCCTGCCATTCATCCAGTTCAGCGTGTCCATTTTCGCCCTAGCTCTGATACAAGACCGAACGATAGACAGCACGGATTTCAGAGGCAGCGTCGACAAACCAACGGGGCTGGCCCGAATCAATCTAGGCTTAACCAGAAGATGAAGGAATTCTTTAAGGAGGACTCGGTACCATACTTCTTCACTAATTTCCCAGAGGGGTGGCTACCAGAGAATATGATCCGCACGTTCCAAAAGGTGGGTGAAGTCAGTGATTTGTTTGTGCCGAACAAGAGAGACCGCAAGGGACATCGGTTTGGGTTTGTCAGGTTCAAGGCCACCTCGGTTGATGAGGACGTTGAGGCTAAGCTGAACCAGATTTGGTTGGGCTCTTACAAACTCAGAGCAAACAAGCCTCGATTTCAGAGGAACGAGGCTCCAGCAGGCAAGACTAATGGTGGGGTGATTTTGGACCGCAACTTGTTGAGTGAAAGAAATGGAAAATCGTACGCTGAGGTTGCGAAGGAAACATCAAATCGCCCAAAGTTTGAAGAGCCTCAAATTCAGCCCCGCGCAGAGGCGGGACTGACGTTTCGATCTAGACCAGAGGAAAAGGCTTGGATTGAAGGCTGCCTGGTTGGCAGATTGGTTGATAAGGTTCACAGGCTTCAGGTTCAAGACGAATTCAGGGCGAATGGTCTGCCGGATACAAAAATTATACCCTTCGTAGATTCTCAGGTAATCATTTTCCACGAAAGGAAGGATAAACTTGCGCAGATCCTGACAGAGGAGAAAAATTGGTTAGATTTATGGTTTCAGGATATCTCTACGTGGAGTGATAGGGCGATCTCACCAACAAGAGAAACATGGGTCCGATGCTCGGGCATCCCGGCCGAAGCTTGGTGCCCGAGATTCTTTGAGCTGCTTTCAGTTTCGTTGGGGAGATTGATAGATATCGACAAGGAAACACTGGACAGGGATAGTCTGGAGATTGCACGACTCATGATAGACACACCACGTCAGGAATTTATTAACAGAACGATCAGAGTTAACATTGACGGTTCGGTGTCTGTCATTCGAGCATTGGAGGACATATACTCCAAGGTAAGGGTCGACCACTACCCACATGCGCAAATGAACACAGGCTGGCCCAAATTTCCTTTTGGAAATTCGGAATCTTCTGTTTCAGAAACGGACTACTTTGATGAGGTGGTACCTCAGTCGCCTTTGGAAGGGGGAATGTTGGCGGACATTCACACCAATCTGTACAAAACCTGTAGTCAGGGACTACGGGAGGAACCGCCTGAAATAGGTCCTCAGCGTTTCATGTGCGAAAGACCTGAGGAGGATTGCTTGACGTCGTCAGACATAGAGCAGGGAACCGCGCAAGTCATCGAAGGACAAGGTGCGGAGGAAGGTTCAAAGGAGAAAGGTCTAGAGCAAACTTGCGATAGACAACCATCAGAGTTGTTCATGGCGGGCGGTAAAGGAATATCCAAGTCAGTACAAAGTCAGTCGAAAAAATCGCCAATCGTCATGGATTCTTCCCCAGAGCCTCTCTTTCAATACTCTAGGAGGAATGAGAAAGGCCTTCAGAGATACAAAAGACAGCTACGGAAAAGGAACCTGAAGGCAAAGAAAAAGGCGGATCACGGGAAATGAAAGTGCTTCATTAAGGACATGTGTGGGGAAGCAGAGGCATCTCACACGCGGAAAGAGTGCACCAATGGGGTGGTGAACGAACTTGAGTTGAGGTTTGCCCGGGGAAATAGAATAGGATCCTCGCCTTCTGCCTCAGCCGCATTGACTAGTGCACGGCTAGCAAAGTCCTCTCCGGCATCAAAAGATGAGGCTATACTGCGGGAAGCGACGGAGATTTGGAATCTAGGCAAGAATCTGGGGCTAGAGGCGGTGGGAAATGAGCAAGAAATAATCGGAAAGCTAGTCGATATGGAAAATCGAGACATAGGGGCACTTCGAGATAAATTGAACGAAGTTGCTGAGCCGGGGGTTTCGAACAGGTCTTTATGATCATTGCAACATATAATATAAGAGGGTTGGGGGGGGAGGGTTAAGATTAGGGAATTACGAGAGTTTGTCACACGAGAAAGGATTGATTTCCTGTGCATTCAAGAGACAAAGATGGAGGTCGTTAGTAGGAAGCTATGTGAGTCACTATGGGGAGACAGAGATTTTGATTGGGTATTCAAGGGCGCGATGGGAGCTGCCGGGGGACTACTTTGTATTTGGAAGAAAGGGTGCTTTTCGATGGATAACTGTTGGGGAGAAGATGGAATTTTGGGAGTAGAAGGATATTGGGGAGTTGATCGAGTCAAATGCCATGTAGTCAATGTCTATTCCCCGTGTGAACTGAGTTCTAAAAAAGAGCTATGGAAGATTTTGGAACGAAAGATACAGGCCCTCCCTGATGAGCGTTGGTGCATCTGTGGGGATTTCAATGCGATACGAAGTCGCTTCGAGAGGCGGGGACGGAATAGTAATAGCAATGATCGAGAATACCGGGAATTCGATGAATTCATTTGTGGGTTGGGATTAGTAGACTTACCGCTGGTAGGCAGAAAGTTCACGTGGTACAGAGCAGATGGTTCTTGTGTTAGCAGGCTGGACAGATTCCTCCTATCATGTAAATGGGTTGAAGAATGGCCTAACCAAATTCAGCGGGGAATCAATAGGAGTGTGTCAGACCATTGTGCCATTGTGTTGAAATCATTCGTTGAGGACTGGGGACCCAAACCTTTCCGGGTAATTGATTCGTGGTTACAACATCCGGAATTCAAGGTATTTGTCGAAAAGTGTTGGAGTGAGTTCAGAATTCAGGGATGGGGGGGTTTTGTTCTGAAAGAAAAATTTAAATTGCTGAAGGATAGGCTCAGAGGTTGGAATAAGGAGGTGTTTGGTTCTGTGGAGGTCAGAATTGAAGAGTCTCGAGCAAAGATTTTGGAATGGGATGTAATCGCGGATCGACGAGCTCTGCATTCTGATGAGGTGGCTTTAAGAAGGAATGATGTGGTAACGCTACTAGACGAATCAGGAACAAGGAGTCACTACTTTTTCAGAAGTCTAGAATAAGGTGGCTTCAAAATGGAGATGTAAACTCAAGATTCTTTCATAAATTCGTGAACAGGAGGCGGAAGAAGAACGAATTAGTGGGAATCGAGATTGATGGACAGTGGGTGGATACTGTGACAGGGGTAAAGAGCGGGGTCCAGGGATATTTCGCGCAGAGGTTCCAGCAGGACGAATGGTTTAGACCTCGACTCTCCGGCATTACCTTTACTCCGTTAACTGATTTGGACAACGGGAGTCTCACTTCTGAATTCGGAGAGGAAGAGGTAAAAAAGGCGGTGTGGTGCTGCGAGAGCTCAAAAAGTCCTGGTCCTGATGGATTCAACTTCAGGTTTATCAAAGAGTTTTGGCATGTCGTGAAGGATGATTTCATGAGGTTCCTATCTGAATTCCATAGGAATGACAAGATTGTTAAGGGGGGCAACCCCTCTTTTATCGTCTTGGTGCCTAAGTCGGAAAACCCTGTCAACATTGGGGAGTATCGACCGATATCCCTAATTGGTTGTGTGTATAAAGTTTTGGCTAAGCTTCTGGCAAATAGATTAAGCAAGGTATTGGATAGGGTGATATCTGACACCCAGACGGCATTCGTGGGGAACAGGCATATAATGGATGGGGTTATTATCATAAATGAGCTGCTAGACGAGTGGAAGCGTACCAAAGGGACGGGTATACTCTTCAAGGTGGACTTTGAGAAAGCCTACGACTCAGTACGTTGGGGTTTCCTTGACGAGGTAATGCGGTTAATGAATTTCTCTGACAAATGGAGGTGCTGGATTATGGAATGTGTCACCACTGCGAAAGCGTCTATTCTTATTAATGGGAGCCCAACTTTGGAAGTAGAAATGAAGCGGGGACTGAGGCAAGGGGATCATTTATCCCCTTTTCTGTTTATCTTAGTGGCTGACGCGCTGTCCAAATTGATACACAAGGCGGTGGAGACTAATGCCTGGGCGGAGTGCAAAGTGGGTAGAAATGAAGCGGGGACTGAGGCAAGGGGATCATTTATCCCCTTTTCTGTTTATCTTAGTGGCTGACGCGCTGTCCAAATTGATACACAAGGCGGTGGAGACTAATGCCTGGGCGGAGTGCAAAGTGGGTAGGAACAACATACCGATTTCCCATCTTCAGTACGCTGATGACACGGTTCTGTTTGGAGAGGCCACGATGGATAATGTCAGAACATTCAAAGGGATGCTTCGCATATTTGAATTGATATCGGGTTTGAAGATTAATTTCATTAAGAGCAGTTTAATCGACATTAATGTAGATCCGGTTCAATTAGATGCGATGGCGGGCGTGCTGAACTGTAAAGTGGGGAATGTGCCTTTTAAGTATCTGGGTATCCCGATGGGATTAAGTCCGAGGAGATGTGCGTCTTGGGATCCGATCTTGGAGAAAATTCGGAAACGACTGGCGGCCTGGGATGATAAATGCCTATCCTTTGGGGGTCGGATGGTTCTACTGAATGCCGTGCTGTCTTCGTTACCGGTCTATTTCTTCACCCTGTTTCGCTCCCCAAAAGCTATTCTTTCCAAAATTCGTTCACTTCAATCTGCCTTCTTGTGGGGGGGTGGGGAAACTTGTCGGAAAGTGGCATGGGTCAAGTGGGAGGTGGTTTGCAAATCTAAGACAAGGGGGGGTTTGGGGGTAAGAAACCTGGATTTTTTTAATAAAGCGTTATTAGGAAAGTGGGGGTGGGAGATTGTTAAGGGGGGGGGAATGCTTTGTGGTTGCAGGTTTTGTCATCTAAATACGGTAATCTAAACTGCCGAGAGATTGTGTCTGGGAGAGGGGGGCCGAGGGGGGTGCAGTCGGTGTGGTGGAGAGATCTCTTACAGAACACTTTCTTGGATCATTCGGGGTGGTTTTTGGGGGGGCTGGTTCGGAGGGTAGGGAATGGTCTAGGGACGAAATTCTGGTCGGATATCTGGGTGGGGGAGGTAAGCCTGGAAGAAAAGTTTCCAAGACTTGCATCTATAGCCCGGGATAGAGACATCTTATTAGGGAATATGGGGGGGTGGGTGGAAGGTACTTGGATTTGGCGCTGGGAGTGGAGACGGGAATTATTCGACTGGGAGTCAGATGTTTTTGCTTTGTTAATCAATTTTATTGACAGATCAACTTTGGACCAACACAGGGAAGACTCATGGGAATGGCGCCTTGAAGATAACAATTGCTACTCTGTCCGATCGGCTTATGGCTTTTGCAGAGGATGAAGTTCTTGATGATGAATCTGTTTTGATCTATGAGGATATCTGGAAGACTTTGGCCCCGAAAAAAGTTGGAGCGTTTGCTTGGCGGGTATTTAAAGACAGAATTCCGACCAAGGTTAACTTACGGAAACGTAATGTTATCCAGGGTCCGATCCCAGATCTGTGCGTTCTTTGTAATCAACTGGAGGAGACTACAGATCATCTTTTGTTCAGGTGCTCGGCTTCCTATGCGTTATGGATGAAATGTTACAGGTGGTTGGGAGTTAATCTTGTTCTTCCGGACAATCCGGCTTCTCACTTGTTACAGCACAAAGGGCTTTGGGAGCGAAGAAGAGGGAGAATGGGTTGGTTGACTATTTGGTTGGCGGTTTTATGGACAATATGGTTGGGCAGAAATAATCTAGTTTTCAGGGGCAACATCGAGAAGGATGAAGAGCTTTTCAATCTAGTTCTTTTTAGATCTTGGTTTTGGATTAGAAATAGAAGCGGTCGTAGTTTCACTTATGTACTGTCGGACTGGGTTAATGAGCCGAGGATTTGCTTATTAGCTTCTTGATCTTTTATTTAGGCTTCTTTTGGGTCTGTGCGAGCCTGCTCGCTTTTTTGTAAACTTTCGTAGTACCTCTGGTACTGTGTTATATATATGCTTTTTTCCGATCAAAAAAAAAAAAAAAACGACAAATCCAAAGCTTGAATGGCCTCATTGATCGTCTGCATCCAAATATTGTGAAAGCTAGAAGAGCCGTGTCGAGAAGCAAAGCTAAAAACTTTACAAAGATAATTTGGAACTCTATGATCGGGGATCCACTTGGGAAGATATTGAGCTCGATGAGGCATGACTTGAATTGGTGGCTTGAATCTCGGATATTGACAGAGAATGTTGAAAATGTGATAGAAAACACTGCAAGAAACATTCCTATCAGATTGAAAGTAAGCTCGGGTCATGGCTACCCGATTTCCAGTAAATGTGCTTATATTAGACGTTTACTCGAGCAAAATGGCCCTCGTCGCGTTATTCTAGTTGTTGGGCTATGTGGTATTGGGAAATCGTGTTTAGCTCGTCAAGTAGCTTCAGATCTCCCTTCAACGTTCGTGGACGGAGCAGTTGAACTTGGATTCGGCCAATACTGCAGTAGGGTTTCTTGTCAAGGTGATAAAGATGAATATCAGAGGCGATTGGCAAGAAAGCTTTGTAAATTTCTGGTGCAAATTGGTTTTTGGAAGAAAATAAAAGACGAAAATTGTAGAGATCTTGAGTATGTTAGTTGCTTGCTTCAAGAAGCGTTGTATGGGAAACGAATCTTGATACTTCTCGATGATGTATGGGAACAAGATATCGTTGAACGTTTTGCTAAATTATATGATAATGATTGTTGGTACCTGGTAACGACTAGGAATGAATCTGTGTATGAAATAGCAGAAGCTGAAAAGATAGAGTTGGGAAAAAATGATATCCAAGAAATAAGCAAGAGTGTTCTCCTTTACCATAGTCTCCTTCGAGTGGATGAGCTACCGGTATGTCCTTTATGGCTATTTATGCTTCATTTATTGACATTCGATTTTTAATCAGCGTACTTTATGTTTTCGGAACTTGTTCTCGTATACTTAGGAAGTGGCTGAGAAGTTGCTTGAAAGGTGTGGTCACCATCCTTTGACAGTAGCTGTAATGGGTAAGGCTCTCAGAAAAGAAACAAGATCAGAGAAATGGGAAAAGGCCATTTCAAATCTATCCACGTATGCAACATGTGCACCCGGCCCGATCTCATATGTAAACGAGAAAGAAGCAGAGAACACGGTTACCATTTTCGGGTCATTAGAATTTAGTCTAAATGCAATGCCGATAGACTCGAAAAATCTCTTCATTGCTTTAGCTTCACTTTCTTGGGTGGAACCTATCCCAGAAAGTTGTCTAGAAGCTGTTTGGTCGGTTCTTGGTCCAGATATTTTATTCTCTCTCACGGTTTGTAAGCTCGTTGAAAGCTCGTTACTGACAGAAGTTGATGCTGATTCCTCATACCAAATACACGACATGGTTTCCCTTTACCTAGATAGCAAGACAAATGATTCAGTTAAAATGTTATTGACTGATTCCGGATTGGATAAAAATGCTTTTGTCAGTCCGTGGCTTTTTATTTTTGGTAAGGAGACAGTTAAAATAGTTGCTGAGCAGACAATTGAGCATTCTCTTGGTATTTCCGATGAAAAACGAGCAGTGATCACCTTGGAAGCAATTACTCAAGCCCTGGAAGTGAGCATATCAATTTCTGACTTTGAAGATGGCAGAGTAAGTTTCTGCAAAATATTGGGACCCAAGATCTCAAGATTGATATTATCAGGATCACTGGATCTTGTCGTGGTATGTGCAATTGCGATCACGAATATATTTACCAAGATTGATTATTCTGAATATTTCCCAGCTCTTGAAAACGCAGAAACCGTAAATAAATGTGCAGGTATCTTGGAAACCTGCGAGGATCCCCTGATTCAAACCAGTATTTTAACCGTCCTAGCAAATCTTGCGGAGTTTGGAAGCCAAACCACTGCCGATGAAATTCTCCAAAGAATTCCCATGAATCAGTTGGCAGTTCTGCTCTCTCCCCTTTCGAAGGAGTGGCATGACAGTGTTTTTACGACTTTGATGTCTTTAATCAGAGCTGGGAAATCGAAAGCTGTGGAGAAAATGTTCTCTTTCGAGATAGACAAGAGCCTTATCAAACTACTCGAGACTGAATCAGACGTTGCTCAAAGCAACACCATTGTCTTGTTAAAAGCATTTTACGAGCTTAGAGGCCCTGGCAGTGGTTCACTTCGTCCAGCTACCTTAAACTTACTCCCTTGGCAAGCAAGACTTCGACTAGAAAAGTTTGTATTATCAGACCAAACTTCACTGCCTTCACCAAAGCCACAGACTTTTGGAGATCTGATTCAAAATCTGCTTAGCAGTGAAAGCAAGCTGATATTAGAAGCTATGCAAGATCTTATACCAATAATCGAAAAGGTTGAAGATATAAAAACAAGGGATATGATCCTTCGCAGCCCCCTTATCAAAAGACTTTCAGAACTCCTCCAATATGGACAAATCATGCAAAAAGATCAAGTCAAGTCCGAATCTGCCTTTCTTCTGATGAAGCTCGCTTGTTCCGGGGGAGAGCCCTTTATCAAGAAGTTTCTTGAACATGATATCATTATCGAGCTCGTTAAAATGATGCAGTGCACAGTCGCGGAATTACAAGATTCAGCATACACCGCCCTACATAACATGCTTTTCAGCTTCGGTGGAGGACTAGTTGTGAACCAATCCTCAAAGCAAGTATTATCGAGAGACTGGTTCATTCGATGGAGAGCAAATCACCAAAGACCCGAGAAGTAAGCGTGCATTTCATTCTTGACATTGTTGAAGTGGGAAACAAGACATGTGTGGAACGGATGTTTGGTTTGCATGTCGTTGAAAAGCTTGTAAAACTCGAGAAGGGTGCTAGCGGGGGCAGTGAGTATGTGGTTGGACTACTTAAAGCAATAAGCAAGTGCAAGAATCTTACCGTGGCAGAACGAAAGGTTATGAAACAGCAAGTCGTTCGGAAGGTGAGGGGAGCTTTAAAGAATCACAAATTACAAGTTCAGATATTGGCAGTTGTGGATGCCTTCATGTCTGAGGGATCTAAAGGTGCCAGCGGTAGTGGGTATAGGAAGAAATCATGAGTGTATACAAATTAGTTTGAGCTCGACTCAAGTTGCAATATCTTATTGAAGCTGTCGCTCGATCAGGTGGATAAAGTTCATTTTTTATATAGACACCGCGTATCCAAATCAAATTTGAACACTGGATGTGGGGCGAGGATAATACTCTCATACCAGGGTCTCATTTCCCAAAATTTGGATGTTACATTTAACGAAAAGTCAATAATTCAGACCCTTACTAATTCTTTTATATAAAAAAAAACATGTTAACGACAAAATTATAGTTATTATTTATAACGGGCTGAGCTCAAGAACACAAAATTAAAAAGGTATCAAAGACTTTAATCTTGTAGAAATCAGTTATAACATAAGCATAAATATTTATATCCTTATCTTTAATTATAAATATTAAATATTCCCACCAATCTCTTTCAGATTTTCTTTAATCAGCACTATCTTCAAATCCTCATCTTATAGGCACCAAAATCTCTGTCAATATCATGCGTACCCAATAAATATTTGAAAAGTTTATTAAATTAAACTGCAAAAAAGATAAATATATATAAGTTAGTCACTGATAGTTATTACTTATTATAGTGATATAGGTGATGCATGATATACTACAACATATATTCCATAAATAAATAAATATTATTTTGAGCTCATATGTCTAGCCCAGTTAGTAAAAGCTTATATTCACTTTGGAGAGACTCGAGTTCGATTTCTGAAGTGTGCGGAAAAATATTTAGCCCATTCCCCGTCTGAAAAAATTAAATAAATAAATACTATTTTGGAAGGAAAAAAACTCGTGTAACTTATAAACTTCCAAAAGAGAATATTATAAATTAGGGGTGTTCAACTACTTTTTGGTTCGGTTTTGGGTAAAATTTCAAATCAAACCATATTTTATCCATTTTACAAATTTTCAAAACAAATCACCCATAAAATATTAATAAACAAACCAAACCAAGAAACTCGGGTTGGTCGGGTTCGGATGATCAATTTTAAGTTTTGAATATCATAACGGATGAGGTCTTGTTATTAGGAGAAATAGCAATTGATAAGACATTTTTATTAGATAATGGACTATACCATAAATTAAAGTAGTACATATGCATGTTACATATTTGTGCAACTAAACCTAAACTTTTTAGTTCTATAGTTATGTTTATTGAGGAGCAAATAAATTCACAATGTAATTGAACCGTTCACAAAGCTCACAAATAATAGAACATAAAATAAAAAAAAAATAAAATATATTTTTTTATTTAAAAAAAAAATCATGCTAAATTAACAAAATTTATTACATGTTGGAATTTTAGAAGTAAATTAAAGGGAAAAAATATATATAGCCTCCATCGATCGAGACCAACGCTCGATCGATCGAGAAATGCAGGAAAATTTCATTCGTTGGAAACAGGTGCTTGATCGATCGAGCACCAGGCTCGATCGATCGAGCCATGTGTCTGTTGCGCGGAATGGTATGTACATTCATGTTCGGGTGCGATTTTCCATGATGTGGTGCCTCCAAATGGTGTCCATTTGAACATATCTTTTGGTTTACTATAAATATAATAATTCCTCACTTGTTTAACATGGAATTTTTGAAATTCACATCATATTGAAGATTAAAATTTGATTAATTTTGTGGGTCTTCATCCTTGTTATTATTGGCGTTTTTAAACCTTTGGGGTTTAAATGATTTGTGATTTGGAGTGCTCCTATCACAAATCATAGTCGTTGTATCTTGGGAGACAAATTGCCAAAGCAAACCGTTAGCACCGTAGCGGGCCAATGTCTTAAGGACGGAAATTCCAAATCTCGCCTCGACATTTCTATTATAAAGCCATTTGTTGTTTTGCTTCCTACCTTCCTAAGATACACATCCCATAAATTTTGTACTATAATCTTAAGACAATAGCAGCAACAAATGGCTTCGTCGAGTGCAACAACGACTCCAGTTCCTCATGGTGAAAGACCTGAAAAGTTCAATGAGAACGATTTCAAGCGATGTCAACAAAAGATGTTGTTTTATTTGACAATCTTGGGGTTGGCAAGGTTCCTCAATGATGATGCTTCTACTATTACGGAGAGTGAAACCGACAACCAAAAGAGGGATGCGATTGATGCGTGGAAACAAAGCGATTTCCTGTGCAAGAATTATATTCTCAACGGACTGGACAACACATTATACAATGTGTATTGTCTAATGAAGACGGCCAATGAATTGTGGCAATCATTGGAGAAAAGTATAGATCCGAGGATGCCGGCATGAAGAAATTCATCGTTGAGCAATTCCTGTATTTCAAAATGGTTGACACAAAGCCAGTGGCGCAAGTGCAATATTTGCAAGTAATCACGCATGAAATTCATACGGAGGGAATGGTTATAAGTGATTCATTCCAAGTGGCTGCAATGATTGAAAAGTTGCCTCCGTCATGGAAGGACTTCACGAATTATCTCAAGCACAAACCAAAATAGATGAATCTTGAAGACCTTGTGGTTCACTTGAGAATCGAAGAGGACAACAGAATTTCTGAAAGGAAAGAAAATTGGCACCAACATGAAGCACGAGTGAACTTAGTGGAAAAACACGCCGGAACAAAGTGCAAGTTTGACGGCATGGCCTCTAAATCTGGAAAGGCGAAGAAGTTCAAAGGCAAGTGCTACAAATGTGGCAAACTCAATCACATGGCAAAAGATTGTCGCAATAAAGACAATCGTGGGAAGGCTATGGATCAAGTAAATGTGACCGAAGAATATTGTCTCAAATGATTTGGATGATCTAGCGCTTACCGCTTAATTAGATTGTGTATCTTTGAAATTTGTAAACTCTAAAAATGGAGTGATTTTAAATAAATGTAATGACGATATTTGTTGAAAGCAATAAAATTTATGTTATTACATCTTGAATTGAATCTTATGGTTTGTGGCATGATTTTAGGATCATTTAAATCATAGTTCGAAGAGCAAATTGTAATGTTAAATTTATTGCTTGTGTGGGCACTAAGTGAACAAAATAGTCATTCATTTGATAGAAGAATCGTAAAGTCTCTATAGTTAACTCACAATGATGTTTGTGATGGAAAGATTGTGCAAACTAGAGATGCGAGAAAAGTAATTTGTTACTTTATCAATATTTGCACATGTTATTGTTTCACTTCTTTGTTATGAAGCAAAAACGAGGCCAATAAGGTGTTTAAACACTTCAAGAATGAGATTGCAATAAAATTTAGCAAATGAGTTTTGCTATGGGAAATTGTGAGTAGATTATACTTGTGTTATCTAAGAATTTGACGCTTAAGCTTTAATATGCAAGACTATAAAATCTTGAATTCGAGTTTCTAAACTTTGTACGCTTAAAACACAAGTGATAAATCGAATCCACAAATTTTGACTAGGCGTTGTAATATCTCAAATTGGTTCATTTCGAATTTCTAAGTTAGTACGCTTATAGCATGAATTTGCAAGATTTAAATCTTGAATTCAAGTTTTCTAAGTTAGTACGCTTAAATTGCAAATTGTGAACGGAGTTTGAGAATATTATCCAAGTTTCAACTTTTGTAAGCAAGTACGCTTAAATCCGAAATTTTCAAGAAATAAAAACTTGAATTTGGATTTGTACGATAATACTTAGAACTTGAAACACGAAAGTTTGAACGCCAGTGCACTTCGTTACTACCCGAAGTTGTGAGGGGTTGCAATTTTAGGATTCAATCACATACTAAGTACCACATTTAGGCTATCAGGATCGATTCCGGGGGTGGGTTGCCATTCCACACCCGAGTTCAACTAACTTGAGCTTCAATAGCTCGTGTTCTTGAATTAATTGCACCGAGAGATTATATCGAGTTCGGTTACAAAACCGAGCGGAAGACACTCGACATAACCCGCTCTAAACCGATTAAACATTTGAAAGATATTTTAAAGATATGCAAGTAAAGTAAATAAACAAGCATTTGTTTATGGAAGTTCGAAGGTGGTGTAATCCTTCTACGTCTCCACTTCTTCCACCTCATGGAAGGATTCCACTAGAAGACTTTGATTTATACAATCCCGTTGTACAAACCCGATCCAGTTGGGAATTCCCATCCAACTAGAACTCATAGCAACTCAACTATGTATGTTCTTTAATGTCTCACATAAAAAGACCTCTCATCGGTTGTGATAAATCATCACCCGTTACAATGAAATTCACTCATCTATTAAGCTCTCAAATACAATGAATAGAGTGAATATATATGGCACAAATGATCTCTAACTAGATCTGATATAGCAAGGTAAGTGGTGCCAAAGGTTTGGGGAGTGCTCTTCATTTAGCAACTTTTGTCTTTGAAGTTCCCCAATTGAATCCCAAGTGGGTTTGCTTTGGAAGGCTTGGATTGATCTTCAATCGGCTGTTATTGAGCTTCCAAATCATGTATATATAGCCCAAAGTAATGATATATACGTTAGATACAAGAATATAACCGTTGGGACAGTTTTGGTAAGCTCTCAAACATTGCAACGGTCATATTCTGCTTTCTGGGCTATTTATGGAAGTTCCGCTGGTCCTCTAGCTGGTCTGGTCAGCTGGTCCTCCAGCTGGTTCTCTCCAGCTGGTCCTTCAGCTGGTTCTCTCCAGCTGGTCCTCCCAGCTGGTCCTGCAGCTGGTCCTCCCAGCTGGTCTGGTCAACTGGTACTCAAGCTGGTCCTCCCAGCTAGTCTGGTCAACTGGTACTCAAGCTGGTCCTCCCAGCTGGTACTCCAGCTGGTCCTTTCAGCTGGTCCTCCAGCTGGTCTGGTCAACTGGTATTCCAGCTGGTCCTCCCAGCTGGTACTCCAGCTGGTCCTTTCAGCTGGTCCTCCAGTTGGTCTGGTCAACTGGTATCCAGCTGGTCCTCCCAGCTTGTCCTCATTTCAGCAACCAAACTCAAGGGCATTTCTTAGCACGTCATCAAGCTGTAAAATATCATCTACGAACTGCACACTTGATGAAATATGTTAGCAACACAATAACAAGTTTTGTTAACATCAAAACCAAGATTATTCGGGTTTTCAAAACCCAACAATCCCCTTTTTGATGATCACAAAACTTGAATAAAAATATGAACATTAAAGCACAATGTTGCATAACAAGAAAAAACAATATTTTTTAAACAACATATTAAAAAGGAAGACAAATAAAATTTACTCCCCCTCAAGGATTGAGTTTAAACTCTCCCCCTTAATTTTAAAATGTTTGAAAATTTGAGCAAGTGAGGGGCAAATGGGGTAGGCTAAAACAAATTTAAAAAAATGCAATGCACATTAATTTTTGAACAAAAATAACCTCTTTTGATTATGCATGTAGCATACTTGGCAACAAATTTGAATTTCTTGACAAAACTCAACAATGTCCATTTCATCTTTCAGCGGGCAGCACATGAGTCAACTTTGCAGAATAAACTGCTTTTCCTCGTGAAGCATTAGGCTGCAAGACCTATACCGTTGCGATCCTCTATGAGTCTAGTTTGCAACGCAAAAAACGGTTTGCCATTTGGACATCCGAGCAAGAAGTTATGCCAATTCTCCCAAAGTCGCTTCAAGCTGCCAGAAAACTAAAATGCTTCGAAAATTGTTAGATAAAATCTCAAAATAAAAATTTTAACTTAAAATGAGTTTAGAACATTCTGAACGAAAATTAGAACTTTTGAAATAGATTTTAAAATTATTTTCGTGCAAAATGAATGCAATGAAGTTGATTTTTATGCTAAAAAATTTCATACACCAAATTTTGAAAAAAATATGCTATGAAAATATTTCATGCTCATGAGAAAATTTTGAAAAAGATTTAAAAGATATCCGCTACAAAAATCGGTTCAAATGCTTTCCAAGAACAACCCGCTCTGATGCCACTTGTCAGGATCGATTCCGGGGGTGGGTTGCCATTCCACACCCGAGTTCAACCAACTTGAGCTTCAATAGCTCGTGTTCTTGAATTAATTGCACCGAGAGATTATATCGAGTTCGGTTACAAAACCGAGCGGAAGACACTCGACATAACCCGCTCTAAACCGATTAAACATTTGAAAGATATTTTAAAGATATGCAAGTAAAGTAAATAAACAAGCATTTGTTTATGGAAGTTCGAAGGTGGTGTAATCCTTCTACGTCTCCCCTTCTTCCACCTCATGGAAGGATTCCACTAGATGACTTTGATTTATACAATCCCGTTGTACAAACCCGATCCAGTTGGGAATTCCCCATCCAACTAGAACTCCTAGCAACTCAACTATGTATGTTCTTTAATGTCTCACATACAAAGACCTCTCATCGGTTGTGATAAATCATCAACCGTTACAATGATATTCACTCATCTATTAAGCTCTCAAATACAATGAATAGAGTGAATATATATGGCACAAATGATCTCTAACTAGATTTGATATAGCAAGGTAAGTGGTGCCAAAGGTTTGGGGAGTGCTCTTCATTTAGCAACTTTTGTCTTTGAAGTTCCCAAATTGAATCCCAAGTGGGTTTGCTTTGGAAGGCTTGGATTGATCTTCAATCGGCTGTTATTGAGCTTCCAAATCATGTATATATAGCCCCAAGTAATGATATACGTTAGATACAAGAATATAACCGTTGGGACAGTTTTGGTAAGCTTTCAAACATTGCAACGGTCATATTCTGCTTTCAGCTTTATGGAAGTCTCGCTGGTCCTCTAGCTGGTCTGGTCAGCTGGTCCTCCAGCTGGTTCTCTCCAGCTGGTCCTCTAGCTGGTCCTTCAGCTGGTCCTCCCAGCTGGTCTGGTCAACTGGTACTCAAGCTGGTCCTCCCAGCTGGTACTCCAGCTGGTCCTTTCAGCTGG
Organism: Haberlea rhodopensis; assembly: GCA_907163345.1. Lineage (NCBI taxonomy): Eukaryota > Viridiplantae > Streptophyta > Magnoliopsida > Lamiales > Gesneriaceae > Haberlea > Haberlea rhodopensis. The sequence continues at coordinate 2,967,687 of CAJQUN010000041.1, forward strand.
TACTCCAGCTGGTCTGGTCAACTGGTATCCATCTTGTCCTCCCAGCTGGTACTCCAGCTGGTCTGGTCAACTGGTATTCCAGCTGGTCCTCCCAGCTGGTACTCCAGATGGTCCTCCAGCTGGTCTGGTCAACTGGTATTCCAGCTGGTCCTCCCAGCTTGTCCTCATTTCAGCAACCAAACTCAATGGCATTTCTTAGCACGTCATCAAGCTGTAAAATATCATCTACGAACTGCACACTTGATGAAATATGTTACCAACAGAATAACAAATTTTGTTAACATCAAAACCAAGATTATTTGGGTTTCCAAAACCCAACATAGGCAATGACGAAAAATCTTGTGATTGAAGGAAAAGAGAGTTTCCTACAATATTTGAAATGTGGGGGTACTTGGCTAAACTAGAAATGCGAATGCTAAAGTGAAGTCATAACAAACGTCAAATAAGTGACATGAAGAGTTTGACAAATAATGTTGTCAAATAGGTCAACAAGTGTGATAAATGTGTACACTCCTAAGCATATGTATGCTTGTGTATTGATGATATACTCATTGGAGAAGCAATTTAGAAATCATCAAGTAACAAAGAAAAATGTTGACGATACATTTTCGAAATCTGTGCATCAAGAACAATACTTGGAATTAAAGTTTCCAAGACACTTGAAGAATGAAATCTCAGGGATTAATTCGAGTTTCAAATTTTAAGCTATGCACTTAAATTTCAAGTTTGCAAGAAATATAATCTTGAACTTGTAATTTTTAAGAATCTATGCGCTTAAATATGAATTGTGAATTAAAGTTGAGTATTTTTTCTGGCCTCGAATGTTGTAAGAAATGACAACACTTTAAATTTGATGATGAACATATCCTAAAAGGATAAAATGATGCAAATGATGTAATATGATTACCAAAACTGAAGATATACTGTTGTGGAAAATTCTCAATTCAAAACATATAAAGATTCTTCGGTCGAGTGACTTTATAAGTTGTTAGAGAAAAATTTTGTGCATGCAACTAAAATATGTTGCGCTAATGCTATATGACAAAATGATCTGTAGTGGCATAATCATGAGTGCCTATGTGAAACCGCGGATCCGCATATAAATTGGTTAACCGAGAGATCACGTGGAAGTATACCGAGGGGAATGAGGTTAAAACCCTATAATCAAAATCTCATAGTGGATACCCAACCTTGTTGACTGGAGATCCCAAGATCTAGGTTCAAAAGGGACAACTAAATTATGAGATTGTATACACACCTTGGAGAGCACTCTCTAACACATTCCTATGATAAGGGGTGTAGCCTACAAAAGGGATACGAGGATAGGCAAAATGTCTTTAATGATTCCTATGACATATAAGAATATGTTGGAGTATAGCGGGATACTCTTCTAGGAGATCACATACGTGAGTGCGAAGTATGGCCGCTTCAAAGATGGAAATCACTTATGAAACCAATCGTGGTCCAAGGCCGGAATAGACACAACCGTAAAAAACTAATACGAAGGTTAGAATTGTTATGTTGTGGGTTCAATTGTCTAGATTTACACCAATGACTAAATAGTTCACGACTATAAGTTCACTATTAAGTCAAGTAAATCCGATTGAATAGTACTACGAAAGATTCAAAGCCGCAAGCTATCTCTCCAGATTGCATAATAGTTCGTTAAAAGCGCTCAATTGCATACATGCATTAATTTAATTCATGTGGGAGATTGTTGAAATTTTTGAAGTAAATTAAAGAGAAAAAAATATAGCACACGATCGGTCGAGACCAAGGCTCGATCGATCGAGAAAGGCAGGAAAATTCCATTCGTTAGAAACAGGTGCTCGATCGATCAAGCACCGGGCTCGATCGATCGAACCTTGTGTCTGTTGCGCAGAATGGTGTGTTCATTTATGTTAGGGAGCGATTTTTCGCGATGTGGTGCCTCCAAATGGTGTCCATTTGAACATATCTTTTGGTTTACTATAAATATAACAATTCCCTCACTTGTTTAACATGGAATTTTCGAAATTCACATCATATTGAAGATCAAAATTTGAGTAATTTTGTGGGTCTCCATCCTTGTTATTATTGAGCTTTTTTAAACCTTTGTGATTTAAAGGATTTGTGATTTGGAGTGCTCCTATCACAAATCATAGTCTTTGTATCTTGGGAGACAAATTGCCAAAGCAAACCGTTAGCATCGTAGCGGGACAATATTGTCTTAAGGACGGAGATTCCAAACCTCGCACCGACATTCCTATTATAAAGTCATTTGTTATTTTGCTTGCTATATTCTTAAGATACACATTCCATAAATTTTGTACTACATAATTTTCTATATTAATGTAATCGGTTTGGCTCGGTTTATTTTATCTAAAAGCTTGGACCAGACCAATTTTCCGATTCGATTTTTGAAATCAATCCAAACCGTGATTGACCGAAAGTCGATTCAAACCGTCTGGTTTGGTTTGGTTTTGCGATTTGATTCGATTTCCGAGAACTACTATCATATATCAATGAACTTGCTCATATATGGGATATGGCTCATGACTCCATGACCATAATTTGCAATAAAGTTAACATTTGTCTGTTTACTTACAGGAACAATAGTTTCTTTCACGATTTAAAATTAATAGTTAAAGTTAATAACAATCATGTCATACATAAAGACGAACAAAACGATGCTTTTGTTTTCAAGTATAAAATATAATTGAGTACACGACTCATACTCTTGAAATCGTCAAAAATAACATAAAAATCCTGCCATGGGATTAGACTCGACCAATGGTCATAAATTATAATGAAATCAGCATGTAGTCAACATGCCGGTTAACCGAGTCAATGGTTCGATGAGTCGAACACGTAACCGGCCCGTCTATAGACGAGCCGATTAATGATCATAATTTTCTAACATGTGAACTGTCGGTTGTTCAAGGGTTTATTTTTATTTTACATTTTTAAATTTAAAATTTAAAATATATGTTACTGTGATTTGAACTCATGTTAATCAAACAAATATATCTATACATTTTGATTATTTGAACTTGAATTTATTTCACGTTATTTTAAGATTATCCATGGAGGAAAACAAATATAAATACTTTTTACATTTTTTTTCAACTTTTAATAATATTTTTAATTTTTTTTTAAAAAAGTCGAACCGTAACCGTAGCCGTTGGTTAACCGGAACTGTAACCGGCGGTTCATGAACCGTAATCGAAACCGTCAAGGAATGTTAAGATTAAAGGCCGATGTTTTTTGAACCGTTGGCGATTCTATATCGTATTACTGATGGTTATGAACCATGGTCGGATCTACATTGGAGAGTCGCTTATTCAAATTTTAAATAGACGAATTTGTATTGTGTTATATTAAATCTTTACATACTGATAGACATACGTGCACATACGGGTGTTCATTAGGTTCGGTTTGAACCGAGCCAAAATTTCGGTTTTGAAATTTCAAAATCGAAAACCGAACCGAAATTGTTCGGTTCAATTTCGGTTTTAACCGAACTTTTTTAAAAAAAATTGATTTTTTTTTTAACTTGGATGATTAATTGATGAAAATTCAACGTAAATAAAAACGTTAATACATCATACATTGGATTCAAATGAATTATAAACATTTGACCTTTTAATTTTAAACTTCTAATATTATTTTGAAGCTATTTAATACAAAAAGTCGAATTTAAATGAGACAATAAAATAAATTATATTATACTTGAAACACATTATTAATTTACTAGTTTTTATTCATACAATCAGAAGCGAAACCATTAAAAAATTATTTAAACCATAAAAAAATTAAAAAAGAATTTAGTTTTTTTTAAAAAAATTTTGGTTTTCGGTTGAGTGACCCTATAATCAAACACCGAACCGAGGTCAAATTCGACCGATTAACTGAACCAATAAACATCCCTACATGCACATACGAATAGATAGGCCTTTCCAAAAATTGAAAATAAAAATTACTCATAAAGCGACATATACATACATGCATATAGATCACACATGCATGATGCATATATATATATATATTAAAGCAACACGTATATGTAATACAGAAACATCATAATTATCACCACGAAGAACAAATCAGATCCTAGAAGCCTCCAAACGCATGCAATTCATATAATAATTCACTGCCCTCAAGCAAGACATCTCTCCAAAAACCTCCAAATCCCCGAGAGAAAAATTTGAAATAAACACCCTCTGAAACATCGCCAGAAAGAGAAAAAACCAAGATTATTTTGATGGCAGGTTTGCAGAGATCTGCAGTATCTTTCAGGAGACAAGGATCCTCAGGATTGGTATGGGACGATAAGCTGAATCAGCTCATTAATCAACAAAAACAACACAACAATTATGAACCTGATCAAGTCGAAAACAAAAGAGATGCAACGGCAGCTCGCTCAGGATTAAAGATAGAAAGGAGCCGATCCACCGGCAGAGAAAAAGGTTTTCGTACGGGAAAAGTGACTCCGGCGTATGATCCTCCGTCTCCTAGAGTTTCTGCTTGTGGGTTCTGCAGAGTTTTCGGCAAACATGAGAAGAACCGCCACCGACCACCAAGATCCGGTAAGCGCGCAATGTAAAGGATATATATACACACACACACACACACACACACATATATATATATATATATATATATATATATATAAAGTATGTAATTATACGTAATCCTAGCTTCTCTGTATTATGATTCAGGACAGAAACTAATCTTTTTTCCAATTCATGGGATGATCATGTGTTAGATGATGCTTTGCTAGTTTCTTTTCTGCCTCTGTCAATGGTTTTTGTTTGGTGAATTTTAGGTTTGTTGGGACGAAGGGATAGTTTTTTTTATTTTTCTTTTAAATTTTTTTTTGTATAACATATTTGAATTATTTTTGAATACCAGATTGTCACTACCCCAAACGTTAAATCAATAGTCAAAATTTATCAATATCTCATTGATTTGGGTTATTGATCCATCATATGTGTTAGTGCCCCACAATCCCATGAGATAGTCGAGAAGTAAGCCACAGATTTGAACATGGAGATTCCTATCTATTTTGCAAGGTTTTCCTCTTTATGCGCGAATGAGGTTTTAGCTTACCCTGTTTTTCTTTTGTTCTTGTGTTTTCTTAATTTTTTAATGAAATTATGAAAAATACAATTTTTTAAATTTTCAAATTCAAAAAATTATAAAATAACTTTCAACTTAAAACCTTTCTATCGTTTTTTTTAACCAAAAAACTCATTCGTCCAATATGTAACATTTTATTCCTTCATGCCTTGAGCAATATGCTTGATAAATTACAATTTAATCCCTGAACATCTTGAATGCATTCAAACTCTTTATAAAGAATCAACACATATGAATTATATTTTCATTAAATAAAATCAGACTTGAATTTAATGAAATTTTTAACAATTGAATATTAAATATTTGAGATAAAAAAATCTAAATGTAAATATTTTTCAAATTTGAAAAAAAAAAAAGAAACAATATTACCGAATATCACCTACTATTGCTAATATGATGCTAGATAATACTGATATGTCCAGCCCTTTATCAATATTGCAACGAGGAAAGGATTGGAAGTACAAACGAAATCAAGTTGTTGCACTAAAATTTGATTTTGATTTTGATTTAGAGAACCAAAAATCAAGATAAATCAACTTACCGGACAATTTTATTTTGTCTCATTCATTAATTATATTGATCCCTCATAAGATTAATACAAAAGTTATATACAGCATATGATCCAACGATTTAAATTATAAATAGTGTATCTGACCAAAATATAGCATAAAATCAATCATTAATGAAATAATAAGATAATGAGTGATAACCATGGCAGTTGCCGATTGACTAGTAACCTAAATCTCAATTTATTGACTCGAGTTCGAGGCTCCCCACAATTGTTAAAAAAAAAAGATAACGAGTTAATCAATGGTGAATTATGAAAAATGACGAATACTATTACAACACACAACTTTCTATAATTGGTATATTTTTTTGTAGCTTTTGTTTTTAAAATTGATGGGTACTTTGTTCGTCTTCAAGTCCACAATGATCTCGTTGACGTCGTTATTTGTAGCATGAAGGAAATCTGTAGACGACAATGTTCAACTTTGAGTCGAGGCCAGTGTTGCATACTATCTCCTTAAGAAGATTTTGTGATTTTGTCCCGCACACAGCGCTCACGAAATACGACAATCATCTCCCAAGATAAAACGACTATTTGCTTGTGATAATAACACTACAAATCACAAGCCTCGCAACCAACGTTGCAAACTCTCTTTTCTAAAGAACAAGATATGAAGATGGATAAATGCACTTTCATCTTGCTTTTTCTCACAAATTTGTTGTGTGTAATTTCGAAATATTGATGATTAATTCAATCTAGGGATGTTTTTTATATATTAGGCCTTGAGATGTCACCAAAAGACATCATTTGGAGACATTTATTCATGAAAATCACAGCCTTACACCAAAGGATACACAATCCTTCAACAAGTGCAGAGTGGCATGCTCACGTCTCATGGGCATGTTCAACAAGATAGCGGCCTTAGATCAGAGAAATCGTCTGAAATCTTGAAATCTTGTCATATTCAGTTACGTTGATCTGAACCTTGCTTTCTTCTTATTGTCTATCTTGTCACAACAATCATTTGCTATGTGGATCATTGAAGCAATTTCTCTTCAACATTTCAAAGTTCCTTCATGTTGGTCATCATGGTTCTTTCTCTTCTTGTCATGATTGCTTGATTCCACATTGGCTCTTGCACTCATTTTATTCATATTGATTTCCACCTTCTGATTATCTTCTTCGATCCATAGTCGAACAATCAAAATCCTCAAGTCCCATTCCTTCCTCCTATATTTCAAATAACTTTTGAAATCTTTCCACAATGAAGGAAGTTTCTCAATAATATCAACAACTTGGAAGGACTCACTTAGACTCATTCCTTCAACATGAATCTCGTGCAAAAGAACTTGAAGTTCTTGCACTTCACTCTCTACAGATTTCAAGTCTACCATTCTGAAATCCAAGAAGCTCCCATCGATGAATTCTTAAGACTGGCATCTTCACCTTGTACTTTGTTTCAAGCATATTCCACAATTCCTTTGTGTTTCGGAGTTGACAAAACACATTATATAGTGCATCATAAAGGTCATTCAGGATGTAGTTTTTGTATAGGAATTCGTTTTGATTCTATGAATCTATAGCAGCCCTCCTTCAAGAATCAATCTCGTCTTCGCCAACTGTGTGCGGATCATCTTTCAAAAACCTTGCTAAACTCAAGGTTGTGAAGTAGAAAAGCATTTTCTACCGCCATCTCTTGAAGTCTATGCCGGTGAACATTTGCAGCTTTTTTCCTTGCGCCGCAGAACATTGTGGATATCGTTTCCATCTTATGATTTCCTGAAACAATACAAAATCTTCTTAAGACTGTTGTTAAATTGTTGGGTACCTTGTTCGTCTTCAACTTCATAAGAATTCGTTGGCGTCGTTGTTTGTAGCGGGAAAGAAATCACGTAGATGACAATGTTCAAATTTGAGTCGAGACTAGTGTTGCACACTATCTTCTTAAGAAGATTTTGCCCAGCACAAGGTGCTCACAAAATATGACAATCTTCTCCCAAGATACAATGACTATTTGCTTGTGATAATAACACTACAAATCACAAGTCTCACAACCACAATGTTGCAAACTCTCTTTTCTCAAGAACAATATATGAAGATGGATGAATGCATGTTCATCTTGCTTTTTCTCACAAATTTGTTGTGTGTAGTTTCGAAATATTGATGATTAATTTAATCTATGGTTGTTATTTATGTGTGCGTGTGTGTATGTATATATATACACACACACACACATGAACATGAGATGCCACCAAAAGATATCATTTGGAGGCATTATTCATGAAAAATTGCAGCCTTACACCAAAGGATACACAACTGATAGGTATCAGGTTTTGATAAATATCTACTGAGCAGACTTGCATAGATTCAACAAAATGAAGTCTATCGACTGCCAAGTGCTGATAAGTTAAACAGAGGAATCTATCAATCCCTAATGACTCTATCGATGCTGATATCTATCGACCATAAAGAAGATATGTTTATAATTGTGAACACGCATCGGTAGAAGCATTCAAATATCCGAACGTTGACAGTACAACTAGCTGTCATTTGCTATATAAGGAAAATAGTACAGTTCTGCAGAAGATCATTAAATGTATCCAGAGCTTTTCAGGATACTAACGACAAAGCATTTAATAAGGATCAATTAACGACAACAGAATATTGTGGCACCAGTACAAATATTTCCGGAACTAATATTGCCGTTGGATTACTTGAGCTATATAAGTTAAAAGGTTTGTGTGGTTGTTGTTGTTGTTGTTGAGTTATTTGGTTGTTGAACTAAGTTGACTGACAAACACAGAATAATCATTCATTCATTTACTGCTTAACCTCGTTTACTAAGAGTTATTCGCTTATTCAAGAAGCATCATCATGCACCGCATCAGAGACATATCGGATCTTCAAGATATCATTAGTGACATCTGAATGTTGCAATTGATTGCACAATCATTCGAACTCGTTCATTGACTTCAAACTTCCGAGAAACAACTCTTGTGTCATTTACAATCTATATTTACCAACTACACATAATAATTATTGGTGTCTACTCAATAGACTTTAGACATACTGCTTGTCAGTAGACACCAAGTCTTTCTTATTCCAGCAAACCTTGTCTACTGAGATCATTTCAGTAGTCCACTGTGTTTTTCACTAGACCATAAGACTGTGTCTTATATTGATATTTGATTATTGGACTATCGCCATCAGCTCAACTTATTCGTTGTATCAGTCGAGTTATTTTCACACTTATCTTTAGTTACTCAACTGATCAGTCTTTAAACAAGAATCCTAACAACAACCCTTCAACAAGTGCAGAGTGGCATGTTCATGTCTCCTAGGTGGCGTGAACACGCGGCCCTTTATGCCTTTTTCTGCATTCGAGGCATGTTCACGCCTCCTCAGGCGGCGTGAACGCGCCTCTTATTCCCACGTCTTAGGCTCGATTTCCTCGATTTTACATTGCTTAATGTTATTTATTAAGCAAATTTTTCCAACAGTTTTATAGGTGATCGAGTATTTCACATTTTAGTTGAGGTTCTAACAGTTATTCTTATTATAAGAAATTTAAATTTAAATTTTATAAGTACATTTACAAAGTACTAATTTTATTTTCCATATTAAATGGCCTCCTACATAAACTTTCGGAAACCGAAGTAATTAACGAAATTCGGAATCTTTCAGCTAGGTAGGAATTATAATTCATTTTGTAGTAGAAACCCAATATATCATTATGACTTACGAGGATATCAAATATTATTTTCGAATACAATAATAATAATAATTAAAATTGAGCCTTTGTAATAATGGAAAGAATGAGAGTCTTTGTTAATTAGGTATTCATTGAATGATGACTTGATATCTAGTGGATAATCGTTAATTCTTCAACGTTATGATTTACCAATATTTTTTGGTGGTCCATCATTCTATCTTTAAACTTTAATTTATTTATTTTTTATTTGTGTATCCTCACATGGAAGAAATATGCTACATGGCTATAAGCTTCTAACATATCTCCCTCATCCTCCTGCCCAAATAATAGAGGTCAATTTTAATCTGTCCCAAAACTAATTAAATTTTTTTTTTTTTGAAAAAAACAAGAACTCTCTTCAAACTTTATTATAACTTTTAAATTAGTTTTTTTTAAAATATTTTCAAGATATACGAAATGGTGGCATGGATTTTCCGGTTCCGAAACAACTTGGGCGAAAAAGGATTCTACCCGGAAACCATGCATGCACAAACGTAGGTCGAGATCAAATGGAAATGCTAGTAATTATGTTCATTCGACTTTTCCCTTTGTTGTATGCTTATATTAAGGGTTTGTTTTGGTGGTCCTCTCCCTTAAGAAACCTCATCAGTTCGATACAAGTGGATGATTTCACGTCCTATCCGCGGTTCTTTTGTATCTGATCAGACACGTGCCAAGTGAGAGTTAATGTAATTAATCCTCATAATTCAAATAAAAAAGTTTCGATTTTTTTAAAGATTTTTGAAAAAATAAATATATTTTGGCCCCAAATTCTAACATGAATAAACCCATCACACCAAAACTCATGAAAGGAAGGGAAAATACACACAGAGTCATAAACATCCGGAGCTATGAAATTTGACTAACTTCATAAAGATAATATTGAAACAATAAGTTCATGGCAAATATGGGTTTACGCAGCATATCTGACTCCAAATTAACACGAGACTCTCAAGTAAAAGGAAGGCTTCACAGATATTTTCTAGCAAGGGCTCGAACTTTGGTGTCAAAATGCGATGAAGTGATGCGACTTCCAGGAAGATAGAGGGGATTGAGAACAGTCTGAAAAAACCAACACGCAATCAGCAATTTCACTCGAACAAATATCTCAGCACAGAAAATAGCAACAATTCTACACCTTAACTTACTCCTTTATTTTCTTGAAAAGAAGGGGCGTGGAGAATATATATAGAGGTTATGGGACAAACCACACAGGTAACCTCTACTATCCCCTACTGCTATTTACGATAACAAAGAAGTTAATCCAGAAGTCTAGCCTTTTATTCAGCCTTAGTATTGAGTTCTTCCTTATAGGCTTTCGGTGAAGAAGATCTATTTCTTTAGCAGCTGAGGCGTGAACAAGAAGACCGGGTTCTCGGCATCTCAGAATCAGAAGGAAGGTTGCCTTCTACTTGGATTTTATTACTATTATTCTTATTCACATAAACCCGTGGGGAAGGAGGGAAACAGAGTATATTATTGGAGGATAAATAAATCTCTTTAAATATGTGGCCCGCAATAAGAACATTGCAATAGTGGTTGCAAGTTACATGTCACAACACTGTTCAATGATTCAATATAATGCATGGTGTTTCTTTTTCTTCTTTTATTTTTATTTTTGAATTTTGTCGTATAGACCGATGACAAGTAGCAACGAGTGCAGTTGCTTACAGCAGTCAAGACACCACTATTGGGAATGAAGAATTTTCTGAGCTAAGAGTGGTTCCGAATGAAATCTGAGCGAGCTAGCATAAGAATTCAATAGGAATATAGAGCAGACTTCAGATATACAGATAATAGAGTGCATAATAAAACTTACCTTTATATATAGCTCATGAACCTCTTGGAAGAAGCTCTTAATTCCATCATCATTACGAGAATCGTGAAGCATCATCAATCGTGTATGTATGAATATATTTGGTTAAGGAAAAAGATATAATGAATCAATCCTGATTATAAAATTGCTTCAATATAATCAATTCCAATAATACCGATGCAAAAAAAGAAAAATCTAAATCAAGATCCAAATAAATCAAAACAAAAGTATAATTAAATCCAACTCAATCCCATTATATCATAAACAAATAAATCTAAGCTCAGGTCAACCCAAAAATACTGCCAAGAGTGAGCAAGTTGGCATATTTGCTGAGGAAAGAGTTAAAGTACAAGTCTATTCATTATATCGCCTCCTGCGACCTTGAGCTTTTGGAAAAGCGGTTGTAACATGGTAATACAAGCCAGAAAACTAATTGTTCAAGATCCTGCAGCACAAAATCCCATACATTGCATTGAATTTGCCTTGGTTGTCTTTTTTATTTAATACTTGACCAACATAAAGGCCTTGTATATTAATTTCGAGCATATATTGTCTGTCCCAGTTTAGAGGGCATGTTAAGATATAAAATTTATTGATTGTATCATATCTCATTAGCTCGACGTGAGAAAGCTTGTAACTTTACAAATTTAAGCATCAAAATTGACATTTTATTCATATCCGAGGGGTAGAACCTTGACCCACCCCAGAATTTATACAATAATACACATAGGTATCATAATATTCCATGCATTTATTGGATCGATTAAAACAAATAAAAGGATATGACCTGCGGTTACGTACACAGAAACCACCAAATCATCGAATCTATCAATTGCTTTCAGAAACCTACTTCACAAAACAAAAAGGGGATGAATGAGTGCCAACACAACATATACATTCAGTAAACAAGTAAACTTTTCCAAATTAATCATGTAGGGTTCTCACATAGCACTTGTAGTCCACGCCACATCTTGAACAATGTCTAAAGCAGCATGTAATATGAATTGGTGTAGATGAGCAGCGTCCTCTTTCTTGAGTTCTCAAAAATAATTACAATAAATTATAGAACATATTGCCAGAAATGGTGAAAATGAAACTAAAACTGGAAGGAACCATACTTTAGGAACTGTGCCGACTTCAGCTTCGTAAATGGGGATATCATTTTTGCTTACTATCATGAAGCACGCAGTACTTGCCATCGATTTCTTCCTCTTCTTATTCTATGAATTTAGCTTCGCCGCAAATCTGTTAATAATTCGGCCTGCAAACATGGGCTTGGCGGATTAATATATATTGTGCCTATCAATCTGATGTATTGCAGACATCTCTACTATTTTATAATAGTAGAGCAAAATAGAAATAACTATTTTTGTTTAACAATGTTACACCAAAGTTTTTTTCCAATTTTGCACCAGATCATATTTTATATCCAAAATATCAGTAAACCAAAGGTTAAAGAACTAAATTTTCCTAGATTCCTCGTCCTTACCGACCAGTTTTAGGAAAACCTCCAAGTTTTCACCATTTCCTATCAAATCTCACATTTTTAAAGCTCCCATGCTGGATGCTCATGTTTCACCATTTGTTCTTGCATACATTTTCATCAAATTTGGGCTTCGAGCTTCCCACGCCCAAATTTTTCACGGGTGTTTTTTAATTTCCCGTCAATTTCATTCTTAAAACTTCATTTTTGGTTAACCTCATTGTAACCTTTTAAACATGGACGATACGATGAATTCATTTAGTTGCCACCACCCTCCTTCATGGCAGTCTAAAGACAAATCAACGTTTAATTCAAACATTCATCATTTTTAGATCTCTCATTTTATAGTTTATATATCCATTATTTTAGTTTTCGAATATTTTTAATTATTCAATCCGCTAGCGATACTAGGATTTGATTAACAAAATATTGCCAAAAACCTCACTTAAAAGATTCTTCGTTTTGAAAGCTTGCTGAAAACATGCAATCTATACTTTAAACATCATTACAAATCTGAAATTTAAAAATCTTAACTTACGCACTATAATCTAAATCTGAAATTCATTTTCCCACCATCAATAAACTGTCTCCTCTGATTAAACATCAAATTGACCCAAATCAAGCCCTCGTTGATAAATTCCTAAACCAAGAAACTACAAATTGAAAACTCACCTGAAATGGCTTTTCGAACACAACCTTAGGGCCGTCCCCTTCGGTCTACTATGCTTACTTCCGGCGGGGCTGGGATTTTGGGAGAACCGCACTCACGTTAGAAGCTGTCTGCGCCAAAATTCAACTGAAAACTGAGGCAGCTCTAGATTACTGTAAGATGTGGGCCTGCAACGAATGTGGGCTATGGGCTCAGATATAAACTGGTCCACACCCCCATGGTTCGGGTTTTTGGGCTCCGGGCTTATCCAAAACAAAACGTGACGTATTTAACAATATAATAAGCCCAGAACACTAGCTACAATGTTCTGGGTCTTATTTATCTGTTCCAATGAACAGTGACAATGGGGTGTTGGTTTTCAAAAAAAAAAAATGAACGCGTGGGTTTTGTCTCTCCAAAATAAATTAGATTTGATTTGCTTGAGCCGTGTGCCTCCTCCTGTCTTCTCACCGCCTCTCGTCGCCTGTCCCCATGAGACGTTCTGTCGTATGTGATTGGATTGTGTTGGTGGCTGATGGTGCTAGGTACGTTTTTTGGTGTTACGTCTTATTCTCTCGCGGACAAACGGAGGTTGCACGCTCTTGCCCTCTGGTTTGTGTCTGGGACCGGATGCTCTTTCTTTGATTTTTTCCTTGCAGGGATTAATGGGAGGCAGCTGTCATTTCTTTTCATCCATACTTGCGGCTTTGGGTTTGAGTTCTATTTTTTTTTTCGTAAGTTCTATTGTTGGGTTTTTCTTTTTGTCTTCCTTTTTTACTCTCAACCTTTGCTCGTTGTAGCTGGAAGATTTTTTCAAGGGTTGTTCTTCTGCCCAGGTTTGCTTCTAGCTTGTTTACAGATCTTCTTGCGTCCGCTTCTTGCTTCGTTTCTCCTTAGTTGTGCTGATTGCGTGTAGTTCGTTCTAAAACTTCTTGAGAAATTGTTTGTGTGATGGTTCTACGGAAGAGCGTGGGACCTAGAAAGGAAAAAAAAATTTCCCTGGTATGTTCGGGCGTTCCTTGGTTTTGGGAATCCAAGGCTACTTGTGAACTTTTGTAGGGTGTTTGGTCCACATGGTTCAATATATATATATATATATATATTACAGTATAATAATTTAACAATATAATAAGCCCAGAACACTAGCTACAGTGTTCTGGGTCTTATTTATCTGTTCCAATGAACAGTGACAATGGGGTGTTGGTTTTCAAAAAAAAAAAAATGAACGCGTGGGTTTTGTCTCTCCAAAATAAATTAGATTTGATTTGCTTGAGCCGTGTGCCTCCTCCTGTCTTCTCACCGCCTCTCGTCGCCTGTCCCCATGAGACGTTCTGTCGTATGTGATTGGATTGTGTTGGTGGCTGATGGTGCTAGGTACGTTTTTTGGTGTTACGTCTTATTCTCTCGCGGACAAACGGAGGTTGCACGCTCTTGCCCTCTGGTTTGTGTCTGGGACCGGATGCTCTTTCTTTGATTTTTTCCTTGCAGGGATTAATGGGAGGCAGCTGTCATTTCTTTTCATCCATACTTGCGGCTTTGGGTTTGAGTTCTATTTTTTTTTCCGTAAGTTCTATTGTTGGGTTTTTCTTTTTGTCTTCCTTTTTTACTCTCAACCTTTGCTCGTTGTTGCTGGAAGATTTTTTCAAGGGTTGTTCTTCTGCCCAGGTTTGCCTCTAGCTTGTTTACAGATCTTCTTGCGTCCGGTTCTTGCTTCGTTTCTCCTTAGTTGTGCTGATTGCGTGTAGTTCGTTCTAAAACTTCTTGAGAAATTGTTTGTGTGATGGTTCTACGGAAGAGCGTGGGACCTAGAAAGGAAAAAAAAAAATTTCCTTGGTATGTTCGGGCGTTCCTTGGTTTTGGGAATCCAAGGCTACTTGTGAACTTTTGTAGGGTGTTTGGTCCACATGGTTCAATATATATATATATATATATATTACAGTATAATAAGTGGGAAGAGCTTTGAACAGTAACATGCTTTTCTTCTTGGGCTTCTAGGCATCTTCTTGATTGCCTTTTTAAGGCCTTGCTCTATTTTTCTTTGTCTTTTGTTTTGGGGTTAGCATTTACGTTATTTCTCATCGAAGAGTCGGCCATGATAAATGAAGAGACGGCGGTAA
Source organism: Haberlea rhodopensis (assembly GCA_907163345.1). Classification (NCBI taxonomy): domain Eukaryota; kingdom Viridiplantae; phylum Streptophyta; class Magnoliopsida; order Lamiales; family Gesneriaceae; genus Haberlea; species Haberlea rhodopensis. The sequence goes on from CAJQUN010000041.1 coordinate 2,983,132, forward strand.
CGTACGACCGTTGGTAATGCCTTCTATACTTACTGAGTGTTGCCATTTATTTATTGTTTTTGTTTTTGCTTTCCTTCTTCACTCCGCACATGGAAATTTTTTTTAAGTTTGTCTGCTTTATCTTCTTCCTCACTAAGAGAAATCTTATTTTTAAGGTGGGTTTCTTTTTACTTTTTTTCCAATATTTTTGTTGCCTGTTATTGTTATGTGGTTTTTTGCTATGGCTTTTATCAAAACTGTTTTAAGCTAAGTGGAAGTGATAAAATCTATAAATTGAACATGTTTTTTCACTAAAATTTGATAAGTTGAATTGATGAATCCCGTTTACGTTGCTTTGGATTTCAATATGGAAACAAATCAGAGACGGAGGAATTCGTGCAATTTATTGCTTCTCTTGCTATGGAAAGAGAAGTCCAATCATTTTAAAGAATTTCTACCTTCCCAAATTTCAAATTGTGTATTGAACAGGTTGTAGTTTGGCATTGTTGTTTGTTGGGGATTGCTGCCACTAATTTTTTTTTTTTTTTTGTTAATTTCTGAAACTTTACTGACCAAAAGAATACTTATCCAAGAAATAACTTAGTAAACATAAATGTATAAAGACATGGATAGTAATCTTACTATCCTTTAGGAGCATGCCGTGATTGGATTAAAGCCCGACCATTTTCCATTTTCTGGATGATTTTCTGCTAAATAACCATTTGCTAGAGCTCAAAAGGTTTGATTTTATTTCTTAAATTTAATTGATGTACAATTTTGATGAATTTTCTAACAAGGTTCTCACATATGTAATGTTCATCGTAACACCTGTCTAAATAATTGCAATTGTGTATGTATTGTTGATAGATTTGCAAAAGCATTGAGTTTTATACAATGGATCCTGTTTTTCACAAACACACTCTATATGTTACCATTCTTAGTAAGATGGCAGAAGAGTGGGAAAATTCTCATGATGCAACCCGCCATCAACAAGGGAAAAGGAAAAAAAAAATTAAGGTGCATAAACCTTTTTGTACCTTGGAAACATATTGTTGACTTCATTCTTTTGTTTCATTGTCCTCTGAGGTGGTTTGGTTGGTATTTGAATCACTTTATTAGGATTTAATCAAATCCAAGATGTTTGCATCTAATGAGGATAATTATAAAGAAAGCATTGAAGCATCATGTAAAGTCTTTTCGCCTCAAGGAATTAGTAGGTTAATATGTTACTCAAACTATTACTTGTAGGTAACTTTTAGTTTGTTGCTTGTTGTATTATCAAAACCCATCAGAAAATCATCATGGAAAGTGTGCAGACAAAATTTGACTTCTTGAAAATATTTTGATTCTCCAATGCAAGAGCGTTGTTGGTTTTAAATCTTAGCCAGTATTGAAAGATCTATTAAGTACTACTTTACCCATTGCACCCCTAAACAATATTTTTCCAGTTCCGATGTATTTATCATGTCATTCAGATCAAGCTGCTAGATGGGGATAAACCAGTTTATGTAAATGAAGTTGTGCAAGTTTAGTAGTTTAGCTTGTCTGTGGGTGACTATATTAGTTACCCACATCAGTGATTTTTAAAACTTATCTTGTCCTCTTCTACATGAGCAATGTTATGCTCTAATCATATGTGAAGAAACATTTCTTGAGATTATCCTTTTTGTCCTCGGGTCCAATCGTTAAGCAAAATAATTAATGATAGATGTGCTAATGTTAATTCCAATTCATCAGAATTTGGGTATTGGTGGTTGCTCTAAAGGTAAACATGGAAATCCTAATGTATTATGCATGCCAGGTGGGGAGCTTCTCACTTAAGCTTGTAATATTTGTGGCTACATAACTAAGATTGATGGTAGGTGAAACTCTTGCATTATTTGTGTTAATCGAACTTTAAATCTTAATGGGTTTTAAAAGATTTCCTTAAACTTTAATCATGACGCATTTTCAGCCCATTTGCTGCACAATTTCAATTATTATGGCAAGCTTCTGCACAGTTTACTTAAATAAAAAGTTTGATAAGTCGTAGTTGATTTCTTGATATTTCCACCTCACTGGATGTATGCGTGAGAATATCATGTGCTCTGTTTAATAAACCTCAAGTTTGTTTCCATTGGGGTATATTTATTTATTCTAATATGATTTAGGCATAATTTTTGCATTTGTTTTCTCATGTTTCAGGAATTTATAGCTAATAAAACTGGTGGAGATGCTCCTTTGGAGGGGTCAATCCCATATATGACATCTTCAACCGAGTAAGCTTTCCAAGACATATTACTTCATGAGTTTGTTGTTCCAAATTGTATATTAACCGGCAAAGGATCTATAAAGCAAAGGCTGAGGTAGATTTTCTCGTTATTGACTATCATGTGAGAAAAATATTGAAGAAGATAGGTAGAGAAACATATAGCCTCTCAAAGGCAATCATAATTTTTTTTTTTGCAAAAACGCAAGGAAAGCGAAAGTTTTGCTCTTGACCTTTTTTTTTTCTTCTGTTCTCTTCTCACAGCTATTGAAGTGTTAATTAGATAGCTGGTATTTCCTTTTGCTCTGGCTGTTATTGTGTTTAAATATCACAATACTTTTGCCATTTTTAAATTTTTTATGGAAAATTATATATAAATTTATGATATACTTTTGCATTTATTCATATTTACACTGTTATTGATTCTATATACTCACAATTTTCCTGATAATTGAGTTTCCTTTTATTGTGATGGATTTTGTTTACATGAGTCAATTTCTTGCTATATTATTAGTATATTGAATGAATACTATACATATATGATCATATATTGGTTCTATGAGATTCTACAGGACTTTTGTTGCTGAATGACTCAAATAGATTTTATGTTTAAGCATGCTCCAATTACTCCATCGAATTAATATCATTGGATTTTGCTTCTGTTTCGTCAACTTGTACTTAAAGTGCTTTGCATATTGCATGATTCTTTTACAAGTATATTATTGTCAAAATTAAAAGATCAACATAATATTACTTGTCCAATCTCTATTGCAGAAACACAATGGATCCTCTAAAGACTCCATTCAAGGGAGTTACAAATGACATTAAAGGAAGGTCGGCATGCTAAAAAAAGACTGGATTGCTACATGTGGTTCGAATGCGAGGTGAACATCTCGATGTGAATATATTGAATTTGTAGAAAGTACAATTTCTATTAATTAGCTCAGTACATAGTACGTAACATGGTTATCTAATTTGTGTCCATCAATCACTCAGGATTCTGGCTCCAGCATCAAATATTTTATTTGCTTCGGCTCTCCCTGTTATTACCTAAGAAATTGAGCAAGGAAATAGGTCAGCCTTAATCTTTTCTAGCTCACTGAATTGAAAATCCTATAATTTGACGTACTGAACATTTTTCCTTGTGTAATAGAGGGAAGCTTTAGTCCTTCCAAGACTCTTACTTCCACTGCTTTTGTTGTTTAAACATAATAATATCCGATAGACTTTTAACAAAAACGTGAATCTATAAAACGAAATACCAAACAAACAATCCATTGGCACCGCGCCTTGCGAGGTGCAAGAGTGACTAGTATATATATATTCGAAAGCGAGAAAATCAGATTGGTACTTGTTGGAGGAAGTTTGTTCATTCTAGTCCATATTTTTAAAATCCAATCGTTTTAAGTCTTTTTATTTTGAAATGACTTATTTACCAATATACACCAAAAGGCGGTTCATTCTATCGATTTAAAAAGAATTTTGATACTCCCAAAAAGGGTGATGATTTCAAAGTATCAATGAGGAATTAAATTACCTCTCTTTATGCTCTTCAATGGAATAAATAACAAAGGATAGATCTGACCTGTTAAGATATGAAACAAGTGTTAGAAGGGTGCCGGAGATTTTTCCGGCGTATCCCCTCCGACGCTCAAGTCAGATGATAGGAAATATCGGGGAAATTCGTAATAGAATAACTGATGTATGTAGGCGTGTATAGGCGAAAAGCATACCTGAAATCCTGTCTCAATGCTCTATTTATAGGGTTTACCTTGTGAAGATACACCTTGATGCAGTAAGGCCACGATTTACATGATTCACGGGGTTCCGGATGGCTTTTACCCACTAACAAAGCCGTTATTTATTTCCACTTCCTGAAATCTCGGGACATGCTTGATCAATGTGGACTTAGTCAAATCATTACTAGAGGCTAGAAGTTAAGAGCTTTTCAAATAAGCATCGTTGCTGACAGATTCTGTAGGAACTTGAAAAGTTAGGTCTTCTTATTAGGTCGGTAGGTTAGAAACAATGTTGAATGATCTTCATTTTATCCCAAACAGCTCAGTAGGTCAGTAAGTTAGAACCACTGTTGAATAATCTTCATTTTATCCCAAGCAGCTCAGTAGGTCGGTAGGTTAGAACCACTGTTGAATAATCTTCATTTTATCCCAAGCAGGTCGGGAGGTCAGTAGGTTAGAACCACTGTTGAATAATCTTCATTTTATCCCAAGCAGAGCTCGGGAGGTCGGTCAAGTAAAATAAGGTGAGGTAGTATCATTCTATTACCAAGTATCAAATTTCTTCTCCGTCAATTCTGCACATCACTTCCATCGTTGGCTCGCCTTCCTCCTCACATCCATTTTCTTGGTTACACGAGTCCTCGCTGTGATGGAGAGCGGCAAAATGGATTTTTTCATAGAATTGTCGCGATAAGCAAGGCTTTGGAAGCACGGTCTTAGCAAGGGTTTCAAAGCAAATCACTTTTCCTTCGAAGTCAGTGCTATAGCTTAGTTCCCTCCATTTCTTTTTGTTTTTTTCAGTATATAGTAGTGGGGTAGATATATTCAAATTTAAAGAAATTTAAAAAATGATTGATCACATTATTTTATAACAAATATGAAAGTATTTAGTAAGCTTTTCAAAACAAATTATAGATAAATAATGATACTGAATTGAATTTATAAAAGGGTAAAATATATTTACAAGAAATAAGAATATAATATTTAATTTTATTTAAGAAATAAAGAGTTGAAGCCATAAAATAAATTCAAACACCCAAATTTTTGCATTTAAATCATAATCGAAGAAGCTGTTCCAAATTAAATAAAGTAGTACTTTAAAAATAAAAATATATTACACAATAGTGACACATAATATATATATATTATATATTATATGGCATGCACCATTTATTTATATTTTATACGTCGGCCAAGACAAATTTCGAGTTCAAGCTGCCACACACGTGTCTCCTGCAGGTATATTATATAGTCTCTAAATCCACGTTTTCCAACCTTTAATCAACGGTTCTAATTTTAGTGAAAAGTAGAATGAAATTATGAAATTTGAGGTGCAGACAAAACATGATGTTTTTATTTTACGGGAGAACCACTATACAATTTTGAGATGCTCAGTGGGTATCTTAGCTGACGTAGTATCCTACAACTCATGCCGATCCAATACAACCAGTCCAATACAATAAATTTAAAATAAAAAAATGTTGACAGCAAAAATTAAACTCATGACCAAGAGCGGAACCAAGAAAAATAAATTAAGGGACAAAAATAAATTTTCAAAAAATTGTTTAGTAAAGAATATAAAAAGATTTAATTGTTGGCATAGCTGCACAATTTAATAACTAATATTATATTTGTACATATTATATAATACAAAAATATTATTAATTTAGTACAATAAAAAATATAATTTAAAATAAATTATCTGAATCGATAAGTTATATGGTCTATTCCTTGTTTTATTTTTGTTTTTGGAAAGATGGCAAGAAATTTGAGTGGTTTTAATGTAAGTCACATAATCTTCCTACTCCCTCCAAGCACTGGCGCTTCGATATCGAACTGACGAACTGGGTGTGCATGCACCACATTAAGATGAATTTAGAATTTCTAATTTGCTCTTTAAGAATTTCTAATTCGCGCACTAAGAATTTTTAATTTGCACTCTAAGTTTACTAAGTTTTGTGAATCCTCCTTAATTCTCCGATTTTTTTTTGTAATTATTAAAAAACTTTTCTCCGATTTTGAGTTTACATGAGTTTTCATGGTTTCTAGGTACTTCGGATTGGTAAGAAAATTATATTATATGGTAACTAGATAGATAATATTCACTATTCTGTAATGAATTTATGAAAAGACATAATAACATACGAAAGATTAAAATATGTGATAAAAGAAAGTATGATAATCTTTGATTTTGTAGCATTTATATTGAGTAAATAATAATAATTTTGATATTAGTTTTTTTGCATGAAAATTAATAGAATGAACATTATAAAAAAAAACTTTTATATTTATTGAGTTAATTTAAATGTTTATATTAGTCATTTAATAAGGTAATAATATAAGTCTCTATAAATAATATGAGTCATTCTTAATAAATTCATACTATTACCAAACGTGTTAAAATACATATATACAATTTGGTTTCATTTTTCAAATTCGTTATTTTATGTTCTACAATAAAACAAAATATTAATACTTCATTTCATTTTTCATTCTCTAAAATATATTTTTTAGAGATTCCTATTAGAGGAGCGATCAAATACAAGATTCAAATTATATTGTTATCACTTGCTATAATATTTTGCAAAGGTGCACTGTTAGATCCTTCATTAAGATCTAATTTTAATATTTTTTTAAGAATGACAAAGCTGCAAACGCCAAAGTGTTAAGAACTTCATGTTGTAAATTTGTAAATAATATAATAGCGATGTAAGTTTGTTAAATATGATTTATATTATGTATGTTAAATTCATTTCATCAATGTGTATGTCTATATATATATATATATATATATATATATATATATATATATATATATATATATATATATATATATATATATATATATATATATATATATTTAAAAGGCGCACCCGCACTCACATTTTTTGAAAATTGACGTACTCGCATGCACATCGGACTTATGTGATCGAGGTTTTACTCCAAGAAAACCAGTAAATATTTGATGAAAATATCAATAGGAATTATAAAATATCAAGGAAAAATGACTAAAATTGTTCATAAATTCATTTCTGGAATACTTGAAGGGGGAAATTAGACATTTGAAGGAAAAAGAGCCCGAATTAATTTTGTCGTGAATTTTAACTTCTAGTGTACATTGCAGAAGCTATCATCATTCATCAAGCCCTTTTAAAAATAATGAGAACTAGTACATATACGCTACTTTTAGTTACACACAGAAGAATTGATGCAGTGTACCTAGAGCTAAGGCGCTTGATGATATGTGCCCCAGGGCCTAATGAAGCGCTAAGGCTCTTGATGATAAGCAACCTAGCACCTCTTTGGAGGGAATTTTTGAACCAAAACTTACGAAGAGATACCCCAGCGCTTGTCTGATTTCAGCCCATGGGCTTTTCTGCGCAGCCACCCCATAAAAGCCACCAACAACACAACTTTTGGGGACTTTTGAGCTAAATCAGAGGAAGAACAATAGAGGATGTCTGCTACCACTTTGAGGGTGAGATCTCAAGCACAAGGCGATGGAGATTTAATCCAGGAATGTAGAATTGCTTTCGAAATAGCTTTTTATCTCTCTTTCTTTACATATTTCATGACGATTAAGAACATGCTTGGTTGTTTTCTTATTTCTATCATGAACTAATTCTAATTTTCTAGGAGAACGATGTAGCTTGCTTTTGAAACTACGTTTTGAATGTTTGATCAATTTATTTGGTTTTTTCAATTGGTTTATTTGTGCTTTCTTAATTTGAATTGCGCTCAAGTTACTTGCAATAGATTGAATGATATTATATTTATAATCTATCACTCGGGAGAGGGGATTGTGAATATGATCATAGGAAAACACATCGTTGAAAATTTATATAGTCGACAGATGTATAACTCCAACGAAGCCTTAGAACAAATCTAATGCCATTGAAATTGTTTGATGAGTACATATCAAGATGATTATTAGTTAATTAATTCTATCCAACACTCGGGAGAGGTAATATAATATACAAGGATTCGTGGCTAATAAACTAGGAAATTTCATAATATTGAGATTGATGAATGATTAATGTAGTGGATAAGTAAGTGAAATCGAACTCCTAGATCTATCTATCATTGAATTTCTCTTTTAATCTTGGTTAAAAGTCATTAGTTTAATTAATTGATGTATCACTATCTTATTTGATTATCTAGATAAAGTGGAGATTATTCTAATTTAGTACTTGGTTTGGATTTTATAATCACTCCCTATGGGTTCGACATCCATACTTAATATACACTATATTAAAAAACTTGACACCGTATACTTGCGGTAAGAAATCACCCATCAAGTTTCTGGCGCCATTGCCGGGGATTGTTTTATTTAGTTTAATTGATACTATACCAATTGATCTTCATTTTAATATAGAGTTTTTCTTTGTTAGTTTTGATTCATCGTGTTTTCTTTCCGCTTTTGTAGTGTATGCGAAAATACACTTTCTGAATCACTTGTATTTGATCCTGAGATAGAGAGAACTGCAAGGAGACTAAGAAAACGCGAAGGGAAGAGTTATTAATAGAAAAAAACAATGAACCACCTCCAGGATTGAACAATGAGCCTTCATTGGCCATCAGAGACTATTTCAAACCAATGGTCAACAATAACTATTCTGGAATTGCTCGACAGAATATCAATGCCAATAACTTTGAGATGAAACCTGTATTGATAAATATGGTGCAACAAAACCAATTTGGTGGTTCAGCTGTTGAGGATCCCAACCTACATCTCATAATTTTCTTAGAGATAGCTGATATAGTGAAGACGAATGGTGTTGTTGGAGACATCGTGAGACTGTGCCTATTCCCTTTCTTTCTTAGGGATCATGCGAGGTGCTGGCTACAATCTTTACCAGAGGGAGGAATTGCCACATAGGCGGACATGACGTCTAAATTCTTAGCAAAATTCTTTCCACCAGCTAAGTCATCCCAACTGAGAGCTTATAAATCCAGGAACTCATGTAGAAATGAGGGAATATTGATGATAAGGCATCTACTGATGATGAATAGGTGGGAAATGAACCTATGAAGGAAGAAACGAGCGGAGAAGGCAAGAGAAAGTGCCAAAATCAAGCTTTGAGAGATTGCAACAGGCGCCTCAGCGACTTACAAAGAGGAATGAAAATTGGAGGCGGTGTACCTAATGCTAAGGCGCTTGATGGCAGGCGCCCAGCCCCTGATGAAGCGCTAAGGCTCTTAATGATATGAGCCTCAGCGCCACCCTGGTGTGAATTTTTGGACCAAAACTTATGAAGGGGCGCCCCAGCGCCAGTCAATAGGCGCCCCAACGTTTGTCTGATTTCAAGCCATGGGCTTTTCTGTGCAGCCACCCTATAAAGCCACAACTTCAGGGGACTTTTGACCTATTTTCGGAAGAAGAACAATAGAGGACGACTGCTACCACTTTGAGGCGAGATCTCGAGCACAAGACGAAGGAGTTTTTATCCGTGGACGGAGAATGCTTTCGAAATAGCGTTTTATCTCTCTATCTTTACATATTTCATGACGATTAAGAACAAGCTTGATTGTTTTCTTATTTCTATCATGAAATAATTCTATTGTCTAGGAGAACAATGTAGCGTGCTTTTGAGACTACGTTTTGAATGATTTGATCAATTTATTTGGTTCTTTCAATTGGTTTATTTGTGCTTTCTTGATTTGAATTATGTTCAAGTTACTGACAATAGATTGAATGATATTATATTTATAAGCTATCACTCGAGAGAGAAGATTGTGAATATGATCATAGGAAAACATATCGTTGGAAATTTATATAGTCGGTAGGTGTTTAACTCCATTGAAGCCTCAGAACGAATCTAGTGCCATTGAAATTGTTTGATGATTAGTCTTAGGTAGACACATCAAGATTATTAGATGATTAATTTTATTCAACACTCGGGAGAGGTAATAGAATTTACAAGGATTCGTGGCTAATAAATCAGGAAATTTAATAATATTGAGATTGATGAATAATTAACGTAATGAATGAGTAAGTGAAATCGAACTCCTAGATCTATCTCTCATTGAATTTCTCTTTTAATCTTGGTTAAAAGTCATTAGTTTAATTAATTGATATTTGATTATCTAGATAAAGTGGAGGTTATTCTGATTTAGTACTTGATTTGAATTTTATAATCAACCTCTTGTTCGATATCCTTATTTACATACAATTTTTATAAAACTTGACATCTTTTATTTGCGCTAAGAAATCACGCATCAGTTAGATCGATTTAACCGTTCTAAAATTAATAATCGAAATCGAATGGATTAAACCAATTTTTTCAAACAAATAAAAAATGAATTTTCAAATTAACCGAACCGAATTTCTTTAAATAATTCGGTTCGATCGATTAATTAAGGTTAACTAAAATTTTTCTCACCCATAACTAGCCTGGGTTTCCCTAATTTTGCCCACGCATGGAGAGATGATTTATTGATGGATTTTGAAAGATACTATTAGAGTAGAATAATTATACTTAGTATTTTTAAAATCAGATTATCGATTACTTTTATTGGATACATGTTCTATCGATTTAAACGGTGAGAACATCATCCTTATGTAATATATGTTATAATTTTTATAAAATTATATACCATATATTTGCTATAGTTTTAAATTATTCATAATAAAAAAAATCAAAATCATTACACAAACATGAATATATCTAATTTAAAAAATAAAACCAAAACATATGTTCAACATTTAGAACCCTTCAAAATGAACAATTAAAATACCCAAAAAAAAAAACAATACCCAAAGATTATTAAAAAACATTTAAAAAGTATGCAATCGGATGCCGATTTTTACCTGTTCAATCTTTGTTCATACCAATTTTTTAGCAAAGTAATTTTAGAAAATTAACCAGATGGGATCCAATACCGTAACTGATTAAACCGTTAAACCGGTTGAATAAACCAAACTGGACCAGTTTTCAAAATAATAATTGTACCTGCTTAGGAAGTGATCAAAATACGTAATTGCTACAGGATTTAAAGATTAAAATTGCAACATTATCATCGTCTATATACCAACTATATTTTTTTTGGTAAAACATTATTATTTGGCATTTAGATATAGACTACGATTTACAAATTAACGTAGAACAAGGATTGATGATATTAAGTGGAAGACTTCTTTATTATTACTATTATTATTATTATTATTTTAAATCTATTGAATGTTGGGAAATATAAACATAAACAAATTAGAAACCTAAGAACCGAATGCTCAATTGGTATGTAAGATGCTTACAACTCTTTCCATTATATAACTATATATACAAGTACACAAAGTTGTCGATGATAATTTGTATTAAAACATGGAATATCTATATTCCAACATGTACAAAAACATAATTGGAGCCGACTCCAAAATATCTTATTACACGAACCAATGTCACACCTAAGGTTGTAGGACGGGGACTTTCATCTGCTGCTGCTGCGCCACCATCTGCATATTCAACCTGGAGCAAGAACGCACCATTTCCCCAGCCAATGGTATCACCGGAAGATTATCACAATTGCAGATTTCGATCATTAAACCATCAGGATCATGGAAGAAAAGCTGATCCACGTATATTCCACCTTCCTCTACTTTTTGCCGCACCCAATCAATACCCATTTCCGTTAGCTTCTTCTCCACCATGGCCATGCTCTCGCACTGCCATTTTCATAAACATTGAGAGTTCTTTTAACATATCATTTCAATATCTGTTATATAATTATGTACTTGAATATATATATATATAATTATGGTTCACCTGGAAGGAAATGTGGTTGTCCTTGGGATTAATCACAGTTTTCTTGGGAATGTTTTCTGGATTTTCAGATTGCAGCAAATGTATCCCAATCCCATGACCAAACAACCTGCAAGATAGATATACAAAATTCAAGTAAAAAAAAAAAACTTTGGCCATAATTTGAATTTTAGAAAGCATTTAATTTAAAATTTTTGTTTGATTTACCAAGCCCCATCGAACTTCAATGATCCAGGCCTCCTGACAGGTACAAACCCAAGAACATTCTGATAGAAATTAATGGATTCCTCAACTGATCTGCAAACCAGAGAGATGTGATTCAAAGATGAGAGCTGCAATGGGTTGCTTTTGTCATCCTTCATTTTATTTCACGAAAACAGTAAATTTGAAAAATTTTTGCAAATCAAATAATAAGTGTAACACAGATACAAAGAACAAGTTATCGGAGATGTATCAGGCGGAGTGAGAGGTGATAATCGGTGGCTTTATATAGGAATAGAAGAGGGGTTATTTGGTGCGTGACACTTGGGAGGAGATCAATGTTTTGAATAAATGACAATGATACGATTCTTGGACACGTAGGTTCCAACATTTGGTGACTCAGATGGAGACTTTTCAATAAATTATCGGATTAGAATTTCTCAACCTTACACGCAAACGGTGAAAATTGTTTTGCCTATTATATATATATTTATTTAGTAAACAAACTAAGGGTAGATATATGGATGGCAACGGGGTGGGTTTGAATGGGTTTGGCCAAATTTGAAAACCGTTCCACTATAAAAAAAATTGTCTCGTACCCATCCTTCCCGCCCCGCGAACCAGGCATGTTAAACCCGCCCTGCCCGCTTGATTTTTTATTTTTGTTTTTTTAAAAAGAAAAATCTATTAGCTAAAAATCAATTTTGAAGCACATAAACCGAGTTTCGTTGTTGAATTTAAATCATTGTAAAACTTTTTTAAGCCGCAAGATCTTTACTAATATGCTCTCACTTTAAAATATCAAACTTCTTTAATGTAAATACGTGAGTTTTGATATAAAATTAAATAATGTCGATCCAACCAAAGACATAAAATATATGTTCGATATTAAATCTTTTTTAAAAAAGTTCAATATATACAAACGGGGCGGGTTCGAGACGGGTTTAGTCAAACCCGGGACCCGACCCACTTTAAAACCCATTAGAGCGGGTCTAGACCCGTCCCAATAAGACGGATTTAATACAAGTTCGCATCTAAATCTGCTCCATTACCATATCTAGATAGAAGAAAGGGCAGATAGAAGAGGCAAAGTGAAAGTATCTCAATACACAAAATTAAATTGACATATATAGCACGTAATGTTCCGTTCACCATATAAAGCAAAATAAGCACGTAATGTATATATCGGACTTGCCTAATACAATCTATCTGGCTTATGTAGTTAACATCTACATATCCATGTCATTAGAAAGATGATAGAGAGCATATTATTGATTTATTGATGAAAGTTTTAATTTAATTTGTTCTCGATTAAAACTTGTCTTATGGGTAACTTTTTTATTTTATTATGGTTTGCTATGACAAAAAGTTAAAAAACCTATAAAAAAGATCCCGTGACATTGAGAAATATGACCCGTCAATTAATAGTTGAGCAACTGAATATAAAACTCCAAGCGATATTCACGGGATACCCTCACGTAAGTGCAACTCAGTCATAAGCCTTTATCTTTCTTCTTTTACCTGAACATAAAACTTATATTAGATTAAAAGATTAGCCCGGTTACAAATAAACCGTTGTCCAAAACCGACTGGACAATCAAGAAACAACAGGAGATACAAAAACCAACAATTGACACCAACTAAAAGCTCCTAGCAAAAGGTGATGAAAAGGTTGTCGGTTAACGCTAAGCTCCGAAAATCGCATAGCAGTAGCAGAAACACTTTCAAAATAGTCTGAATCCATCAAATACCCCTCAAACCTTGTATTCCACATTAAGAGCAAGTAAGGTAATCTACCTTCATAACTGAAGGAACAGAGGAGGATAAACATTTATCTTGGAATGATCGTTGATGTGTTGTTTTAAACTGCGGACTTCAAAAAAAATAAAAAAACTATGTAAAAGGAGGTAAAGATAATTTTTTAAATATAATATACAATTTATTAAAATATTTAAAATTAAGAAGTGTTGTGTCAGTCAATGGTTGCTCTTGGTGACTCTCCTGATAAGCCTCGATCTTTCTTGAGGTCAGATTCGATTGTTGTTTTGTGAATCAGTAACTTTTTTAAGCATTCAGCCTAATTCAAACATGCTACGTTGCATCATGCATGTGGGCTGTGGCACAATTCATGTTAAAAAGGCGGTAAAATTTATTAGTGTTACGGAAATGAAGAGGTTTTTAGTGCGTGTGCGGTTTTTTCAAAACTGTTATCTGTATCAAAAAAGATTTTGAGTTTTTTATTTTATTTTTTGATTATGTTATTGATTCTATAAAATAAGTAGGTGAAAATATAAGCATAGAAGCATATCATGAGATGTTTTTCACAGCTTTTATTTATGTGGTGACAAATTTATAATAATTTAAAGTTCATTAAGCTGTTTTTATTTTAATAGCAGACATTCAATCATTTGCCTAAAATCAACTTTTTTGTAATTTCAAGCAAATCAAATATAAAAGTACTTAACTCAAAAAAAGAATCAGATCGGCCGCACACTTTTCTTTTTCCAATATAGCGTTTGTCATAAGAGGAATCACGATAACGGAAGAAATTGTAAGGTCGTATTTGTTTGGGTTTTATTTTGAATTAAAATAAACTAACAAATATTTAATGTTAAAAAAATACATCAAAGTAGCAGTTAAATTGATTTTTGAATACACGTAACTTCATATTATTATAACTTGCGGACAATGTACATTGCGTGTGTAAAATAATGACAACATATATATATATATATATATATATATATATATATATATATATATATATATATATATATATATATATATATATATAACTTAATTAACATCTTAAGGTATCAATTTTAAAATCAATATTAATTTTAAAATTGTTTTTTTTTCTTTTAATCTCCCTTACAACTTAAAATCAAGGACTACAACCCAATCAAAGTATAAAACTTTATGTACAAAGCAAGGAACAAAATGAAAAGAAAATCTTCTTTTGATAACAGTCAAAACGTAATCACTCCAATGCTCTGATCTCCTCAAGATAGTTTTGCATGCTTTGGTGAATACCAACAATAAGGGATATCCAGACGATGATTTATAATTTCGAGTTATCACACTTTAAATCAATATTTTTGATTCGTAACAAAGACAAAAATTGCATTAAGGTTTATATAAGGAATACACAATGCATTTGAATTATCATACCGCAAAAGTAACAAATTTTGAGTACCATTAGAAGTTATAAGATACTGTTCAAATAAAAGAGACATTTGTGTTTACAATTCACCTGTGCATGACTTACCACTTCCATCAACCAAGTTGAAAATCTTTGGGCAGTTTTCTATATTATAGACCATCATACGTAATTACAATCCATAGCTTTCGATCATCCTCACTTGAATTTATAGAAAAAGCAAACTTTTGAATCAAACATTCCAATATCAATAATAAGACAAAGCAATAAGTGAAAAATAAGAAACATTTTACCACTTTTAAACCAAGTAAATAATTGTTGTTCAAATTTATAGGTGCAATTTGGCAGCTTAATGGCATACACAATATGTTTTCAAATAAAAAACACCAATAAAAAAGAAAACTAAGTTCATTAAGATTGCATATTGTGTATGCTCACTACTTCGAATACTTACCCTTTTCATTATTAAGGAAATGCTTCTTATAAAATTAAGAAGCCCCTTTTGATACTGCAACATAAGGTAGAAAAGTTGATGGATTTATGTTGTTGATTGTCGAACTCATACAAAAGTATGTCGAAGTGTGCCTGAGATATCATACATAAAGACACTAATTAATTTGTTTAACGTGGTGCCAATATTGTATTGAAAGAAAGCAAATTTTGTTTATTTGAATGTTTGATTGCAGAAGAAAATTAATGGTTATTCCTTGGTAGGTTTTAGCTCCTCTTTGAATTCATGGATCTTAATACAGGATCTTTATTGGGAATTCCACCAAACACTTTGAGGAAATGGTCAACTAATAGACAGGAGTTAGGTGGGAAGTAGGACAAACACCTTAATTTGCTGAAACCGAAACTGGGTAAATGGATAAAAGATCTTTTCTTTTCAACTCAACCAATGAGCACGTTCATCAATTTGAACAAAGATAAACCAATAAATCATACATACATCGCTCTTGATGCTAATGAACGCCAACACCAATAACATTAACAGGTTAAAAAACATAACCGTAGTCTATGAAGCTAAAAACAAAACAAGACCAACAACCAAAATAATTCCAGAAAATTGGGAGTATGAGAAAATAGTAAAAGCTCAATAAAATGCTCAAAAAGATAAATCTGACATTATTCCCCATCCAAAATTATGTTGGCCCGAGATGCGGCAACATGAGATAGAAAATAGCGAAAATGAAGAATAAAATGGACATTAGGATTTACGTGGAATACCCCTAAAAATTATTAGGTTAAAAACCACGAGCAAGATGGAAAGATTCAACTATAGTATTTTGTGGGTTACAACATTCTCAATATATGAGAAAAACTACCTCATAAATATTATAGAATACACACTCAAATATAGAGATATGAGAGAACATTCTGAACTGGGATACTGGAAATGAGGGGAGGGGAGCCCTATTTATAGGAGCACCACACCCCCCCCCCCCCCCCCCCCCCTCCGCGTATGAAACGTGTACAGAACGCGTAACTTGTTCAGCGATTTGCAATTGCCTCACCTGCCTCCATTATTACACACACATTTGACTAATCATTTTAGTGCAAGTTGCATGCACTTGCTGACATTTCCCCCACTTGGAGATTTGATTGAGAATCAAGCACGTCTCCACACATCATTTCAATCTTGACATACCCTGTTGCTTACGTTTCTGCTAGGTCACTTGAGGATCTGCACCACTCAAACTTATCAATATTAACTGGCTTTGTCAAAATATCAGCTAGATTCTCCTTTGTATGGATTTCTGCATATCCACACTTATGTCTTCTACTACTTTCTGCACAAAATGAAATTGTACCCCAATTTGTTTTGTTCTTTTGCTGAATGGCCGGATTCCTTGCAATATGCAACGCGCTCTGACTGTCACAAATTGCACCCGAGCTCCTCCAATAACCTTTTATTCCATATTGCCTCCTTACAAGCTTGAGTATCAGCCATATATTCTGTCTCCGTCGTAGATAATGCTACAACTGCTTGTAGTTTTGAAACCCAGCTTACTGCTCCTCCTGCAAGTGTAAACACATAACCAGTAGTAGATTTTCTTTTACCCGGGTCACTTGCATAATCTGAATCCACATAGCCTCTGTGTGTAAAATATGATCCTCCATAACATAATGCAGCATCCGAGGTACCCTTAATGTATCTAAGGATCCTCTTTACCATACCCCAATGCTCTCGTCCAGGATTCGCAATGTACCGACTAGCTACTCCCACTGCTTGTGCAATGTCTGGTCTTGTACAGATCATAGCGAACATCAAACTTCCCACCGCTGATGCATACGGTACTCGAGACATCTCCATCTTCTTCGCTTCACTGCTAGGACACATAACATAGGATAACTTGAAGTTAATTGGAATAGGGGTAGAAATTGGCTTACAATCTTGCATGTTGAAGCGTTGCAAGATTTTCGTCAAATAATTTCTCTGGGAAAGCCAAATCTTCCTGCTACTTCTGTCTCAGTGAACTTGCATCCCTAGAATATTATTTGTCGGTCCAAAGTCCTTCATATCAAATTCCCTATCCAACCGTACCTTCAATTCTTGGACTCGATCATTGTTGGGACATGCGACCAACATGTCGTCCACATACAACAACAAAATGATATAATCATCATCTGCAGATCTCTTGAAATATGCACAAGGATCTGCATTGAGTCTGTTGCACCCAAAGCTCATGATAGAGGAATCAAATCTCTTGTACCAACACCTCGGCGCTTGTTTGAGATCGTACAAAGATTTGTTCAACCTGCAAAACAAGTTCTATTTGCTTAATTTAGAAAAACCTTCTGGTTTGAGCATATAGATTTCTTCTTCAAGATCTCCATGAAGAAATGTTGTTTTCACATCTAGCTGTTCTAGATGTAGGTCAAACACCGCACACAAAGCCAATACTACTCTGATTGTTGTAAGCCGGACCACATGAGAAAAATATCTCGTTGAAGTCGATACCTTCTTTCTGAGTATATCCTTTCACCACCAATCTTGCACAATATCGCTCCACTTGATTATTGCCATAACGCTTGAACTTATAGACCCATCTGTTACCAATGGCTTTCCGTCCTTGTGGTAGTGTAACAAGATCCCAAGTTTTGTTCCTGTCCAATGCCTCAAGTTCTTCTTGCATAGATTGCATCCACAGAGATATATCCAAACTTCGAGTAGCCTCATGGAAACTCGATGGTCCACCATCCTGTCAGTAAGAATTATGCAATATTGCTCTCAGTAACATAATCTGAAAGCCAACCCGTATGTCACCTCTCGCAAGTAGACTGCCTGACTTTGAGATCCTTGGACTCAACTGGTTCTTGTTCCTCGTGCTCTGGTAATACCTCAGAAGAAACTTGATCTTCGTCTGTCTTATTTTCCACCTGAATTGTAGTAGTATCTGAAATTGTGTCTTTGTCTCCCTTCACTTTATCTTCCTCGAAGATAACATCCATGTTGATAATAAGTTTGTGGGCAGTGGGATCCCAAACACGATACCCCTTTACACCATCAACATATCCCAAGAAGATGCACTGTGATATCCGGAAATTATTGTGATATCCCGGAGTGATTATAATCCTTAATGTATTTTAATTGTGGTAATTATGAGATAATTATGGTGTTCAGACTCCCGAGGATTTTAATCCTGCATCGGGGTTGTTGGATCAAAGGGTTGAGATTCTATACTCAGTGAGGTGTTGACCTTGGAATTGTGTTGGTAGTGGGATTTGGAGTCTGGGGAACCTTGGTTTCAGGTTTGTGATGTATTTGAGTGAGTGTGAGATAAATAGTGAACATGCATGATTATTTAAGAGTTTTGGTGCGAGTATTTGAGACTCGAGTTTTTGGAACCTTGGTACTACATATACCAAGTGGACTCGGTGCTCAACCTTTTTCTCCCAGCTCACTTCCTCTCACCTCTCTCCTCTTCCCCTCGCTTTTGTCTTCGTTTTAGTTTTTGTAGCGTTTGGTTGTGTGTGGTAATGGGTTTGAGTTTTGAGAGATTCTTAAGAAATTTGTAAATTGATGTTTTTGTGTTTTTATTGAGTTTAAATGGTGTTTTTGAGGTAGTGAAGGTGTTGGGGGTGTTGAATTTGAGTTTGGGTGTGAAAAACACCATTGAAGCAAAAAAAATTGGAAAATTGCAGGTCGTGATCGATCGTGGCGTTGGCGCCGATCGATCGCGACATAATGCTTAAATTTGGTGATGATGAACAGTGCCCGCAATTGATCGCGAGGAGGTAGTGGATTATGGCGATCGATCGGTACTGAGCGACGATCGATCGCGTCCCCTGTTTTGTTGTTTTTGAAATTGTTAAAATGTTGTGATTTTGGAATTGGAGTATGTATAGTAGATTTTCATGATGATGTCTACTTTCCAATGGAAATATTACACTTTAAAATGAAGTGGTTTGAGTTGAACCTTAGTAAGATGTACTACTCGATCGAATTAATTAATAACTCAATGAACATAGAATAAAATGGGATGCTTTGGGTAGTATATAGAGTTCAGTAATTGTGATTAATCATCGTGATAGGATGATCTATTTGGAGGTTGAGTACGTGCGTGAGTATGTGATTGTGTGCACGTAATTGATTATGAGTTATTAACTGTGTATAGCGAATAATTCACCAGGTCACGGGGCAACGACAGTAATTGGCTCCTGCCATTTGATTATAAGGTACGTGTGACGTACGAGCATATGCAATTATATTACCGTTACGTTTAATGAATAATCTTATTGTTGTATTGATTGAGTACGTGTTTACATACGAGTAATAGACGTGTATTATGTTTATGTTTAGTTATTGAACTATGATGATACTTGCGATCATTCGAATGTCACGGGTTGACATTGGACGACCACGGGTTGGCGTCGGATTATTGGAATGTCACGGTTGACATTGGACGACCAAGGGTTGGCGTCGGATTATTGATATGTCATGGGTTGACATTGGACGACCACAGGTTGGCGTCGGATTTTTGGACTGTCACGAGTTGACATTGGACGACCACGAGTTGGCGTCAGATTATTGGAATGTCACGAGTTGACATTGGACGACCATGGGTTGGCGTCGGATTATTGATATGTCACGAGGTTGACATTGGACGACCACGGGTTGGCGTCGGATTTTTTGGAAGGTCACGAGATGACACGAAACATCACAGACTGACGTGGATATTTATGTATCGATTTCTAATGAAATGATTGAAGAATAATGCATTGATATTATATTGTAATTGATGATTTTGGATATTGTGAGAAAGGAACAACGTGAGAGATCTCATATGGTTGTAGTATACTTGGGGAGTATTCATTTAAATTATAGCATTACATCCTGTAAAATATTAATTGTATATTTGATGGTATTGAGATTATGTTATTGGCACGCTCACCCACATGTGGGTTGTTTTCTGTTGAGACAGGTAGAACATGTATAGCTTTGGCTCTGGAGATGAGTTTGAGCTGTTGATGGGGAATGGTCCCAGGACTGAGGTACTAATGTTGGTGTTGATAATAAGATTGGTACATGTAGATACATATTCATTTATTAAGGTCTCGATTTGAGCATTTTGAATAGGTGTATATGTCATGTTTAAAATGGAAACTTCTCTTTTCAATTACGTATTGCATGCAATTATTTGAGAATGTAATTGCATGATGAATTGATAATACAATTGGTGCATTGTGAAGTGTATACTTATGTTAGTTGAATTGGGCTGGGAATTGGACATTAAGAGGAATTATGTCAAAAATCTTATAGACGTCATGTCATTGTTATTGAAGCTTGCAGTGAGAATTCCCTAATACTCTGAACGTATGCATTAATACAGATGATAAATGCACTAATCACGGGATAAGGACGTGGGGTCTTTACATGCACTTTCTGGATTTAGAATCCAACTTCGATCTTTCTTGGTCATTGTATAAAACGTACACCGAACTTACAAATGCATGTAGCCGAGAATAATCCATTGGTTTTCTAGTCCACAACTCTATCAGAGTATTCAGATCAATCGCCACTGATGGAGAATGATTGATACTATAACTAGCGGCCTTGACTGCTTCTGCCCAAAATGACTTGGCTAGACCTGCAGTCTTTAGCATGGCTCTTGTTCTGTCCAACAAGGTTCTGTTCATCCGCTCTACCACTCCATTCTGTTGAGGGTGTAAGCCGTTGTGAATTGTTTTGATGCATTCTTGTTGTAAGGCCCAAACCCCTTAACTCGTCATTAATGCATTTATGACGTCGTATGGGTATAAAAAAAATTTCATTCTTTTAAAGAATCATTACATGCTTCACATAATCCCCATGACTTTTATAAAAATTTGGCAGAGTCTCCCCATAATTTGGGCTATCCGAAAAAATATCACATCACTAAAAATAACTCCCAGCCAGGGAAAAACACAATACTAAACGAAATCATCACCATAAGTAAGTTCTCAGCCAGGGAAACACAATAATAAGAAGATATAAAAAGGACTCCCAACACCATTATTACAATCCACATACACCACTCCAAGTGCTCACATACGAGCAACAAATAATGAATGCCCATCTAGTTGCATAAATAATGTATACCATATACTCAATCTCACTCTATGCTTCAGGAAGCAATATTGTCCAACCAAGCTCGTGCTTGTTATGCCAACATAACCTTGTAGCTGTAATACCTGTTTCAACAGAAACAGCCCCCACACAGGGTGAGCGTACCAACATCACACTACTCATATCATAACAATGCATAAAGATAATGAAATCACGATTTAAGAGTATCGAAAATCTATAAAATGTACTCCCTGTGAAGTTCTGAATCTGTATAGCTTCCATACAATGTTCCTGTTTCAAGCTTACACGCTTTCATAACATCAAGTTTAGTATCGTCACTGAAAATATTATACTCAACCACACTGTGAATTCAATACAACAAGAATCTATTATTTATGCTCAATCATAAATAATTCCATATCAATGCAGTTTGGTCTATCAATCTATCTCAATCAACACTTTCTCATACTGGTCATGCCAAAAGGCATCCATACCCAACTCCATATCTGGACCACGTACATTTACTGTCCACCATACCACATATATTAAACTCATTTCACATATTCGTTCTCTTTTATTTAGCAATCACAATTCAACAATTTATGAATACTGCAATATGAAATAATTCATATTATACCTGCTTGTACGTCACCACGTACCTTATAATCGGTGTTTACCTTCAAGTCACCCTCCTTGTTGTCCGAGAGCCCAAGAAGACACTATACGAACTCAAAAGTTTAAGGGTCAATTCTTAACCAATACTTGATGGACATAATCTCACATTCAAACACAAAGCCATGCCCATAACATTACATAATTCAACTTCCCAACACAAACGTCTATTTAACACCCAACATGCTTAAAACACCCAAAACAACACCGAAATGATTCAAGCAACAAGCCATGCAAGGAAGAATCCATGTACACAAGAGGTTCTACCATAAATAACCGATTTTTCTATAATCCAAACATAAAGTCTTTATTTCATGTTATAACACATACCATACATCCTCTAAAGGTAATATATTCCACACCATAGCCCAACACCCACCAAAGTATTACAATGGCTACAACTCATAGAAGTTAATTCTTTTCACCACCTACTAGCAACTAACAAGGCTTAGACCTTCACTAGAATCACATTTAAGCATATTAACAAACACCTTCCATGCATGGTTTTTAAATCTTCATATTTTAACCAACAATGATAATGCAAAATCAACAATTTCGTTCTCAACAATTAATAGCATTTCCTCATACTCTCCAATTCCCAATTACAACACTTTAATTCATGTAGGAATGCGTAATTACTTGCATGAACACCATCTATACACACAATCATATGCCCAATCAATTCCCAATATGAACATGAATAATCATCTCTATACATGCCAAAACAAGTTGGAGTTCATTTATACATGCATCAACCTCATAAACATTCCAATAACAGTTAAAGCATCCTTATGCATGAATATAAATCCACTCCACACACACCAACACACACTGTTCACCCACACACTCACACACTCCGCACACACTACACACACTGCTCACGCACACACTCACACATTCTGCACACACACCACACAACAATAACTCAAAACACTTCAAAATCAACCACTAAACAACCCCAAAATCAACCAAAGAAAGGCTAACCAAAACCCCCAAAATGAGCCAAATTTTCGAACTCAAAAGTGTGCCAAACCAACATAATAATTCAAAAATAAAAAGGGCAAGGTGCCTAGGAACATGAGGAAGCATCATACCTTCGAATTGGTGGCAAGAAATTAGAGTTTGTAGGTCAAAATCGAAATTCTATTTGGGAAAGGAAGGGGCCGACGGGTTTTGGGAGAAGAGGGTGAGAAGTGGCCGATTTTGGTAGGTGTTTGTGTGTGTGGGTTTTTGTGTTAAACATTCTTTTAAATTGAAGCCAATACCTTTAAATAAAATAAACCCCTTCCAACAATTAGGTAATTCCAACTATAAATACAAATTAATATAAGTCCCCAAAACATTTAAATTATGGCAAAGTTCCATCAATGCCCAAAGAATCCGGCCCGACTCAATATACGAGGCCCAAAATTTAAATCACGTAAATTATCCTATAATTTACCATTTACACAATTTACACAGTTTAAAAATAAGCAGAATTAACTGGGCATCACACTTGTTGACAATATGCATCAAATTCATCACTGATATATTCTCATCCATTATCAGTCCTCAAACACTTGATCTTCATTTCAAAATCAAGTTTCACCCGCGCTTTGAATACCTTGAAGACTGGAAAAACATCTGATTTTTTCTTGATTGGATATACCCAGCATCTTCTAGAAATCATCAATGAACGAGACAAAGTATCTTGCTCCTCCTAAAGATACAACCGGTGCTTGCCAAACATCAGAATAAATTAGCTCCAGAATACCGTTGCTTTTGGCAGTAGATATGCCAAACTTTAATCTATGTTGTTTATTGGTAACACTCACAAAAGGGTAGAGACACTTTTGTAAGCCCTGGCAGCAGCTTCCGTTCCGAGAGAACCTTCAACCCTCGTTCTGACAAATGCACGAGCTTCCTATGCCACAATACTGTTAATTTTTCTCCCGAACTAGTCGATGCAACAACTAGTTCTATCTCTTTGTGTGTTTCCCCCAGAAGTACATACATATTCTAGTAAGCCTTTTCCGCCTTCATTACCACAAGTGCGCCTTTTACAATCTTCATGATCTCATTTTCATACGGGTCTTGCACCCGAGATCATCTAATTGTCCCAAAGACAAAAGATTCTTTGTCAGACCTTTCACATGTTGTACCTCATGTATGGTGCGAATAATACAATCAAACATTTTAATTTTGATAGTTCCCACCCCAGCGATTTTCAAGGCATGATCATTTCCCATGAATACAGATCCTCCTGAGACCGATTCATAATGATCAAACCATTCTCTCCGAGACGTCATGTGCCACGTCGCTCCTGAATCCATTATCCATGTGTCGTAAAATATTTGTCTGCCTTCCGTAACAGTTGCTGCTTCGTTGAATAGTATTTCTAAACCGTCTGAGGTACTGTCAACATTTCATTGAGAATCCTTTCAGTACTCTTCTTACTCGTACAATCTTTCTTGAAGTGCCGTTTACCACCACATTTATAGCAGTAAAATTTTTTTTTCTTACTTCTGGATTTAGATCTACCATACTTATGGATCCCACTAGAGTCACACTCCGTCGATCTTCCACTCATCATCGGCAAAGCCCCTGTATGCTTCAAACTTCCCAACATGTCTTCCTTGTTCTTGCGCCTGCTTTCTTCTTCAAGAACCGCGGCTGCATCATTGTTGAAGACTACAATATCAGTAGTGATATTGTTGGTCAAATTGATGATGAGTTGATCGTATGAATCTGGTAGACTTTGAAGTAAAAGCTCCGCACACTCAACTTCCTCTATTTTATGCCCCAAAGAAGTGAGTTGTGCAAATAGAGAATTCAAAGTATTGATATGGTCGGTCACCGATGAAGATTCTGCCATCCGAAGAGTATAAAGCCACCTCTTTAGAAAATCTTGTTGTGTAGTGACTTTGCCTCGTACAGGTTTGTCAGAGTATCCCAAATATCTTTGGCATTTTTCTTTTCAGCAATACTTGTCAAAACTTCATCTGCTAGAGCAAAATGTAAATTGGCAATAACATTACCGTTCATCTCATTCCACTTTACATCGTTCATGCCCTCCTTCGGCCTATCTCCAATAGCCGCCAAGCAACGATTTTTTTCGTAGAACTGCTTGCATCTTCATTTTCCACAATATGAAATTACTTCCATTGAATTTTTCAATCTCGAACCATCCGCAATTCTAACAACAATGAAAATATCTAGGAAAAAAAAACAATTCTCAAAAATCTTTTCTGATGTGGAAGATCAGTCAAGGTTGCAACCTCAGAGCATACTTAGAATTTTAAGATTTTACAACGAGTCTATAATACCACTTGTTGGCTCCAGGTGCGGCAATATGAGATAGAAAATAGCGAAAATGAAGAATAAAATGGACACCAGAATTTACGTGAAAACCCCTAAAAATTATTAGGGTAAAAACCACGGGCAAGATTTAAAGAATCCACTATAATATTTTGTGGGTCACAACCTCTCACTATCTTTCAAAGAGAACATTACTATCAATATAGAATACACACTCAAATATAGAGATATGAGAGATTGAAATAGGATACTAGAAATGAGGGGAGTGGAGTCCTATTTATAAGAGCCCCCTATTTATGTATGAGTCCTATTTATAGGAGCACCCCCTCCGCGTCTTAAAACGCATACAGAACGCATAACATATTCATCAATTTGCAATTGCCTCACCTGCCTCCATTATTACACACGCATTTGACCAATCATTTTAGTGCAAGTTGCATGCACTTGCCGACAACTTCGTGCACACGCTTCGTCATTCAGAAATAAATCTTTCCCAGAAAATAATACAGAACTAAATACCGTCGCTGATTCCCCTAATGGAATGGAGGCAAAGAAGCATGTGAAGGGTGTAGAGGGGAGAAGACACAATGGTAAATTGGTTTTTGGAAATTTCCTGGAGAAAGTAGGGTAATTACGATTGTTTGGAAAAACAATTGCTGGAAATGTAGTTAATGGGTGGGTGGAGGGTTGGGAAATTCAAAATTATTTCTCAGCCCTTAGCAACTGTTTTCTCCCAATATAAATTAATGGATACATTTGGAAAATCACATGAAAAATCTGATCACATCGCAAGAAATATGGAAATGAAATACTTAAATTTGAAAGAGTGGGGATGAACAGTTTGGGTGGGTGGGGGCATTTGACATTTGATTTTCTACTATGTTGCATCGATACTCCAAAAAATTTCACGGTCAAGTATCGGATACTTCTGGGATACGGATACGCGGGGATACGGCACCGATACGTATCGGATACGCCACGTGGCGTATATGGGGACAAAAATTAAGTTTTTATTTCGGATACATTTCGGATACGGTCAAGATACGCCGCTGACCGTATCCGACACGGCTTAGATACGGGAACTTTGGAATTTTTTTAAAAAATAGGGTTGAAACTGTAATTAAAATTAAATTATTTAGCTTAATCCCTATTTCCTAACCACCTTAATGTGTTTAATATCGAATATGCTTGAAATTTTTAGATGTCATGGATTAATATTTTACCATTTGCCGTGAATTTGGTGAGTTTGCAACTTTATTCTGATTTCTAACGTGTTTAATGTTGATTATATGCTTGAAACTCGATTTCTTACAAATATTATTAATTATATATTTATATATATATAAATAAATTAATAAAATTTACCGTATCCAGACGTATCGTATCCTACAAATTTCAAAAATCCCTTGCAATCGTACCCGTATCTGCGTATCCACGTATCCGTGTATCCATATCCGTGCAACATAGATTCTACATCTTTTTTTATTCATACTATTTTTCGTAGGTTATGACCAAAAATAAACTGACACACACTTCTTAAAGATGTTCATATCATAAAAGAAATAGAGGGTAATTTTAGAATGTATATCAAGTTTGTTTTTTGAGGAAATTACACATAGGTACTACTTTTGAAAACATGTTTCAATTAAATCTAGCAAAATATTTTCTTTTCAACTAAATACATCTTGTGGAAATCTTCTTTCAACTAAGTCCATTTTTATGAAACCCTAATCTAATTAGTCATTTGCTATTCCTATAACACCCTTATTCTAAAAACCAATTTATAACAGATGAATTATCTCTTCCTCGTCGTGAGAGTTGGTGTTGTCGCGTATTCTGGGAAATCAGCAATGGTGGCTATGTGAGGCGTATGGAGCGGCGGCGGCGTTGTGGTGGATGCGACGGTGACTCCTTTTCGTTTCGCCAAATGTCATTCTTCTCCAACCACAGAAAACATATGTTTAGTTTCAATTTTGTTTGCTGTTTTTATGGTATTTTTGGATTTAATTAACATTGAACTTTTATTTCAATTTTGGTGCACATTATGTGTTTGCTAAAATGTCTCTTTACGTAAACAAATTTTTTTGTAGCAAATTTGAAAAAGATAAACAACATATCATCTCCTTCCAAAAGTTTTGATTTATTTTTTTCAACTTTCATTTGTTTATGTACAACATACCAAGTAAAAAATAGACTCGAAAATTCCATTTTCATTCGTTTACATACTGTTTCATTTTTAAACTTTCAGACATCATGTCACTACGTTAGTGGAAGGATCTATAATAACATAAACAATGCATATATCAAATTCCTGACAATATATCATTGATGTAGCACTATCTTATCTTCCCAAATCAAAGTAGAAGAATTAACAATCTTAAACAAGCAAGCAACGCATATCGGTGCATGTAAATTACATGCACCAGTAGTCTAGCGGTGCATGTAATTTACATGCACCGCTAGTCTACCGGTGCATGTAATTTACATGCACCGGTAGACTCAACAATTGCATTAGTTCTCAAATTACGTAATAAATAAGTATCATACAATAATTGTTAAAGACGATCACAAATAACACTTAAATTAAGATATGTTGGTGTAATATATTATCATTTGAAAAACAATATACTTTTTTTATTTGATTATTCAATAATTTATCATATATTATATACTCATCCATAATAAAAATTTAATTTCTAAAATAATATATTGTATATTTAATTTGTTATAAGATCAACAAGCAAGCAACATATACCGGTGCATGTAAATTGCATGCGCCCCTAGTTTACCGGTGCATGTAATTACATGCACCACTAGTCTATCGGTGCATGTAATTTACATGCACCGATAGTCTACCGGTGCATATAAATTACATGCATCAGTAGACTCAACATTTGACCGGTGCATGTAAATTACATGCACCGATAGTCTACCGGTGCATGTAAATTACATGCACCGATAGTCTTGTGTGATGAAAGTTTCTGCGTGTTCCTCATGCCTTGTCGCTCTTCGATCATCTTTCATGCTTCTCGATCATGATTGTAAAATGGTATCAGAAGGAATATTTTGCATTCGCACATCACTCTGAAGTTCGATCTGCTCAATTTTATTTGACAATCCAATTCATGACTACCTGTATGTCTGATACCTCTTCTTCGATCAACAATGGCAAGTCCGTCATTGATGATCCTTTCAATCCATATTTTTTGCATCACTCGGACAATTCATGAATGCTTCTTGTTCTCAGCCTTTAGTTGGTGAGAATTATGCTGATTCGCACTGTGACAGCGTTGGTGGTTGGGACATATGGTTGGAAACTAGGATTTTGATGTTGAAGGAGGTGATCCAAGGAAGGCAGAAGACTATTTTGGTCATTTTGACCAAAATTGGACATAGTTGAAAGAATTTTTTTTGGGGTGACTGGGCCGAAAAATCTTTTACCAACTATTACCGGCCCGAAATTTTCCCTTGTTTTTTTTAGTGGTTTAGGCGTTATAATATAGATATTGGGCTGAAAAGCCCATAGGGCCACAAGTCATGTAAAGACCAGTGTTCCCTTGTTCCCAAACAAGACCCTTAAAGTTTGGTGCAAATTCCCAATTCCCTGGGTAAGAAGTAAGAACCCTAGTTGCATCAGATATCCGCAGCACTAAATTTTGAGTAGGAAGACCGGAGCAAATTCAAGTGCATACGTTTACTGTGATCTTTGCAGTGTCTGTGAGCTTTTTTTTTTATATTGTAAATTGGTAGTTTAATGGACGAGATAACTGAGGGAGTGAACAAGATGAACATCGCCGAATTCCAGAAGAAGAACCGCATTCAAGTCTCCAATACTAAGAGACCTCTTTTCTTTTACGTTAATCTCACCAAGGTATTATACATTTCATCTCATGTACTCGATTTTATTCAAATGTGAAGCCTGTTGAAATTGGGTTATGAATTTGTTTTTTTTCTTCTTAAATATGTGTAGAGATACATGCAACAGTACAATGAGGTGGAGCTTTCGGCTCTTGGAATGGGTAACTACGATTACTCCTATCATTGTCAATCTGTTTGCTCGTTATTTTAAATTAGTATGAGTTTGGCTAATTAGAAGCTAATGACGGGATACCTATTTAAGAGTTTAACCTAGTTACTCCGGTAACATATTGAAATGTGAAAAATGTAATATGATTACTTTTATAGGAAAAATATGCTTCTTATCAGAAGATGCTCGTAGATTTTAAGTATACTTGTGTAATATTGTTGTTAGGAACCGGAACCGAACCATGGATTTTTTCGTTTAGGTTCTTTAACCGGAGCTGAATAAAAGGTTTTGGTTCGGCAATTTGAGGAGTGTTTTCAGTTGGGTTCATGTCTATATATAGAATGATCGGTTCTGGTTCCACCTTCTGTTGGAACCTAATTGGCAACTGTAACTGCTGACACACAACGGTGGTTGGAGCTGTGTCGAAGGTTTAAGGGAGGCTTTTTAAGACACCTTTTTTTGTTTATGATTATGATAGCCTCAATTTATGCTGTTGTCCTGAATTGATGAAACAATACTGTTCTAATTGTTGATTCTGCCTTCTGGATATAAATATTTCAAAAGTACCTCAAACCCGTATCCATATATGCCTGGATTTTGCAAGAGGCCTCTGATCACATGCATGATTTTCAACTGCAAGTTGCGCAACTCTTCCCTCGAACCGTAACTTGAATGAATCTGTACTTTTTTTTTTATCCCTTTTGATTGTCACAAGGCTCATTCTTTCGACCTTCTGTATGATGCTTAACTGCTTTCTCTTGGGTATGCATGTGCTGATTCTGTAGTTTGGTTATATTGTTCCAGCAATTTCAACAGTTGTCTCGATAGCTGAAATATTGAAAAACAATGGATTTGCTGTTGAGAAGAGTGAGTTTTCAGCACAATCTATTTGACTTTTTACGCAATAGAGATTTTGAATCGTGAAGCACAACGTAAGTTTTTGATTTATATGTTTTAATTTTATTTTTCTACATGTAGAAATAATGACATCCACAGTGGAGATAAAGGATGATTCAAGGGGATGGCCCGTTCAAAAAGCGAAGGTAATAGGGAGCTAATCTGCATGAGTGCTGTGATTTAACAATACCTTTACATGTCTAAAATGAGTTTTTATGCTTTGTTATTTCCCACTTATGGTCCTTGCACACTAGCTATAGCAACTTTCTAATGGAAATAGTGGGAGTTATAATATCTCAATCTTCAAGTGTTAATAAACGACATCTTCTATGAATGGCAGCTTCTAACAAGCGCAAGTTATTTGACACTGCATATTTAATCAAGATAAACGAAGCCTGCATCACTCTCTGTATCGCAGAGGAATAAAACGATTTTGTTGGCAAATCATGGGCTAACTTATTGTATTTGAGCTTTCGTGTTGATTCAACTCATTATATTACCACAGATTGAAATAGTGCTGGGGAAAACAGCAAACTTCGATGAATTAATGGCTGCTGCACAGGAGGATGGAGAGAACGGCAATGGTGTAGACTAGAGCTAGCGAGAAACTGTGATATCAGACCTTCATGTTTTCAGTAGATGTATGGTTTTGAATGTTCACATTAGTTTTGAGTTCGTGTAGAATAGTGGTATTGTATCCTAATATTCTGACGAATTGTGCTGTTGGAGACATTACAATGTTGTCTCTCACGTCTTTTTCCTTTTTCAAAGTCTACAGACTGTTTCCTGGGGTATTTTTGTAGTACATGTTTATCAAATGTTGAATCTTCAAAATAACACGTAACGTTGTACTTCAATATATTGATTGACATGAGCTCCCGGCATAATTGTGATGGATAAGAACCTATGTTGTACCGATAATCCAAAAAATTTCACGGTCAAGTATCGGATACTTCTGGGATACGAATACGCGTGGATACGGCACCGATACGTATCGATACGCCACGTGGCATATCTGGGGACAAAAAATAAGTTTTTATTTTGGATACGGTCAAGATACGCCGTTGACCGTATACGACACGGGTTAGATACGGGAACTTTCGAATTTTTTTTAAAAAATAGGGTTGAAACTGTAATTAAAATTAAATTATTTAACTAAATTCCTATTTCCTAACTACTTTAATGTGTTTATGTCGATTATATGCTTGAAATATTTAGATGTCCTGGATTAATATTTTACCATTTGTTGTGAAGTTTGTGAATTTGCAACTTTGTTCTGATTTCTAATGTGTTTAATGTTGATTATATGCTTAAAACTTGATTTCTTACCAATATTATTAATTATATATTTTTATATATATAAATAAATTAATAAAATTTGCCGTATGCGGACGTATCGTATCCTACAAATTTCAAAAATCCCGTGCAGTCGCACCCATACCTGCGTATCCACATATCCGTGTATCTTTATCCGTGCAACATAGATAAAAATTTATCTCTACTTTGGATAGACTCGAATTCGACGTTTGATGAAAAAAAAAATTTAACTCCTATGTGCATCTTGATTCTATCTCTTATCTATAATGAAAATAAACTTGTGTTTTATTTAATTTTTATTATATTGTATTGGACTATAGTTAATGATTTTACTTTTAGTTTAAAATAATTGTACTTATTTCACTTTTAAATAAAATCTATGCTAAAAACAGTTCAAATAATAATAAAAATCGGGAGAACTTTCAAGTTGGAAGAAAACACTGCCTTAATTACTTTTTTTTTATTTATGTTTGAGACATCAAAATATCTCGTTATTACTAGTTTGACAATATAGGGTTGTAGGAAATCCACGTGGCAGAAAGGCAGTGGCTAAATACGGAAAGGTAAACTATTATTTTACCCCTGAAACTTGCCAAATTGTACATACTTCGCATTGGCCCACATGGTCCTTGTGGTCAATTTAACAATTTTCTGCTTTCTTCTCGCCTACCAGAATCTGACACTGTGAACGAACTTCTTCATTTCCCTAACACGTATGGCGCTCATATCACTTGCCAAGTGCCCGAGTCTGACAGTGCCTCTCCCCGCGCAAGTTAGCTCACTCCGCCGCGGGGTTATTATATCCGCCAGTTTGTCACCTCCTCCGGTGGTCGACTGGGTAAAGGAAACTGCGAGGTTATTTGAAAAGGACCCTCGACCGATCATGTTGTTCGACGGTATTGTTCAATTTAGCATTTACAAATATCAACGATTATAGTTTTCTGAGTGAAGGTATTTTTGACAATAGATATTCTCGTAAGATTTGGTTAATGTTGTTCTAGTAAGATTTCAAGTTCCTGCTATATATTAGATTTTTCTTTGGTTTTATCATTAAAATTCAAGATTATTGGATAGGTTACGAATAAAATATATGGGACTGTTAAATTGTTGTTTTTTTTTTTTTGGCGTGTCAGGTGTTTGCAATTTATGTAATGGAGGCGTGAAGTTTGTTCGAGAAAATGATTCAAAGAGGTCAGAATTCCGCACTTATTTTTGAATTCAACTCCAGTTACTTGTTTTTAAGGAATATGCCATTGTAAATTTGACCTCGGCTGCACATGAAAAAGCTAATCTTTCTTGATAAACTCATGTTAGCCCAGGTGCTGGGAATTGTTAATTATTTTGAAGAGGAAGCTTGTTTTTATGTTATATATCTCGCAGAGTAGTTTGATTTACATTTTTATAAACTTGCGCTTCCATGATCACAGCTCGATAATTGCCTTCTTACAGCTGGATTGTGAGTATGATATATGAGAACAAAAAGAATGTATCAGCAAGCATTGTCTTTTGATTCTTCTTCCATCTGTTTTTGGATTTGGGTAGTGCTAGAATTGATGAAAAACATTCTTAAGTATTTCTGAATCTCATTCCGTTTTGCCGGCTTCACTTTCTTGACATCTATTGCAGCATAACAAACATAACTACCCCTTTCTTGATTTTCATTTTTCATATGAAGTTTGTGATCTCTAAAATCAAAGGTGATACCTTGAGAACAACCCGAACTTGCTTAAAATCTTCCGAGAACCTTTAAGATTAACCTGTGAGAGAGAACTTACTGAGGTGATCGGGGGCTTTCTATCATTATCTCGGAGAAAAGGTAATACCATGATAAATACTTGAATTTTGATTAAAATCCCTCAGGACCATTATGAAAAAAGCCGCTAGATAGGACTATTATTGAGTGGATCCACTTTATATAGGCAATCCTTGGAACTAAGATTCGTCAAACCATCATTCTGCCTTCAGCTTACTTTCTTCTCTCACTTGGAACGGAATTATTTTCCAGGAACATTAGATTTGAAGCTCTTCAGAGTGAAGCAGGCAAAAAACTGCTGCAGAGATCCGGAAGAGCACCCGATGATATTTCAAGTGTCGTGCTTGTTGAAAAAGATAGGTATATCTTCCTACGCTCATTTCAATATTAAAGTTGATATGTGAAAACAATATTGAAACCAGTGTTATAAAAAGCGCGGATTAAGTGCGATTCAGCGCGAGGCAAAAGCTTTGATTCGGGCAAAAAGCGGTCACACTTGGCGCTTTTTAGAACCTTGTTTGAAGCTGCTGTACATTTTCATTCCAGACCTAACACTTTGAAAAATATTTTCCCGAGCGAGGAAAACCGTGTTTCGATTTTCGAGGAGGTTAACTCAGTGGTATTTGTTGGAGCCTTGATTTCAGGTCTTATATCAAGTCTGAAGCTGTACTAAAGATAATGGAATACATAAACTTTCCCTTTCCTCAGCTTGCTTTCTTTCTGCAACTCATACCACTGTAAGTCCAGTTATTCCATTTCCAAGAATCAATTACACTCTCTCATTTTACTTCATTCTAGCTATTCATTTCGCAGATTTATTCGGGATTTTGCATACGACAACGTTGCAGATAGCAGATACAGTTTTTTCGGTCGCTCTGATTCATGTGACTTGTAGCAGCTGTTGTTTTCTATTCTGTATTCTTATGAAAAGTAAATAAACAAAGAGTTGTCATATTGTAAGTGAATCTTCCTTGAGCATTTGTGTGGCGTACCAAAGCACACTAGCTAGCTTTCACTAAATTCAATAAACAAGAAAAACGTTTAGCACATAACCAATGGCAAAAAATAGAACATGGAACATACATGAGAATAATGGTGTAGAAATAATATGTCAGGATGTATTTTGGGTATGACAAACAATATAACAAATGACTTTAAATGTCGAGGCAAGAGTTCGACTCGCTATGATGCTCACGGTTCATCGACAATTCGTTTCCTAAGATACGACGACTTCGTGATAGGAACACTTTAAATCACGAATCCACAAACCACAAATGTTTAAAAGCACTCAAACTTGAACAAAAGATGAAGAGGAGCATAATGCACATAATTTAATTCTTTAATCTGACGTGTAACTCGAAAATTGTGTATTAAATTTATCCAAGGATTGTAATATATATATTAGACCAAAATGTGACACCAAGAGACACCATTTGGAGGCACCAATTCATAAAAAACGCCTGACAACGCGAATGGACGCACCCTTCAGCACAAATTGTACAGCGCACGATCGATTGCTCTATCTTTTTTCAACCCACGGCCTGAGGCGCGATCGATCACGACCAGCAGAGTTTTGTTGCCCCTTTTTACCCGTAAGTCGCAATCGATCGTGTCAACACATGGCGATCGATCGTGGCCTCCAATTGTCCGACTTACGGATTATTTTCATTGGTCCCCAATGCTTAATCGTAATTCAATTCAATAAGCATATTTTTCCAACAAATGGTAGTTCACTGTCAAGTTGAGAGTCATGTAAACTTACAATCGATGCAGATATCCTGTATTGATATCTAATATTGCAAAGACATGCAGAACTATACCCACTTGTCTCCGC
The DNA here is from genome assembly GCA_907163345.1 of Haberlea rhodopensis. Taxonomy (NCBI): domain Eukaryota; kingdom Viridiplantae; phylum Streptophyta; class Magnoliopsida; order Lamiales; family Gesneriaceae; genus Haberlea; species Haberlea rhodopensis. The sequence goes on from CAJQUN010000041.1 coordinate 3,018,566, forward strand.
TATTTGTGACAATTTGCGTTAAAGTAATGTAATGTTATGCTCCATAGATATCAAGTGCAATATTTAAATGTACAAATTCAGGAAATATTGGATATATAATTATCAAGTATCCATGTTCTGAAAAATGCGATACAGAACAAGGTACAACTCGATACATGACCACTTTTACAATAATATCTGCATATCATTTCTGTTTGTATATTTCAGTTATCCAATAATGCTTATTGATTCACCAGAACGTATAGCATGCTGAAATTTCCCACTCACAACAACACAGAATCACCAATCTGGTACAAGATAACCAAAGAACTCATCGCACTAGTGAACTTTTTCTAGGCTTCCTTCACAACCAAAGAGGATGCAGTTGCAGTGGTGTACCAATAACAATAATTATATCCATACCATATATAACGAGGTAGCATCATATTGTAGTAGAAAGACACTGGCCATGTATAATATCCGTAGACTGTTACATCATACGGGATCCATCCATCGTAGCCACTTCGGTAGAGGTACAGATAGCATATCTGGTACGTACATGGGCCATATACCACAAAAGTATCTGTCGAACATCGCTCAAACGTCCTTGAATATGGATCATCCAGTCTTGGTGCGTAAACCTACACATTGGAATAAAGAATAAAAAACATAAGATGATGATAGCCGTGGATGTTCAATAGGACGATTTGTGCTATCAATGCTGATAAAAAAAGATGTTTGTTGAAGGTTATTTGCACAAATAACCCAATATCTTGAAACACTTGCAATGCTAAAACAAGTTAGGAACTAAGACGCCCTTAAAATTGTATTTTGTCCGCCTACAATATTTTCTTCCATTTTTATATGTTTTTCGGTCCATCCGCTCCCCACCTTATCTACTTTTCGGGCTGCAGAGCAAGTTGTACATCAACTTAACTTATGCGAATACTACATCAAACTTTCCAAATATATTTCTTTCTTTTTTGTAAGGAAAAATGTATAAAAGAACGAACTTCCCAAAACCCTCTGTAAAAGCATGATCTTAATAAGATCATCTCCAACGCATCACTATTTGAGTGTAAAACGTTAAAATAGCGTCTGTTTCCTCTTCGAATCCAACGCTTTTTGTCGCTATTTTCTGCACAAAATCCTTTCATTTTTTATGTTTTGTTTTTATTTTATTTGTTTAAAGTTATGATTATTAGTCTTAATATTTTAAAATTTATTATTTAATTAAATTTTTATATTCCTATAAAATTTGGAAAATATATTTTAATTATTTAATATAAAATTCAAAAATATTTAATAATAATAATAAAATAATTATTCTAATATATTAAATTTTGATTTATACAGTTAATATTTAATAATAATAAAAAATTAAATTAATTTATTAAAAGTTATAAAACTTGTTAAAATAAGAAAATTTTCAAATATCATGATTAATATGTATTAATTAATTGACTTACTGATTACATTTTAATGATTAATTATTAAGTTTAATTTTAATTAATTAACTAATTTTTTTTTCTTAAACATAATTTTAATATGTAAATATATGTAAAGAATAAAATAATTATGGTAAATAATAGAAAGAATATCATAAGGATTATTAATAATAATCTTTTTCTAAAGTACCCAAATAATATTCACTCAAGTGTAAAAGTGTAAAATAATATTTACAAGTAAACAACAAGAAACTAGAACCTGATTTCCGTAAGCATCACCGAAGACAAGACTGATATGATCCCATGTGTATCGAGGGGAATAACAACTTGTCCTTATGTTCACAATAAACGAACAGCTTATTTGGTTCTGTAAAACAATTAATCAAAAGCTTCAAAATCAATACTTTCGAAATAATCTTCCAACAAAAAGAGATGCGAAACCTGGGTGGCGTTGATTTTGAGGGAACTGAGAGGCTGCGGGCGTCGAGATTGAGAAACGGTGGCTACGTGACAGAAAATGAGCAGAAAACACACGGATTTGGACATTTTCATCGAACATAAATTCTTGATTCTGTTTTTACGAAGCTCGCGAGGAAACGAATTGAGACTAGCAGAGCAGGTCGTCGCTAGCATTGTGTGTGTGTGTGGGTGGTTGGCAGATTTTTTGTTTTATTTGATACTTCCCGAAACAACGGTAGGCAGACTACTACGCACACCTACTATTGCAATTTACCACGTGGCCAAGTAGTTATTATTATTATTATCATTGAAACCAAGTAATTATTATTACTAGCGCCCATTTGCTTTATTTTATGCATGTCCGTACAATTTTTTTTATAATTTCATTTTAAATTCGATTTTTAAGTTAATTCAAATATTAAGAAGGCAAAATTACACCAAACATCTTATAATTTGATCCAAATTTCACTTAGCAACTGTTGTTTGAAAAATTCCAGTTTACATCATCAACTTTCATGAATTGTAATACTTTGCATCTTATTGACTCGATTATATATTTTTATCGAAGATTTATTGCCGCATTCGATCATCACATAACATACTCAAACTTATATTCATTTAAGCTAGTTATTCCAAATTTTTAAAAATAAAATAATATTTTTAGTATCGAAATTGTCTAGTTAACGATTACAAAAAAAGAAATTTTGACACCTTAAATATTAATTTTGATTTTTTTAAAATTTTCAATAGCTAGTTTAAGTGGCTTTAAGTTTGAAAATGTATGACGACGATAAAATACAGCAATAAGTTTTTGATAAAAACTAATACAAATTGGAGATGCATATTTACTTTTTTGAAAATATTTTTTTTTGGAAAACAAAAACAAAATTATATTCAACTCTACACACTATATTTCAAAATTTGTACAATTAGCTTATTATTAAAAGATTAAATAACCCATCAAATCTTATATGACATGACCTGAATAATTATTAACTGGTAATTCGTATGTTATTATATATTTATTAATGAATGAATCCAACTGAAACATAAAATATTCAATAAATGATGATCAACTTGATAATTACAATAAAATACGAAAATAACAACAGTAATAAAACCGAAACAAACATAAACATAAAAATAAGTGAACTAACAGTAGTCAAGTGCCTCCATCAAGTGGAAGCTGGACTATCATGTAGAAAGGGAAAGTGAATATGTGCAAGAACAATAGTTTGTGACCGGAATGGTATATTAAACCCAGTAGTTAAATTCGATCCTCTCAAACCAATATACCAAGTGTGGACAAGTATTTAAATTTGTTAACGAATGAATCCAGTTATCTTGAGTCTTTTTAGACTAAATTTTATTGTAAACAAATTGAAATGAGCTGGATCTATGACAAACTTTTTGGTTTGAAATCGAGTTACAGTGATTTTTGTGTTTTTATTGTTATTTAATTTACTTGATTTTATCTCACCCGGCTAAAATGTTAAATCATATTTATAAAAATCGGATTCAAACGAGCCTCCGGTCTTAGTCGGGTGGTAAAGAAATTCTTTGAGACGATTTAGATTCGAGTACAAGCCGTGGCCCAAAAATCTTTAAAAATCTCCCTCACCAATAAAAAAAAAAGGGAATCAAATCACAAGTCCTTAGTTTCGGTTTAAATTCCAGTGTAGAAATAAACTTAAAAGAAATTCGATGTCTTGTCCTAGTGCTGGGCGGCATGTTTTGCACACACACACACACATATATATATATATAAGATTATATCTAACTATTAGTAAAAATTTGCTGAAGACAGAAAACAATGCATTGAGGCGTAAGAACCATTATCCGATAAACAATATTTTCACACTATAGAAATATAGTTCGCTGGATACAACAAAGCATGAAAATTTCTTTGAGAAAATACAGAAAAAATTAAGATGATCATTGTTTTTCATGGCTTCTTCTATTTAGGTTGAATATGCCTTTTCATGAAAAAACACAACCATTCGAAAATGGTGCATTGAAAGATCACAACCATTCGTAAATGATTGCATTAAAATTCGCAACATTTCGAATGATTGCATTGAATCATCATACTTTTCCGAATTAAAACAAAACTCGAAAAATAATTAATTTGAATGATCAATCAAGTCCACTATGCCTCAAGTGCCTAATCTTGACTTGTAATATAATTACAAAGTCCAAGCCCACTTTCATAATGAATTCTCAAGAAATTCTCAAATCAACCTTAGCACTATTATATATGGCCATGTGCTAATCCTGATTTAATGAACATTTATAAGAATAACACATATCCTTATTGAAGCGGCACCACTTCTATGTCCACATAGGCGAAGTCTCTACTTTCCCCAAATGCTTAATCTTGACTTGTATTATAATTATAATTACAAAGTCCAAGCTCACTTTTATAGTGAAGCTCACGCTCTTCGGTCTTACTATTTTTAATCTAACAAATGAGTATCTCATTATAAGTATCCAAACCATTCAATATTTTTTCAATGAACCATTCAATATTTTTTCAATGTGGGATGACTTCTTACATTGCATACAAATATACAACATTAACACTATTAAAAACTTATAAGGACATTCAGGGTCAAATCTACGCCCGTTATTATATATTTTGTTACAAGAAATTTAACAAACATGGTCTAGTTGTGATGGGCGAGGCTTTGAATCCTATAACTGAGAGTTCAATTTTCCGTGGCTGGAAGGGGCCAATTTGTTTGTTATTATGTCTTTTATGTTATATCTTTTGTGTTACTAAAAGCAGTTTAATTAGGGCAAACCTCTCTGTTATGGTGTTTCTCTCTCCCAAGTGGGGATTTCTTCATTATGGAGTTTCTTTCTTCATCTCATTCTTTTTTCTTCATGATCTTAACACAATCTATCATTTTGATGCGGGGATCTAAGGTGGCAAACACTTTCCTTTTCCCTAGAAAATATCAATCATCTAGTTTAGTGTTTTTACTAGCTGCGTAAAGTTGGAAATATAGCTAGTACTCTGGGCTCATCGTACTCAACCACTGCTATGGCGGAAGATATGGAAGAATTGTGTCGAAAAATTAACTATGACAGAGGAGGAAGAAGCAGATCGGATTGTACCAGATGAAGTTTGGAATGAACCAATACAAAACAGAGGTTTTATATTGGTGGGATGTCTGTTAACCAATCGCAAATACCCAATGTTTTCAAACCCGGATCGGACATGAAATCGGTGCCCTTACTGGTTACAGGTTCGATTGGTTCAACCGGTTGAACCATTGATTCAACCGGTGATGACGTCACCATATGTAATATCTATTTTAAGTTTTGTAAAATATATATACCATATAATTTATTATAGTTTCAAGTTGTTCACAATAAAAAAATATCGTTACACCAACATATATGTCAAACTTAAAAACTAAGATAAAATGAAATGTCTAACATAAAATAATAATAGTAATAAAACATATTAAAAACAACAAATAATGCCAGAAAAGATCAATATCCCAAAATTATAATAAAATATTTAAAATATTATGAAATTATTCACATATATTATAATTTACGAGAAACTAAACATGTTTATATATAATATGCGAGACACATTTATTGAATTATATGAAATTTTTGATAAAAACACGCATAAAATATTATTTTGTAATCATTTCAATAAGAATAAATTATATATAATATATTTTGTTCTACAAATTTGATTTATAATTTTTAAAAAAATAAAAAAGAATTAAAATTTTAAAAAAGAAAGAAAAATAAAGGAACATACTGGTTCAACCGGTTCACTGGTTGAACCGGTTTTTTACCGGTTTAATCCGATTTCCACTGGTTTTTTATCAGGGTGGTTTTGAAGGGTCAACCGGACCAGATCAAGCACTGGTTACATGTTAAACCGGTTGAACCGGCCGGTTCGGACCTGTTTTCAAAACATTGCAAATACCTTTGGAGGCTTTCAGAAAATACAATAACCACCTAATGGAATCCAGCAAAAGGACTTCATATCGAGAAGCTTGGAAGTGATCGATTCATTTTTTATTTCCACCATATTCTCGATCACAGAAAGGCATTGAACGGGGGACCATGGCACTTTGATAAACATTACTGATCCTGAATTCGATGGACACAACTCAAGAACCGATTAGTGTCAATTCAGATTGGAGCGAATTTCATGTACAGATTCAGAGGCTACCATTTAACAAGTTGACTAAAGCAATGGCTGTCCACATTGGCAATGGTATTGGAGTGTATAAAGATGATGACCTTAACGCAGAAGGAGACCAATGTACCGCAAATCCTACGTTTACGTGTTGCAATAAACATTACCAAACCACTTCAACGCGTAATGAATCTTCGAAACGGTGAAGGGGATTACATACATGTCAAATTATCATATGAAAAACTCCCCAATTTTTGCTATCTTTGTGGTCATATATTCAAGACATGTGAGAGAAGATATGAATCCACCTACGAAACTTATGTCGAAACATTGCCATATGGTGATTGGCTTCGAGCAGTACGGGTTTTACCACCAAGACTAAATAAACCTGCTACCCCCGGTGGAGGTGCTAAGCTACTCAGATTTGTAGCGAAAACATTATCCAGTCCGATATCTGCTGGTCCTCACCTCGACAAGGCAGGGGTTTCTTTGACAATACACCATGCAACATTGATTGCGTAGGAAATTATGGAGGGCAAGACCCAACTACTTCAACTATTCATGGACCCCTCCCAGACGTCTTCAACCATATCCAAAGTAATACCATAGGCCTGAATACTGTAACACAGCTGCATGGGTGGTCCCCGGTAATTATAGAATCCAACTCACAGAGCCAAGCACATATCAAAAAATTTAATGGCATCACGATTGGGCAGTGATGTTGACCTATCAAGAAATGAAGACTTACTAATCAACCTTAGGACGCACTCTACTGTCCAAGGAAGACCTGCCAAAGAAAATGACAAAGTACATTGTATTGCTATGGGTTGTCATGAAACACAACACAATATAAATCAACACGAAATGGCTCCGGAAGTCAAATCACGTACAAAGACTCACATTGACATCATGGACCAGAGTTTCACTATTAACCAGCTTGACACGAACCCTATAGAAGATCCGAAGGTGGTCCAATCTCAAAAGACAAAAAGAGGCCAGCCAATTGGTAGTGGTGGACAAAAAAGAAATATCATCATACAAGGTAAAAGGAAAGAAGTGGATTATCCAAATATAGACTGGGAGGATAATCCAAATATAGACAAAAGGAAAGAAGTGGATAATCCAAATATAGACAAAAAATGCTCTGTATCGACTAAAGTGGGGAGTCTGGGCACTATCTCAAAATGAGGCGGAGGTTGTGATGTAGCCCCGCCGAGACTATGAATTGCTTAAGTTGGAACTGCCAGGGATTGGGGGATCTCGGTGCAGTTCGATCACTCGGAGAACTTCTCCGAGATCACCACCCCCACGTTGTCTTCCATGGAGACAATTTTCAGCAAGGCAAGTTGACAAATTGAAGGAAAAATTTATTATGTTTGGAATAGCAGTACTGGCGCGACGAGGATCGGGAGGTTTAGCTTTATTATGGAATAAAGAAATAAAATGTATTGATTCAAAGTTATTCGAATAATCATATTGATGCTCATGTATACAACGATGATAGTTCTGAAGCATGGAGGTTTACTGGAGTATATGGTGAGTCTGAGATTGAGAACATAAAAATTACATGAGAATTACTTCGAAAACTCGCTTCTGATTCTCATAAACCATGGTAATGCATTGGTGACTTCAACGAAATACTCCACAGTTACAACCAAGAAGGTGTCCGACCATTACCTAACTGGAGAATGGAAAATTTCAGAATGGCTGTTACAGATTCGAATCTCCATGAATTACATTACACTGGGAAAACTTTTACTTGGTGTAATATGCGAGAAGCACCACATACACATCTGGATAGAGGATTTGCAAATCAATATTGGATACAAAATTTTCCCAACTACAAACTTGACAACTTGGTTGCTCATCGATCGGATCATAACTGTCTAAAAGTTACACTGGAGAATACACCATGGTCACAAAACAGAAAGCAGAAGAAACAACTCAAATTTGAAGCAATGATACAATCAGAACAATGCGAGAAAGTGACATCCAATTGCTGGAAAATGGGGCAAATGACATGGTAGGTGTATATAAAAATTCTTTCTTTAAAGTTCTCACTACATGCTTCCTACTTACGGTATATGTTTTCGTAAAATTTTCGACGAAGTCTTCCCTTAACATAATTCACATCATAGCTCTCAAATCATAATCCATATTCCCCTCAACATAAAATATAAAGGGTAAATTTAGGGCCGGTGCCGGTAGGAGAAACTTTTTTCAGCCCAATCCATCAAAAAATTCTTTAGGTCCAATTTGGATTCAATGATCAAACTAACCCTACTGCTAACAAAAGAACTTAGCGTCTTCTTCCTCAATTACAAAAAAATTGGAACTCAAAATCCCGCACCTTCATGCCCAAAAATATTCATAACAAGAATTCAAATCGTGCAACTGCTACACATTCACACTGCACTCCATGGAACCTTCACGTCAAAATTACAGGGAGTCAAGAAACGTAATCACTGGCCAAAATACATGAAATAATGCACGCAGAAAAAATATTGAAAACGATTTACTGAACCTACGGACTCAGTTAGTGGGTGGTGATATATCAGGATGGTCGGCAAGGCATCGAAATGCCATTACGACGAACGAGACCTTATAACTATTGATCATCATAGCCCTAGATTATATAGAGAAAAAATAAAATTAACGTCAATTGGGATGCTTAATCAAGTATGTGCATGACTAATGCGGCGACAGAAGAGCGGCGAAGGAAAATGAATCCTGCATTTCCAAGCTGGCTTTGTGGATTTATATTATATTTACATATAAGCATGAGTCACATGCATGTAAATATAATATACATCGCATGAGTCTAGCGGTGCATGTAATTTGCATGCAACTGCTAGACACAAGTGGTTACATGTACCACTAGGCACAATCAGTGCATGTATATTATATTTACATGCAACGAATGAATCACATGCATCACATAAGTCTAGCGGTGCATGTAATTTACATTCGCCTCTAGACACAAGGGGTTACATGCACCACTAGACACAAACGGTGCATGTATAAGTCATTTTATAATTCTTTGTAGAGGCAATTCGTATCATAACAATTGACTAGCACCCTTAAAAAGCTAACAATTTGCCATCTCATTATGGATGGCCTATATGTAGTTGGTGTTGAAACCTTAATCGAATCTATAATGCGAACATGGACCTAAGTACAAGGTCGAAACCTCAATCTAATTGGCTTCACATGCATTACATGAGTCTAGCGGTGCATGTAATTTGCATGCACTGCTAGACACAAGTGGTTACATGTACCACTAGACACAATCGGTGCATATATATTATATTTACATGCAACGAATGAATCACATGCATCACATCAGTCTAGCGGTGCATGTAATTTACATTCGCCTCTAGACACAAGGGGTTACATGCACCACTAGACACAAGCGGTGCATGTATAAGTCATTTTATAATTCTTTGTGGAGGCAATTTGTATCATAACAATTGACTAGCACCCTTAAAAAGCTAACAATTTGCCATCTCATTATGGATGGCCTATATGTAGTTGGTGTTGAAACCTTAATCTAATCTATAATGCGAACATGGACCTAAGTACAAGGTCGAAACCTCAATCTAATTGGCTTCACATGCATCACATGAGTCTAGCGGTGCATGCAATTTACATACACCGCTAGACAGAAGTAGTTGCATGCACCACTAGATACATGTGGTGTATGTATATTATATTTACATATATGAGTCTAATGCATTACATGAGTGTAGCGGTGCATGTTATTTACATGCACCGCTAGACACAAGTGATGCATTTAAAACATAATATACATGCATCGCTTGTGTCTAGTGGTGTATGTAAATTAGATGCACCGCTAGATACAAGCTGCATGCATATTATATTTGCATGCACCGTAGGAGTCACATGCAAACTGAAATATATTGATTTCATATAGTTAGTGACATAGTTGAAAGTGTATTCTGGTACCGCAGATTAGTTGTTAGTGTAAACATTAACCAACTAGCAGCTAGTGAATAGAAGAGTTAAATACTAGCAATTGTATCACATTGCAGTCATTCATTGATAATACAAAAGCCTTCTTCCTGAAATTTATTATCACCCCTCGAACTTCATTGTTCATTCTAGGAGATCGGCAATCTCGAATTTGCCTCTATCATTTGGTGCAGTCGTTCTATGTTCTCATCCTCGGTCTTCATTTGATTTTTCTGTGTTTTTCATCGATTGCTTTGAATCTTCGTCTAAAAAAAAATCGATCGACAATATTGCTGCAAATTTCGCTGAATTTGTGCACTTGATTTTCTTGTGGTTTGTTCGATTGTAGTACCATTCTCGTTGATTTTGATCCTCTTGTGCATTCGTTTCCTCAATTGCGGATTACTCGATTGGTTGAATTTTTCGTTGTGAATTGATTCCGACCGCTGCTTGTGTTTTGTTCTTCATAGTGAATTTTTTTAAAAGAAGAAGAATTCTGGTGCAACTCCAGATTTTAAAGATGTCAAACGGGTCGTGCCGGCCGCAAAATCGTGTCGCCCGACACTGTCAAACTGGTCGTACCAGGCCCGGCACGGGCCTCGGGCCGTGCCGTGCTGGCACGACGCGAATCATATTTTTTAATTTTTTTTTTCATTTTTTTGTTTAATTTTAATTATATAAATATAATAATATAGATTGGCACCATATACTTGTAAAATAAAAATTTAATTATATAAATAATAATATTATAAAAATATAGATTGCAAATGTTCGGTCATCCTTTCATTAAAAAATAAAGTGATCACATTTCTATAAGGTAAAGATGCTTGCGACATTAAGTATGTGGAATCCACCTATTAGGAACATCAAAAGGAAAATCTTAACATTTCATACAATGAGAAATGCATAAACATGCTTGCTTGTACTTGTATTGGCAAACGTAAGACGAACTTCTTTCTTCTTGTAAACAAATTGAGAGTATAGTGTTTCAAGTAAATAGAGCTTAGAGATTGAGAGGATAAAATATTTCCTTAACACACACCTATATATAACAACAACAAAAAACGTTTTTTTTTTTTTAAAAACAAAGCCGTTGAACGGCATTTTTTTTTACCGTTGGCCATTGGCGATCGATCGCCAGTTATGTGGCGATCGATCGCCAAGCCCGTGTATAACCTATTGCCTCTAGGCGATCGATCGCCACATAATTGGTGATCGATCGCTGATTAATTAAAAAAAATAAACAGTGTCGTGTCGTGCCAGCCCACGGGCGGGCATCCCTTGTCCCAGCACGACCCATGTTCCGGGCCGTGACTAGTTCGGCACGACAGTGTAGCAAAATGGGCCGTGACGTGCCGCTCCGTATCGTGTCGTGCCTCGTGTCGTCCGCTCCATTTGAGATCTCTACCAAATTTCAGGGGTTCATTGTTTCGGCGAAGATATATTCACGGGTTTCATTGTTTCTAGATTTGGAGATCTGATGGTGGATTGGCTCAGTGTTGACAAAGGTGATTTTGAAGCCGTGCAACACTGCCCTAATCCTCTGCATCATAAACATGTTTTAAATTGGTTTCTAAAACAATGGTATTTTAGGAATAACAAAGGACTAATTAGATTAGAGTTTCATAAAAATGGACTTAGTTGAAAGAAGATTTTCATAAGTTGTTTTTAGTTGAAAAGAAGATTTTTTTTGTAGATTTTGTTGAAAGATGTTTTCAAAACTGATATCTACATGTAATTTCCTCAAATATAAACTATAACATCCAAATAGAAGGAGAACTTCAAACACTTATATATGCCATGTACATGCTTCAATGGCTCACATACGAGCCGTAAATAATGAATGCAATTCAAACTACTCGCATTAATTACGGCTCCTTACACCAGTCCTTGTAGTACGCTTCTGGGAGCATCCTCATTCAATGGCTTGAGCGTGCCTCCAAGCAACGTCATACCTGTTTCAATAGGAACAGCCCCCACACGGGGTGATCATACTCTATCACAATAATCATGATGTTATGAACATATAAGAAAATCGAGGTACAACAATTTAAGATTGTTGGAAAACTATAAAGAGTACTCCCTGAATCATTCGAACCACTACAAGTTTTTCCGCACTGTTCATGTTTTTACAATCTTAGAATTTACTTAGGACAAATCCACAACTATAATATGATATTCTTCCATTACTAAATCATTTCATTCATAAGAATATAAATCTCTGACAATATATTAGTCACATGTCAACCCGTGACATTCCAACGATCATACGTCAACCCTTGATGTCAACCCGTGACATTCTAATGACTACGTCAACCCGTGACGTTCCATATCAACCGTGACATTCAATAATTATATGTCAACACGTGACGTCCAATGTCAACCTTTGACATTTACATAAAGCTACGTCAACCCGTGATGTTCAATGTCAACCGTGACATTCTATAAATCTACGTCAACCCGTGACGTTGACGTTCAACGTCAATCCGTGCGTTCAATGTCAACCCGTGACATTCCAGTGATTCCCCATGACATTCCATGTCAACTAGTGACATTCCATAATTCTACAATAAGCCAGACAGAATATATATATATATATATCCTCTACGTCCTTAGGCTTGTGCAGACTCTATATATTCAGTAAATTCATTTTAACATTTAGGTGCACACAGCTTCACACTTAAATACATGTCAATGATTATGGTAGAATCAGCAATTCACGATAAAATGCTACTTAAAATACTCGGCCAATGAATTCATTGACATTGTAACATAAAATAAATTTTCAAGGTTTTCATCCTACCGATCTATTGGTGCTTACCTACCGATCGACCGGTAGTCCCCAAAATTCATCACCTTGCTTTGGCCTTTTACCGATCGATCGGTAGTTATTAACAATCGATCGCTCGACGTCTACCAATCGATAGGTAGATCGCAAATATTACATATTCCCTTACGTAATTTACCGATCAATCGGTGGGTTGCTACCGTCGATCGGTCGCTGCTGAAACTTAAAAAAATACCATTTCTAACACCTCCCAACCTCAACCAACACATAAACGATACACATTTCCCTACAATAACTCGACAAGAACACACTAAGACACCATAATTCTTCATTCTAACAACATAACAACAAACCCACAATCTTCACCAAAATCAACAAACTCAAACATACACATTTTAACTCGAAACACAATTAAAGCCAAACAAAGGCATGAATTAGCTTACCTAAGCACACTTTACCACTTCTGCTAGCTTTAATCCATGAAATTTGAAGATGAAAACTCGAAAGGGTAGAAAATCGCCCCTTTAGTGTGTGGAGTGTGTGTTGGGATTTAGTATGTGAGTTGAGATGTAACGTGTGAAGAGAGGGATGATTACATTAATAGCATTTTTCAATTTAGTTCCTCAACTTCAATCCACATTACAATTTTACCCAATAGATATTTAACCCAATTCCATAATTAATGTTCAATTCAATTATTACCCCCAATTCGTACTCATAATTACTTTCTTAATTCACATGATTCATCTCAACCATTTATTAATTCAACTCAATCCTAATTTTCGACCACACTAGATTTCTCTCAAAACCGAGTCCAGATACAAAATGACACTCACTCATAATTATTCCTTAATCATCATATTCAACGTTATTTAATTAAGAGCGTATGATAAAGTGGAATGACTTTTCTTAGAGCGTGTAATGGGATGTTTGGGTTTTGGTAAGAAATTCGTTAATCTAGTTATGACATATGTTCGTACTGTATCATATTCTCTGAAAATGAATGGTGAAGAATTTGGCTTTTTTCACCCTAGTAGGGGGATCCGCCAGGGTGACTTTCTGTCCCCTTTTTTGTTCTTATTCATTGCAGAAGCACTAAGCACTTTGCTTTTGCGGGTGGAGCAATGTGGTGTGATTACAGGGGTGACTGTTTATAGAGGAGCACAAACTATTTCACACCTACTCTTCATGGATGACACAATGATTTTCTGTTCTGTAATAGAAACAACAGCGATTGCTATTAAGAACATCTTGCATATGTATGAAAAAGCATCGGGCCAAGTGATAAGTGTCAATTTTCCACTTATTTTGCAATGAATTTCCAGTTATTTTGATAGTAATGCCTGGACGATTTTACGCTTTTTGGTATATACTTGTTGATTTCAGGAATCTAGGTAGAAGTCCATGAAAGTGGAGGATTTGAGCTAATTAACGATGAAAAGGGCCAAACCGGGCTAACATGTCTAAATAAGGAAATAAATCTCAAGTTTAAAGAACTTAGAAGCCGCGATCGATTTTCATTCCAATCACCGATCGATCGCCTTGTGACGAGAACTTGGCAACAAAAATTTAATTCTCGCGATCGATCGGACTTCATCCGCGATCGATCGTCATGTGTTGTGAGTTTTAAAAGAATAAAATTAATTCTCGCGATCGATCGGCGGATCGACATCGATCGATCGCTAAGCATGAAAAAAATTGGGATTTGATTCCTTTTGAAGAGTTTTTATCTACCAAAAAGGTTGATTCCTCATCCACTATATAAAGAACATTGTTGAACTAAAAATGAGAACTTTTGGCTCATAATTTACCCTAGAATATCAGCCTTCACCTTTGTTCAAGCCTCAAGCAATTGAAGAGCAGGACGAATCGGGAGAGTCGAGACGACGCATCGAAGCAAGGAGTCAACGCCTAGCATCTTTTCGTATTTCTAAACTTAGTTCTTCGTTATATTCAGATTTTGGATGTTTAAACTGTTTCAAAACATGTTTTTGTATTATTATTTGACTATGATAGTTGGCTAGATTTGTTTATCAAGACTAAGGATATCCATATTTGAACCCATCTTTTAGATAACGATTTTTGATTAATTCTTACAATTCTTTGCGTATAATTTATTGTTCTACATGATTTTGAAGGATTGATCACATATGAATAATTATTATATTGCGATTGACTTGACCATACGATATTGCAATACGATATAGTAATTAGTTCGTGGGTTTTAGATTGAAACTGACCAAGTAAAATATAGCACACATGTGATAACAATTGATTTACCAAAATCGAAGGCTAGAAGTTTTCACAAATCATTTTTTGGTATTAATTGTGCAATAAGGTAACGAGTGTTGTTTATTGTAACATTAATATTAGACTTGTGATAGCTTGACCATAGTATAACAAATGTATTATAACTCGTTACCTTAGAACGTAGGATATTAAATCTTAATTAATAGAAGATTTGTGGGGGACTACATGGGTGAACCGAAGTCTTGATAATTGTCTCTACTGATTTTCTACACTTTCTATCGCTTGCTTGTTTGGTTTAGCTTTTGTTCTTGGTTAATGTAGTTTAATAATCATTTGATAATCGTAGGCTAAATATAATTAAGCTAAAGGAATTTGTTAATTATTTACTAATCCCCGATGGTTCGACATCCCAACTTTTATCTACTATACTAAAACTTGACACAGTGCACTTGCAGTATAATCACGCCACACTGGAATTTTACTGTTTAAAAAACTCGCGATCACCAAGAAATTAATTGCCAAAAATCTGACGTCGTATTAATAGAAATTTGACGCAGGATTTCATACTTGGCCTTTGTGGCATTCTAGATATTTAAGAGGTGACAAAACATGATAATATCTTGGTTTGCCATCGGTGTGGGCTGGTCAAAAGCTTAGGTTTTAGGAGAAATTCGAGATAAAGTCTGGACAAGAATACAAGGGATGACTTAAAAAACACTCTTGAAAGCTGGAAAATAGGTTCTTATAGAAGACATACTTGAAGCTATTCCCAATTACACAATGAGTTGTTTTATTCTCCCTGACTACATCATACAAAACCTTGTGTCGATGATATCAACTTTTTGGCTGGGAGACAAAGGCTCAAAGAAAATTCATTGGACTAAATGAGATGTTTTGTGTGATAGCAAAGATGATGGCGGAGTGGGTTTTAGAGACTTGAAGGCCTTCAATTTAGCAATGATGGCGAATCCAAACAAACCCAACAAGCATTCTAAGTCGGATGTTAAAAAAAATATTACCCTGATCATGAATTTCTTGATGATGTTGCTACGCCCACAGTCTCTTGCACTTGGAAGAGCTTAATGAAAGCAAAACATGTATTAAATGCCGGAATGAGGTGGAGAATTGGAGATGTAAAAAATGTTAAAATATGGAGGGACGAGTGGTTGCCGCGCCCAAAGCTTTTCACAATCTATTCACCACGTACAAAACTCCCAGAAAATGCAACTGTTAGTGATTTATTCTGTATAATACCTGACAATGGAATGACGAATTGGTGAATCGGTATTTTTTTAAGATGAGGCACAAATCATATTATCTATACCAGTGGGGCGTTTTGAAAAAAACTGGATAAAATAATGTGGCATTATACCAAAAACGGGGTGTATTCTTGTTAAAAAAAAGGGTGTATTCGATTAATAGTGCGCACCATTTAGCTAGAAGTCTATTGAAGATGTACTTGGATCTACTTCTAAAATAATGGAATTAAGGAGAAATGGAACTTAATATGGAACTCAAAGATACCAAACAAAATCAAATTGTTCATTTGGAGAGCATGTCGTGGGACGATCCCGACATTGGAAGTATTGGCCAAGAGACATATTGTGGAGGATGACTTATGTCACATTTGCATAAACAGAAAAGAATCGCTGCTGCATGTTCTTAAGGACTGCCATTTCGCAAGGTTGTGTTGGGCTTGCTCATATTTTCCCAATCAGTATATGTCATTCGATTACAACATCTGTGATTGGATAGGAAACTGTCATAAGAAATTGACAACGAAGCAATCTGACCTTGCAATGATAATCTGTTGGACTCTTTGGAATGCTATGATCATATTATTGAGAGGAGAATTCACATATGATGCGCATGTCTATATGGTTTTTGTGGTCGAATTTCTGCAACAATTCCCAGCATCTACAAACATCTTAATAACAGCCAAACGACTTGACAAGTACCTCCAATTGGAGTCATTAAGATAATTGTGATGCCTCCATTTTCCAATCCGGTAAATTAACAGGTTTTGGAATATTGCGAGAGATCATCATGGGCATTGTCTTGCATGGATTAGCAACCGATATAACTTCCCTACAACATCAGAGATGGCAGAAGCAATGACATTACGTGAAGGAATTGAATTGGCAAGCCAATATGGTTGGAATCATATTATTCTTGAGAGTGACTATTTGAATGTTATTCGTGCACTGAACGATCAATCTAATTTTTTTTCACCCATTGGCAATGTTATATATGATATACAGAAGATGATGTTGGCATTTACATCGGCAAACACACAACCCATTCGAATAATTGGCAATGAGGGATCACACTTTTTAGCTAAGAATGCAATAGTTTTAGCATTTGAATCATCAAATTATCCGGAATATGTTCATAAGATTGTAATTGAAGAATGTTCAATTTGATTAATGAAATTACCATTTTTATTCTAAAAAAAAAAGCAGTTTAATTTCCTTCCAAAAAATTTATTATTATATATTTTGTTACTAACCATTTTAATACAAATTTAGTTCAATATAATCATTTTCCTTAAAAACATTGGATAAGCATCCACGACAAATTTTTATTGTCTGTAAAACAAATGATTTCTCAACATGAAACAATACTAATATACTATTCCTTTCCTTTCAATCAGGAATAACACTTACCAGTGTAATAATTTATAATTCATCAATGGACGAATACAATAAACTATCAACAAATTGTCGAAAACATATCATCATAAAATACTATCTTGTCACAGCTGTACTCTTATAACTCTCTCCCAAAAAAGTGAGTCTCTTAAATATGTAAATAATCTACTCTCGTCGTTCTTGAAATTTAGCAAGTCCCTTCCTTGAATATCAATGAGCCGAGCATTGCAGTAATTATGTTATTACATTTAAAGTCGATAAGTGTATTATTTACCTAATGGTTTTTACTTATAGTCTTTAAACTCCGATGTGTATCATGAACTTTTGGTTTAAGTTCTATGAAATTAACTTTTGTCCCCCTCGATCAAATTTTTAGTTTGGCCACTAAATCCGTTGCTGCAAAGATGGGCTCGTGTATCTGCCATTTTTTATTATTGAAACAGTTAGAAATCACCATTTTATCGTAGGTTGAATTCGCGAGGCTTTCGATCTCTGCGCTGTTTTTCAGAGTTGGAATATTCGCAAACAACCCGAGAGTAGAAGTGTTTTGAATAGGCTGGTTATCTTCCTCGCTGCGTCCTTCGCTGTTATTGACGTGTTTTCTCAAGAAAGCTTGTAAAAGGCCGTGGACACATTCTTCGCGCTCTGTGCTTCGACTTTTGTGGTGATTCCTTAATAGAGATCAATTTATTTTAAGTGATTTGTGAAGGATTAGCATAAATGCCCAGCAAGCCAAACGTTGGTCCGATGTGCTTTATGAACCCTAGCCCAATTAGCTAACCTTACAACTATTAATATGGTAATCATATCTAAGGGTTAGGGACTCTCAATCATTCCACACAATACATTATTTCGCATAGAAACGCCGACACCACACTAGCACTGGTGCTGAGCTTGTAGATCTGGTCAGGTTGATTGGACTCGAGGGTCACCGCATCAGATTCACGTCGGTGAACGTTAATTCTTTTTCATGCATTATATTTTGATAGATGCATGCTATATATGAATCAGATGCGATCGTCCATCCCTGGGTCTAGATCTGTTTATTTTTTTTTCTGTTGCATTTGGATCTGACGCCTGGGGAGGAAAACCCAATAGTGGTATCAGAGCCAGGTTGCGCTTTGTTGAGCCTTAAACGCATTGTTGAGTTTAATGCTTAATTTATCTCCGGATTATGAGTTTTGATGATCAACAAAACTTGTGTTTGTTATACTAATATATCTACTTAGTGTACATGTTTAATGGTTGAAAAGTGGATTGATTGAAGGAAATCAAATGTGCAAGGCATAGGGCAGATCGCCCCAGGCGATGACAGCCACTCGAGACTTCGCCCTGCACATCGACTGAAGCGACGCCGAGGCCCACGCGCAGGGCGAGTTCGCCTGAGGCGATGCCTGGAACGTTTGAGGCGATGAAGACTTCGCCTGAGGCGATGAACATTTGTGATCAACCGAAGCTACGACATTATTTTTTGTGAACGATCGCCTGAGGCTATCTGTGCAATTTGGTGACCGTTGGGGCGCGGCGATGGTGATCGCCCGAGGCGATGTCCGAGGTGATCTTGGAGTGATTCAAGCCTTAAGTGTAGCACAGGCTAGTAGGAGTCTTGGGGGCTTTCTACTCTATAAATATGGATGTTTTGGAGCATTTTGATGACAAGAAACAAGAGTATAAACTACAAGAAAGTTGTGTTCAATCAAATTCTATCTAGCATTGCAAACTTCATACATTTGTGTTGCATTGGAGTTTGTGATTCATTTCTTGTGTGAGAGTTCTTGTGTTCTTCGTGTTGTTACACCGTGAAGGTGTTATTGATTTATTGTAAGGTCCTCCAACACCGACGCAAGTTGAAAAATTGTAAAAGACATCAACAAGTTAAGTTGGTGCAAGTGTGTGGCTATCCTTGGAGCCCTTAAGGCCAAGAAGACTCGTGAAGAGTGTGGGTAACTCGGGAAGAGTTGTGTATGGCTATCCTTGGAGCCCTTAAGGACAAGAAGACTCGTGAAGAGTGTGTTGCTCGTGAAGAGCTGTTTTACTCGGGAGGAGTGTGTTGTAGCTAAATTGGAGCCCTTAAGGACAAGATCAAGATTGTTCTAGTGGAACCTCGGTTAAACATTTTCTAACCGGGAAGAGGAGACGTAGGCGATTCATCGCCGAACTTCTATAACAAATTCTCTTGTTCTTTATCGCTTTATTTAATTTACGCATTTATTTCTTTCTTCATTTTGTTTATTTGTCGATTGACATCAAGTCTTCCACAGCCCAAATTAGACTATTCTGCAAATTCATTTTAAAACGCTAAAGTAGCCAATGAACCTCATTCACCCCCCTCTTCGGTTCCAACAAGTGGTATCAGAGCCATTTAATTTTATTTTAAATCAAAATTTTTCTATGGCTAATCTAGCAAATGAGTTTCCTCAAGGTCAATCGACAAATCGACCTCCGCTCTTCACGGGAGATAACTACGGATATTGGAAAAATAGAATTTCTCTATACATCAAATCCGTAGATTATGACCTATGGAAAATCATTGTAAAATGTCTACATATTCCTTTAAAGGAAGTTGGTGGAATAAGTATTCCCAAAGAAATGGACGATTTTACGAGAGCGGATATGATTTTAATTTCTCAAAATGCTAAAGCTATTAACATTTTGCATTGTGCTTTAGATATGAAGGAATACAATCGGATCTCGATGTGCTCAACCGCAAAGGAAATTTGGGACAAATTGCAAATTTGTCATGAGGGCACAAATCAAGTGAAGGAGACAAAGATAGATCTACTACAACTCAAGTATGAAACATTTGAGATGGAATTCGGAGAAGACGTTGACTCGATGTTTAGAAGGCTCACCCAAATCATAAATGAGCTTGCCCAACTTGGTGAGAAGTATCCTCCAAAGCAAATATGGAGAAGAGCACTTAGAGCCTTACCACAAGAATGGGATGCCAAGAGGACGGCCATCATCGAATCCAACAAAGGAGAAAGTGCATCATATGATATTGATGAACTTCATGGTACCTTGGTGACCCATGAGCTTGAAGTGTCAATACGGAAGGGAATAAAGGAGGATGATAGATCCATAAGAAAGGGGATAGCCTTGGTCGGGAGGAAAGATCAATCCGATGATGAAGATGATGAAGAGATGATCTTGTTCACAAGAAAGGTCAAGAAATTCTTCAACAAATACAACAAGCCAAAGACCTCCGGTGCTATCAAACATGATTCAAAACAAGAGGTAACATGTTATAATTGTCAATATAAAGGTCATTATGCTAATGAATGTCCTAGGAAGAAGAATGAGGACAAAGGGAAAAAGAAAGCTCTAATGGCCACATGGAGTGATAGTGACTCCGATGGGGAAGAAGCAACAAACCTTTGTCTCATGGCCAAAGATGATGCAAATGACAAGGAAGAGGAAAGCGACGATGAGGTACCATCTTTTGATGAATTATTAGATTCCTATCATGAGCTTATTGATGTTCTTGGCAAAACCAAGATGAGTAACAAATTACTCAAACTTGAGGTAGCCAAGAGAGATGAAGAAAACAATTCATTGAAAAATGAATTAAGTTCTTTAAAGAAATCTTTTTGCAAGTTTAGTGATAGTAGTTTAAAGATGAATGAATTGCTTGGCTTACAACGTTGCAACTTTGACAAAGCCGGACTAGGCTTTTCAAGCAAATCTAAAACATTTTCAAGCTTGTTGGCTAAAGATAAGCATAATTCTCCTACTTGCACTTATTGTTGTAAAGATGATCATACAAAGAATAAATGTAGATTTGCTAAAATCCAATACCATTCTAACAAGAGGTGGAAATGGATTCTAAAGGCATCGATGAAAGCTAACCCGCAAAGACCCAAAAATCAAATGGGTACCAAAGAATCCAAAATCCAAAATTTGTTTTGTAGTAACAACAAAGGGATGGAGGATGAATGCACTAGCACCTCAAGGGAGGAAATCATATTATGCACCACAATAGAAGAAGCGCGAGGTATAGGACCAATGACAAGAACGTACTCTTGTCATCAAAGGTAAATTTATTTTGTGCATTTAAAAGAGCAATGAAAAATTTCATTGGCACAAATTAATTGTGACCAATAAATTATGAAGCTCAAATATTTATTGATAGTAAAATGCATTTCCCCTTAGCATATGGATATTTAAATTGTTTTAATACATGATTTATGCTTATCTCTTTATAGTAACTATATTGATGTGCCTTGAGTTCAAATTTGAATATGCAATATGAAAATGTGCAAAATGTGATTAAGCTTGCTATAATTGTTTAGATGCTCTATCTTGGATCATAGAAATATGGCCTAAGAATTTCATATATTGTTTCTATGGCCTCAATGTTTTTATTTAACTTATCAATATTTATTATAATGCTTTGAAAAATTTAATGTCCATTGGGCATGAGTGCAGGAACTCTTGGTAGAACATATGCACACTTTGCAAAATTTAGAATTCATTGTTGATTGCCTTAAACGCATGTTTTTATTCCTCTCAATGATTTAATCTTATGCTTGTTATGACTATTACATGCTTAATGAGGAACACGTGTAAATTGGTAGACTATGAATGTGTGTCAACATATGATTATGCTATGTTTATTTGAACTTTGTGCTTTTTGATTATCACAAAAAGGGGGAGATTTTGTGATAAACTTGGAGCTTTAGTTATGCATGGTTTGAGGGGGAGAGCTTTTTATGCTTTATTTGGTATAACTTGTATGTGCTATGCATTTGTTAAGGGGGAGTCTTGTTTACTCACATGTCATGCATATTACATAGTCAAGTTTATCAAGTTTTGTGATCATCAAAAAGGGGGAGATTGTTGAGCCTTAAACGCATTGTTGAGCTTAATGCTTAATTTATCTCCGGATTATTTATGAGTTTTGATGATCAACAAAACTTGTGTTTGTTATACTAATGTGTCTACTTAGTATACAGGTTTAATTGTTGAAAAGTGGATTGATTGAAGGAAATCA
Source organism: Haberlea rhodopensis (assembly GCA_907163345.1). NCBI lineage: Eukaryota > Viridiplantae > Streptophyta > Magnoliopsida > Lamiales > Gesneriaceae > Haberlea > Haberlea rhodopensis. The sequence goes on from CAJQUN010000041.1 coordinate 3,041,277, forward strand.
AATGTGCAAGGCATAGGGCAGATCGCCCCAGGAGATGGTGACCATCGCCCCAGGCGATGACAGCCACTCGAGACTTCGCCCTGCACATCGACTGAAGCGACGCCGAGGCCCGTACGCAGGGCGAGTTCGCCTGAGGAGATGGCTTGATCGCCTGAGGCGATGCCTGGAACGTTTGAGGCGATGAAGATTTCGCCTGAGGCGATGAACATTTGTGATCAACCGAAGCTACGACATTATTTTTTGGGAACGATCGCCTGAGGCGATCTGTGCAATTTGGTGACCGTTGGGGCGTGGCGATGGTGATCGCCCGAGGCGATGCCCGAGGCGATCTTGGAGTGATTCAAGCCTTAAGTGTAGCAATGGCTAGTAGGAGCCTTGGGGGCCTTATACTCTATAAATATGGATGTTTTGGAGCATTTTGAAGACAAGAAACAGGAGTATAAACTACAAGAAAGTTGTGTTCAATCAAATTCTATCTAGCATTGCAAACTTCATACATTTATGTTGTATTGGAGTTTGTGATTCATTTCTTGTGTGAGAGTTCTTGTGTTCTTCGTGTTGTTACACCGTGAAGGTGTTATTGATTTATTGTAAGGTCCTCCAACACCGACGCAAGTTGGAAAATTGTAAAAGACATCAACAAGTGAAGTTGGTGCAAGTGTGTGGCTATCCTTGGAGCCCTTAAGACCAAGAAGACTCGTGAAGAGTGTGGGTAACTCGGGAAGAGTTGTGTGTGGCTATCATTGGAGCCCTTAAGGCTAAGAAGACTCGTGAAGAGTGTGTTGCTCGTGAAGAGCTGTTTTACTCGGGAAGCGTGTGTTGTGGCTAACTTGGAGCTCTTATGGCCAAGATCAAGATTGTTCTAGTGGAACCTCGGTTAAACGTTTTCTAACCGGGAAGAGGAGACGTAGGCGATTCATCGCCGGACTTCTATAACAAATTCTCTTGATCTTTATCGCTTTATTTAATTAACGCATTTATTTATTTCTTCGTTTTGTTTATTTGTCGATTGACATCAAGTCTTCCGCAGCGCAAATTCGACTATTTTGCAAATTTATTTTAAAACGCTAAAGTAGCCAATGAACCTCATTCACCCCCCTCTTCGGTTCCAACACGCTTTGATTCATGTATTTGATAATTGATTTTTATTAGACTGTTTCCCACCAGCACTAATTGTTTTTGAATTTCGGAAAGTACAGAGTCTGGAAAAATATAAAAATCAATTAAAATTGACTTTTGATATATTGATCTGCTCAGCAAACGTACAAGTACATAGTCTGGAAAAATATATTAAATCAATTAAAATTGACTTTTGATAGCAACCCAATTTTTCATCGGTTTTGAATCTGTGGCGGCTGTTCATCATTTGAGAAAAGAATTCCGACGGTTTTGGGTGGCGACACACGTGGCGGATAATTGTTCTCCGCCACCGTGCGCATCCAGCAAAATACTCGGCGCTGTTCTTCACGGTCAGTAGGTTCTCAGGCAGAGGTACTCGCGACGAGCTCCTGTAAGGATCCCGAAACCATTCGCGTCCGATTTGTTCTCCACCCTTTCGCATCGAGTTGTTGAATCTTGTAGACAACTCGTTGTGCGTGGCTCCAGATCGGCGAGATAAAGGCGGCGGCGCGAGCTAGGGTTCTGAAACCCTAGTCGCCGCGCTTGTCATGGTGGGGAATGAGATGAACAGTGAGAAATATTGCCCTAATTTTAAATTTCTTAAAATAAAAAAAATTATTTTTGATAAATCCGAAAATAAGGATCATTTTTGGGTTGAAATTGCATTTTTTATTTTATCCAAATTGTTTGGAGTCCATAAATTATTTTGGCCATTTTAGATTTTGTATCCGGATATTAATTTTTGAAAAAATAAATCATAAACTTAATTTATTAAAAATATGATTTTTAATTTATTAAATGTAAAATGGAGGTTTTACAAGTAATTGAAAATTTAATTAATTGAAAATTAAATGAAAGAGTTTCATTTAGTTTTTTAATTTATTTTAATATTATGATTTGTAGGTAAAATAGTGATTTTAGCAAGTAATTGAAAATTTAATAATTAGAACTTAAATGAAAATGTTTCATTTAATTTGTTAATTATATTTTCGATTAATGTTAAATAATTAAAAATATGATTTTTAATTATGATTGAAAGGTAAAATAATGATTTTACCAATTAATTTAAATTAATTAATTAGAAATTAACTAAAATTGTTTTATTTAATATATTAATTTTTTTTTTCAATTAATGAAGCGATTAGTAGGGAAACGATAGAATAAATTAATTATTATGATCTAATTACATGTGATGTAATTAGTACAATTACATGTGATGTAATTGTTTAGTTTAACTTTTAATTACATATGATGTGATTGCATGGTGGATGATTTACGGGCCTTGAATGTGTTTAGGTGAATGCTTAGGTTTTTATTGTTTTATTATAATTGTGTTTTTTGGTTATCGGGCCTGCGAGCAATCTCTCTCTATTTTCTGATGTATCCCACCCCGAAATGTATCCCTATTCTCTTGTTTGCATAATTAAATGTAAAATTATTAGAATTAGTGGGAGATAGAGATTTAAGATGGAGCACCAAGAGTCAAGATATCCATAATGAAAGCAAAAATGTAATAGGATTGCATTGCATACATGCATCACCTTAGACATACTTGTGATCCACGTATGGCTCATGTGGATCAATTAGGAAAATGCCGTAATCTTACATATTTAATTTTATTATACATGTGATGTATGATAACTGTTTGTTTGTATGTTTCATTAGTACATAAGATGATGCATGAATGAAACATAGTTGCATAAATCCGACAAACAAACAAACGAGCACTTGATGAGATTTTAAAATAAATTAAATCCTCTTTTGAATATGATTCAAATTTTTTATATCAAACTGATAAGGGGAGTTCAAAAGGGTTTGTTGTTTCCTGTATTCCATCAACAGTTAAGCCATGAGATGCTACTTGTGTCATATTGCCTTACTCACCCACGTGGGGGCATCTGGCATGGGAAAGCTGTGTGTTTAACTGTCACTTAATTAAGGGTGTGGTTATGTTAACCTTTTAGATTACTCACCCACGTGGGGTCTTTTGGGCGTGACATTTCCATCCGTGGGATGAGCTAGTTTGACGTGAGAAGGCATAATTGTCCTACCCACGTAGGGTTATGCCAATCACTAGACAAATATCTTGGGGGTTGCATATGATGCAATTGTGACACCTTTAGTATCATAAGCCGGTGGACCCACGTCCGGGGTTATCATGAGCTAGTTGGATTCCAAGCCCACTAAGAAAATATGATTTTCCGTCATTTGCATGAGGGTGATGAATTCAAAAAATTTAGTGGGATCATTCAATAACTAAAGTCCATAGTTTTTGAATTAATTAATAATCAAACGGTTTGCTTGTATATTCTGTTTATTCTCAGTATTGTGATTGCCTTGAATCCAATTACATCAAGTCTCGATATAAACAAATTAACCAGACCAAATTTTTCTGATTGGCTATTAAATTTAAAGATAGTGTTTGCTTCTGAAAAGTTGCATAATATCATTGATGGGAAACCTCTTGTTGAAGTGTTTCCTAATTCGTCTAATAAAGAGATCACCACACTTGTGAAGTGGTGGGACGATGATCTCAAGACTATATGCTATATGATAGCATCAATGTCAAATGAGCTTCAACATAGATATTTGAAATTTTCTCACACTGCTGCTATTTTCCAACACCTACAAATGTTGTTTGGTGAACAGACGAGATTACTTAGACTCGCGACCTCAAAAGAGCTATTTTTGTCTCATCTGCAAGATGGCGATTCGGTCCATGAGCATTGTGTAGAAATAAGATCTCTTGTTGAGAAATTGGAAAATTTTTATGTGACAATACCTCATCAAATGGCTGTAGATTCGATCTTATAGTCAAACTGTTGGAAACTCACGAGTCATTGATTCAAAAGGAGAACCATGTTCTTCTTGTTGAATCTTCTACCAATGGTAGGAAGGATTCAAGGATAAAGAAGAGGATGGGACATTGTTCCCGACCTCAAAATACGAAAATAGATATAGTAGCAACTAAGAAGGAGCATCAGCTATGTTTTCACTGATGGTCACTGACACATAAACTGCAAGGAACACCTCGAACAAAAGCGTTCTAGAAATGGTATATGATCGCTTTTATTTTAAACAATTAATTCCAATCTAGCGATTTTAGACCGCAAGTGCACGGTGTCAAGTTTTAGTATAGATAGGAAGATACGGATTGTCGAACCCACAGGTACTAACAAGTAATTACCAAATAAGATTTCTTTTAACTATATTTAACCTACGATAATTAATTTATAATTAACAACTAATTAATTAATATAAACTACTAATCCAACCAAGTCAATAAAAGTAAACGAGAAAAATCCACTAGAGAAGATTATCGAGACTTTGGCTCACCAATGCAATCCCCTACAATTCTCGATTGAATATTCAAATATTTCTAAGGTGACGAGTTCTCCCAATTTATCTAATACACTCTCTCGAGCTATATTAAACCTAACACCGAATTGCAGTAAGTAAATCTCGTTCACTTATTTAACAATTCAATGTTGCATAAGATCCATGAAAACTCCTAGCTTTCAATTACTAGAATCTATGGCTATCACGCATGTATTTGACGTCATCTCTCGATCTCGGTCTTAAATCCATGGTATGAGTTATTTATTCAGTATCATAAAATCATCTCTCGATCTCAATTACGATACTAATATCATTCAAAGGTGATCAATCCTCTAAAAGCATGAAGAACATAAAACATACGCAAAGAACTATAAGAATTCAATCATTAAATCATCAAATCGAAGGTTCATAACAAAGGATCGCCTAGCCTCGATAAATAATAGTTCAATATAGTAACATGAAAAGCAAAACAAAACTAAGAATTAAAGACAAAGAAGAACTCCCGATTGCGACTTCGTTCGTAGATCCTTGCTTCCTCTCTCGCTTCCTTCTCAATCGTGTTCTTCAATCACCTTGTTGGAGATGTTCCAAAATCGTAGGGTGAAAGGTTGAAGGTTAGATGGATGGAGGCTGGACGTGTGTATGGTGAGTGGAAGAATGATGGAGGCCTATATTTTGGATGGTTTTGGGAGTGAAGGAAGGCGTGGGTTTTTTGGATGGTGAATTGGGTGTTGAAGGAAAGGGGCTGTGAGATGGAGGCTGTATCTAGGGTTAAAAATCTGATGTACGGGTTGTAATATTCGTTTGTAATATATAGGAGAAGGAAATCAAGGACTTCCTTGTTGGAAAAACAAACTCTATAAGGAAGTTATTTTAATGAAAATTCATTCCACCGATCGATCCGGACGAAGTGGCCGATCGATCGAGCCTTCCAGTAAGAATTTCGTGGCTTTTTCTGCCCGTCTCGATCGATCGGAAATCCTTGTTCGATCGATCGCCCTTCACAGTAAGTTTCTTCGCCTTTTTCAGCTTCTAGCGAGTTTTGTATTTTGGCCGTAACTTTCTCGTACAAACTCCAAATTTGATGAATCAGCTGTCCACGCGAAGATAAGAGAAAGTTATACAACGTTTATATGGACCACATTTCCAAAACATGGCTCAAACATATAGTAATTTGAGGAGAAAGGAGCAACATGTGTCTTGGATTCTGGTTTTTCCTCTTTTCTTCAACTTTATTCATTTTTTCATCATTTTTGCTTGATTTTTCACCTTTCCCTACATTTCAACATTGATTCCTGAAATAGAGAAATATATACCATAAACCATAAAATAATCCAAGAATCAACACGAAAACATATACATATCATAGCCTAAAAACGCGTAATATTCAACCATATCAACTCCCCCAAACTTATCACTTAATCGTCCTCGATTAAGCATTAAAATCATAAGGTAGAGTTCATTCTTGATATTTGAAACAATTATTTCATGACTTGCTTATTCTCAGAAATCTCATGCACATATACAAAAGTTGACGAGACATGTTTTCTCCTAATTCAAGCAACACATCTCAAATCGGAACGTGTGTGTGTGTGCTCTAGTCAATCTCAAGTTTCATGCACATATTCAAGATCAAATCATGCTAATCAACTCAAAGTCGAGATTATCATCAAGCATTACATAGGCCTATTTTCAAACAACTTCTCCACTAATAATAGTTACTCCCTAGACTTGGATCAAAAGGACTTTTTAAGCTTGTAATGTAAGGCCTTTGATGTTGGCTTCAAAGAAAAGATAGGATAAGCGCAAAGAAGAGAGTATAATCATTTACAATGCAAATGTTTCGCACACATCGAGCTTCTCTTCTTTTTCTTTTATAGCCTTGGCCACTTTGGGTCTTATATGTTTATTTTTTCTTTTCAAGGCTCTTTGTCTATCTTTTTCTTTTCTCATTCATCAAATTTTTCAATTAGCTCATCAGGATATAACAATTTACGTGCATCGAATGGAATTCATTATACTCTCTTAGGGTAAGGATAACTTTTTTTTCATTTAGACTCTAATAAGGGTAAGTATAATGAGTTTGCCAAGAATGTCGAATGGGGTCTAATTATATGCAATGCATATACCATTCTTTTTTCAATAAAGCTCAAATGGGACACTAGGGATTGATATGAATCATGGTAAGCTTGAAAGGCTAAAACGTTTCAAAGATCGCCTAGATCATTTCAAAGTCAAGTTTGTAACTATAAAATTTCGCCTCAAAGTGTCATCATCAAATAAGTTCTAGGATAACTTTAAGATGCTCAAGACAAATCATCAAGTTCACAACAATTATCACTATTCAACATGCAATCCACAAGATCATGACTCATTGTGCTGAAATTATTCCTCATTCTTGACATGCTAACTCAAATTAGGATATTCATGTACAAGTCCAATCACAAATCAAGTTCATATGCATAGTGAGATCAAAATCCTCATTGAATAGTCACTACTATAATTCATTCTTTTCTCAAGTTTGAACTCATAAATTTTTTTTTTTAGCTCATAATAATCGGACGATTCAAGTGTCATTTAAGCACACAACATGTGGTTAAAAAAATAAAACATGCAAGCTACTACTCCCCCAAACTTTAATCAAACATTGCCCTCAATGTTTAAAGGAATCAAAAGGGAAAAAGTGAACCCCCCTGATCAATACGCTTGCATGAGGGTTGATGAAGATTTGCTTTTGAAAGCTCCACTGTTGTAGGGGTTCATCGCTCCAACCAAGTACCTAGCAAAAGAAGAATGCAGATGGTAAAATATTCGACTCGAGAGATAAACAAAACTAAAAACAAAACTGAAAATCAAATAACAAAACTAAATAGCAAAAGGATACGCTTGGGTTGCCTCCCAAGAAGCGCAGATTTTTGGTCTTCGGCTTGACCATCAGAAGCAACCATCAAAGAGCGGTTGCTGCCCATAGTAAGTATCGTATGATACCACTAATGGGTCTTCATTCAATATGCCCTCAAGATTGGCAAGATTGTAGCAGTGTAAGCTCGTTGCTCCAACAACATTCTTGAATTGGTAGGCATGGGAGCATGATTCTTGACTTGGCTTTGCATCTTGGAGGATGTAGTGCGGTGAAGTTGGCATCGACGGAAAATATGGATCCACATATGTCATAGAACATGTCTCCATCGATGGGCTCAAATCGGAATCTTCGAGAGTCTCTTCCTCCTCCAACATCACACTCGACTCATCTTCACATGGGAACTCCTCGGATGACATCCCTGAAGTAGTCTCAATCTCTTGAAGAGGCTCAAGTTCCCTCGACTCTTCCACACTAGTAGGATCACTCCCCCAAACTTGGTTGGTTGAGTGATCGTCATCATATAACCAAACTTGATTCGTCACCTCTTGATTTGTAGCCCTCATCTCTTCCTCTTGGCAGCTAGTTGAAATTGCTTCCACGAGGACCGTCATTTGCTGCTCCAGGTGACGCATAGAGTTGGTTTGGCACTCCAAACTATTCTCGGTTGATGCCAAGAATCTTACTAAGGTATCCTCTAACTGAGTCGTGACATCTGCAGAACTATCTCTCCTCTCTTCGTGATGTTCAAATGGTTGTGACGTATCAATAGGGTAGTGAGGCTCCGTTGGGTATTGGTGACTCCAACCTTGTAGTGAAGGATCACAATGCAAGTGAAGATCGAAGTCCGCCATATCATTGAACAGGTGCACCACACTGTCCTCATCTCTATCAACCAGGGGACTCCCAGTCACCAGTGCTCCGCTCAATACCCATTCTCGTGTCTGTGCATCCAACCCGCTGAAGAAATATTGTAAGAGAGTATAGTTCGAAAAGTTGTGATACCGGAATGTGTTGGCCAATTCATTGAATCTCTCCCAAACAGCGTAGAAGAGCTCGGAACGTTGTTGGGCAAAGCTTGTGAAGGCTTGTTGATGTAGCATCTCCAAGTACCTCACAAGACAAACAAAACAAAAACAAAATAAATATATATAAGTTTTGTTTTTCAAAATAAATAAACAAAAATGGTTAAATTACAATCAAAGAACCTAGTATGATATTACTAAAGTTAGTCCCCGGCAACGGCGCCAAAAACTTGATCGCTTTTATTTTAAACAATTAATTCCAATCTAGCGATTTTAGACCGCAAGTGCACGGTGTCAAGTTTTAGTATAGATAGGAAGATACGGATTGTCGAACCCACATGGACTAACAAGTAATTACCAAATAAGATTTCTTTTAACTATATTTAACCTACGATAATTAATTTATAATTAACAACTAATTAATTAATATAAACTACTAATCCAACCAAGTCAATAAAAGTAAACGAGAAAAATCCACTAGAGAAGATTATCGAGACTTTGGCTCACCAATGCAATCCCCTACAATTCTCGATTGAATATTCAAATATTTCTAAGGTGACGAGTTCTCCCAATTATCTAATACACTCTCTCGAGCTATATTAAACCTAACACCGAATTGCAGTAAGTAACTCTCGTTCACTTATTTAACAATTCAATGTTGCATAAGATCCATGAAAACTCCTAGCTTTCAATTACTAGAATCTATGGCTATCACGCATGTATTTGACGTCATCTCTCGATCTCGGTCTTAAATCCATGGTATGAGTTATTTATTCAGTATCATAAAATCATCTCTCGATCTCAATTACGATACTAATATCATTCAAAGGTGATCAATCTTCTAAAAGCATGAAGAACATAAAACATACGCAAAGAACTATAAGAATTCAATCATTAAATCATCAAATCGAAGGTTCATAACAAAGGATCGCCTAGCCTCGATAAATAAACTTAGTTCAACATAGTAACATGAAAAGCAAAACAAAACTAAGAATTAAAGACAAAGAAGAACTCCCGATGTCGACTTCGTTCGTAGATCCTTGCTTCCTCTCCCGCTTCCTTCTCAATCGTGTTCTTCAATCACCTTGTTGGAGATGTTCCAAAATAGTAGGGTGAAAGGTTGAAGGTTAGATGGATGGAGGCTGGACGTGTGTATGGTGAGTGGAAGAATGATGGAGGCCTATATTTTGGATGGTTTTGGGAGTGAAGGAAGGCGTGGGTTTTTTGGATGGTGAATTGGGTGTTGAAGGAAAGGGGCTGTGAGATGGAGGCTGTATCTAGGGTTAAAAATCTGATGTATGGGTTGTAATTTTCGTTTGTAATATACAGGGGAAGGAAATCAAGGACTTCCTTGTTGGAAACAAACTCTATAAGGAAGTTATTTTAATGAAAATTCATTCCACCGATCGATCCGGACGAAGTGGCCGATCGATCGAGCCTTCCAGTAAGAATTTCGTGGCTTTTTCTGCCCGTCTCGATCGATCGGAAATCCTTGTTCGACCGATCGCCCTTCACAGTAAGTTTCTTCGCCTTTTTCAGATTCTGGCGAGTTTCGTATTTTGGCCGTAACTTTATCGTACAAACTCCAAATTTGATGAATCAGCTGTCCACGCGAAGACAAGAGAAATTTCTACAACTTTTATATGGACCACATTTCCAAACAGGGCTCAAACACATAGTAATTTGAGGAGAAAGGAGCAACATGTGTCTTGGATTCTGGTTTTTTCCTCTTTTCTTCAACTTTATTCATTTTTTCATCATTTTTGCTTGATTTTTCACCTTTCCCTACATTTCAACATTGATTCCTGAAATAGAGAAATATATACCATAAACCATAAAATAATCCAAGAATCAACACGAAAACATATTGTTGGGATCGGGGTAGTGTTTAGAAGGGGGGGGGGGGTTGAATAAACACTAGATATAATTTCGATTTCTTTTCTGGTTAACTGTAAACTGTTAAGTGTTACAGTTGCTTCTCAATAACAGGCAAGTCAGTAGACACTTATTATAGTGCGGAAGACGTCTACAAAACTTGTGAGGAATAAAACTGAAGTAATAAAGCAATAAACGAATAATACGAGAGTTGTTTCTGGAAGTTCGAAGCACAACGCTTCTACGTCTCCCCTTCTTCCTTTGCAGGAAGGATTCACTAGAAGACTTGGTTTACACTTTACAGTATACAACCTCCTTAGGCACTAACACACTTGGCCTAAACTCCTAGCAATCACACTCTTCTTATCTTTTGGATACAAGTGATTCTACAACACTCTCTAGAGAATAAAACTTTCTAGCTTTGAGAGTTTCTAAGCAGCAGACTTCAATTGAAAATAATCTGTCACAGATTCAGTTTTGCGGTTTGTCTGCTCTTTGCTGAACGTTTGAAATATCAGTCGTATAGCTTTCTTGCTTTGAAGTATTTCTCTTAGTTTGAAAGTTGCTCAGCACTTCTTCATTCTCTGCTTGGACGTATTTATAGGTTTGGTTGTCCAACGGTAGCCTTTTTGTATATGGAATGGATTAGCTTTCCAAATACATGTTGTCTTCTTTCCTATTTTGTAAAACAACGGCTCTTTTCACTCTGACGGTAATGGTGGCGGAGATATAGCAGGGTGCGCCGCTCTGTTGTACCTTTGTCAGAGAATGTTGTACTTACTTTGTCTCGTTGCTTAGACTTCTGCTGGTTTCTTTGTTCAACTGGTCGTTCATCCTCTTAAGACCAGTTGATGTCCTTGTTCAGTGATAGACTTTCCAGTTGATAGTTATCCAGTTTATGTCTTCACCCGGTTGATGTCTTCATCCGGTTGATGTCTTTACCAGTTGATAACTTTATCCAGTTGATGTCTTCATCCGGTTGATGTCTTTATCCGGTTGATGACTTCATCCGGTTGATGACTTCATACCAGTTGATGACTTCATCCGGATAGTGTCTTTATCAGTTGATAGCTTGTCCGGTTGGTATCTATCCAGTTGATGTCTTCATCCGGTTGATGACTATCCAGTTGATGTCTTCATCCGGTTGATGACTTCATACGGTTGATGACTTCATACCAGTTGATGACTTCATCCGGTTAGTGTCTTTATCAGTTGATAGCTTGTCCGGTTGGTATCTATCCAGTTGATATCTTCATCCGGTTGATGACTATCCAGTTGATGTCTTCATCCGGTTGATGACTATCCAGTTGATGTCTTGTCCGGTTGATAGCTTGTCCGGTTGGTGTCTATCCAGTTGATGTCTTTACCCGGTGAGACTTTAATATCCGGTAGGTGTATTCACCCGGTAGGTCTTTAGCATCCGGTTGATCTTTAACATCCAGTAGGTGTTTGTAATCACCAAAACTTAGAAATCGTTTTCCCAACAATTTCCCCCTTTTTGGTGATGACAAAACTAAGCAGTAATCGATTTCCTACTAGAGTAAATAAGATAAGAGTCCTGAAAATACTTGAAGACATCATGGAAAAGAAATTTTCATTAAATATAAGCAGATTACAAGTTGTAATCAAACTGGACAATTGAGAGAAATTCATCTTTATATAAGATGGATTCTTACACTTTGAATAGAATCTAAGACAAGTCTAGTTTTACATAAAATAGATGATACATGACAAATTTCTCTTTAAATAAACAAAGTAGACTGGAAGGCTTCGATCCACCTAGTTGCGGAGAGGAAGAGCTCGATCCACCTTGTTTCAGAGAGAAGGTCGGGAAGAGGAAGAGTCATATGTATATTCATCAGGCAGCTCCTTTAGTTTTTATGGAATCGCCTAATAAGAATACTCTATCTCTGTCGAGAATACTCTATCTCTGTCTTCCCCCTTTTTGTCATCAGCACCCAGGCATCTGCTGTTTGTAGTTCCTGACTGATGAGGAGCACCAGAACAGGATCAAAGCGCTGAAGCTTATCAGAGCTGGTTAGATAAGTAATCAACCCATGAGGGGTTGATTTAGATAAGTAATAAACCCATGACGCGGGAAAGGATCTAACAGAAAACCAGGGAATGAGAAATAACTTAAAAGTAAGCATGATGAGTGAATGTGTGTTATGTGACCAAACAAGAACCTCTATTTATAGGAAAAACAAGGTAGCAATAAATGTGAATGCATTTATGTTAAATAGTGAATACAGAGAGACAGTCAATTTAACACAGTAAGTAAATAGGAGTAAGTAAGAGAGAGTCAGAAAATGATACTATTTGCGCCCGAACCAATGTTTGGAATAGTCGCGTTTTTTGGTAGGCGGTTGGCGCGGACTTCGAGATCTTTGTTGAGCAGTGGGTCTGGACTGAGGGAGTGCTCCAGTTGCAGGGGATGAATGAGCAGCTGAACTTGAAGCTCTCTGAGAAGAGGGAGCAGTTCGACTGGGTTCAGGCAGCCTGCGGATAATTTGAGGAGCAGCAGGCAGACTGTTGCAGATATCTTGAATTTGAGACGCAAACGCTGCTTGCATGGTGGCCAATTGATCAGTCAAAATCTTTTTGGCGTCGTCAATCTTTTCTCCAAGAGCCATTGAGGTGGCAGTATGAAGAGATTCATTGTTCTGATTGATCTGAAGACGCGCCTGGCCAATATGAGAAACTGCTTCTGCAACCGCATTCTCAGCAAAGGTTTGAAGTCTAGTGACAGTAGTAGTTAAACTACTTAGGTCAGCGTAGACTTGCTGGAATTTAGAGTCTGTTTGCTGCTGAAGAGTTCCTAAAATAAGAGTTGCATCCCTCTCTTCCTGCTTAAGCTTATGAACATCATTGGTCAGTGCTGTAATAGCGGTGGAGAGATGAGCTAGCTGGGCAGCGATGTTTGGTGGCTCGTCCAGAGGGTTTGTGAAGACAAAGAAACCCTCGGATAGTTCCTGATCCATGGACGGATCGCCGGCAAGCATCGGGATATCAGCAGCAGGGGCAAGCGCATTGGGATGAGCAATGACGACTGCAGTGGATGGCAAAGTAGTAGCGTCAATATGAGGGGCCGCAGTTGAGGCGGAGATAGCTACATCCATAGTTCCAGTTTCTTCCACGTGCGGAGCATCCAGTTCAGCATTGGCCTGATCAATCCCAGCAACAGATGCTTGAGTGTGATCATTGGAATGAGAGGATTCACTTGGTTCATTATTTGCAGAGGAGATGGTCACCTGCTGAACCACATTCTGAATAACTGAATCGACATTGGTGTGATCAACAATCATTTGGTGGGGCTGTTGATCATGTTGAGAGCTGGGAGCAGAGGATGCTGCCTCCAAAGTAGTTGGTGTGGCGTCTGCTCCAGTAGGAGAGGTCTCCAAAACAGTAGAAGTAAGCTCCACAGTAGGAGGGACAACCTCTAAATTTGCAATAGCCATTTGTAGATCTGGCTGATCAGGGCTTGCAACAATTTCAGAAGAGGAGCATGAATGAATCCCAGTGGATATGCGAAGATCATGAAGAGCAAGCTCAGCCATTTCCAGCTTGAGGCCTAGAGCGTTTAGAACTGCTCGATCATGATTCGCTGTGCTTGAATGTCCATCAAACACTTGAATGCGGGATGTAACAAGAGCTTGGAGTCCGCCCACATAGTTCATAATACTAAAGACATCACGCAGCTTCAAACTTTTCTCAGGTTCGGGGATTTGAAGATAGGTCAGGATTTTGTTTTCATCTTGCTTTGCCTGAGCCAGAATAGGATCGATATCATCAAAGCGAACCTGTACTCGAGCCTTTACCCAACGATCAAAAATCTCCAGTTGGGGTTCCAGTTGGGCTTTAACTGCATCCATGACCATTTGAATCTCGAATGCAACAGGAGTGGACACTGGAGCAATAAGAGATTTTCCTTTGTCAGCTGGAGTGGCCTTGGGATGACAGTAAGGACAAGTAGACTTGGGTGTCCTGAAGCTGATAGAGCCTGGGGCCTGCTGAGAGCTCACCTGAGCTGAAGAGGTGTCTATTAATGGAGTAGACACCATGGCTAATGCAGCAGTGGGTTCCCCAGTTGAAGGGATGACAGGGCTGGGTTCTCTGTCAGAAATAACACCTGTAGGTCCGGCAGAGGAGATAGTGTCGGAGGCGGCAGTGTCTCTCTGACGGGCATCTAGAGGAGCAATTTTTCTGGTCCTTGGCTTCTTAGGAGGAGGAGGAGGAGGATGAGACTCAGCGGATTCAGAGACAGTCTGTTCCGAGTCACTAATGACTTGAGTCAACCGGCGCTTTGTTGCTCCACCTTCTCTGCCACTTCGTTGGCGATGAAGCTGAAGGTACTTGTGAGTGATGAGTCTCCCTGGATGAAGGTGAGAGAGAGCCCCTGTCTTGATGTGTTTGCTCTCAAATAGACTGCTTAGTGGGAGAGCAAAACCGGATTGACCCTTGCCAGATACGACGAGACTAGTCAGTATTTGAAATAACACCGCTGACCAGTTTATCTCCAATCTTTTGCATATGGCAGTCATGACATCGAATTTCTCAGGGGTGATCATATCAAATGATCCAGCTTTACAGAGGATCCCCTTTGAGATGATGTCTGCCAGTTGTCGATAGTGGCTCTTCATTAATACCTTCCTGAAAGGAGGTCGTTGAATACGATGGTCAGAGTCCGACACTGTGAGCCGCATCTCTTCTCTTAGGTCTGCCGGAATAGTCGAAAAGTCAGTGAGTCCAGTGGAGGGTAGGCACAGATGAGTGGCAAATTCTGGTTGAGTGATGGTGACTGACTGCCCAGAGATGGATGCCACAACGGTGTCATCCACAACAGTTGCTGTAGCAAAGAATTCTTGTAGTTCATCCTGGTAAAATGAGGGAGCCTGGCTTAGGATCACCAATAGCCCTGAGTTATCCAGCTTTTGAATTAAATCCTTTGTTTCCTCATCAGATGAAGTATATATGGAGTGAAAATCGACGTGAACAGCATTTGTGATAAAACTCGGTTGAACATTCTTCGACATTTTGAATGATTGAGGTGAAGGAGCAGCAGCAATCTGTTAAAGGAAATTTTCTGAAAGAAACGATTGTTGCAGTAAGATGTTTGGAGAAGATGAAGAGAAGAGAAAACTAAAGGCGGTGAAAAAGGAAGTATATGTAACGTCGTACTGTAGATGAGCGGACACATGTATACGTGGCAATCATCTAACGATTAAAAAGATTTTAACCAAAAATAAAAGGACAGGATTTAGGCGGGAGTGAAATAATTTATTTTACACAAAAGTAATTTTGAATTCCGACGTTCATTAGGTTAATTAGTATCGAGGGTTATTTTTGTCAAAGCATATTTGGTAACATCAACTGGTATGTGGGGTTCGACTGGTAGGAAAACATCTACTGGATGCAGAGTCCTACTGGTACGAATACCCCCACTGCAGTTGACCATTGTATTACCAGCTTAGCTTAAATAACCATGATAAAATTAAAACAGAAATTCCCCCTAAATAAATGCAACTAAACTAACAAATTCCCCCTGAATTTATTACCCAAACAAAATAATCAAGAAATAATTTCAATTAAACCAAGAATATTTCGAAAGTAAGAAAACTTAGCGTCCGGTAGGGGTTTTGTGAAGATGTCTGCTGCCTGTTGTTCTGTGGAAATGTACTCCAGCCGTATTTCCTTCTTCATAACATGATCTCTGATGAAATGATGACGAATGTCAATATGTTTAGTACGAGTATGAAGAACTGGATTGTATGTAATGGCAATGGCAGACGTATTGTCACAGAAAATAGGAGCCTCTGTGGACTCAATTCCATAGTCTCTGAGTTGTTGCTGAATCCAGAGCAGTTGGGCACAGCAGCTTCCAGCAGCAAGGTACTCTGCCTCTGCAGTGGAGGTTGCGATGGATGTCTGTTTCTTGCATCCCCATGATATTAACCGATCACCAAGAAATTGACAATATCCACTGGTGCTTTTCCTGTCAATTTTACATCCAGCATAGTCAGCATCTGAGTATCCAATGAGATTAAAAGTTGAGTCTCTTGGATACCATAGACCAACATTCTCGGTTCCTTTTAAGTATTTTAAGATCCTTTTGACAGCAGTGAAGTGCGACTGCTTGGGATTTGCTTGAAACCGGGCGCACATACATACTGCAAACATAATATCGGGTCGGCTGGCTGTCAAGTATAGTAAAGATCCGATCATGCCTCGATACATTGTAACTTCGACTGGTATTCCTGAATTATCCAAGTCGAGTTTGGCGGATGAGCTCATTGGTGTAGCAGCAGCTGAGCTGGTACTCATTCCATATTTCTTCAGTAGCTCTTTAGTGTACTTGGACTGATTTATCAGAATTCCTTCACTAGATTGCTTGACTTGCAATCCTAAGAAAAAAGATAACTCTCCCATCATGCTCATCTCGAATTGTTCCTGCATGATTT
Source organism: Haberlea rhodopensis (assembly GCA_907163345.1). Taxonomy (NCBI): domain Eukaryota; kingdom Viridiplantae; phylum Streptophyta; class Magnoliopsida; order Lamiales; family Gesneriaceae; genus Haberlea; species Haberlea rhodopensis. The sequence goes on from CAJQUN010000041.1 coordinate 3,057,953, forward strand.
TAGAAAATCTTTCGCACAGTTTTGGGTTAGTACTCCCGAAGATAATATCATCAACATATATTTGAACTAGCAAAGTATGATCTCCCTTTGTAAATTTAAAAAGGGTCTTGTCCACCGTGCCAATAACAAAGTTGTGCTCTGTCAAATATTTTGATAAAGTTTCATACCAGGCACGGGGAGCTTGCTTTAGACCATACAGAGCTTTATTCAGACGGAAAACATGAGATGGCTGCTGATGGTTTTCAAATCCAGGAGGTTGTTCAACATAAACTTCTTCCTGGAGTTTGCCGTTAAGAAATGCACTCTTAACATCCATCTGATAGACTTTAAAGTCTTTAAATGCAGCAAATGCAAGAAATATGCGAATTGCTTCTAGTCGTGCTACAGGGGCAAAGGTTTCATCGAAATCAATGCCTTCTTCCTGTCTGTAGCCCTGTGCAACTAATCTTGCTTTATTTCTAATTACTGTTCCATTTTCGTCTAATTTATTTCTAAATACCCATTTGGTGCCAATTACAGTGTATGCTGTGGTCGTGGTACTAGATACCATACTCTGTTTCGCTCAAACTGGTTTAGTTCTTCCTGCATTGCTTCTACCCAACTTGGGTCTAATATAGCTTCATCAATCTTATTAGGTTCTATATGAGATATGAATGCAGCATGAAGAAATTCGTTAATCATTTGTCCTCTGGTGCGTAGAGGAGCAAGAGGGTTATCGATGACCTGCTCGGGTGGATGATCCTTCTTCCACCGGAGCGAAGGTCCTAGTGGGTTGAGTTCTTCAGTTGACTGGATGTGAGTAGGTAAATCAGAGATTCTGATAGACCCATCTTTCTCATTGGTTCCTTCAACTGCAGTAGAGGTGGATGCCACTGTTTCATTGATGGCTGGCTGCAGTGCTTGTTGGCCAGCAGACTCCTCTGCTTGAGCTTCAGGGATTTCTGGTTCTAAGGAGCAGTCAGCCCTGCTTCTGTAATCAATCTCATCATCAACATTTTCGTCAATATAAGTGCTTTCCAGTCGATTGCTCAAGTTGTTGATTTGTATATCGGATAGTGTACAGTCAGTAGGTTCATCAAATTTTACATGCACTGATTCTTCTACATTAAGAGTTCTATTATTAAATACTCTGAATGCCTTACTAACTGTAGAATAGCCAAGGAATATTCCAGCATCAGATTTGGCATCAAAGGCGGTGAGATGAGTCTTTCCATTGTTGTGAATAAAACATTTGCAACCAAACACATGGAAATAAGAAATATTTGGCTTACTGCCATTCCAGATCTCATAAGGGGTTTTATTGGCTCGCTTATTAATCATCGATCTGTTCTGCGTATAACATGCTGTGTTGACAGCTTCTGCCCAAAATCTCTGCGATATTTCTGATTCCGCGAGCATAGTTCGCGCAGCTTCTTTCAAAGTGCGGTTCCTACGCTCAGCAACTCCGTTTTGTTGAGGAGTTCTAGCTGCAGAGTATTCGTGTTTAATACCAAGGTCATCTAGATATGATTCGAGTGATTGATTGGTAAACTCAGTACCTTTATCACTGCGAATTCTATCTATCCCACACGATTTCTCATTTTGGAGTCTTTTCAGTAATTTGATCAGCTTTGGAGTAGCCTGATCTTTACCACTTAGGAACAAGACCCACGTGAAACGAGTGTAATCGTCTATTAACACTAGGGTGTACTTCATTCCCCCTAGACTTGTTACTGGTATAGGACCAAACAGATCCATATGCAGCAACTCTAGGCACCGAGAAGAAGATTTACTCCCTTTGTTCTTAAAAGAGGATCTGATTTGCTTACCGAGTTGGCATGCTGCACAGATCTTGTCCTTTGAGAACTCAATTTGGGGCAGTCCAACAACTAGATCAAGTTTACGCAGACTAGCAATAGTTTTAAAATTTAAGTGACTCAACCGTTTGTGCCAAAGCCAATTTTTGGAAGTATTCTGGGCAGCTAAGCAAGTAAAGGAAGTAGGCTGATTAAGATTCCAATCAATTTTATATGTGTTATCATGCCTTCTTCCTATAAGTAATACATTGCCATCAGTAGATTTAATTGTGCATGAATGCTGATTGAATTCTACGGAATGACCATTGTCACACAATTGACTTATGCTAATCAAATTATAGCATAGATTTTCAACTAAAAGAATATCTTTAATGATGAGGTTACCGTAGATAATCTTACCCTTACCCACGGTTCTACCTTTCGCGTTATCTCCAAAAGTTATTCTGGGTCCGGTGGAGTCCACTAGTTCAGACAATAAGCTTGCATTCCCTGTCATATGTCTAGAGCATCCGCTGTCTAGGAACCATTCTGAGCTCCGAACTGGATGCATTCTAGTTTCCTGCAATTAAAGCGATAGACTGATTGGTACCCAATCCTACTTGGGTCCTGGTAGGATTAGTCCTTTCGGAACCCACACTTGTATGACCCTGAATGACTTAGGTCGGTGTGTGTTCTGAAATGTGTGCATTTATAAATGTAGGTGATGATTTTAGCTGTGGAGTGTGATAATATGTGTATGCATGTGCTTTTGGTTTGTAGTTCCTGTTATTCAGCATATACCTCTTCTGGACAGGTTTACAGTTGTAGTACCAGTTGGGTTTAACCTCTCTAGCTGCTCGACCAGTGGTTTTAAGTTCATTTCTGAACTTTTGCCTTGGTTTAGCCTCTTTGAGTGGTTCTACATAACCGATACCTCTGTGCTGTACCTGTTCCTTGATGAGTGTTGCTTTAACAGGTTCTTTAACCAGTTCATACGGGTCATATACTGTGCTAGATCTTACAAAGTTCATTGATTGAACCTTGCCTTTTGTTACACAGTTGAGGCTCATTACCAGATGAACTGCTGTCATTGCTATTAAAGCCTATGCCAGTTAAATCACCAGCAAGCCTTATAGACTCAAGCATTTCATCCTTTCTGGTAGTCGACGCATTCCAAGTGCTAACCAGTTTGCTGAGAGTCTGGTACGCACACTTGGCTTCATCTCTTTCTTTCACTAGGCGACTGGCTGCTTCCCTTAAGCAATTCAACTCCCTTGATTGTTCACAATCAAGTTTGTTTTCAAGCGTTTTAGTTGGAATTGAGTGCTCAGTCTTATAGCTTTCAAAAGATTCGTATAGCGTCTGATACTCATTTATCATGTCCTGCAATGCATTGGTGAGTTCATGATGTGTAAATTCAGATAGGTTAGTTTCATGTACCTCATTTTCATCATTCGCCATTAAGCAGTGGACTTCTTCGTCTTCACTCTCGCTGGATGAGCTAATTGACTCCTCTGATTCTGATTCAGAATCAGCCCATTTGCTCTTACTATCTTCTGCCACTAAAACCTTTTGATCTCTGTCCCGTTTGGATGTTCTTCTGGTTTCCTTGGATTTTCTGTAATCCTTGGATCCTCTTTTGTGATCATCCTTTTTGGGTTTAGGACAGTCTGCGATGAAGTGCCCTGGTTTGAGACAGTTGAAGCATACTCGCTCTTCTTCTTCTGAATTTCCTTTGGAACTTTGCCTTCGAGGATATGATTGATAAGGTCTCTGGTTCTTCTTCATGAATTTTCCAAATTTCTTTACGAACATTGCCATCGCATCGTTACACATCTTTTCTGGAGTCATTTCAGTAGGAGTAGGCAGAGACTCAGATGCAGTGAGAGCTTTTGTTGGTTGACTTGTACTTGGTTCATCTTCAACCCGAATGCCTAATTCGAATTCATAGGCTTTTAAATCAGCAAACAGATCATGTAGATCTATCTTGTTGATATCCTTCGATTCTCTCATAGCAATGGTCTTGACATCCCATTCTCTTGGTAGACCTCTCATCACTTTGAGAGTGACTTCTCTGTTGGGTAACTCCTTACCCAGACTGCTTAGTTCATTTATTATTCCAGTCACTCTTTCATCGTACTCATTGAGAGTTTCTCCATTTATCATTTTGATATGCTCAAACTTTTGTAAAGCCACAGTAAGCTTGTTCTCCTTGGTTTGATCATTTCCTTCACAGAGTTGAGCAATCTTTTCCCAGATCTCTTTGGCTGTTGGGCACATTTTGATTTTGTTGAACATATTTTTGTCCAAAGTTTTGAACAAAATGTCTTTAGCCACGTCGTCTAGATTTGCTTTTTTTTTTTCTTCATTTGACCATTGAGATCTTTCCTTTTCTACCATTTGTGGATCACCAATTGTGATAGAGGCAGCTGTATTGATTTTCATGATCTTCAACGGTCCTTCGGTGATCACATACCACATATCATCATCTTGAGCACTTAGATGTGCTTGCATACGGATCCTCCAGTCATCATATTCGTCTTTCTTGAACATTGGAATCTTGTTGAATGAGGCCATCAGTTTTTGGTAAATAGTAATTTCTCAAGATTGAGAAGACCTAAGCTCTGATACCACTTGTTGGGATCGGGGTAGTGTTTAGAAGGGGGGGGGTTGAATAAACACTAGATATAATTTCGATTTCTTTTCTGGTTAACTGTAAACTGTTAAGTGTTACAGTTGCTTCTCAATAACAGGCAAGTCAGTAGACACTTATTATAGTGCGGAAGACGTCTACAAAACTTGTGAGGAATAAAACTGAAGTAATAAAGCAATAAACGAATAATACGAGAGTTGTTTCTGGAAGTTCGAAGCACAACGCTTCTACGTCTCCCCTTCTTCCTTTGCAGGAAGGATTCACTAGAAGACTTGGTTTACACTTTACAGTATACAACCTCCTTAGGCACTAACACACTTGGCCTAAACTCCTAGCAATCACACTCTTCTTATCTTTTGGATACAAGTGATTCTACAACACTCTCTACAGAATAAAACTTTCTAGCTTTGAGAGTTTCTAAGCAGCAGACTTCAATTGAAAATAATCTGTCACAGATTCAGTTTTGCGGTTTGTCTGCTCTTTGCTGAACGTTTGAAATATCAGTCGTATAGCTTTCTTGCTTTGAAGTATTTCTCTTAGTTTGAAAGTTGCTCAGCACTTCTTCATTCTCTGCTTGGACGTATTTATAGGTTTGGTTGTCCAACGGTAGCCTTTTTGTATATGGAATGGATTAGCTTTCCAAATACATGTTGTCTTCTTTCCTATTTTGTAAAACAACGGCTCTTTTCACTCTGACGGTAATGGTGGCGGAGATATAGCAGGGTGCGCCGCTCTGTTGTACCTTTGTCAGAGAATGTTGTACTTACTTTGTCTCGTTGCTTAGACTTCTGCTGGTTTCTTTGTTCAACTGGTCGTTCATCCTCTTAAGACCAGTTGATGTCCTTGTTCAGTGAGAGACTTTCCAGTTGATAGTTATCCAGTTTATGTCTTCACCCGGTTGATGTCTTCATCCGGTTGATGTCTTTACCAGTTGATAACTTTATCCAGTTGATGTCTTCATCCGGTTGATGTCTTTATCCGGTTGATGACTTCATCCGGTTGATGACTTCATACCAGTTCATGACTTCATCCGGTTAGTGTCTTTATCAGTTGATAGCTTGTCCGGTTGGTATCTATCCAGTTGATGTCTTCATCCGGTTGATGACTATCCAGTTGATGTCTTCATCCGGTTGATGACTTCATACGGTTGATGACTTCATACCAGTTGATGACTTCATCCGGTTAGTGTCTTTATCAGTTGATAGCTTGTCCGGTTGGTATCTATCCAGTTGATGTCTTCATCCGGTTGATGACTATCCAGTTGATGTCTTCATCCGGTTGATGACTATCCAGTTGATGTCTTGTCCGGTTGATAGCTTGTCCGGTTGGTGTCTATCCAGTTGATGTCTTTACCCGGTGAGACTTTAATATCCGGTAGGTGTATTCACCCGGTAGGTCTTTAGCATCCGGTTGATCTTTAACATCCAGTAGGTGTTTGTAATCACCAAAACTTAGAAATCGTTTTCCCAACACATATACATATCATAGCCTAAAAACGCGTAATATTCAACCATATCAGTATACTTTATATTAAATTAATGTTTCTATTGTTTCTACTTCTTTGGTATATGATACACTTTGTGCTCACATCTTTGCAAAGAGATGCAGATGTTGAGAAGAAGTACTTGGCCCTAGGAAGGTGATACCTACCTGGGGTTAATCATTGTAGCAAGAGTTGTTGCAAATGCTGTTCGAAATATTTATTTAATATAAAATCTTGAACTGATTAGGAACTGGTTTGAGCAATTATTTATTTGTTCTAGATTTAATCATAAACATTGTTCCTATTTTGATAGAGCATGATATTCTTTTAAATTTGCGAACGTGATTTGCAGTACTTTTAAGAATGAATGATTTATTGAATCTGGTGAACTTATGAACGATTAGTATGATTATGTTCAAAGAATATAAAAAGAATGATAACTTAAATCTCACATATCTTTAGCATGTGCTGAATGTCCATTGAATTTGATTCATATGGACGTATCTGGAGCACTAAAAATGTTAGTGCAAGAGGATGTTGAGTTATCTTAAAGAGAATGTGATTTTCCCCGGGTAACTCTCTAAAGTTACATATTTGTTGAACATAATTCATATCAATGCAGTGACCAAAACTCCATATACGATATGAACTGAAAAATAATCCAAATATAGATTTGAGATTGTTCTGCTTATGTGAAGCAACCAGTGCGAGATGAGTTGGATAGTTGATCCATCTTATGTTATTTTGTGGAAATTTATATTATCAATTGGAGACAAAGTGTTTGTTTTGCAAGTGCGGTTTTTCTAGAGAAAATGTTTCTATTAGAAAGGAATGACAATATAATATAACTTGAAAGGGTTCAAGCACCACCAATCACTAGAAAGGTGAAAAATGTGAAACTAATTGAGTAATTCATAACCTTTGAACTACACATACCAATGCGATCTGAAAGTGTTTCAAGAACTCCTGATAATTGAATTTACTCCTAGAAAGTAGTCAAAATGATTTTGACAATGGATGTGATCCTAGGACTTTCAAGGAGACGATGTTGGAAATCGTTTCGGAATATTGGCGAGATGCTATGATATTTGAAATAGACTCCATGTACTCTAATAAGATATGTACCTTAGAGATCCTCTTTGGGAATTGTTCCCATTGGCTGCAAATGGATCTACAAGCAAAATCTTTGAGTGGATGGGAAGGTAGTGACCTTCAAAGCTTGACTGGTGGGAAACAGTTATTCTCAAAGAGTTATCTTTGAGAAAATTTTCATCGGTTATGATGTTAAATTCTATTCGAATTTTATTATCTATATCTTCATATTATGACTATGAGATATAACAGATGGATGTAAAGATGTTTATACAAGGCAGCCAGAGGGCCTCACAACCATTGGGAGTGAGCAAAATGTTTGCAAACTCCAGAGGTCCATTTATGGGCCTAAGAAGGCATCCCGAAGTTTGAACTTCTATTTTGATAACATCATCAAAGTGTTTGCTTTTGTTAAAAATTCGGAAGTGACATGTGTGTGCAAAAGGGTTAGTGGGAGCACGTTACATTTGTGATGCTTTAAGCCGATTATATCATACTCATTGTGAATGGTATTTGATTAATCAATTAAAGCATGATTATCTACTAATTTCTCCATGAAAGATTGGGAGAAGCGTCCTACGTGCTTGGCGTAAGGATCTATAGGGATAGATCAAAAGGATGCTTGAGATCTCTCAATCTACTCATATAAACACTGTACTAAAAGAGTTTAGCATGAGATAGTCGAAAAGGAGTTACTTCCCTAAAATGTCGTAGTATTCATCTCTCGAGTCAATGTGTCTTAAGATTGATGAGGATAGAGAAAATATGGCATTGGTACCTTATGTTTCGACTTTTAATAGCATAATGTATGCTATGTTATATACTTGGCCTGATGTATGTTCTTAGAATAATGAGAAGACATCAGACAGATCCCGGTGAAGGTCGCTGGAAAACTATGAAAATAATCCTCAAGTATTTATGAAGAACTTATGATATGTTCATGGTTTTTGGATCTGTAAGTGGAGAAATAAAAGTTGAAGGCTAAGTTGATGCTGGTTTTTCAGTCAGATGTAGATGATACCAAATCGATGTTCAGATTTGTATTTAAGCTCCATGATGATGTTGTCTCTTGGAAACGTTCCAAGCAAGAGAATTGCTTGGAATAGCCAAGTTCTCATCAGTATCCAAACACATATTGAGAAAATACCATCTAATGAGAGAGATGATATATGCGACATTATTATCGAGAGAATTGCTTCAACAGAAAAATATAGTAAATCCACTGACAAAGTCTTTACAACGATTGGTGTCTGTCAGACATCTTGGGAAGATGGTCTTGAGACACATGAGTAGTTGGCTTTGGGAAAGTGAAAGATATTGTTGTCATATGTGATTAAGTAAATCAATAGTTGATTGATTATACTATAATCTTATTATGACAAATTTTTGTTTGAATATTAATATATATGACAATTCTTCATCTGTTTACCCATGCATCTTGATGCATTGATGAAGTCCTTGAGATTGCTATAGTCCATAGAATGTGGTTACGCATATGATGGTGACCATGAAATACATTATTGACTGCGATTTCTAAATGTTCCTGATCGATGAGCCTTCGAGAATGGGATATCAATATATGCTCGTTAGAGACTGGTATTCATGACGTGTCTAGTGTAGTGCGCCGCGTTTCATCAGCGTTGACTTGGAGAAGTCAGCACACATGAATAGGTGCTCATTTGGAATGAGTTCAGTGAACGACCCTACTCAGAATTCTATAATTAGTTACCATTTGTCGAGTATAGAATTTCTAGTCATAGTTGTGCACCATTACTCCTCATGACCCGAGGCGTCATTGAGGTCTTGACAGATAGTTGTGTACTTTGATTTAATGACTAATCACATGCGGGTCATAAAATTATTATTTTGGGTATTCGGTGATGCTGTCAGAGGCCTATGATTGTCGTTGAGAATTCACCACTGGTCTTGATGAAACATGATGTCGTATGTGTTTTTCTGTTATGATTTAAGAAATCTCTGGCCTGAGTGGGTAGTGATGTGAAAAAAGAGTTTTTCATATACGCACACAATGAATCATATAACGTGAAACAAATACATAGTTATTGAAATCATAAGGGGCCTCGACCAATCAATGCCCTAGATTCAATTGGGACATATGAGTGAAAGGAATATACTGCATGTTCTGAAAGGTTCTCGTACATTGCTAGTCATTTGTATCTAGGTCTTCGTGAAGCGCAAATGCTAGACGCTACCCACGATCGGTAGGTTGTTGCGTGAATTATATTTCGGCCATTGTCTATTAAAATAGTTTAATCTACAATAGTGGCATTCAGGGTAAGCCCAAGAACTTGTATGACTTCTAGAATCACAAAGGTTGTGATCCTACTGCTATGATACACTTGAGCCTCGCTGGGTCACAATCAACTGGCCGCCGATCTATCGATGAGAATTTAGACTTAAATGTTAAGTGCTCAAATTGAGTGATTTAGAAGATGCATTTAATTTTTGAAAGCTCCTCACTTTAGTGGAGTTTCTATATTTGAAAATGTTTCAATTATATAAAGTTCTGAAATTAAAACGTTTGATATATTTATGTCTCATAATTATGTACATTGTAGTGCATCAAGTTGTTCAATTGGATTGAGTTACTTAGATTATGAGTTTGTAGTTTTGTGTTGGCTTTTGGGCAAGTGGGGTGTTGTTAGCATAAATGCTTAGCAAGCCAAACGTTGGCCCGGTGGACTTTATGAACCCTAGCTCAATTAGCTAACCTTACAACTATAAATATGACAATCATCTCTAAGGGTTATGGACTCTCAATCATTCCACACAATACACTATTTCTCATAGAAACGCCGATACCACACTAGCACTAGTGCTGGGCTTGTAGATCTGGTCAGGTTGATTGGACTCGAGGGTCACCGCATCAGATTAACGTCGGTGAACGGTAATTCTTTTTCGTGCATTATATTTTGATAGATGCATGCTATATATCGTCCGTCCCCGGGTCTACGCTGCGTTTGGATCTGACGCCGGGAGACGGAAATCCAATAGGTTTGTCTCAGGAATGATCATTATAAGCTGATGTATTGTACATTGAGAATTCATGTTGTTTGATGTTGTGAGGATCGGTGTTGAAGTCTTTATCTTCATATTTCTTAGTGTAACCATTTTCTGCACTTTTGAAAATTCAAAATCATAATCACCTCAATCTGTTGTGATTGCTGATATTTTTGGTGACGATGCCTTTTCTATCATACTGTGATTGCTGGAATAGGATCTGTTTTTTTGTTTGGAGATGTTCACTTCAAATTCATATTGATCAGTCCAACCGAGATCTGATCAGTGAACTTGAGCTTTGATCTCGATCATTTGAGTTAATTGATCAATGTTGACCAGTTCGCATCTTGATCAGTTAAGTCTTTCTGGTAAACTCGATCTCATTTGGTATGTTGATCTGTTAAAAACATCTTGATCGATTAAGCCTTTTTTCTGATAAATTCGATCACTATGCCCTCTTGTTTGATATTTTTCTCCTTATCTGGAGCTTTAATCATTGTTTGAATTTCCTCATTGTTTGAATTTCTCTCCTTGTCTGGAGTCTTTCACCATCTTCTCCTTGTTTGGAGTTCTTTCTCATTTTCTCCTTGTCTGGAGTCTTTAATCATCCACTCCTTGTTTGGAGTCTCCTTGTCTAGAGTTCTTTACCATTTTCTCCTTGTTTGGAGTCTTCTTGTATGGAGTCCATCGTCGCCTTCTCTTGAGTTTTATCCATTGATTTTTTCGTCATTAAATCTGAAATAGGAGGTGTGTTGATGTATACATCTTACCATGGAATGACATGCTGCTGATTTTGCTGATGGAGAGCTAAAGGAGGACACGTTATGTATTCGTTTTGCATCTGTGGAGAATTGCTTCTGAAGAGACTTGTTTTTCAAGTAGATGGCTTCGAGACAAGATTGGTAGCATGCTACGAGAATGAATATTGCATGAAGATCAATTCCATCAAACACTCGTACAGAATGCAGCTGGCAGATCTGCCTGCATGGCTTTACTACCTTCACAATTTAGTGATTTATTGTCCAAGATGAACATTCTTAATATAACCCTGCTCATCTCGAGGGGGCTATTAGAATTGATATTTTGTTATTTGAGTATTAGAGTTGTTAAGTCAATATAAACACGCTTCTTACTGTATGTTTATTTACGTTTTATGTGTCTTAGGCTTTAGTATAAATACCATCTGTGTATTTTGGATGCGACTTTTTGTTCAAACTTGTAAACCCTGTTCGATAATGAAGCTCTGTTCTTCATCTTAGTTTCGCACAATTTCTTGTAATTCTGATCATCAATGGAAGTTCTTCTCACTTTCTAACACACAACTTCATATTTGCCGGAGATAACACAGAATCACTAATCTGGTACAAGATAATCAAAGAACTCATCGCATTTGTGAACTTTTTCTAGGCTTCCTTCACAACCAAAGAGGATGCAGTGGTACCATAACAATAATTAAATCCATACCACATATCACTAGGTACCATCACATTGTAGTAGAAAGCCACGGGGCTTGTATTATATCCGTAGACCGTTACATCATATGGGATCCATCCACCGTAGCCACTTCGGTAGAGGTACAGATAGCATATCTGGTACGTACAGGGGCCATATACCTGAAAGGTATCTGTCGAACATCGCTCAAACGTCCTCGAACGTGGATCATCCAGTCTTGGTGCGTAAACCTACACATTGGAATAAAGAATCAAACATAAGATGATGAAAGCGGTGGATGTTCAGTAGCATTTTCAAGCTCAACTCTTTGATGTGCCGACGATTTATGCTGTCAATGCTGGTAAAAAAAGGAAGATGTTTGTCGAAGGTTATTGGCACAAATAACCCAATATTTTGAAACACTTGCAATGCTAAAACAAGTTAGGTAACACTGTCAAAGACTGAAGACAAATATAGCATTTCTACTTCATGCCAACGCGCCTCTCCCTCAAAATTTCTTATTTACATGTACATTTTTCACATACTAGAAGGAGAAAAAAATTCACCTCTTCATGTTACAGAAATTTACAAAATTTTGTTTTGACTCAATCCTTTGTGTTCGTCACCAATGCTAATGAGGATCAAACAAAAGTATCATTCGGGTTCATTTCAAATCTTCCATCACGTTCAGACGTTCTCCCTGCTAAATGAAATTGCTCTCATATACAATCACCGTGGCCGAATGCAGGAAAAATTAGTGTCACAGTAAGTGGCTGTAACACCCTTTGTTTTTTTTATTTAACAATAAATAACAATAAAATAACAATAATAGTAATAAAAATACTAAGAAAATAATAATAATAATAATCTTTATAATAATTAAAAAATAAAATGATAATGCTAATAAAGTAAACATTACTATTAAGAGTTGGTATAAAATTATTGACCATGACAAATGTTCTCATGCATGCAACTCTTATACTCAAATTTTGCCTATAAATACACTCCAAATCCATCACTTTCAGCCATAAAAATCGTTCAAAAATCATTAGAAAAATGCCAAAGAAATGTTACTTTTAGGCCAAAAATAGGCCAAAATCCATAAAACAAACCAAAACCTTTCTAAAAATTCTGAAAATTTTACACAACCTTCTTTATCAACACAGAAACAAACGTATGTAGATGGTGTAGCAAAATCATTAGAAAAAATAGCTAAAAAATTTCGGAACCGTGAAGAACAAGTGAGAAAATACAGAAAAATCACTTTGAGGTAGTATGTTCAAACCCTTGTTCCATACGTTTTTTTCGTTCTAAGTCTTACGTACAAACTTAAAGTTGTTTAAATATGTTATAGTATATATTCAAGTCGGCCGTTTTCCCAGAAAGTCACCGGAAGTACAAGTTTTCGGCGACCAAAATACCATACTTAATCATTCCGAAAACTCAGAATCTGGGCAAAATCGGCTGCGAATTTTAAAACGGTTTCTGAACGAAAGTCGTAGATCTCGACGAGACGATCATCCCCTGAAAATTTCATCCACGTGTGACGCCTAAGCGCCGGTCACACGCCAGCAAGGTGGCGCGTGTGTTTAATGCGCCTCTACGATTCTCACTTTTCTGGTTGCCGAACGTTTCCCCAATAATTTTAGACATTTCTGGAAAGTTTCATGATTTTTCGACTAATGATTGAATTATCATGAATTTTTAAAGTCTTATTAAATTAATTATATTATGTTTATAGGAATTTCATTGGCAACTGGGTTCATAATCGAGTCAATACAGTAAAATTTCGTAAGCTAGTGAGGTGAGGTGTACTACCGATTTCTTTCGAAATAGCCCTTTTGGCATTTGACCTGGAGCTTACATTATATGTTTATTCATTACCATACTTTTCATATATGTTGTCATATTGTGCATCATATTGTCTACTGTTAAGTAAGTAATTATTACGTATTTACTATACAAAAGTAAATCCTAAAAATTTATATTTATATATTTATGAATGTATTATGGTACCAGATAAGGGATAAATTAATATGTCCCGAGTCGGGACCAAAGCTGGCGATTGCGGTTAACCCATTCCTCCAAATTTGTATATAATCTGGCATCCCCCTACCTTATCCACTTTTCGGCTGCAGATCAAGTTGTGCAGGAACTTAACTTGTGCAAATACTACATTAAACTTTCCAAATACATTTCTCCCTTTTTAAGGAAAAAGGTAAAAAGGAGTTAACTTCCCAAAACCCCGAGCTTAAGAGCATCTCAAACACATCACTATTTTAGTGAACAACGCTATTTTGTTTTCTCTTCCAATGCAGCGCTACAGACTTATTTCCATGGCAATTTTGGTGGGTAGCTTCAGTGCTACACTAAATTAGAGCTATCTTTATTTTTTTTCTTTTGTTGGTTTAAAATTTATGTTTATTAGTTTTAATAATTTAAAATTAGTTATTTAATTAGATTTTTATATTTTTATATAAAATTTGGAAAATATATTTTAATTAATAATATAAAATTAAAATAAATAATAATAATAATAAAATATTATTTTAGTATATTAATTGTTGATTTTATATAGTTAATATTTATAATAAAAATAATTAAAAAATTTAAATTTTTGTTACAAAATATAAAACTTGTTAAAAATAAGAAAATTAATTTTTTTTCCTAATAATCATGACTAATATATTAATTCAATTGAAATATTTATTTAACTTCAATGTTTTAATTATTAAATTTAATTTAAATTAATTAACTACATAAATTTTCTTAACATAATTTAATATGTAAATATATTAATATTTTGTAATAGATAATAATTGAATAAATATTTATTGGAAATGAATATTACAGGGAATATTTTTTCTGAATTTTGGAGTAGATGTGTTGTAGATAAGTTGTGTTTAGTGCAAAAATTGCATTATTTTGGTGTAAATTTGTGTTAAAATAAAATTATGGGTTGGAGATGAATAATAATATTTATGTAAAGTACCCAAATACTATTCATCCAGAGTAAAATTGTAAAATAAAATTTACAAGTAAACAACAAGAACTAGAACCTGATTTCCATAAGCATCACCGAAGACAAGACTGATATGATCCCGTGTGTATCGAGTGGAATAACAACTTGTCCTTATGCTCACAGTAAACGAACAGCTTCCTCGGTCCTGTAAAACAATTAATCAAGCTTCAAAATCAATACCTCGAAAAAATCTTCCAAGAAACAGAGATTCGAAACCTGCGTGGCGTCGATTTTGAGAGAACTGAGAGGCTGAGGGCGTCGAATTATTGACCTAGATTGAGAAACGGTGGCCACGAGAGAGAAAATGAGCAGAAAACACACGGATTCGGACATTTTCATCAACATAAATTCTCGATTCTGGCGAGGAAACGAATTGAGCTAGCATTGTGTGATTTTTTTGGTACTTCCCTGAAACTACGTTAGCCTATGCACACGTACTCTTCCAATTTACACGTGGCCAATTAATTGTTATTATTATTATTTTCATATATATTTGCATCTTTATATATATATATATATTATTTTGGAGAACAAAAACAAATATACTTGTACTAATTCTAATTTTTATCAAGAATATATTTTTATTTAATTATCACCATCACCAATATAATTATCGTTTTAATCTAAAATTTCACTAATATAAAAATAATAATATAATTATATTCCAACTCTATACACTATATTTCAAAATTATAAAACTATTATGCTATGTTTGGTATGAGTGATTAAGTAAGTTTAGTAAAGGATTGATTTGTTAGTAATGTGTTTGGTTGGTTTTTTACAATTCTTCAAATTCCTGCAAGTGATAATGCTGGTTTAAATTTTGGATTTCAATACCACTCACACCCCCTTCCTTGACTAGATAGTAATGCTTGTACAGTAGATATGATAAATGCTGAGATAGTCTAAAATGCCCTTTACCATACAAACAAAGAGAAACCCAACTTGTTTTATATTGAAAGTCGACAACACAAAATCCTACAAACATGTATGCTGCTACATTTCAATCGAAAATAACTCCCCGTCTTTGTGCAAGACCCGTTCGAATTTGACATAAATAAGAGATATCTCGTCGTTCCTATTGAGGACCACACAATTTTACAGAAATTTTCGAAGGCAATTTCAGATTCATTTTCCTAAACCCATCTCTAAGTCAAATACATAAACCCATCAATCCTTTGAACAAAGTATATGCAAATTTGAGCACATAAATGGAAAAGCATAATAATATTGTGCAAAAAAAAAAAACAGAAAACAAAAATGTGCAGACGAAGCCATCTCTTCCATATATTTTTGTTGTCACAGATCTTAGCACATAAAACCGGGCTGAAGCCATCTCTGTTGATGTCTAACATTGTTACACAAAATGGGCAGTGATACAAAGGATTAAATGAATCAGTGCTTCAAGTCTTTTCGATCTATAGCCACATAAAGTGCTCTATGCCGTTAATTTTTCAAATAGATGAATGATTTCTTCGGCTTCGTACAAGTGTTCGAAGGGTTGAAGTTTCTGGATTTGTTCAGAGTGTGGTGAGAAGTGAGAACGAGGTGAACAAGTTGAATTTGATAAAGTAACAAGAGGGATATTTTTGGTATAACACAATATATCCTTAACTTTATCTCACCCATAAAAACATACCAAACTTAATACTATTTTAACATAAAAAATTCTATTTTTTTAGTCACCATTTTTATCATTATATTTACTAATCATTCAATAATCACATCCTTCAAACCAAACGAACCATTAGCTTATTATTAAAAGATCAAATAAACCATCAAATCTTATATGGCAGGACCTGAGTTATTATTAAATTGTAACTCATATGTTATTTTATATATTTATTAATGAACGAATCCAATTATCTTTGAGTATTTAGACTAAGTTTTATTTATGTTTAATTGCCAACTTTGAAATCAAACCAAAAAAAATCGATGTCAAGTCCGAGTTTGAAAGTAAATGGTCAGATCGAAAAATAATTGTATGGACCTAGTTTGACATTATTTATAGATCAATTTCATATTATTGGTCAAAAATTCGTTGGTCGGTTAGTTTATGTATTTTTTTTATTTAAACCTATGATGCAAGGACACAGGTTACTGACATGATACGGACACGGCGATACAGATTTTCAAAATTTACATGATACAATACTGATGGGATACGCATGTATATTTTTTATAGTTTTATAGATATTATACATGTTCTATATTAAAAATATGAATTTGAGTTTTAAATTACATTTTATATTCATATTAAAAATAATTAAATAAATTCATTTATAGATTATAATATAAATATTTATATTTAAAAATAATTTAAAAAATTAAAAATAATTAAATAAATTCATTTATAGATTATAATATAAATATTTATATTTAAAAATATTTTAAAAAGTTAAGGTGGAAACCAAGCATGCAAAACACGGTTTCCACTTTATTATAAAAGCAAAATTTTGTTTAGAAACCGTTTTTACTCAAACGGGTTCTAAACAAATTTTTTTAACAAAAGAAAAAAAAACAAAAAGCTGAAAATGTTTTTACAAAAAATGTTTTACAATAATGGCAAATTGAATTCGACCTACGGTAAAATGGTAATTTTAATTTTTTTTTACAATAATAAAAAAATTGGCCCTATCATATCGACGGTCCAATTCATTAAGCAAAAATGACAATAATTAAGCAGAAATGACAAATAATATATGATGTTCTCCTAATTTTGTTTTATTAGCAACTACTACGAAATATAATTAATATCATCCGATTTAATTGAGATTAATTACTAGCTATTATTGTTAAGACAAGACGGGGGAAGATAAGAAAAATAGATTTTTTTGTTAAGGATAAAATGAGTGGATCGTGCCCCCAATGGTGTGTCCAAGTTGGTGGAGCAGACTGAGCTCGAGATCGTAAGATCATGAGTTTGATTCTTCATGCTAACACTTTCGTGGCTTGAGCAGGCTGAGCTCGAGATCGTAAGATCATGAGTTTGATTCTTCATGCTAACACTTTCGTGGCTTGAGCTTGTCGCATCATGCTTATCTAGTGTGGTTTACCTGGTTAGTGTGATTTGCAGCTACTACATCCTCCTAGGGGTTTACTCAAAACACACTCCAAATATTGCAGCCGCGGGTTCCTTCGTAAAAAATAAAGAGTGGATGGTGATAAATATTTAAAACTTTAATGAAAAATGATTAATACTAACATATAATTTGTTACGAATACGCAACTATTTAGTTCACATTTTTTAGCATAAAAACGATATTATATTAATGAAACAACGGTACAAATTAGACAACTGCCAGACACAGTAACCTAAAAGAGCACGACGAACACTAGGCATACAAAGAGGTCTAAAAGGACAAAACGCACGACATAAGGACAACGATATGACCAAAAGATAGCAAGGGCCGCCGAAGCAAAACCAAGTCCCCTCAAACCAAGCTTCAGGACAAAGTCAAAAGTGGGAACTGCCTTCCAAAAACGAAAGGTTCGCAGACATGGAAGGAAAGACTCAAACTGATAAGGACAAAAACCGCGCAAGCCCTCAAATCCAAAACCCAAACCGAAATACTACCATCGAACAACTCCAAAGAACGGCGCACCAAACTGGTAAGCCCAGCAATCAAGATCAAGCTTGAATCCAGACGTGAAGCAGACCCTAAAAACCACCAGCAGCACACCAAAATGAAATGTGATACCCCGAAATAATTATACTTTTAGATATTGATTATGTTGGTAAATCATGGTTAATTGAAGTTATGGTGCATTCTTGGAAAATGCTTTTAAAATATCATGTTGGGATATTTTAATACATCATGCTAATTTTCGGAACACAATTAGACATGTATACCATGCTACAACTCATTAAATCTCCACCACATGGACCCATGCCCCTTTTCACCCATACCACTTGCACTCACTCAACACTCAACCTCCCACCACTCATTCTATACCACTTTCTCCCCCCATTTTCGTCCCACTTCAGATCAGCAAAGAGGAGAGAAATGCTTGCTTCCATATTGCTTAAAACCTTGCAAAAAGTTGGAGCAAAAGGGTGAGGAACCATGTTATGTAATTGTTAATGTTTTGGTTGAGTTTAGATAAATTGTTGAGTGGAAATGGCATGTGTAGTAGCTTTTTGTTGAGAATATTGTTTTGTGTAGCTACATGGTAGTATAATGGAGTATTTTGTGTGTTGAGTTGTTGAAGTATGATAGTTTGTAGTATGTTTTATGGTAGCATGAGGATGGTGCTCGAAAATGGTGGTTTTTCATGATTACAGACATCCTCGATCGATCAGCGCGTTTTTCCCGATCGATCGCGAGCACCAGAGTGCGAGGCAGAGACTCTCCGCGATCGATCGCGAGTTTGCGCGATCGATCAGCGAAGACAGCGATCGATCGGCATGTTTTGAGCGATCGATCGCGGAATGGTGAATTTTGGGCATTGAGGCAGTAGCATCTCGCGATCGATCGGGGCCCATTGGCGATCGATTGCGAGAAGCCAAATTATGTGTTTTAATTATTTCTTGTGGGATTTTTGGTATCGAACTATTATTGGCTCCTAATATTGGTTTGTATGAATGTGTAGAACCATCCCAGGTGGCAACACAACAAAGGAAGTAGAGTCCTACCAAATCCTACATTTTGGAAAGGTAAGTAGAGAGACATACGGGCACCCAACGATACATGTATTTTATATACTCATTGGAATATGCATTGAGGATGCAAGTATATATTAAATTGTGCATTGTAGATGCAAATACATGTTGAATTATGCATTATGATTGCATATGTGTATGTTGAACACTTGGTGCACATCCCAAGAGTCATGGTTATATTAGAGTGATGATTTTAATGCTTTGCCGCTGTCACTTGAAGCGATGATAGAATACTTGCCGCTGTCATATTGTAGCGAGGAATGAATATTTGCCGCCAAATGTTGAAGCGAGGATATTGTCGCATGTCGCATTTGAGCGAGGTTATTCAATGCCGCTAATATGTCGAAGCGAGGGGTATTAGTGCCGCTGTCATGACAATCGAGGCGCATTAAAATCCACTGTTATAACAGACTAGGGATTGGTGATTGGTCATAATGAAATGGTGTTATGTCATTACAATTGTGAAACCATTAAATAATCCATTGATTATACTCATGAGTTATGATACAGGGACAACCAAAAAGGGGGCATTTAAAATGCAATTGGAAAACAGGAAGTGTTTTGTAATTACGGTTTATGCATTTACGCTTTTTAATCATGCTAAGTTTAATATGGATTATTATATGCTCATGATTTGGGGGTTGTCCTTGTAGGTACATCTTGGCATAAAGGGACTAAGGTCGGGTTGACGCAGTGAGCTAGCGAGGAGTGCTTTTGATATAGAAGCTGGAATTCTTTTGTATAGTTTATACTCTATGAGTAGTGTAAATCTATAGGATTAACATTCATTTTGTTAGGAATGTAACTAATCCATTTGGAAGTAATTATCTTGGCATGTAATCCTTAAAGCTCAAGGCCTCAACACGAATTTTTATACTCTGATAATATACTTTAGCTCTACTTATGCCCTTATTTCGCACTTAAGGAACTAGAGTCCGTACATTAGTGGTATCAGAGCATTGGTTAGAGAACCCGGGGATGATTGAAGGGTAGCCTTAGCAACTTGTTGGCTAGGAGTTTACATATGAGCATGTTTATGAATATTGGTAAATAATTGTTATGCTAACATGCTTATTGTCATTCATGTTATCTAACGGTGTAATATATGTATTGTTTCTTGAATTGTTGTTAACCCTTGTATTACAGCATGTCGGTCATAAATTTGGGGAACCCCAATGAGTAGGTGGGCGATGTAGGAAGTGTTAACGCTAGCATTGCTCAGACGAATCCTCTACCGCCACCTGCTGTGGGTGTGGAACCTATTGTACAACCACTATTGCCTGGTGAACTGAGTCTGACACAGTTCCTGACCTTCCATCTACCTAGATTCGAGGGAACTGAGACTGGGGAAGAAGCTGAGGAACAGTTAGAGAGGATAGAGCAGATCTTCGTGTCGGCACCCTGTGCCAAGACTACTTGGCTGAGGTTAACAGAATTTCAACTGGCGAAGAAGTCCTCCATGTGGTGGAAGAGAACTGTGATGGAGCTGAGAGCTCAAGGGGTACCTATTGATTGGAGCTTGTTCAGAACCCGTTTTCTGAATTGATATTTCTCAGCTGCTGCCAGAGAGCCGAAAGAGGACGAGTTCACCAACTTGAAACAGGGAAGTATGACTGTCTCGTATTATGCCATGCATTACTCGTCACTGTTGAGGTATGTCCCTCACGTTGATAGCAATTGACATGCCAAGATGAGGCATTTTAAGGTCTGAGACCGGAGTTATTTGACCGGGTTATCTCCAATAACCCCAGCTCTTTTGATGATGCTCTTACTAGAGCAGAGCTGGCAGAGATTGGGGTTGAGGCTTATGCTGATATTGTACCCCCACATGTGCCACCGCAGAGGTCAGTTGCTGACAGCCTGAGACCACGAGGAGAGCAGTTTAAGCCTCATGGAGCTTCTTCATCTTCTCGATTTAGTGGGAAGAAGTCCTATAACCGGAAACAAGAGAGTAGAAAGAGCAATGTACCGATCAACTGGGGACCAATGCAAGTGAACATAACGGGGAAAACAAGATGTGATAATTGTGGAGGGCCACACTCATCTAGCAACTGCCCAACTTGTTACAGTTGTGACAAAATGGGCCATATTTCTAGGTATTGCCCCAGTTGGGGAGGACAGTCGGATTTCAGGATGAATATGCCGAGATTTGATGATAGGACAGTGCATCAGAGGCAGCAGATTATACCTCGACCATCGGGAGGACAAACAGTGGGACCGCCTCAGGGACAAGTATACGCACTGACTAGAGAGCAGGTCGAGCAGGCCCAGAGGAGGTGATTGCTGGTACGTGCCATTTATTTACCTACCCTGGTTTTATTTTGATAGACACAGGTGCTTACCATTCTTTTATATCTACTGATTTTGTGGAGAGACATCGTATGTGCCCGTCTCCGTTGCCCACGCCTCTTATGGTCTCGACACCCACCGGGAGGAATGTGATTGCGGATCGACTACTACCCGACTGCCTCATTTATTTTGAGGACAATGATTTGAAAACTGATCTGATTGTGCTGAATATGGTAGACTTTGATTGTATTGTGGGCATTGATGTGCTGAACAGATATCAGGCCGTGGTTGATTGCCGACAGAGAACTGTTCGCTTCCGATCTGATCAGGGGATTCAGTGGATCTTTTATGGGAATGGTTCTCATCCGAAGATTCCATTGGTTTCAGCTGTTAAAATGTCACGGTTATTGGAACGTGACCATACGGGTTACCTTATCTATGCCGTTGATATAACAGAAAAGAAGAAAGAGCTGAAGATTGAGGAAATACCGATGGTTGAGGAATTTATCGATGTATTCCCGGATGAGATTCTAGGGTTTCCGCCGAGTAGAGATGTCGAGTTTGGAATCGAGTTGTTACTGACGACTTCTGCTATTTCTCGTGCCCCTTATAGAATGACACCGGCGGAACTGAGGGAACTGAAGGTGCAATTACAGGAACACCTTGAAAAGGGATACATACGTCCGAGTATATCGCCTTGGGGTGCGTCGGTCCTGTTTGTCAAGAAGAAGGACGGTTCGATGCGGTTGTGCATCGATTAACGTCAGTTGAATAAAGCGACGGTTAAAAACAAGTACCCTCTTCCACGGACTGATGATCTGTTTGATCAGTTACAGGGCACAAGACTCTATTCTAAGATTGACTTGAGGTCTGGTTATCATCAGATTTGGGTTAGAGAGGAGGATGTACAGAAGACAGCATTTCGGACTCGGTATGGACATTACGAGTTCTTGGTTATGCCATTCGGTGTGACTAACGCCCCGGCTGTCTTCATGGATCTGATGAATCGGGTGTTCCAGCAATATCTTGACCAGTTCGCCATTGTGTTCATTGACGACATACTTATCTATTCTCGGAGTGAGGAGGAACACGTGAGTCATTTGCGGACGCTGCTCCAGATCCTCAAAGATAATCAGCTGTTTGCCAAGCTCAGCAAATGTGAATTCTGGTTGAGCAGCGTAGTATTTCTCGGTCATGTCATCTCTAGGGACATGATATCAGTGGATCCCAGGAAAGTAGAGGCAGTGATGGAATGGTCTACGCCTACTTTAGTGCCCGAGATACGGAGCTTTCTTGGTTTGGCAGGATATACCGACGTTTCGTCGAAGGATTCTTGAAGATTGCCAAGCCACTGACGCAGCTGACTCAAAAAGGAGTACCATTTTATTGGTCTGAGGCTTGTGAACAGAGTTTCCAGGAGTTGAAGCACAGGTTGACATCAGCACCAGTATTGGTGATTCCCACGGAGAACAGGAGATTCGTTCTCTATACTGATGCATCACTTCAAGGCTTAGGATGTGTACTGATGCAAGACAAGCATGTGGTAGCTTATGCATCGAGACAGTTAAAGCCGCATGAGACTAGGTATCCAATTCATGATTTAGAACTGACGGCTATTATATTTGCCTTGAAGATTTGGCGGCACTACTTGTATGGCACTTCGTTTACCATTTATACACACCACAAGAGCATAAAGTTTCTCTTTACTCAGGCAGAGCTGAATATGAGACAGAGGAGATGGATGGACTTACTCAAGGACTATGATTGCGAAATTGAGTACCATCCTGGAAAGGCGAACCTGACAGCACACGCCTTGAGCCGGAAAGTGAGGTGTACTGCTGAGGATGTCATGCAATTATCAGCCCTGATGACCTCCTACTGTTATCTAGGCTATGACTACGATGTGGATGCATCGTCTGTACTTGTATCAACCTTATTAGCTGAGCCAGATATTTATGAGAGTATCAGGAGTGCTCAGAAATCAAACGAGGAGATACAGAGATGGTTATCATTGGTGCGTCTTGGTCAGTCATCAAAGTTCAGAGTGGCTGAAGACGATTCCTTGAGGCTCGGTAACCGTTGGGTAGTTCCGAGTACGCCGGAGTTGCATCAAGGAATCCTACAGCGGGCTCATAGCAACAGGCTTAGTCTCCACCCAGGAGGGAGGGAAATGTATAGGGATCTATATGATCAATTTTGGTGGAAACGGATGAAGCGTGATGTCATCGCTTTTGTCAAGAGGTGTTTAATCTGTAGCAGGTTAAGGCAGAGAGACAGAGACCTGGTGGTGAGCTGAAGAGCTTAGAGATACCGGAATGGAAGTGAGAACACATATCCATGGACTTCATGACCCACTTGCCGAGGACTGTTTCGGGTTTTGATGCCATTTGGGTGATTGTGGACAGACTGACCAAAATGGCTCACTTCATTCCATATAGTATGAACTTCACCTATTTGAGGATGGCTCAGTTATATGTTCGAGATGTGGTAAGATTGCATGGAATCCCTATTTCTATAGTGTCTGATCGAGATCCACGGTTCACATCTCATTTTTGGGAGGGTCTTCAGTCAGCTTTGGGAACTGAAGTTAGGTTGAGCACTGCATATCATCCCCAAACGGATGACCAGACCGAGCGTACTATACAGACGCTCGAGGACATGTTGAGGGCATGTGTATTGGAGTTTGATACTTCATGGCAGAATTCAGTGGCCTTGGTAGAGTTCTCATATAACAATAGCTACCAGGCAAGCATTCATATGGCTCCTTTTGAGGCCCTTTATGACAGACGATGTAGATCACCCTTATGTTGGTACGACTTGGACCATAAATCGGTCGGAGGACCAGAGTTAGTTCGGGAAATGGAAGAGAAGGTAAATGTGATAAGACAGAAAATGAAAGCAGCCCATGACAGACATGCAGCTTATGCTAATAAACGACGACGACCGTTAGAGTTTCAGTTGGGAGATAAGGTCTTTTTGGAGATCTCACCTTTCAGAGGTGTTGTGCGATTTGGAATGCGCGGGAAATTGTCTCCGAGATATGTTCGGCCGTACGAGATCTTGCAGCGCATTGGCACCTTAGCTTACCGACTGGCCTTGCCACATTATTTGTCTGGTATACATGATGTGTTCCATGTGTCTATGTTACGGAAGTATGAGCCGGATCCATCACATGTGTTGCAGCCTTCTGAGGTTCAGTTAGAATCCGTTGTATCTTATGTGGAACGACCTGTTAAAATTCTGGATCGGGCAGATCGCAGACTTCAGAACAAGGTGATATCTATGATTAAAGTTCAGTGGGATCGCAGGGGCGTCGAGGAGGCCACGTGGGAGACAGAGCAACATATGATGCAGCACTATCCAGAACTATTCTCTGGTATGTGGTTTATGTTTTGTTTCGTTTTGGTAAGTGCAGGCTGATTTCGAGGGCGAAATCTTATAAGTAGGGGAGTATTGTCATACCCCCAAAATAATTATACTTTTAGATATTGATTATGTTGGTAAAGCATGGTTAATTGAAGTTATGGTGCATTCTTGGAAAATGCTTTTAAAATATCATGTAGGGATATTTTAATACATCATGCTAATTTTCGGAACACAATTAGACATGTATACCATGCTACAACTCATTAAATCTCCACCACATGGACCCATGCCCCTTTTCACCCATACCACTTGCACTCACTCAACACTCAACCTCCCACCACTCATTCTATACCACTTTCTCCCCCCATTTTCGTCCCACTTCAGATCAGCAAAGAGGATAGAAAGGCTTGCTTCCATATTGCTTAAAACCTTGCAACAAGTTGGAGCAAAAAGGGTGAGGAACCATGTTATGTAATGGTTAATGTTTTGGTTGAGTTTAGATAAATTGTTGAGTGGAAATGGCATGTGTAGTAGCTTTTTGTTGAGAATATTGTTTTGTGTAGCTACATGGTAGTATATTTTGTGTGTTGAGTTGTTGAAGTATGATAGTTTGTAGTATGTTTTATGGTAGCATGAGGATGGTGCTCGAAAATGGTGGTTTTTCGCGATTACAGACATCCTCGATCGATCGTCGCGTTTTTCCCGATCGATCGCGAGCACCAGAGTGCGAGGCAGAGACTCTCCGCGATTGATCGCGAGTTTGCGCGATCGATCCGCGAAGACAACGATCGATCGGCATGTTTTCAGCGATCGATCGTGGAATGGTGAATTTTGGGCATTGAGGCAGTAACATCTCGCGATCGATCGGGGCCCATTGGCGATCGATCGGGAGAAGCCAAATTATGTGTTTTAATTATTTTTTGTGGGATTTTTGATATCGGACTATTATTGGCTCCTAATATTGGTTTGTATGAATGTGTAGAACCATCCCAACACAACAATGGAAGTAGAGTCCTACCAAATCCTACATTTTGGAAAGGTACGTAGAGAGACGTACGAGAATCCAACGGTACATGTATTTTATATACTCATTGGAATATGCATTGAGGATGCAAGTACATATTAAATTGTGCATTGTAGATGCAAATACATGTTGAATTATGCATTATGATTGCATATGTGTATGTTGAAGACTTGGTGCACATCCCATGAGTCATGGTTATATTAGAGTGATGATTTTAATGCTTTGCCGCTGTCAGCGATGATAGAATACTTGCCGCTGTCATATTGTAGCGAGGAATGAATATTTGCCGTTAATATGTCGAAGCGAGGGGTATTAGTGCCGCTGTCATGACAAGCGAGGCGCATTAAAATACACTGTTATAACAGACTAGAGATTGGTGATTGGTGATAACGAAATGGTGTTATGTCATGACAATTGTGAAACCATTAAATAATCCATTGATTATACTCATGAGTTATGATACAGGGACAACCAAAAAGGTGGCATTTAAAATGCAATTGGAAAACAGGAAGTGTTTTGTAATTACGGTTTATGCATTTACGCTTTTTAATCATGCTAAGTTTAATATGGATTATTATATGCTCATGATTTGGGGGTTGTCCTTGTAGGTACATCTTGGCATAAAGGGACTAAGGTCGGGTTGACGCAGTGAGCTAGCAAGGAGTGCTTTTGATATAGAAGCTGTGATTCTTTTGTATAGTTTCTACTCTAGGAGTAGTGTAAATCTATAGTATTAACATTCATTTTGTTAGGAATGTAACTAATCCATTTGGAAGTAATTATCTTGGCATGTAATCCTTAAAGCTCAAGGCCTCAACACGAATTTTTATAATCTGATAATACATTTTAGCTCTACTTATGCCCTTATTTCGCACTTAAGGAACTAGGATCCTTACATGACAGGTTCAAACTGAAACAACAGCAATACACCATATCCAAATCTAACAGACACCCAAAAACAACAACACATATATACAAGACAACAAAGGGATACAAAAGTTAGACACCTAGAAAGTAGGCCAAAATAAGCACACAGCACAAAAGAGAAGCTAGCACAACTAGATATGCACACACAACATAATGCCCAGATTGCTCCCTGTTGGGTTTGGGCTTTTCTATCCCACATTGGAAAAAGCAAGGAAAGTGGCCAAACTTTTGGGTATAAAAGAAGGCTTGGGGCCTTTGGTTTCAATGCACCAGTCAATAGCTTGTCTAACAACTTTTGGCTTTAGATATATTTCTCTCTTGTTTTAGAATCTAGTAAAAGTCTTAGTATGCTCTGTGGTTGCAGCTGTGTCTGAGCTTCCACATCAAAAAGGATTTTACTAGATGTCTTTGTTGTAAGGGGAGGGGTGTGAGTGATAAAGTGTGGCTAGTGGGAAAAGCTTTGTGGGTGTGTTTGGGGTGAGAAGAGAAATTATGTGGTTGTAATAATTTTCGTATAGTGTATTTCTTCTCTGGTCCTGGTGGTTTTTCTCCTGATTTGGGAGTTTTCCACGTTAAATCCTTGTGTTGTTATTAGTTCTCCTTTTGCTTGCTTTCCATACAAAAGGTGTATCCTGGGGGGGTGTATTTGGAGGGTCAAATTCCCAACAAGTGGTATCAGAGCCTGGGTCCTTTTGCGGCGGTGGAGCTTTGGTGTGGTAGGTGAATACGTAGTGACTAAGGAGGTTCTGTCTAGGAAAATTGGTATTTAAGTGGGACCATTGTGACCCCACCAATTTACCTGGGAACCTTGAAGTTCTGTCTAGGAAAGATCGAGATCCTCTCTTTCCTGGGAGCTTACTTAGTGTGTACTATTCAGGTCTATGGTAAAATTCATCAAAGTATCAGAAGATGTCGGGAAGCAGAGTCTCAAATGCAGTCAGATTTGATGTGGAGAAATTTGATGGGAAAATCAACTTTGGCTTGTGGCAAGTGCAAGTCAGGGATGTGTTGATTCAGTCTGGTTTACGCAAGGCGTTGAAGGACAGAGTATTCCCTGAAAGCAGCAGTGATACTAGTTCGACTGGTGGAACGACTAGAGCAACAGGTAAAGCTGAAATGAGCAATGAAGATTGGGAGGATCTGGATTTGAGAGCAGCAAGTGCTATCCGTCTGTGCCTGGCCAAAAATGTTCTTGCAAATGTGCATGGAATGTCTACTACGAAGGAACTCTGGGAAAAACTGGAAGAGTTGTATCAGACAAAGGGCGTCTCAAATCGGGTGTATCTGAAAGAGCAGTTTCATACATTGCGAATGAATGAAGGTACTACTATTTCAGATCATTTAAGCGTTCTCAATGGCATTGTTTCAGAGCTGGAATCCATTGGAGTTAGAATTGATGATGAGGATCAGGCCTTGAGACTCATCTGGTCTCTTCCACTTTCGTATGAGCACATGAAGCCGATACTGATTCATGGAAAGGAGAAAATCATTTTCTCAGAGGTTACTGGTAAGCTTCTTTCCGAAGAGAGGAGACTTGGCGGGAGTAACGGTTCACATGAAAGTTTTGCAATGGTGGCTCAAAATTGGAAGAAGAAGAACTCCATGAAGAAATCATGTTGGGGGTGTGGAAAACCTGGTCATATCAAGAAAAATTGTCCAAGAGCTGGAGCGGGTTCGGCAAATTGCTCTGTATCAGCAAGTGGAGATGCTGATAATGAAGCTAACATTGTCTCCTCTTTTGATGTCCTCTGAAAAAGGACATGTACATCCTTATGGCATGCTGCTGTCCCCAAGTTGCCATGATAAAGGATGTAAAATGTTAACGGGTCTACAGTTTTGCACACGGGCATAGGTTTGGCATTGATGCAGGGTGTGTGGTTGAAATTCATGTCGATGGCTGATTAACTTCCAGGATAGCCAAAAAGTGGGAGTTGCACCATAATTTTTCAGCAATGTTATTTTTTCGACATGGGCCGAATTGAAATGCTTGGAATGGTTTATTCTGAGTGGAGTATGTTCTTTATGGTGGAGCATGGTAATTCTCTGCATTGAGAAGTCTTTGCAGTGTTGGTAGCAAAAGCTATGGATGATCTTCATCGAGGTGGAGTGTTGTGGGACGACAAAGCCACAAGGTGGAGATTGTTGGGTTTGGGCTTTTCTATCCCATATTGGAAAAAGCAAGGAAATTGGCCAAACTTTTGGGTATAAAAGAAGGCTTGGGGCCTTTGGTTTCAGTGCACCAGTCAATAGCTTGTCTAGCAACTTTTGGCTTTAGATATATTTCTCTATTGTTTTAGAATCTAGTAAAAGTCTTAGTATACTCTGTGGTGGCAGCTGTGTCTGGGCTTCCACATCAAAAAGGATTTTACTAGATGTCTTTGTTGTAAGGGGAGGGGTGTGAGTGATAAAGTGTGGCTAGTGGGAAAAGCTTTGTGGGTGTGTTTGGGGTGAGAAGAGAAATTATGTGGTTGTAATAATTTTCGTATAGTGTATTTTCTTCTCTGGTCTTGGTGGTTTTTCTCCTGATTTGGGAGTTTTCCACGTTAAATCCTTGTGTTGTTATTAGTTCTCATTTTGCTTGCTTTCCATACAAAAGGTGTATCCTGGGGGGGTGTATTTGGAGGGTCAAATTCCCAACACTCCCAACATCCAAGCATTCAAACCAGGACGAGTCATGGCGAGAGGAAGGTTGCCACGCAAACACCGCCAAGAAAGGAGCTTGCCAGAAAAGTACCAACAAATCATAGGCAGACGCACCCTGGCCCTCATGGATTATAGTACAACACCCTCCATCACCAGCAACAACAATAATAACGCCACCACCACTCCCAATCCGACTGAGCGACGCCCACCCAAGCGATCGAATCTATTCCCTACTCGGCCAAGAATGGGCTAAACGCAAACTGCAACTCGACCGTCGGCCAACCGACAGTCAAATCCCATGCCGCCGCCGCAACCACCCCCAACACCGATAGCACGCTGAACCCAACCTCCATTGTGGTGCATTTGATGGTTTCCTCCCTTGAGGTACTTGTGCCTTCACCATCTCTCCCTTTTTTGTTCCTACAAAACAAATTTATAATAGGAGGATCTTTGGTACCCATTTGTTCTTTGGGTCCATGTTGGTTAGTAACAATGGGGGATTTAGGAATCCACTTCCACCTCTTGTTTAGTTGCTACTGATTTTTGCCAAATCTATATTTATTTCTAATATGACCAACCTTACAACAATAGGTGCAAGTAGGAGAATTATGCTTAGCTTTAGCCAACAAGTTTGAAAAAGTTTTTGATTTGCTTGAAAAGCCTAGTCCGGCTTTATCGACACTATATCGTTGTAAGCCAAGCAATTCTTCCAATTTTAAACTACTTTCACTAAACTTACAAAAAGATTTCTTCAAAGAACTTAATTCATTTTTCAATGAATTATTTTCTTCATCTCTCTTGGCTAACTCAAGTTTGAGTAATTTGTTACTCATCTTGATTTTGCCAAGAACATCATTAAGCTCATTATATGATTCTAATAATTCATCAAAAGAGGATACCTCATCGTCGCTTTCCTCTTCCTTGTCATTTGCATCATCTTTGGCCATTAGACAAAGATTTGTTTCTTCTTCTTCTTCATCGGAGTCAATATCACTCCATGTGGCCATTAGACCTTTCTTCTTCCCCTTATCATCATTTTTCTTCCTAGGACATTCATTAGCATAATGACTTTTATATTGGCAATTATAACATGTTACCTCTTGTTTGGAATCATATTTGGTGGCACCGGAGGTCTTTGGCTTGTTGTATTTATTGTAGAACTTCTTGAACTTTCTTGTAACAAGATCATCTCTTCATCATCTTTATCATCGGATTGTGCTTTCTTTCCGACCAAGGCAATCCCCTTTCTTATGGATTTATCTTCATCCTTCTTCATTTCCTTCCAGGTTGACACCTCAAGTTCATGGGTCACCAAGGTACCATGAAGTTCATCAAGATCATATGATGCACTATCTTCTTTGTTGGATTCGATGATAGCCGTCCTCTTGGCATCCAATTCTTTTGGTAAAGCTCTAAGGGCTCTTCCCCATATTTGCTTTGGATGATACTTTTCTCCAAGTTGGGCAAGCTCATTGATGATTTGAGTGAGCCTTTTAAACATTGAGTCAACATTTTCTCCGGACTCCATTTCAAATGTTTCGTATTTGAGTTGTAGAAGATCGATCTTTGTTTCTTTCACTTGGTTTATGCCCTCATGACAAATTTGTAATTTGTCCCAAATTTCCTTTGTGGTTGAGCACATCGAGATGCGGTTGTATTCCTTCATATCTAAAGCACAATGCAAAATATTAATATCTTTAGCATTTTGAGAAATTAAGATCATATCCGCCCTTGTAAAATTCGTCCATTTCTTTGGCATTCCTTCCCTCAACTTCCTTTAAAGGAATATGTGGACCTTTTACAATTATCTTCCATAGATCATAATCAACGGATTGAATATATAGAAAAATTATATTCTTCCAATATCCGTAGTTATCTCCCTTGAAGAGCGGAGGACGATTGGCCGATTGACCTTGAGAAAACTCACTTGCTAGATTAGCCATTAAAAGTTTGGTTTAAAAACAAAAACCAAGTGGCTCTGATACCACTTGTTGGAACCGAAGAGGGAGGTGAGTGAGGTTTCTTGGCTACTTTAGCGTTTTAAAATGAATTTGCAAATAGTCGAGTTTGCGCTGAGGAAAACTTGATGTCAATCGAACAATAAACAATATGAAGCAATAATGTAAATGCGTAAAGTAAATAAAGCGATAAATGACACAAGAATTTGTTATAGAAGTTCTGCGATGAATCACATACGTCTCCTCTTCCCGGCTAGAAAACGTCCAACCAAAGTTCCACTAGAACAACTTTGATCTTGGCCTTAAGGGCTCCAAGTTAGCCACACCACACTCTTCCCGAGTCACACACTCTTCACGAGTCTTATTGGCCTTAAGGGCTCCAAGGAGAGCCACACATAAACTCTTCCCGAGTCACACATTCTTCACGAGTCTTCTTGGCCTTAAGGGCTCCAAGGATAGCTACAGTCTTGCACCAACTTCACTTGTTGATGTCTTATACAATTTTTAACTTGCGTCAATGTTGGAGAACCTTACAACAAATAAAATAACACCTTCACGGTATAACAACACGAAGAACACAAGCTCTCACACAAGAAATGAATTACAAACCTCAATACAACACAAATGCATGAAGTTTGCAATGCTAGATAGATTTTAATTGAACAAAGCTTTCTTGTAGTTTATCCTCTTGTTTCTTGTCATCATCTTGAGCCCAAACATCCATATTTATAGTGTAGAAGGCTCCCAAAGCTCATACTAGCCGTTGCTACACATAAGGCATAAATCACTCCTGCATCGCCTTGGACATCGCCTCTGGCGATCTCTATCGCCACGCACCAACGGTCACAATATTGCACAGATCGCCTGAGGCGGAGCCTGGATCGCCTCAGGCGAGCGTCCACCAAAAATAATGTCGTAGCTTTAAATGATCAAAAATTTGCATCGCCTCAAACGAACCATGCATCGCCTCCGGCGATCTTCTCATAACCTCAGGCGATCTCATCATGCGCGGAGTCCTCGGCGTTGCTTCAGTCGATGTGCGGGGCGATATCTTGAATGAATGCCATCGCCTGGGGCGATGATAACCATCGCCTGGGCGATCCGACCATGTCCTTGCAGATTTGATCTGTCATGACCCGACACTTTACATGATCATGCATACACATCATGTCATATATTTTATGTGCATTGGAAGGCATAGAGGTTGTGAATAGAATAAAGTTGAAGAAGAATATGTATATTATTGGTAAAAATAATAATAAGATATAGATAGTGACTAGATTTGGAGAAATATTGAATAAATATTGAATATATTAGCATATATTAATTAAAGTGAATAGATATAGAATATAATGAATAGATTTTTATATGGAATAATATAATAAATAAAAGTGGAAATAAAGAAACTCTAATTGAAAGATAAACGTTGATTTATGGAGTGAATGGACATCATTTGACCGAGACAAGCACCAATAATATTGATTTGTATGATTAAACAATGTGTGTTATAAGACTACATAAATTATATTTATCACATTTCCTTACCATTTCCCATCGAGAAAGGAGAGCATATGATAAAGAGAAGAACTGAATTCGCTTGCATCATTCGCTTCACAGTTTGAACCTAGAAGTTCATTCACATCCTTACATCAACTGCATATTCTGATTTACTTGGGTGAGTTTTCTTACTGCTTAGTTTTAGAATTCAGGGAAAGTTTGTGGGTAAGGGTGATAGTACTGTTGAAAAATGAAATCATGTTTCGCAAGGAGCCATCAATTATGGTGGTGTGTTCTTTGTGCATAATTATAGTGTAAGTGGTAATTAATTATCTTCGAATAATCAAGTCAGTACCTTTAATCATACAAGTAGTTGTGATGTACTATCATGAAGACTAATAGAATATATAGACACTTGTGATAAACTAGTATCTAAAAGAGCCGTCTCATTAATAGCATGCATATATTGTACTTGATATTAAACAAATGACATTACATTTAGTTATGCATTTTTAATATACTTATAGGTCAAAATATCGACAAGGGTGCAGCTAAGACAAATTAATCAAAATCATCGATATAGGTGCAACAACTTGTGAGTATATCCGTATAACTTGGTATTTAACTTTATATAAGTATGTGATTTGTGTTATATAAGTATCCTGAATTGTTGAATGAATTGCAATGAATGCAATATGATGTGCAATAACTGAATTGAGTTCTGAAATGTACATGTTGAGACGTGATGTTATACGTTCTATATGATGTTATTTACCATCTGATTTGATGTTATGCATATGATTATGACATGTGCATTAATAAGAGATTAAAGAACTCTGTTATGGCCACTAATGACCTTGAACCATGTGTTATTTCATTCTGAGTACGGTCAGAATTACAGAATCAAAGAATATCGATCCCGAGTTAATTGAGAACTCAAAAGGGGATCTACAGAGTGCCGGCCATATCGTGATCACGGATTGTTCTTGGTATTAGTTGGGTCATAACAGAATAACAATATAGACATACATGTGCATCATTTCATTCTATATGAAACATGTGAACTGATGTAAAGCTTATGATGATGAATCATGTGAGTATATTCATGTGCTTATGTAGATATGAATTATATGTTTATGTGATTTTAAATACTATGTTATTTGAATATGCTCATTGAGAATGCAACTCACCCAAATGCAAATGTTGTTTTTCAGTTGTTGTAAATAAAAGTTGACTCTACAAGGTGTTTCTACGTAGTTGGAAGTCATGGATCCAAGGTCGGCTGGCTGACTCTAGTCCTTCTCCCTCAGCTCATCATTTGCATATACTGTATAGGTTTTTGGTTGGGTTGTGAGGGGTACAACCTTGGTCATTTTTGTGGCATACTGCCTTGTAAATTATATTGTGATAAATGTCTTGATGGTATGATGTTATGAGATTGACATTTCCGCTGCCATTAAATATTACGTTATATGCCTCATGTGTATGTGTTATATGTGTAAGGGGTGTCACATGATCTCCTTCAAACAATCCAATTTTCAACCATCTAACCCTGTACACTAAGTAGACACATTAGTATAACAAATGCAAGTTTTGTTGATCATCAAAACTCATAAATAATTCAGAGATAAATTAAGCATTAAACTCAACAATGCGTTTAAGGCTCAACAGTTGGTAGCAGACCATACATGGACGAGATCAAGAAGTTGAAGATGCATATAAAATGAGTTTGACATGACAGATCAAGGTTCAGCTAAAAAGATGCTTGGAATGCGGATCTCCAGAGATAAGCAAATGGGTATTTGCAGTTATCTCAGGCGGAGTGCATCAACCGTGTGTTGAACGTGTTCAACATGAGTGATGCTAAGGCAATGTGTAAGGACCCCACGTCCTAAATCCATCATTAGTGCATTTATCATCTATATTAGTGCATACAATCATCATTAGGGAATTCATATGCTTCAATGGTAATGGTATGATGTCCTCTCAACATCTGATTCCTAACACAACTCAACTAGTGTATGTATACACTTAACAATGGACTAACATATTCTCAATTCATTAATGCAATTTACTCTCTAATAAATTGCATGCAACACTCAACTGAAAAGAGAAGCATTAAAATACTTATGCAATCTATATACACATATCACGGGCTCAAAGACGAGCATTGACAATAAATGTGTATCTACTTTTATAAGACACATTACTCTATACCAATATTGGTACCTCGCTCCCAGGAGCATCCTTGTTATATGGCTCGAACTCATTTCTCGAGCCAATGTCGTACCTGCTTTACCTGTTCCTACAGAAACAACCCTCACACGGGGTGAGCATACCAATAACATAATCACAATTCTAACACCTACACCATTAACAATTTACAGAATACAATGCTGTAATTTAAAGGAATACTCCCTGAGTACACAATGCTCATAAGAAAACTCCTGCCCTGTTCATGTTCTCACAATACCACATCATCAATCCATAATCGATAATCACAATCGCCAATCACATAATCGACAATAATTTAAATCATTATAACAATGATTTATTGTAACCACGTGAAGATAATTCACACTTTAAATCTCATGAAATCACCTCGCTCGCTCAATAGCGGCATCACCTTAACCATCACACGCTCAATAGCGGCATCATTATAACCATCGCGCCATTCATTGGTGAACTCAAACTCTATCAACACATTTCTCAATAACCTTATCCCAATGACAATAAAACTTCCCCAAAAGTCATAATCATCGTCAAAATTGACTGCACATGATCATATCTCAAAATTCCCAACAAAATATAAATTTTCCAAAATTTTCAGGACAGAGATCGATCTCTATCATTATAGCGATCGATCTCTGGCGATAGAAACATTTTTTGCCAAAATTTCCCTTTCGGCGATCGATCGCTCCAATCCTAGCGATCAATCGCTAAGCATTTTTTTCAACGGGCGATCGATCGCTACAAATATAGCGATCAATCTCTGAAACTATTCATCACCATCAATTTTGATTTTTCTCCAGGCGATCGATCATTGCAAACCTAGCGATGGACCGCTAGCCCTGATTTTTGCCAAAAATTCATTTCAATGGCGATTTTTGAACCAAAACTCAAAACCAGCACTCCCAACACCCACAATACTTCAAAAACTCCACGAAGACACATAAAAACACCAAAAACCACAATTTAACAAATCCTTCAAAAACTCCCAAATCTCAAACCCATCTCTGTATTTAACCAAACACCATAAAATTACTACAAAAACTTAGATAATAGAGAGGGGAAGAAGATTACCCAGAAATCTTCGCGAAATCTCGCTCCGAAATTGAGCCTTGCTCGATTCTTCTCCATGGGAGAAAAAGGGGAAAGGGGAAGGGTTGGGGGAAAGGGGGAGAGGTGGTGAGGGGAGAGAGGGAAGTGAAGTGGAGAATGGTTGAACACCAAGTCCATTTGTTATATATAGTACCAAGGCTGCAAAAACCTAAGTTTCAAATACTCGCACCAAAACTCATTAATAACCATGCATGTTCAATAATTATCTCCCATTCACTCAATTTCATCGCAAACCTCAACCCCAAGCTCCCCAGACTCCAGACCCCACTACCAACACAATTCCAAGGTTGAGCACCTTAATGAGAATAAAATCTCAACCATTGGATCCAACAACCCCGATATCGGATTAAAATCCCCGGGAGTCTCAACACTGTAATTATCTCATAATTACCACAAATTAAACTCATTAAGTATTATAATCACTCCGGGATTAACACAATAAATTTTCGGATATCACACAGTGAGTACGCCATTGGGCAGTCACTTCAAGTTATCCAATATCAGTCTCCGAAGAGATGAGGATAGAAACTTCATGGCTCGGGTCCTTATGCCTTAGCCATTGGAAGTCTTATATATGACATGGTCTGTACAAGACCAGATATTGGTCATGTAGTGGGAGCTGTTAGCAGATGTATGTCAAATCCTGGAAAGACCAACTGGCAAGAGGTGAAATGGATCATGAGGCATCGAAGAGGTACTAAAGATAAATGTTTAGTCTTTGGAAAGGGAGAAAATGAAATCCAAGGCTACGTAGATGCAGACTTTGTTGGCGAAATAGATCGTAGAAGAAGTATTACATGTTATGTCTTCACAATAGGAATCACATCAGTTAGTTGGATAACACAGATATAGAAGATTGTAGCTTTATCAACTACAGAAGCTGTGTATGTAGCCGTGACTGAGGCTAGTAAGGAAATGATACAGTTACAAAGATTATTAACACAACTGGGATTCATCAAGTAAAGAATGTACTATACAGTGACAACCAGAGTGCGATTCATCTGGCGAAGAATTCAGCATTCCATTCAAGAACCAAACACATTGGATTACAATATCACTTCATCAGATCCTTGTTAGAGGAAGGTGTATTGAAAGCCAAGAAAATCCAAATTTTGTATAAACAAAACTATTTTCCACCCTCGGTGATGCCTTCTGACATTCGGGTCCAATTACGTGGACAACTCCCTCTTCATCAATAAAGAACACCTCAGAGACCATATCGCCCACTACCCTGCCAAGATTTCCATCAATAAGAACGCCTCCGATACCATATCACACCATGATTTTTCATGATTTTACACCAAGAATTTTCTTGGTTTCACACCATGTTTTTCACCTATAAATAGGCAAGAGATTTGCTCATTTGTATCACAACACAAATCAAAAGTTTAGTAAGCTTTGAGAGAGAGAAAAGTGTGATTGAGAGAGTTTGAGTTGAGTCGAGCAAGTTTGCTCCTTCTCCGAGAGTTGAGAGTTTGAACTCCTCTTTCAATCCATTCATATTTGATATGGTGACGTGTATGTGCTTGTAGGCGAGTTTTGCCGAACCACATTAATCTTTGTGCTTCTATCTTTGTGTGTTGTTTTTTCTATCCTTCATAGCTCCTGCAACTTCCACAAGGACATGGCAATAGCCGTTGTTCCCAACAATTTATACATATATGTGCTGATTAAAAGATTTATATATTCTGAATGGATATAAATGAGGATTATCATTGACAAAAAAATTAAAGAGCCATAGGCCAGGTGAAGTAAGCTTACAGGCCACAAAATGACCAAATATAATCAAATTTTTATGTTAGCAACAAAAATGTCAGGCCAAAAGTTAAAACTTTTTAACTGGAGCACAACTTTATTTCTTATATAGTAACCGCGCAAATCTTCGTACTAAACGACATGATGGCTGCATCACGTGAGTACCGATGTATCAAACTTGTTATGTCATAGACATTGCATAGCTATCATCTACGAACGCAAAAAAGAATTATCGAAAGTCTTATTCAAACTCTCCAACATTCTATATTATATTACAAATTGAATGAACATTAATATATATATATATATATATGTAATTGACATCTTTACGATTTCATTATTAGAACCCATATATTTTTGGAATGAAATTAAATATATCGTAACAGTTGTTGAATAGCTCTATACCAAGTTACCAACATAGAATTAATATTCATCTTCCAAATCTCGTACACTGATCGACAAAGCAAACAACACAGCCAAGTAATAATTAACTCCATAATGAAACAGTTGATATTTTAGAGGATTATTCACTCGTTACGAATACATAAAAAAAACAAACCATATTATTGACAAA
This sequence comes from Haberlea rhodopensis, assembly GCA_907163345.1. Lineage (NCBI taxonomy): Eukaryota > Viridiplantae > Streptophyta > Magnoliopsida > Lamiales > Gesneriaceae > Haberlea > Haberlea rhodopensis. The sequence continues at coordinate 3,096,468 of CAJQUN010000041.1, forward strand.
ATCATAAAAAAAAATTTATGTTTTATATCATATGAAAATTTTAATTTAAAAATGAAAATAGATTAATTCCGGTTCAGAAGTTCCTCGATCATTTGCAATGCAGCCATTTCTTCTTCATCAATCCCATTCTTCACCTGTATAATAGATCCCGGCACCGCCACAGGCGGCGACTTTTGATTCTCCTCCGCCGCTACATCGCCACTATTGGCCTTTCTCTTCCCGAGTTCAACAGTCATGACCCAGCTCGATTCTGACCCGGAACCGGCACGTTTCTGCCATACCCCAATGTGGGAGCTTTCAGTGTCCAGCCTGAGACAAGTGAGTGAAGGAGACGGGGATTTGCATGATTTTCGAAGCTTTGCATTGAGAATGGATGCAAGGGAATTGGTTTTTAGAATTGTAGTAGGCAGGAATTGTGATGGAGAAATATCGCAGCCATTTTCTTGATTCGTGAGAACTGGGAAGTTGGTTTTCGCATTTCTGCCGCTCATTAGCACCGCCGCCTCGTCGTAGGCTCGCGCCGCCGCCTCCGCCGTCTCGAAAGTCCCTAGCCACACCCTCCTCTTCCTGTCGAAACAACGCAATAAGACACATTAATTGAGACAAAATATAAAATAATAATCAGTTTTCGATCAGATGTTTATATAAATATTTAGAATTTTAATTTACAGCAAAGGGTGGCGAATTTCCGAAACCCAAGAACCCCAGTGGCGTTGTCTGACGCCTCTGTACTTTTCGTGTGTACCATGTTTTTTGTTAATAATTGAGCAAACTCAAGATTATATAGGTGTAGTTGAGTGTGGATTTATAACAGTAGAGGAAGATGGAAATGCTACTGGACATATCAACCGAGTCATTCTTATGTAGACCCGATGTTTACAAACACCAACACATACATATATATTATTGTGTACATATAAATATATATATATATATATATATATATATATATATATATATTCACATACATATATATTATTGTGTGATGGTGTTTATAAAGTCCGGGTCAATAAAAGGAACTTCACGTACCAACATGTGAGTAGGGTTCTGTTGCTCTCTTCTGGTGGGAAAGAAACGAATAAAAATTAAATTTTATTTATGAACAATTAATGATGAATTGGTAATTTATATTCGGAAAATAACTGAGAGAAAATGAATAAATTAACTTTTTACACAAAAATAATCTTACCCACAATTTGTGAGAAAAATAGTGATGATATATAAATCATTTTTTCAAACATGCTTTTGTACGTCTAATATACACACACGCACACAAGGAGGGTAATTCGATGCTAGTTTGAAGGGTAATGTCCTAACCCTTTCTTCTTACGTTATGTGTCCAATCATTATTTTTTTATGTAATTTTTTTTCTTTAACCTTTCACCATAAGTTCAGCCACAGTTACTTTTTCTCATTATTTTAAACTTGGTTGACTGGTTATATTTTGTTATTTAAGTGGGAAACTTTCTAACTCATTAAAAATCTTCCCAAATCATAATACACGTTCGAAATATTCCCCAAATCATACCACCATCTTCACATTTCAAACTCACACCACCGTCAATTTTTCATTGTATGATATTGTTACTCAGTATCATTACTCAATATCATACACCTGGGTTTTTAAGGTATGTTTTCTACAAATTATATAAACTAAAAAATTATATACTCTAAGCGAAGAGTGGAGGGAAGCGAATAGCGAAGGGGGCGACCGGTTTTAGGCGAAGGATGGAGTTTGGCGACCAAGATGAGTGGAACGGCCGTCCGAAAGTAGAGGAGGGCGTCCGAAAGTAGAGGAGGGCGGCCGGTGTAGGCGTCCGAAAGTAGAGGAGGGCGGCCGGTGTAGGCGTCTAGATTATTGTAATCGGGCGACCGATGTCGTAGCCCCGGGCGATCGGTGTCGTAGCCCGGGCGACCGGTGTCATAGACAAGGGCTACCGAGCTCGGCTACCGAGTTATAAAATTCAATATCATCATGTTTTTTGGGTGAACTTTATTTATATGTTGTTTCTAATTTGTTTAGGTAAATAATGGAACAATCTCATAATGCCAATACTTGTGAAGCAGAGCAATGTGCATTTCCTGACTTCAATGATGAATATGTAGAGGTATCATTTACCAAATCTATATTAGATCAGCTGGAGAATAGATTATATGTTGGGCAAGTTGTCATTAGCGTTGAAGATGCGTATTTATTGTACTGTAATTATGCACATGATAAAGGCTTTAGTGTTAAAAAAGGTGACCAAAGTTATTTTCCTGGTACAACTTACTCTAACCTAAAGAGTTTGAATGTTCATGTGAAGGTGGTAAAGATGAAACACTCTAATGAACGTATACCTGTTTACCAAAGGTCGACAACAAGAACAAAATATAAAACTAAACTTAGAATCACAAGACAAAATAATGCGGGAGAATGGAAGGTTGGTAAATTTGTGATTGAACATAACCATGAAATGGTTAATGCCGATCAAAGACATTTGTTAAGGTCATCACGCAACATTTCATATGCTCAAAAATCTACCTTAGAAGCAATGGAAATGCCGGCATATCTGTGGTTAATGCACTATCTTATATGGAGAGTGAAGCACACGGACAAAACAATCTGGGGTTTATCCGAAAAGATGCATACGATCACTTGACTCGCATAAGAAACATTCTAAAGTTGAGAATGGAGATGCTTCCACATTGCTTCACTATTTTATAAATAAGCCAAACACGGAGCCATGTTTCTATTGTAATGTTCAATTAGATGATGACAATAAGGTGATGAACTTTTTCTTCAGAGATTATAGATGCTTGGTTGATTACGAGTATTTTGGTGATGTTCTCTCAGTCGACACAACTTATCGTACGAATAGATGATCTGATATGTGCTCCTTTTATTGGAATAAATCACCACAGGCAAAATGTGATGTTTGGTTTAGCATTTATGTCGGATGAAACCGAGACATCATTCGAATGGTGTTTAAAACATTTCTTCATTCTATGAGCATGAAACAACCTGAAACAATCTTTATTGATCAGTGTAAGGCAATGATGAATGCAATAGGAAGCGTTTTTCCATGATTATGTCAATGGCACATCAATCAAAACGCACCGTCACACTTAGGTAGCTTGAATGGTGATTCAAATTTCAAACAATTGTGGCATCAGTGTATGACATATTGTGAATTGAAGATGATTTTGAATCCACATGGAGATTTTTGATGGAGGAATATAATCTCAGTAGTCACAAATGGTTGAATGACATGTACAAATTGAGATACAAATGGGCTACTGCGTTTAGTAATCACACGTTTAGTGCAGGGCTTTTGGCTACTTCTAGAAGTGAGAGCACGAATGATGTTCTGAAAAAGGCAGGTAACAAAAGCACTACATTGTATGATTTTGTTCTTAACTATGAAAAAATCCAAAACAATTGGCGTGAAAAGGAGAAGGCTTAGGATACTCGTTGCCATCATGGGAAAGCTTCGATGATTATGAAAAATAAACCATTGTTGAATTGTGCTGCTGATGTGTATACACTCTCTATATTCAAATTATTTAAATTAGAATTTATTAATTCTTTGAATACAATATTCATCCATCAACCTTCGGATTTCAGTGATACTCTTCTATTGTTCAAAGTAAGTTCTAATGGTGAAAATACAAGAGTTAGACAAGTAGTTATCAATAAGGAGACATATGAATTGCAATGTAGTTGTCATAAGTTTGAGACGATGAGAATATTGTGTAAACATGTTCTGAAGGTTTTCAATTTTATGAATATGAATATGATTCCGAAATCATATATTAAGAAGCGCTGGATGAGAGATGCAAGAAACCGAAAAGTTGATGAGGTAAGCGAAAGTCGTAGTGTGTGAATCTGAGATGGTTTATACGAATCAAATTATGAGGTCGATATACGCTCTTAGCTTGCGATGTAAAGGTCACGAGGTGACAAGAAAAAAGTTGATTGAGGTTCTAGATAACGCAAGTGAAGAGATTGGGACATTGTTTGACAGTTTGGGGGTTAGATAATTAGGATCAATCCAAAGAAAATGTTCCCAATGAGAATGACCGGACAGATGAGGTGATAGTTCGTAATCCTTTTAATGTGAAGTCAAGAGAAATTACAAATGCTCAAATTGTGCGACACTGGAATGATAAGAGCCGAAAAAGAAAAGGGAAAGGAAAAGGTGAAAATTCATGTAAGTAACATTCTTTTATTTACTAATAGCTTATTAACGTTTTTCACTCTTATTCAACTTGTATACAGATGTCTTCCCCTCCAACCCTCCAAAAGGATGGGAAAAACTTCACAAGTAAACAATATCTCACCACACCTAGACTCTTTTGTATCATCAGTTGCAAATCAATATCCATTCCAATGGGTGAATGAATTTTAATTGGCGTCTTCATCTTTTAAATATTTTGTCTTACAATTTCTGTTTGTTAAAATACAGGGAGCTAGTGGAAACTACATTTTGGATAATCAAATAAATGGATCATCATATCCATTTGGGAGTGATCATCTTCCAACACAGGTTTAAATCAATCCAAATTCCAAATTTTGTGAAGTTAATTAGATGAATTGTATCCGATTTTTTTGTATGATGTTTTGTAGGAGACATTTGCTGGTGTTGATCGTGCTGTTGTTGATTGTTGAAGATGTCCCGTGTGCGTGTATCACAGTAGCACGTTACGGGGAGCCCTGGTCGCCCAAGGTGCGAGTCTTGCGCGTAGTGTTTTGCTCGATGGGTGACCGCGAGTTTCATCGGGATGGGCGATGGACGACCGTATACCTTCTTCTCTTCTGAAATTAGAGTTTTTATTTGAGCCGTAAGATCGTGAGGAGAAGAATCACTGAAATCTTCATTCGCTATATAGGAAATCATCAACTCGTCAGTGGAGGGTCTTAACATACACATAACCTTTTTCGTTGTGTTTGCAGCATTATCAATCTGGATGTAAGTGGGACATGCCTTCTGGTGCCATTTATTTGATATCCATTGACACATACGTGGAAGAGGTATATCGTTGTCTTCTTTTCCTTTCTTTTTTTGCAAAGGTGCTTCCAATTCCACGAATACATTCATATGCAAGTATCTAAATGTATAAATCTATAGTTATTAATATCAACTATCTAAATAAATATCAAATCAAAAACAACAAATATACCTGCAACGGATGAATGAATCAACCGAGAGTATATGTTACAAAATCATTTTGTTTCCTTATCATATCTTCTCTCTTTGCATTCAAATCTTTTTTCACACTCTTCAATACTTCATCGAAGGCAAATGATCCCCAGGAAAACTTATTGAACAATTGAATATCGTACACTAAACGCTCCACCTAGCATCTATTATGTGCTCTCCATTTTTCCCTTTGGGCCATAACACAGCAGCAACAAAGTATACACTGGTCATTTTTAACTTTTCTACATCTACATGTTCATTTTTAACTTTTCTACATCTACATGTTGTACATCTGGATTATTCATTTCTACCAATTTATTCTCCACTTGATGGATAGACAAATAACTCATACTACAAAATGCCTACCAATAAATCCGATATGTTCTGGTGGCATATCTGGATAAAAGCCGAAGTAATCTAAACCAGTTATGAGAACATATTCAAGTTTAGAAAATCTTAAAGGCCTATTATGTACAACCATCCAAAACTCGTCACTGCTGCTTACTTCTATTTGTCTAATCATCAAATACCAAATAATTTGACTAGACAAATTATAATCTTCCCAAAATTTGATTAAATAACCAAATTGGGTAACATAGCACATCATATCGATTTCAGCCTCGTTCAAACATCTTAAAATAAGCTGTGAGGACTTGGTATAACGTGAGGTCAAAGTGAATTTCTAATCGAATGTTGTTTCTTCGATAATTGGGGTCTCAAATTTACCTATTTTCAAAAAATAAATAAATAAGGGGTGGGGTGACCGAGCACGAAGTGGGGGCGAACGAGCACGAGGTAGGGAACTGACCGAGTAGGGGTGGGGGCGCGGCCGAGCGCGGGGCACCGCGACCGAGAACGTGGGGGGCACGCCCGACCAAGTGTGGCGCGCGACCAAGAACGGGGGTGCGCCTGAGCAAGGTATAGGGGCGCACCCGACAACGGCGCTCCCTACCACGGGGGCGCGCCCGACAAAGTGGGGCGCCCAACCCAGAACGGGGCGTGCGACCGACAACGTTGCGCGCCCGAGCACGGGGCACGCCCGACCACGGGGCACGCCCGACCACGTCGGGCTCGCGACCGACAACGTCAGGCGCGCGACCAAGAACGGGGCGCGTCCGATGTCATGCCTTGATATGATGCGATATGGTTAAGGCGTAATTATGAAATAATTACGGTATGTTGTGATCTCGAGGGGAGATAATTAGGATTTCAATTCATGTGAAATTATGAGATGACAAACACCTTCCTATATGTAACAATTTGGATTGAAATGGTGTTACATGGTTGATATATTTATAGAACAAGAGAATTCATGTTGAGTATGACATGTATAGTGGGATATAACCTTGGTATGTATTTAGTATGCATTTGAGAGGCATTAAAATGTGCATGTGAGTTGAGTTTGTATGTGGTGTGTATTTAAGTTGCATGCCATGTGAATTTGGGTTTGAGGTGATGGAGTTTATATGAAGGAATAATCAGATTTTAAAAACATACAACACCAAAACACACCTACAAATCTCTACACAAGCACTTCTCCAAACCCTTGTTGGTTTTGCCATCTTTTCTTGGATTTACACTTGGTTATCAAAATAGAAAGTTGGGAGAAGTGACTTCCTACCATCTTGGTAAGGTTTATGTGCTTTGTATCCTTGTGTATGGTAGTAAAAGAGGAATTGAAGTTAAAGCATGGAATTTGGTAGTGTTTGCTTTGATATGAGTTATAGTATAAACACTTTAGTTCTATGGTGATACAAACATGTTAATATGATATTAGAGATTGCATGAAACATGTTTGAATGTTGATTTTCAAGTTGTAGGAGATACACCATGGAGATAAGCTCAAAATTGCCATGGTCTGAACTTTCTGGACATCGGCGATCGATCGCGAGCTTTGTGCCGATCGATCGCCAATAACAGAGCAAAATAAGGCGGTTAAAGCATGTGGCGATCGATCGGTGAAAACATGGCGATCAATCGCGAGAAACAGAACATTTTGGCGATCGATCGCGATGGAACAAAACAGTATGGCGATCGATTGGTGAGATGTGGCGATCGATCGCCAGGGTCAGAATTTTGAAAAATGTTATATTTTTGTAGAATTTGATTTTAATGCCTATGATAACATGATATATTGTTGGTATTGTTGTAGCATCATCACAGGGGACGGGACAACGAGACGATTAGACAGTGATGCCTAATTTATATCGTTGTTGTAGCAGAACAGGTACGTTTTGACATAGGAGTATATGATATGGTTTTGATGATGATGTGAACATGTTATCATATGATTAGTGGTATCATATGCATGTGCATTCATGATATTACATTGTTGAGATGGATGCCACGATAGATGTGTAGTATATGCTTTGGCTGAGATCGGTGCCACGATAGATATGCCAGTGTTGGGCATATGCTTTGGCTGGGATTGTTGCCACGATAGATATGCTACATATGCTTTGGCATGAGAGATATACGCCTGTTGGGTATATGCTCTGGCTGTTATAACATGTTAGGACGGTACTATGATATGTGCTGCTAATATGAAGATGTGAGAGAGTTTCACTGACATATTAAGCTGAGATAGACATATCATATTGGTCTGGTTATAACAGGATGAGGAGTGAGACATGTCATGACATAATTAAATTTGATAGTGCATGATACATGACAATCACATTTGTTATTCATAGTGCTTATTGTTTATGTGTTTAATGATATCGCACTAGAAGGGTTGTGTATATGTACTCATATTGTGTGATTGTTTCTGTAGGGACTCATAGACGTGGGAGGACGGGATTGTGAGTCTATTCCGCTGCGAACTCAACCACTGCTTAGGAGTTTTGGTTTAGGTTGTTGTTATGTATATATGATGTGTAGTTTTGACATAGTTTTGTCAACTTGTAAACAACCTACATAACTTAACTCTTAATCAGGTGTATGTTTTACTTAATTCTAACTCACATATGTATAAATGAACTGATACATAACGGATTAAGTAACGAAGACCCCACATCCGATCACACGGGGCACGGAACTGAAAACAGGGACGCACGACCGAGAACAGGTGCGCGCCCGAGCACGGTTCTAGGGGGCGTCCCACCACGGGTAGGGGCGCGCCCGAGCACGGTGACTACTGCAAATGGAAATAAAATAAAGTAGATTGGAGAATACCCTGATCTTTTAACCAGTCATATTCGCAGCTGGAGTACTCTACTCTTCCTCTACAAAAGGCTGCAACAAAAAACATCTTTACTGCAACAATAACAATGGTGTCGGTGGTGCCAATTTTGATGAGGGTATATGTACCAATCTGGCAAGGGAGGAAGGGAGGGAGGATAAGTAGTTGGAAATTAATTTGGACAAGTTTAAGATACGGGTGAAAATTTGAAATTAACTATGGTTTAAAAAAAACTCGGTGAATAAACAATAAAATTTTTTTAAAAAAGACACATGTCATGATTTTAATGAATTATGGTATTACCCTTAGGGCAGCATCGAACTACCCTTATAGGGTCGTACAAAGGTAGCGATTATATAAATTATTTTATCAAACGAAAGTATTATATATTGTGCGTGATTGCAGGAGCCAAGATGTATGTTTATACTAGAATAATGTTTCCATGTTTGTTATACTTGGCTTAAATTCAATAGTTTAATATGCAAATATGCATTTATACGAGCATGTAGGATGCGGTGTCTGAAATCATGAACGAATCAGTTAGAGAAAACCGAGATTTCTTCCAGGGTGATCCCTCCGCCTAAGTTAATCATAGGTAGAAGGAAAAAATGAGAGAATGATTAGAGGGTAGGGTCAAAACACTAAAATGTAATGTGTTTCCATTTTGTCAAAATGAAAATTAATATGTTTATATATAATATTAATCATTTATTTATACCTTATTTTTATTGGGGGTGGAGCTAAATATTTTGTGCCAAGCGCGACTCACGAGTCAACCAAAGTGGGTAATGGGTTTTTTACCGTCAGGCTAAGCCTGTGAGCTCTCGTTTATTTATACTTAATAATGTAATAATGCACTTTTTTCTCCTATTTTTTTTACCTCATTTATGAAACTTTTGTTTATGTTGTGCACCATAAATCTGGATCTCTAGGTCATCATTGGGTTGACTAGCAGAATAGGATGACATGACGAAATATGTTGATATGTCCACATAACGTTTCAAGTGATTATTTTAGGGGTATCTTGGCTCACAATTGTTTGTATAAATACATTGGTGACATAATTGCCTAACAGTGGATCGAATTCTCACAGTCGAGTCCTGGATGATTGTCCACGAATCAACTCAGACCTGCTGAATTTCTGAAGCCTCAAGGCAGCAACGAAGCGTGAATGGAACAAAGTCTAATCTGGCTAACAGAGGCATCGGACACCCTTGGTCCGATCAATAATGCCCTTAACAATTAGTTTACATATCTCACGAACCTAGGGAAGTAGTATACGCTGACAGAAATCTATTCCACAAGCAATCACACTTGTACAAATAATAAAAAATTTAATATTTTAAATATCTTTTTTTTATAAAATAAAATGTATTAAACTAAAAACTTACTTCTTGCATTTTCGATGCAAATTTATTTATTAAACATTTGTATTCAAGTTTAATAAATAAGTCATTTTCGATTGCTAGAACTGTTAATCTATTTAATCGATCTGGATCCATATAGTTGTTCGTAAATATTTTTTTTATAATATATACTTTTGAAAAATTTCTTTATTTTATACAAATATAACTACTATAGTAAGTACTATTTTATATACTATAAAATAATTTGGAACACAATCAAGTTCTTTTGTTAAATTTAGTATTTTAATTGGGTCTTTAATTTCTAAATTAGCAATTTTTTATAATATTGTTAACCCCGAAAATAAATCTGAATCATCAATATTGTAATGCACAATATAATTGTTTCCAAATTATAATCAATATAATTTGATATGTCAAGATCAAATAAAAAACCAAATATATTATGATATTTGAAAATAATTCAAATCTAGCATGCACTAATAAACATAGGAATTGTGGTCTTATTGAAATCGGTGATCTAAAGCGAATATCTTAATGACTTTGAACATGAGCCGCCCCTGATTGTTTTCCCAAGCACACATACATATAATTACAAATTCGTGTGTGTGTGATAATGTGCAGGTGGAGTGACTTGTAAAACTATTGATTTTGTTTGAAGTATGATGTATATGTCATTTAACAGGAAAGAATTTTGTTGCATAGGAACATAAAGGCAAAGACATCCCCTAAATCCAATCAATTAATACAATTTTTATCTCACTAGCTGAGGTTTGTTATATAAATTTTCTCGATTCATATATAAGAAATTCGTTAATATTTATGCAGGCTGACTATCTAACGCGACCTTCCTCATTTACCCGGGTTTGAGACCGACCATGAGTCCATGACTGAGTTATCTCCTAAATCTAATATTGGTCCAAATTTATTCCTGGAATGACCCACCAGCAAAGGCTACATTCGGAGTCTTCTCTTTCCCTTCACCGTGTTCTTTTCAAATAGGGGCGTATAATTGGGATGAAGATTTTAGGGCTCACGATCCAGACATGTGAAACACAGTCCAAAACAAGTAAGAGCAATTAATTGTAGAGCATATTTGGTTCTCGAACCGAACTTGAGTTCGAATTATTAGATTCTGATGTCCTAGTCCATTTACATGATTTTGATTTTACTAAAATCTCAATTTTTTATAGGTTAGTTTTGAGTACACACGCACTCACTCACTCTCTCTCGGTCAAATTTAGAAATATTGTTTAGATGAGCAAAAATAATAAAATAAAAATAGGAGTAAATTGTAAATTTAGGAGATAAATAGCAATTTTGTGGCAAAATTACAATTTTTTTTTAAAGGTAAATTTATTTTTTTGATTTCAGGAACAGCTGCCCATACAATGGGTGTACATTCGCCACTGCTATCTCACACACATATTAAACCAGGCCATTCTAAAATGTTCTTGTTTGATATAAAACATACATATACATATAATTTGTTAAAAAAAAATAAGAAATCATAATCTTTACAAAACTGGATTCAACAATTCTAAAATCTTTTTGCTTGGCTCATAGCATCGTAACAAATTTACTTGTCCTCTCTTTTATGCCTCAACAATTTTAAACATGCATAGTAATGAAAGACGGTGAAAAGTTATAGTGGAACAAGTTCAATCCCTAAACATTTCATACCCAACAAAGCAGTGAATGTGTGTGTGTGGTCATAAACAAGTGCCATGTACAAATTATAGATCCAATAGATGTAAACTCACAATAGTTCAAGTTATACACTAACACAAGTATAAGCTCGCTTTCACATTCTTCTCCACTATCTTAGCCAATTTGCAAACACAAATTAGGTAGGTCTTTGTTAGCTTGTAGCTTGGCCTAGGTATTAGCTTATGAAAGAAATGGTAAAGATGCATCAAACAAGAGTGTATGGTGATATGCACAATTTAAACTTCTCTTCTTGCATGTTTTTTCAAACTTTGTTCATTTTCACACCTTGTATATGTTTTGCAAGGTATATTTCAATCTTTTTTTTTTCTTTTGTGCCTTGGCTCCCCTTGGAGTCATGTGTTTATCTATTTTCTCAAGGTATTTTCCTTTTCTTTCATGCATTTCATTCTTTTGATAATGAAGCTCACAAACATTTGAATCATTGAATACATAAGTGCATGTGAATGAAGCACATACTCCCTTCAAAGGTGTGGATTAAAATCACATTTAGGCTTTTTAGGGAAGGATGATAAGCTAGTCAAAGAATGTCGAATGAAGGTCGTTTGTATGCTTAGCATACAACCATTCTTTACATTAAAGTTCAAAAAAGGGTACTAGTGGTTGATTTTCTTTACATGGTAGGCTTGAAGGCTCAAACGCATCAAAGATTACCTATATCACTTTCATGTTCGCAAGTAGTCTAGACATACGCATCAAAGAGCATGTAGTTAAGTTCTATCATGTATTAGAGACTTCTTAAGACTCTCACAAAATTCACACAATCTTCACTAAGCTATTCACACTTCACAAGTCATGACATATTCGTACTCAAAATATTCAACTACTATGTTAAAGCATAATTTGCATTAGAGTTCAAAGTGTTCCAAGGTTAACAATTCACATATGTTCAAAAACATGCATGCCATCAATTAGGTTTCATCATGGACTAGTTATTCTAAGCATGCATTCATTACTAACTAGGAGCTCAAAATTTTCATTTTTTTTTTGTGTTTTTATAATAAGAAAGCAATAACACACTACTAATCTCTCCCCCATACTCAAATCTTACATTGTCCCCAATGCAAATCAAAATTGTAAGGCTAGAGAAATCAGACTACGGAAGCAATAAAAAATAAAAAGGAAAGAAAAGAAACTAACTCTTCTTGGTTTACCTCCCAAGCAGCTCCTCTATTTAACGTCGGTGGCTCGACGCCAGTCCTCTCACTTAAGGCGATGCCTATTCGCCTTGCACCTCTTGGAGGGTTTTTGTCTTTTCACCATGTCGCCTTCCTCCAAAGAAGTCAGTTGAGGTCGATCAAGATCTCCCTCATGGCACCCTTTAACATGTTGTCCCTTATGCTTGCCTTTGGAAATCTCATTCTGGTGAGATTCCTTGTTATCCACCTCGACCTCTGTTTGTTCTTCAAGTATTGATGGCATTAGTACCATCGTTTCCGAAGTTTCTACCTCTTTGCCATTGTCCAAGGTGATGTTGTCTTCGAAAAACTCATCCATAAATCCATTACATCACATTATTCTATCGCTGACTCCTCTTCCACAGCATATGATTCATCTAAGTATTCAACATAGCTCTCAGTTGGAAACATACCTTGCGTAGTTGTAGCTAATGGCACATGTACCTCCTCTTCGAGCTCGGGTGGCATCAGTACCACCTTCTCCATAGTCTCCTCTTCTTCACTACTCCATGATTCGAATGCAATCATGGTCTCCCTTTGTGCTACTATCCGATCGTCCGATCTTATTAGTTGTTTTGGTTACCCAAATTCTGAGTGCTAGCCCTGAATTCCTCTTGAAATTACAAAGTGCTATCGTTAAGTGTTGAACCAAGATCCTCTAAAGACACACCAAGGGTATGGTATTGAGGTTGTTGTAGCCATGGCGGGTATTGTGGTATGTATGGCGGTAGGGTGGACTTCATAAGGTGGAGGTGGGCTCATCCATTGATTGTCATAATTGAGATTGGGATGGTCACTCCAACTTGAATTGTATGTTCTTTGTCCACTCCCTACTCCAAGTTGGTGCACAAGATACTCCAAATCGTCTAGTCGCCTATAGTTCTCCACGATAAGATCCGATTTTTCAGAAATCAACCTGTAAGCACGAACACACGAGAGTAGCGGTGGGGGAAAAGAAAGAAAGAGAAAGAAAGAAAAAAAATAGAAAATATTAACAAAAAAATATACAACGCCTCCCTGGCAACAGTGCCAAAATTTGTTGTGCGCTTATCGTGTACGTCCAAATTAACCCCACTCAATCCTCAAGATTGATAACAGTAATGTAGTGGTGTGAGTAGGGATCGATCCCACGAGGAGGTGTGAATTCTTGTGTTAATGAAAATCAAAATCAAAACAATAAAAGATGGGGTTGTGAATGAATTTTACTAATTAAAATTAAAAAGAAAGATTAAACTAATGAAAGCGATTCTTGGTATCAGTCGACTCTTCCTTGGATATTATCATCTATTTCATCGATTCACAAAAGAACCAATTTTTCATATGAATATTCATCGTTGGATGTTTAATCCAATTATCAAAGTCCTGTCTCACATTACGTTTAGTTAAGTAGCCCAAGCGTTCTAGTTTAACACTTATCAAACAATCAATCAAAATACAAGCGACTAAGATATAAATCGATGATAGCATAAGAACTAGTGAGATCGATGAAGTTAAACAACATAAACCAAGCGTCTATGTTTAATCTAGTCAAGTGTTTTTCCTAAGAATTTAACAAATTCACAAGCGAAAATTCATCAATCTTAGTTGCTTCGTAAATTAGAGGGATCAAACGATTCCATATTTGATATCTAATTTAGCATTAGATTTCATGAAAGTTATTAGGTTGTCAATCCAATAAGAAAACACAATAATCATGGTAATAAAATCAGAAAAACACTTGATACTCAATAAAATTGATAATTAAAGCGTAAGAATCTCCCCAAGATAAATAAATCCAAGAATTCGTCTTCCTCAACCAAGAATTAAAAACTAGCTACACATAACTAAGAAAACAAAAAATAAAAGAAAGGAAAGAAAACTAATATGATCTCCGCTCCGCCAAGGTTGTCAATCCCGCATTCGCTTCGATCTTTGTAGCGTTCTTCAACAAATTGAAAAAAAAATTATAAAACTAGTCTAAACTATTCTACCTACTCTACCTAATTATCAAAAGGTCTGATTTTTGACCATATATGTATAGGAAGGCTGATGGAATACGTTAGAGTCCACGTGGGTAGGAAAGAAATCAAGAATCCAAGCTTTCCAAAACTCTGCTGGCGATGGATCGCTCAACGCTAGCATAATTTGTTGCTCAACTTTTTGTCCAAAGGCGATCAATCTCCGCTTCCATGCGATCAATCTCTTCTCCAAAATTACATTTTAAGCCCTTTTCTTGATCTACCTTGAGTCCTTATCATCTCCAAAGCTTTTCTTGATCTTTATTTGCCTTTTTAGCTCAATTTCTTCAATTTCACCTACATTTACACAATTATACAATTAGGTAGCATATGTATTAATTTATCCATCAAAACATACCAAATCATAGACAATTAAGCACAATAGATGTGTCTATTTCTAGTCACATCAATCATCGGACAGCGATGAGACTTTGAGTTCTTCTGGTTCCCCGGCTATTCATCGACAGAATGAACAAGATAACGTAGAACAAGGCTTGGTTGCAGCCAAGTTCCTTGGTACAAAATCTTCGAGTTGAGGATTCATACCAGTCAACAACTCTCTCGCCTCCGAGAGAAATGGGAAATGGGAGGTCCCTGAAAGCACCTCCCTTATTATTCCGTCTACGGGATCACACCCTCATTTACCCCCTGAAGGTTATTTTCCTTTTAATCTAGATCAACTCCGAGGGGCTTACGTTTTCCCATTCCTGCCTTTTTTTCTCGTTGTTGCGAATTATTTTACTGTTTTACTCAGCCAACTGTTCCCCAACAGCTAGGCTTTTGGCTAGTTTTTTTATTATTCTTTCTTATTTAGGTTTTACCCCAACTCCTGAATTATTTCACTTTTTTTTCCAACAAAAAAAAAAAAAGAAAGTGGGTCTTTTTTACTTCTCTTACCGAAGGGGGTAGGTTTCCTTAAGAACTACCCCTCTTCAATAAAGGAGTAGAAGAAGTTTTACATTTTTGCTCATATGTCTCAGCCTTGGTACTGTCCCATGTTTTGGAGGAAAAGTCTCCCGAGGGCCAAATCCATCAAGGGTCTCCTCGAGAAAGAACCGTATATGTTCGTTTGTCGGAAACTTGGTGACCAGTATTACGACCTGGCAGAGCTTTACAGGCTGTTGTACTTATTTTTGCTGAGCCCGAAGGGTGCATCACTCTGCATGCCCCTCGGTGAGTAACTAGAGCACCTTTTTTGTTCCTTTATGCAAAGGAGAAAATGAATAGAACAAGGATGTTGGCCAACCTGAAAGGAAAGTCCTCGAAGAGCCAAGCTTCGGGGCAGGTGTCTGGATCAAAGGGTCTAGCACCTTCGGTTGAGGAGACGCTTCTAGTAGTCCCCCCCCCCCCCCCCCACCCACCCACCCACCCACCACTTCCCTGATCCTAGAGATTACTGATCAACCCGAGGAGGAAACTTTGGTTACTTGCCCTCGCAAGAGGGCAGCACCCCAAGGCCAGGGTTCCTCCTCAAGAACTCCTCCTACCAAGAAAATCGTGCCTGCAACTCCCACTCCTGAACCCCGAGCCTCTTCACAACCAACCACTTCTTCTGCTCCCAGCAATCTTCGCCCTCCCCCATTGAAAACATGTCCCTCACTGGGACTACTTTCATCACGACCCTCTCCTCAAAAACCCTGACCTCAGACCCTCTCAATCCATCTTTTCTTTCACTCCCAACAGTCCAGATAGAAAGATGCTCGGGGAGGAGGCTTTCAGAAACTTGGTGAATGATTTATCCACCTCTTTGGTGAAGGTAAGTCAACTTCTTTTCCCAAATTTTTTTAAGTATTTTTGTTATTGCTCTTTACTTCGTTGTATTCTTGTGCAGGCCCACATGATGGCGGGCAAACATCTAAACCGATTTCACTCCACCCAAGCAGAGAGCACTGCTCGGCACAAGGAGCGTGATCAGTTTCGTATTATGTGAGAGGACTTGCAGAAGAATATGACCCTTCTCCAAGAGTAGCACAAATCCGATAAGAAGGCTCAGGAGGTGGTCCAGAAGGCTCTTGAAGAAGAGCAAAGAATGTCTGAGGAGCTGGAGAAAAAGGCGGCTAACCTTGAAGAAATCAACAAAACTCTGTCCGAGCAATATGCTCAAGAAAGCCATCCTTCGAAGCTCGGTATAAGAATTCCAGTGTGTATTTATAGTGTTGATCCCGGTGGTTGGCACGCGGGAAATTCGGAACACGATCTCCTATGATCGTGACATTATTGGATCAAAACGTGTCCGAAAAATCAGCGTTCCATTATTACACGTTTGTTTACGCCGGTTGATTTGTCAGTTACATCCGATCATCTGCTACCCTTTGACCAGTATGCCGAGCATGTTTTGTTGTTCTTCGGATAATTTGTGTTCGGGGCTTTCTACTTGGGATATCTCTTGCTCGGCGCTTATGTGGGATTTTACCGAAGAAAAATGACTCATGTATTAAGATCCCCCGAGCCCTTAACACTCTATTAGTGTATTAACCAATGTATTTAGTGCATACAATCATGTAATCACGGGGAAAACCACATACAAGTATAGCATAATATACCATCTATAAAATTTCTTGTATTAGATCCACATAATGTTCAAATCCCCCAACCAAGTCCACTTGCATAGTATGCACCCTTATAATACACTAACATGCTATCAATTCATTTAGCAAATTCCTTATTTAATTGCACGTAACCAATAAATGAAAAGAGAAAGGCCCCATGCCCTTTATACTACCCATATACACATATAGCAGTGCTCACATGCGAGCATCAAATGAGTGAATGTGTATTTAATGTATAAAGTACCCTACTCGATACCGGCAATGGTACTCCGGTCCTGGAAACATTTCCAATGCATAGCTCGATCGCAACTCTGGAGCTACTGTTGTACCTGTTCCACCTGTTCCAACAGAGACAACCCCCACACGGGGTGAGCATACCAATACCACCATTCCCATAATCACAACATCATACTATATAATTTACAGAATATAAAACTGTAATGTAAAAGATACTCCCTGTATAATATCGTTACCACATGGGATCCCCCATCTTGTTCATATTCTCAAATAAACGAAATTATCAAATTCCCAAAAGCCAATTAATCATTCATTGATTAACTAAATCCGTTCTTACCATGCCAATTTCATAATTAAATATGAACAAATCATTCAATTAATGATTTCCCATAACACATGCATCTATTCCATGAATCCATAGTTCTATCACATTATATATTTCATCGCTCGCTCAATAGCGGCGGTATTCCATACTCTCGCACGCTCAATGGCGGCGGCATCGTGACCGATGTTCGCTCCATAGCGACAACATCCCAACCATTGCTCGCTTCATAGCGGCACCATTTAGTTCGCAATGTATACCCATTTTTGCAATTACAATGTATATCATGCATTCAACAATTGCGATAAGATATAAGATTATGCTCGTACGTTATACGTACCTTATAATTCCGTAGTCCGAATCAAACCTTGCCTTGGTCCCGTGACCCGATGAATTATGTGCTAAACACAATTAATAATTAACAATTATTTATGAGCATGCAACCATGTGCCCAAGCACGTTCACAATCCCCAAATATATCATCAATCCATGACGATTAACCATTTTAAAAGATCCCGGGCAAAACATGCATCGATTCCATAACATCAACACAATATATGCCATAAAACAGGGCCTCTCAATCGATCGGCCAGGAGTGCTTGATTGATCGAGAGCTCCAGAAAATTGATGCCCAAATTTTGCCTTCGCCCGATCGATCGAGCAGATGTCTCGATCGATCGCCCGACCTTCTCGATCGATCGGCAGCTTTGCTAGATCGATCGGGATCACTGTTCATCGTCTTCCAATTTTTTGAATTACGCGCGATCGATCGGGCCCCTATTGCCGATCGATCGACGATCACTGAAGAAGCCTAGAAATGACTTTTTCGAGTTTAAAACCCCCAAATAAGCAAACCCAACACCCAAAATACCATTAATCCTCAACATAAACACCATAAATCTTCCTTAACATACCATCCCAAAAATCTTTAAAATCCAAAAACTCATACCCAACCCAAACCATAACCAAAAAGCACAATATTTCTATCAAATCGAAGATAAAGAAGAGGGGAAGCGTAATACCAAATTATCTTCGAGAAATCCGGCTCCCAAGCCAAGCCTCCATCGATTTTGCTCCAAGGAAGAAAGAGGGGAAAGGGAGGGGTTTGGGCGTGTGAGAGAGAAGGGAGAGGAGAGAATGCCTGAACACCGAGTCCACTTGGTATATATAGTAACAAGGCTAAAAAATCCCCAGTCCTCCACAAATACATCATGACTCATTAAATATCATATGTGTTCAATAATTACCTTTCAATCTCAATTTTCATTACCAGCCCCAACACAAAGTACCCCAGACCCCAGATCCCACCAAAAACCAAATTCCAAGGTTTTTACCACGATGAGAATACAATCTCAACCCTTAGATCCAACAACCCCAAATACAGTATTTAAATTCCTCGGGAGTCCCAGCACCGCAATTAATTCATAATTGCCACAATTAAAATCCATTAAGGATTATTACCACCCCGGGATTATCACCATTAACTTTCGGGTATCACAATTATCTCCCACTAATAAAATTTCATCCTCGAAATTTGCACAGGCATATCCCACGTATTGCCAAGACCATAAAATCCAATCGAATCCACATCATTGATTCATGAATGCATCATGATCGAAACACCAACCGCGAGGACACTGAACTCCCGTCAATTCTTGGAATGGAGTAAACCTCACAAACCATTACAATTTTAAATGAGGTCAGGATGCCTCGATGCTAACCACCCAAAAGCATTCAGTCAACCGTAATTGCTAGCTACTCGAATCATCCTTGATTCCAACGTAGATATCACTTCCATGACATCTCCACCACTTAGACTACGATGTGTCAACACACATCGTTACGAAGGAAATCACTAGTATAGAACGGTATACACAGCTGGACTCGACTTACGCTCTCCAAATCCATCTCATGGGAGTAGTTGCACCACTTGTAACTCGGATCGGGCAACTCACGGCCACTGATCAACACAACCACATCTTCAAAGATGTCTACCTCCTTTTGTTCCAAGAAATCATATCTTGGTCCAAACACACCATCGAGACTCCAAGATGTCTCAAGTTTCCATAGAGGGCATGCAAGAAACATCAATTGCATTCACGCCACCTGCATCGACAACCACACTCAACAAATCCGATCCTGGTCATCCCCAATTTACCCTAGGATTCAACAATCCTAACATAGGGATGCCATCAAATTATTGGATTGTGAACTCTCATGGCCTCTATACACGATAATCCCTCTCAAGGTAGTCAACCAGACTTCACTATCATTCCTCATGATCAATTGTCCCATCGAGATTACCCTTTCAAGGTGCCACAATCTCTCACTGAGATTCATTCATCCAAGCATACTAATCTGATGCTCACAAGTACCAAAATGCTGGCATTCGTATACACACACCTTGTATACATGCTAAGCACCAACACCCCATGCGTACCCATTGCACTCGACTCGGTATCTCCAATCATACCCATAAGCCCCAAATATAACTGTCAATCCTTAGTTATTCTCACTCCATGGAGTATTGATTGACGAATCCACTACTAGTGGTACATCAACACCACGCGTACCAAAATCATCGAATCTTCCAGAGATTCCCCATAGGTATATAAACACCGCCTTCCTCACAAGGAAAATGGAATCCATGACCCTCCAACTTCGAACCACCATTTGGGAAAACCTGGATATATTTATACCAAAATGTATTCTGGAACCAATAAATACACGACTAGTTCAGAATAGTGCATCCTTGCCACTATTACCAAATCGAAATCCGTATATACGGTGTATACTCATTCTAACGATGCTATGTACTAATACCCTAGTACTCCACATACTCGAGCATCTCCCCAGAGACTCTCCTCATACGTCTGACTGGAAATATAAAGCCATTACTCAGTCCAACACCAGTAAGGCTTACCACGGATGATTCACAATCAACCTTCGACCGATACCAGCTGTCTCCAAGATAGTATGTTTCAAATCTCTCCAAGAGATACACTCAATATAGTAGTGTCACCCCACTAACTATACCCCACAATTCCGATCGTGTCCCCCATTGCATTCCATATGCAAGGATTCTCAACCAGAGCCAACAATGACTTGTCGACACTCCCGTTGGTACTCCCAACAGAATTGAGCTGTCCCAGTACAAGTCCCTCAAAACATTTAACGTTATAAACGTTATCGTGAGGTATTCACTACCTCAATCTTCATGCCACATAGTGACTACAAGAGTCCACTATAAACCTCATCGTATCGTCATTCGACTCACCAGTATAATAGTTACAACAAGCTCACTATAGAACTGCAACAATATCTGGCTAGCAGATCGCTGCCTTCTTAGGTTTAAACCAAACCTACCAATGTATCATGCGTTCCACCCCGGTATACCATACCGTACTATCAATTAGAGTACTGGGTCATCGCCAAATATTTCTCTAACACCAATGCACAACGGACATCCCGGTGTCCTTGCTCAACCACAATGCAATCATAATCCATTAGGACTTATTCCACACCTTCATGTGTGGGTGTGGCCATGTCCACCATACGTCACATCGGTACATGTAGGTAGTTTCCTCCATGACTACTCATACCACCATTCACTTGCCATAGCCATTCCAACGAGTATACCTAAAAGTACCACTACTCGTAAAATAATTACCACAAATATGTGATGCGGTACACCTCCTGTACGACGCATCCATTTATTCATCGAGCAAACCTTCTCGGCATAATGTCTCGTCAATCGGTGACGCAGATACCATTATGTGCCCACCACCGGCACTCAAATCACACGACTAAATACATATTCCTAACTATATTTTTCATCGTAACGATGTCACACGCCTACATAGAACATCCACTATATCATTGTCATCCTGTGACGGTATATGTCAACACATGACATCCACAATATCATCGTCAACATGTGACGGTATATGTCAATACATGACATCTACAATAACATCGTCAACCTGTGATGGTACATATCAATAAATGACATCCACAATATCATCGTCGACCTGTGACGGTATATGTCAATACATGGCATCCACAATAACATCGTCAATCAGTGTGATGCCCGGGGATTAATGGTGTTAATCCCGGTGTAGTAATAATCCTTAATGGATCTTAATTGTGGCAATTATGAATTAATTGCGATTTTGGGACTCCCGGGGATTTTAAATCCGGTTTTTGAAGTCGTTGGATCCAAGGGATGAGATTGTATTCTCATCGTGGTGATAACCTTGGAATTGGTTTTTGGTGGAATCTGGGGTCTGGAGTACTTTGTACTGGGGCTGGTAATGAAATTTGAGTTGGAGATATGATTATTGAAAACAAATGATTTTTAATGGATCATGATGTAGTTGTGGAGGTATTGGTATTTTGGAGCCTTGGTGCTATATATACCAAATGGACTCGCTATTCCGTCATTATACGGAATCTCCTCCCTCTCTCCTCTCCCTCACGCCTCTCTCTCACCCCAAACCCTCCCCTCTTCTTCTCTTGGAAGCAAATCGACGGGGGCTCGTCTTGGGAGCCCGATTTCTGGAAGAAAAGCTGGTAATATTCTTCTCCTCACATTTAGCTTCGATTTGATTATAGTATTGTGCTTGTTGGTCAAGTATTGGGTTGGATTTGAGTTTTGTGGGTTTTGGTTAAAAAATCTAAAATGTTGTTTTTGGAGTTTTTATTGATTTTAAATGGTGTATTGGAGGTGTTGAGGAAGTTAGGGGTGTTGGTTTTGAGTTTGGGTGTCAAAAACACCATGAAAGCTCGAGTTTTTTGTAAAATCACAGGTGGCGATCGATCGCTGAGGAGCGCCGATCGATCGCGATAAGCAGCTGTAAAAATTGGTGAAGATGTACAGTGCTGAGGATCGATCACCAAGTCTCGGCGATCGATCGCGAGCTGATTGGCAATATATCGCAGAGACGAGCGAGATGATTCTGTTTGGCAGCGGGTGCGCGCGACCGATCGCGACAAAAGCGGCGATCGACCGCGGCCCGAAGTGTTGTGTTCTTTTTTCAAACTTTGGCAAAAGTTGGGATTTTGGTAACGTGGTTTAATTAGCCGATTTCGGGGGCAATGTCTACATTTCAATGGGAATGCTATACTTTTAAATGTATTGGTTGGAGCCAAAGTTTAATAAAATGGAATTCTCGGTTGAGTTTTGGCTATCTTTTAAACTTATAAAATGGAATATTTTGGGTATTATGCATGCTTAGCCGGTGTATTTTTATTTTGGTAATCATCATGAATTGACGATAAGTTTGGGGGTTATGAACGTGCTTGGGCACGTGGTTGCATGCTTGCGTTTAATTGTGAGTTATTTATGTGTTAGCACATAATTCATCAGGTCGTGGGACTCATGCGGGGTCGGACTCGAACTACGGAATTATAAGGTACGTATAACATACGAGCATAGCCTGTTACTATATTGCAACTGTGAAATGCATGGTGTATGGTATTTGCAATAAATGAGCATTGAAATGCATAGTATGTGGTATTTATTATAAATGGGTATTGAAATGCATGGTATGTGGCATCTACAATAAATGAATATTGAAATGCATAGTATATGGTAACTATGATAAATGAACGTACATTGGGAATCATATGGTGCCGCTTTTGAGCGAGCAATGATTGAGATGTTGTCGCCGTTGAGTGACCATCGGTTATAACACCGCTATTGTTGAGCGTGCGTGGGGATAAAATACCGCTATTGTGGAGCGAGCTATGAAATGGAAATACGGAATCATTGGATAGATACATGTGATATCTGTGGTACTCTATTTGATGATTTAACCATATTTGATTGTGGAACTGGTAGAGTAGGATTGGTTTTAGTTGATCAATGAGATGATCAACTGGCTTTTGAGAATTTAATGGTTTGGTTATTTTGAGAACAGGGACAATACAGGATGGACGAGGATGATACCATCCAGGGAGTATCATATAAATTCATAGCATTTACATTCTGTAAATTATGAACTGCTATATTATGATTATTGGATTGGTGGTATTGGTATGCTCACCCTGTGTGGGGGCTGTCTCTATTGGGGCAGGTGATACAGGTGCAGCGGTAGCTTTGGAGTTGAGCTCGGGCTGTTGATTGAGGTACTTCCAGGATTGAAGTACCAGAGCTGGTTAATTAAGCACGTAGCTCCAGAGTTGAGATCGAGCAGTGCATGGGAGGTGCTTCCAGGATCGAAGTACCAATAGCCGCATTCGGTAGAGTATCTTATACATTAGATACACGTTTATTCATTGGGTGCTCTCATGTGAATACGTTATTACGTATATATGGAATGTATAAATGAGCAATGGCTTTTCTCTCTTCATTTATTTGTTTGCATGCAACTAAATACGGAATTGCTAAATGAACTGAGTGTATGTTAGTGTATTGATAGGGTGCATACTACGAAAGTGGTTTTGGTTGGGGAAGTCGACATTATGGGGTTCTAATGCAAGAAATTTTATAGATGGTATATGATGCTATGCTTGCATGTGGTTTCCTTCCCATGATAATATGATTGTATGCACTAATGGCATGGATTAATACACTGATAACGAGTTAAGAGCACGGGGGTCCTTACATTAGTGGTATCAGAGCAGTGGTTTGCTCTTTGGGGCTGTTGAGGGCCTAGGAACATGTTAATGGAAATGAGAAGCACATACTTATGCATGATAGTAGTTAGTGTTATGTGGCACAACTATATTGCTTATGTGCGTTTATGATATGTGTTCATAATTGGAATATGTTGTTGCTAACCATGGTGGTTGCAGGGTCATATGAGACATGGATTATGCATTACGGTTGCATATATATGGGAGTGATGATTTTAATGCCTTGCCGCTAAATGTTGAAGCGATGGTAAAATTCCGCATGTCACATTTGAAGCGAGGTGCATTAAAATACACTCATGGCGATGTTTATTGGGATACGGATTATGCATTATGGTTGCATGCATGACGTAGATATGTGAATACTTGCCACTGTCATATTATAGCGATGAAGAATATTTGCCGCAAATATGTCGAAGTGGAGGATAATTCCGCACTATTGCGAGGGATATTATGCAGCTAATATGTCGAAGCGATGGGTATTTCCGATGTCATGATAAAACGAGGAGTAGTGGCGCCGCTGTCATACCATCGTGATGAAGAATATTTTCCTCTTAAGCGAGGGATATTATACCGCTAATATGGCGTAGCGATGAGCTTTTCGCTGTCATATGATAGCGATGGAGGATATTTGCCGCTTAAGCGAGGGATATTATGCCGCTGGTATGTCGAAGCGAAGTAGCGAAGAGGGATATTTGCCGCTGTATAGCGAGGGATATCATGACGCTAGTTTATTGGCAATGGTTTATGCCGCCAGGTATTCGTAGTGATGGTTCATTCTGCTATTCTATTGGCGATGGTTTATGCCACCGCGTATTCATAGCGATGGTTCATTTCGTTATTCTATTGGCGATGGTTTATGCTGCCGGGTATTCATAGCGATGGTACATTCCGCTACATCTATTGGCGATGGTCCATGCCGCTGAGTATTATATAGCGACGGGTCATTCCGCTATTCTATTGGCGATGGTTCATGCCGCCGGGTATGATATAGCGACGGGTCATTCCGTTATTCTATTGGCGATGGTTCATGCCGCCGGGTTTTATATAGCGATGGGTCATTCCGGTACATCTATGGCGATGGTTCATACCGCCGGATATCTATAGCGATGTTTTATGTCGCTGACTCTATGGCGAGGGATCATGCCACTGATACTATAGCGATGGGTTATACCGCTATGTATGTAGCACTAGATTATGCCACCTACGAGCGATGGGTGCTGCTTGCGTACCACTGGTGGACGATGGATACAGGTATGCCGCTATCTTGTTAGCGATGAGGTATGGTGTATACTGTTTTACTAACATTATTGTGGATACCATGTGTTGTTATATAATGTCACGTGTTTGACGATGAGATTGTGAATGTCAGGTGTTAACATGTACCGTCACGAGTTGGCGATGTCATTTTGGATGTCATATGTTGACATATACCGTCACAGGATGACGATGACATAGTGGATGTTCTATGTAGACGCGTAGCGTTGTTTTGATGAATAATAAGTCTGGGTGTATGTATTTAGTCACATGATTTGAGTGTCGATGGTGAGCACAAGGTGGTGTCTACGTCACCGGTTGACGAGACTGTTAAGCCGAGCAGGTTTGCTCGATGGATTATTGGATGCATTGTACCGGTGAGTGTACCACATCATGTAATGAGGTAAATATTTGTCGAGTAGTGATACCTTTGGGTATACTCGCTGGAATGGCTAAGGCCAGTGATTGGTGGTAAGAGTAGTCATTGAGGAAACTACTCGCTTGTCGTTGTGATGTGTCACACCCACCCTGAGGGTGTGGAATAAGTCCTAATGGTTTAGGATTGCATCTTGGTTGAGCAAGGACACCGGGATGTCCATTATGCTTGGTGTTTTAGAAAAATATTGGGTGATGACCCACTACTCTAATGGTTTGTACGGTATGGCATATCAGGATGGAACATATGTTACGTTGATAGGTTGGTATAAACCTATGGGGGGGCAGCGAATTGCTTGCCATGTATTGTTGCAGTGATATAGTGTGCTTGTTGTAGCCATTACACTACACGTTGGGACCGAGTTTGATGAACCGTATGGTGATAAGATGAGGGTTTATGGTAGATTCTTGTAGCCTCTATGTGGCATGATGATTGAGGCAGGGAACACCTCACGGGGATGTTTATACGTCAAATGTTTTGAGAGACTTGTACCGGGACAACTCAATTTTGTTGGGAATGCCAACGTGAGTGTCGACAAGTCGTGACTAGCTCTGTTTGAGCATCTTTGCATATGAAATGCAACGGGAGTCACAATTGGAATTGTGGGATATAGTTAGTGGAGTAACACTACTATATTGATTTTATCTCTTGGAGAGATTTGGATTGTACTGTCCTGGAGACAGCTGGTATCGGTCGTGGGTTGATTGTAAAATCAGTCATGGTAAGCATTACTGGTGTTGGATCGAGTAATGGATTACTTACCTTTCGGTGAGACGTTCGAGGAGACGTCTCCGGGGGAATGCTTGAAATTGTGTAGTACTATGGCATTAGTACAGAGCATTGTTAGAATAAGTATACGTTGTGTATGCGGATTTCGTTTTGATAATAGTGGCATGGATGCACTATACTGGACCAGTTGTGTAATTTATTGGTTCTGGGATATGTTTTGGTATAAATATATCCAGGTCTTCCGAACGGCAGTTCGAGGTTGGAGGGTCATGAGTTCATGACATTTTCCTTGAGAAAAATGTGGTATTGATATACCTACCTTTTGGGATTTGTAGACTCGATGAGTCGGTTGGTGCGGTGTTGATGTTGGAATCACACCTTTGATCATTGGTTCGTCAATCATCAATCTCCACGATGTGAGAATATTGGGGATTGACAGATGTGGGTATGATAGGTGATGCTCGAGTCAATTGCATTGTGTATGCAGGTTGTATTGGTACTTAAGCATGTGTACCAGTGTGTGTACGAATGCCAGCTTTTATTTTGGTTCTCGTCGAGCATCGGGTTAGTGTGCTTGGATGAATGAATCTCCAGTGTGAGATTGTGGCACTTTGAGATTGGTAATTTCGATGGCACGATGCATTCTGAAGAATGATCGTGAGGGTTGGTTGACTTCCCCTGAGGAGGGATTGTCGTATCTTAGGCCATGGTAATTCATTTCTGAGTAATTTGATAACACCCGTGTGTTAGGATCGTTGAATCCTAGGGTAAACGAGGGATGACCATGTTTCAGATTTGTTGGGTGTCGTGGTTGGCACGTGAGGCGGGAATGCGATTGATTGTTTTGCATGCCCTTTCGGGAATTTGAGACCTTGTAGAGTCTCGATGATGTGTTGGACCAAGATGTGATTTTATTGGAACTTATGGATGTAGACATCTTTAGAGATGTATGTTGTGTTGATCGGTAGCGATGAGTTGCCCGATCCGTGTTGCAATGTGGTGCAATTACTCCTTTGACGGAGATGGATGTGGAAAGAGGAACTGGATGTAATTTAGGTACACTGTGGTGTACTGGTGGTCACTTTGGTAACGATGTATGTTTAACATCGTTGGCTATGTCATGGAGATATCATCGAGGCGATATCTATTTGGAATCACGAATGATTCGTTTGATTTGCAGTTAAGTTTGGCTAGCTGCTCTTGGGATGGTTAGCATCGGGGAATGCTGATGTCTTTCGAGGATTTGTGTCGGGTTGGGAGGTTACTCCATTCCAGGTTTTGGTCGAGGTTGGTATCCTCGCGGTTGGTGTGTCGTTCATGTTATGTTCAGGATTCGACATTGTAGATCCGTTTGGATAGCATGGTCTCGGTGTTACGCGGAGTATGCCGTGCAAATTTCGAGGACAAAAATTTATTAGTGGGGGATAATTGTGATGCCCGGAGATTAATGGTGTTAATCCCGGTATAGTAATAATCCTTAATGGATCTTAATTGTGGCAGTTATGAATTAATTACGGTTTTGGGACTCCCCGGGGATTTTAAATCCGGTTTTTGGAGTCTTTGGATCCAAGGGATGATATTGTATTCTCATCGTGGTGATAACCTTGGAATTTGGTTTTTGGTTGAATCTGGGGTCCGGAGTACTTTGTACTGGGGCTGGTAATGGAATTTGAGTTGGAGAGATTATTATTGAAAACAGATGATTTTTAATGAATAATGATGTAGTTTTGGAGCCTTGGTGCTATATATACCAAATGGACTCGCCATTCCGTCATTATACGGAATCTCCTCCCCCTCTCCTCTCCCTCACACCTCTCTCTCACCCCAAACCCTTCCCTCTTCTCCTCTTGGAAGCAAATCGATGGGAGCTCGTCTTGGGAGCCCGATTTCTTGAAGAAAAGATGGTAGTCTTCTTCTCCTCACCTTTAGCTTCGATTTGATTATAGTATTGTGCTTGTTGGTCAAGTATTGGGTTGGATTTGAGTTTTGTGGGTTTTGGTTAAAAAATCTAAAATGTTGTTTTTGAAGTTTTTATTGATTTTAAATGGTGTATTGGAGGTGTTGAGGAAGTTAGGGGTGTTGGTTTTGAGTTTGGGTGTCAAAAACACCATGGAAGCACGAGTTTTTCGTAAAATCGCAGGTCGCGATCGATCGCCGAGGAGCGCCGATCGATCGCGACGAGCAGCTGTAAAAATTGGTGAAGATGTACGGTGCTGACGATCGATCACCAAGTCTCGGTGATCGATCGCGGGGTGATTGGCGATCGATCGCGGAGACGCGCGAGATGATTCTGTTTGGCAGCGGGTGCGCGCGACCGATCGCGACAAAAGCGGCGATCGACCGTGGCCCGAAGTGTTGTGTTCTTTTTTCAAACTTTGGCAAAAGTTGGGATTTTGGTAACGTGGTTTAAATAGCCGATTTCGGGGGCAATGTCTACATTCCAATGGGAATGCTATACTTTTAAATGGATTGGTTGGAGCCAAAGTTTAATAAAATGGAATTCTCGGTTGAGTTTTGGCTATCTTTTAAACTTATAAAATGGAATATTTTTGGGTATTATGCATGCTTAGCCGGTGTACTTTTATTTGGGTAATCGTCATGAATTGACGATAAGTTTGAGGGTTATGAACGTGCTTGGGCACGTGGTTGCATGCTTGCGTTTAATTGTGAGTTATTTATGTGTTAGCACATAATTCATCAGGTCGTGGGACTCGGGCGGGGTCGGACTCGAACTACGGAATTATAAGGTACGTATAACATATAAGCATAGCCTGTTACTATATTGCAACTGTGAAATGCATGGTGTATGGTATTTGCAATAAATGAGCATTGAAATGCATAGTATGTGGTATTTACAATAAATGAGTATTGAAATGCATGGTATGTGGCATCTACAATAAATGAATATTGAAATGCATAGTATATGGTAACTATGATAAATGAACGTACATTGGAAATCATATGGTGCCACTTTTGAGCGAGCAATGATTGAGATGTTGTCGTCGTTGAGTGACCACTGGCTATAACACCGCTATTGTTGAGCGTGCGTGGGGATAAAATGCCGCTATTGTGGAGCGAGCTATGAAATGGAAATACAGAATCATTGGCTAGATAAATGTGATATATGTGGTACTCTATTTGATGATTTAACCATATTTGATTGTGGAACTGGTATAGTAGGATTGGTTTTAGTTGATCAATGAGATGATCAACTGGCTTTTGAGAATTTAATGGTTTGGTTATTTTGAGAACAGGCACAATACAGGGGACCGGATAAGGATGATACCATCCAGGTGAGTACGTTATTACGTGTATATGGAATGTATAAATGAGCAATGACTTTTCTCTCTTCATTTATTTGTTTGCATGCAATTAAATACGGAATTGCTATATGAACTTAGAGTATGTTAGTGTATTGTTAGGGTTCATACTATGAAAGTGGTTTTGGTTGGGGAAGTCGAACATTATGGGGTTCTAATGCAAGAAATTTTATAGATGGTATATGATGATATGCTTGCATGTGGTTTTCTTCCCATGATAATATGATTGTATGCACTAATGGCAAGGATTAATACACTGATAACGGGTTAAGGGCACGGGGTCCTTACAACCAGTGACGGTACATGTCAATACATGACATCCACAACAATGCTAACAAAAAAGCAATATAACATAACTCATTGCTAACAAGATAGCGGCATGCCTGTATTCCTCGCCCAGTAGCGGTATGCAATCAGCACCCATCGCTCAAAGGCGGCACAATCCCATGCTACGTACATAGCGGCATAACCCATCGCTATAAAATCAATGGCATAAGTCCTCGCTATATAATCAACGGCATGAAACATCGCTATATAATCAGCAGCATTAACCCTCGCTATAGAATTAGCAGCATAAATCATCGCTATAGAATCAGCAGCATAAATCATCGCTATAGAATCAGCGGAATGAAACATCGCTACATATATCCGGCGGCATGAACCATCGCCATAGAACTAGTGGAATGAACCATCGCTATATATATATCAGGTAGCATGAACCATCGTCATAGAATTAGCAGAATGAACCATCGCTATATACATATCCGGCGGCATGAACCATCGCCATAGAATTGGCGTCATGAACCATCGCTACATATACCCGGCGGCATGAACCATCGCCATAGAACTAGCCAATCCCTAGCCTTGTTATAACAGTGTATTTTAATCCACCTCGCTTGTCATGACCGCGGCACTAATACCCCTCGCTTCGACATATTAGCGCCATATAATAACCTCGCTTTAATGCGACGTGCGGAATTTACCATCGCTTCAACATTTAGCGGCAAATATTCTTTCCTCGCTACAATATGACAGCGGCAAGTATTCTATCATCGCTTTAAATGACAGCGGCAAAGCATTCAAAATCACCACTCGCATATAACAACGAGTCATGGGATATGCACCAAGCATCCAATCCATACCTGCAACCACAATGCATAATCCAGTATGTATACAAAGTACATGTTAATCACCAATGATAGTATTGTTATAACAATGTATTTTAATGCACATCGGTAGTTATGACCGCGGCACTAATACCCATCGTTTCGACATATTAGCGACATAGAATAACCTCGCTTTAATGCGACATGCGGAATTTACCATCGCTTTAACATTTAGCGGCAAATATTCTCTCATCACTACGATATGACAGCGGCAAGTATTATATCATCGCTTCAAATGACGGCAACAAAGCATTAAAATCATCATTCGAGTATAACAACGACTATACATACTATGCACCAAACATCCAATATGTATATGCAACCACAATGCATAATCTAAGATGTATATAAAATACATGTTACTGTTTGGTGCCCGTCAACCCTGGCCTTAGCCTCCATGCCAAAAACATACCTACAGGAACGACCCCAAACCATGAGTATATAATAATCCATATTCACCACAATATGATTATAATAAGTAAATGCATAAACCATTAATAAAAAGTACTTCCTTATTCCAATGCATTTAAAAACGCTCCTCTTGGTTGTCCCTGTACCACAACTCATAATCATAATCAATGGATTATATTACGGTTCCACAAATGTCATGACATATAATTATTCCATCAACATGTTCTTAGGCCCTCAACAGCCCCAAAGAGCAAACCACTGCTCAGATACCACTAATGTAAGGTTTCCCGTGCCCTTAACCCTCTATTAGTATATTAGCCCATGTATAGTGCATACAATCATGTAATCACGGGGAAAACCACATGCAAGTATAGCATAATATATCATCTATAAAATTTCTTGCACTAGAACCACATAATGTTCAAATCCCCCCAACCAAGTCCGCTTTAATAGCATGCTCCCTTACAATACACTAACATGCTCTCAGTTCATTTAGCAATTCCTTATTTAATTGCAAGTAACCAATAAATGAAAAGAGAAAGGAACATGCCCTTTATACAACCCATGTACACATATAGCAGTGCTCATATGCGAGCATCAAATGAGTGAATGTGTATTTAATGTATAAAGTACCCTACTCGATACCGGCATTGGTACTCCGGTCCTGGAAGCATTTTCAATGCATAGCTCGATCTCAACTCTGGAGCTACTGTTGTACCTGTTCCACCTGTCCCAACAGAGACAGCCCCCCACACGGATGAGCATACCAATACCACCATTCCCATAGTCACAACATCATAGTACATAATTTACAGAATATAAAACTGTAATGTAAAAGATACTCTCTGTTTAGTATCGTTACCACATGGGATCCCCCATGCTATTCCCCTATTCTCAAAATAACCGAAATCATCAAATTCCCAAAAGCCAGTTAATCATTTCATTGATTAACTAAATCCGTTCTTACCATGCCAATTTCATAATTAAATATGAACAAATCATTCAATTAATGATTTCCCATAACACATGCATCTATGCCATGAATCCATAGTTCTATCACATTATATATTTCATAGCTCGCTCAATAGCGGCAGCATTCCATACTCTCGCACGCTCAACGGCGGCGGCATCATGACCGATGTTCGCTCCATAGTTACAACATCTCAACCATTGCTCGCTTCATAACGGCATCATTTAGT
Source organism: Haberlea rhodopensis (assembly GCA_907163345.1). Classification (NCBI taxonomy): domain Eukaryota; kingdom Viridiplantae; phylum Streptophyta; class Magnoliopsida; order Lamiales; family Gesneriaceae; genus Haberlea; species Haberlea rhodopensis. The sequence goes on from CAJQUN010000041.1 coordinate 3,129,361, forward strand.
TCGCAATGTATACCCATTTATTGCAATTACAATTTTACGATAAGATATAAGATTATGCTCGTACGTTATACGTACCTTATAATTCCGTAGTCCGAATCAAACCTTGCCTTGGTCCCGTGACCCGATGAATTATGTGCCAAACACAATTAATAATTCATAATTATTTATGAGCATGCAACCACGTGCCCAAGCATGTTCACAATATGTCATCAATCCATGACGATTAACCATTTTAAAAGATCCCGGGCGAAACATGCATCTATTCCATAACATCAACAAAATATATAAAAGTGGGCCTCTCGATTGATCGCCCGACCTTCTCGATTGATCGGCAGCTTTGCTCGATCGATCGGGAGCATTGTTCATCGTCTTCCAATTTTTCGAATTACGCGCGATCGGTCGGGCCCCTATTGCCGATCGATCGGCGAGCACCGAAGAAGCCTAGAAATGGCGTTTTTGAGTTTAAACAGCACCCAAAATACCATTAATCCTCAACATAAACACCATAAATCTTCCTTAAACATACCATCCCAAAAATCTTTAAAATCCAAAAACTCATACCCAACCCAAACCATAACCAAAGAGCACAATATTTCTATCAAATCGAAGATAAAGAAGAGGGGAAGTGTAATACCAAATTATATTCGAGAAATCCGGCTCCCAAGCCGAGCCTCCATCGATTTTGCTCCAAGGAAGAAAAGAGGGGAAAGGGAGGGGTTTGGGCTTGTGAGAGGGAGAAGGGAGATGAGAGAATGCCTGAACACCGAGTCAACTTGGTATATATAGCACCAAGGCTCAAAAATCCTGAGTCCTCCACAAATAGATCATGACTCATTAAAAATCATATGTGTTCAATAATTACCTCTCAATCTCAATTTTCATTACCAGCCCCAATACAAAGTACCCAAGACCCCAGATCCCACCAAAAATCAAATTCCAAGGTTATCACCACGATGAGAATACAATCTCAACCCTTGGATCCAACAACCCCAAATACAGGATTTAAATTCACCGGGAGTCCCAACTGCAATTAATTCATAATTGCCACAATTAAAATCCATTAAAGATCATTACCACACCGGGATTATCACCATTATTTTCGGGTATCACATATATATACGGGCAAAACCGGGCTTTTGTCCAGCAGAAAATTTTGAAATGGTGTAGTTTTACTTATAATTTTTTATTTTATTTTGTGATATAATTTTTAAATAATAAACATATTATATTTTGCCAACTGAAGAATATTATTTAAGCTTTTGTCTCGATTAGAAAAATTTCAAATGGTATAATTTTAGCTATAATTGTTTTTATTTAAGTAAAAGAATTTGAAAATAATAAAAATATTGTATTTTTGTCTATTGGAAAATATTAATTAAATTTTGTCCACCCTTACTCAGAAATCTTGGTTACGCCCGTAGACTTATTTTTCAAACTATTATTATAAAAATAGTAAATCGTCGGGCATGTTCTGTCTACGATAATGACCGTACGAGTTGGTACCGAGACGCCATTAGAGGGTGTCATTCACGAGGAGCACTCCCTTGACGCATGGATTATTATTATAATATATATATATATAATATAAAATAATGTGAGTGTAATAATAATAAGTATAATAAATGGTAGGGTGACCGTCCGCCGAGCACGACAAAGAGTATGATATTTAATATTTTAGAATAATAATAGTAATAATAATAATTATTATTATTATTATTATTATAACAATAATAAAAATAATAATAAATCTACGGGTATCATCTGCCCACGATCTTGGCCCGACGATATGGTAACGAGGCATCATCGGGGTATACATATTCGGAATGGGTTGTGTAACCTGATGACGCCTCGTTACCATTCCGAACATGTGTAACCTGATAACGCTTCGTTACCATCTTCTCGGGTCATGATCGTGGGTAGATCATACCTATGGATTTATTTTTATTATTATATTAATTATGATTATTATTGTCAAACTGCTCGGCATTGATAAAAAAATTAATTATAATAATAATAATCCACGCGCAAAGGGAGTGCTCTCCTTGCCGAGGGCACCCTCTAATGACGCCTCGTTACCAGCTCATCGGGCCATGATCGTAGGCAGAACATGCCCCACGATTTAATATTTTTATAATAATAATAATAATTATTATTATTATTATTATTATAATTATTTTTATTTTTATTTTTATTTTTATTTTTATTTTATTATAATCCGTTTTTACAGAATTCGTTTTTACAAAAATCGGATTATCGTTATGAGTATAAGCATGTGATTTGCTCGTGTACGTATGTTTTGAATGGTTTGTCATGTTTGGCAAGACCCAAATATAATAATAATAATTATTATTATTATTATATGTATATGTTTATATATATATATATATATATATATGAATATTATATGATATAATATATTATAATATATTATAAAATATTATATTGTATTATAGTATATTATTATTATAATATAAAATTTTTGAATTTATTATTTTGAGTAACGAATTAACCCTAAATGTGTAATTTTATTTTATTTTACGGAAAGTTGTAAATTTTTATTTTTTTTGTAATAGTTGAAAAATAAGTCTACGCCCGTATGCCCATTCGCACTTGCATGCCAACATGGAGCTGTCCTCGTTAAAAGCGTTGTTGAGTTGAATTTCAGAATATTTTGCACTTTGGAGTTTACTGTATTTATCGTACAGTTAGCTAAAGTTTGTGTATTGATTTGTACACAGTCGCCTAAATGTTCATAAAAACGTGGTCATGTTTTGTCAATTCAATGCTACTTTACCATACTGCATAAACAATTAGCCAAATTTTCACTATAAGAGATGCGTGTCATTCGGTGATGGATAAGAGTTCATACCCATTTTGGATAGATTCATTCGGTGATGGATAAAAGCTCATACCCATTTTGGATAGATTCGAGTTTGAGTCACGTTTAGCGCATAAAAATTAATTCAACGCATCTCCAACTAAAGAAAAAACACTGTCAGAGTAACCAATGCTTTATTCTATATAATATAAAATAATTTGAAACGTAATCAAGTTCTTTTATTAAATTTAGTATTTCAATTGGTTCTTTATTTTCTAACTCCGAATTATAATCAATATAAGAATTTGATATGTCAAGACCAAATAAAAAACCAAAAATGTCATAATATTTGAAAATAATTCAAATCTAGTATGCACTAATAAACCTAGAAATTGGGTGTCTTATTAGAATCGATGGTCTAAAGCGAATATCCTAGTCGCTTTGCACTTGAACCGCCCCTGGTTGTCTTCCCCTGCACACATACATGTAATTAGACATTCATGTGTGAGTGATAATGTGTGCATGTGGAGACTTGTAAAACTATTGATTTTGTTTGAAGTATGATGTATATGACATTTATCATGAAAGAATTTTGTTGTATAGGAACATAAAGGATAAAAGGCATCCCCTAAATCCAATCAATTAAAACATTCTTTATCTCACAAATTGAGGTTGGTTATACAGATCTTCTCGATTCATACATAAAAAATTCGTCAATGTTTACGCAAATTGACTATCTAGCGTGACCTTCTTCATTTACACAGGTTTGAGACTGACCATGCAGGGGTGGACCCAGAAAAACAAATTCGGGGGGCTAAATTTTTTTTGTTAATACTTGAGGGTTAAAAAAAAATTGATAGTGCAAAAAAAAATTTTAATTTTAATTTTTTATTTTTTTTGGGGGTTCGGCACACCCCAGCCCCGTAGGTCCGCCCCTGAGTCAATTATCTCCTAAATCTAATACCGGTCCAAATTTTATTCCTGAAATGACCCACCAGCAAAGGCTACATTCGGAGTCTTCTCTTTCCCTTCACCGTGTTCTTTTCAAATAGGGGCGTATAATTGGGATGAAGATTTTAGGGCGCTCACGATCCAGACATGTGCAAACACAGTCTAAAACAAGTAAGAGCAATTAATTGTAGAGCATATTTGGTTCTCGAACCGAACTAATTGAGTTCGAATTATTAGATGCTGATGTCCTCGTCAATTTACATGATTTTGATTTTACTAAAATCTCAATTTTTTATAGGTTAGTTTTGAGTACTCATGCACTCACACACACTCTCTCCGGCATATTTAGATATATTATTTAAAGGGGCAAAAAATAATAACATATAAATAGGGTTCAAAAAATTCTAAAAAGGTCAAATATTTTTAGGGAGGTAAATTATAATTTTTAGGACACAAATAGCAATTCTTGGGGCAAATTACAATATTTTTTTAAAAAAAACCTTTTTTAAAGGTAAAATTATTATTTTTATTTCAGGGGCAGCTGCCCCTACAATGGGTGTACATTCGCCACTGCTCTCTCTCTCACACACATTAAAGTGTCACCAAGCCATTCTAAAATGTTCTTGTTTGATATAAAACGTATATATACATTGATTTTTTTTAAAAAAAAAACAAGAAATCATAATCTTTGCAAAGCTGGATTCACAAATTTTATTTTTCAGAAACTATATATATATATATATATATATATATATATATATATATATATATATATATATATTCATTCAAGGACAATACCTATACGTTCAAAACCGGGCTTTGCCGAGCAGAAAATTTTGAAATGGTGTAGTTTTACTTATAATATTTTTTATTTTGTGGTATAAGTTTTAAATAATAAACATATTATATTTTACCAACTGCAGAATATTATTTAAGCTTTTGTCTCGATTAGAAAATTTTCAAATGCTATAATTTTACATATAATTGTTTTTATTTAAGTAAAAGAATTTGAAAATAATAAAAATATTGTATTTTTGTCTATTGACAAATATTAATTAATTGTTCACCCTTACTCAAAAGTCCTACTTACGCTCCCCTACGCCCATTCGCACTTGCGTGCCAACATGGAGCTGTCCTCGTTAAAAGCGTTGTTGAGTTGAATTTCAGAATATTTTGCACTTTACGGTTTACTGTATTTATACAGTTAGCTAAAGTTTGTGTATTGATTTGTACACATAGTCGCCTAAATGTTCATAAAAACGTGGTCATGTTTTGTCAATTCAATGCTAGTTCACTATACTGCATAAACAATTAGCCAAATTTTCTCTATAAGAGATCCATGCCTTCCGTGATGGATAAGAGCTCATATCCATTTTGGATAGATTCGAGTTTGAATCACGCTTAACGCACAAAAATCAATTTAGCCCCTCCCAATTTAAAAATAATAATTTCACTGTCAGAGTAACCGATGTTTTATTGTGTGCATAGTTGGGATAGATTTGATTAAATTGCTAATAAAGTGTAGTTGTACCTTTGGCCATATATGTTGCTTAGTTTGTAAATGTCCAATGTCTATGATTTAAAAAGTGCATGTGGAATTAATTACTTCAAGTCCCATCACACCATTCAGTTTACGGTATGTTTTAATATTTCAAAAACATAAATAGATATATCCATATTATTTTATATTTATTTTCAATGTATATCTCCGTACAATCATTATTTTATAATAATTTTTCTCATAATTCCATAAAATAATTTTAGTAACATGTTATGTTATAAAACATTTAAAATATGGCCGGTGTTTTTGACACTCTACTTTGTGTATGAATATAAAGTGAGATATAGATAATAAAACTCAAAATTTTAAACATAATATTAAAAAACTAAATAATCCGTTGTTTCTAACATGACAATACATTTAGATACCGTTTGGAGTGAGGATTAGGTAAGGATAATGATTAAACTTATGAGATGATTTAAAATAATATAGTGTTGTATGTTATATGATGTTTGGTTGTATGATAAGATTGTTGATTAATTTTATGGTTTGGTATAATTACTAAAATATCATCACTATTAGTATATATATATAAATAATAATAATAATAAAAGTATATATATAATATAATAATATTAACATTATTTAAAATATTATAATAATAATAATTATTATTGTTAATAATAATATTATAATATAATAATATCCCTCAATTTATTTCCTACAAATCCATTTTAGAAAATATTGTCCCAAAATATAAAAGATATAAACACTTCTTAAAATTTTACGATTTTTCAAACTTATAGAGTTTGATTTGAGCTGGATTAACAACTTAAATCAAATTCAATTAGCTAAATGTCCGAGATAACTTTGAAGGGATTTGTGAAGTGTAGAAATAATCTACTCTGCTCGGTGAATAAGTAAGCAGTAAACTGATGACAATTGTCAATATAATGTTGAAATTAAAATGCAATGAAGCAAATGTATCCAAATTTATTTATGGAAGTTCGAAGAAAATCCTTATACGTAGACCCTTCTTCATTTAACAGTAAGATATATACTAGAATGTTTGAACAATACAATAGATTGTATAATTCCACTTCAAATGACTTCACTCTACTTAGCTGAAACTCCTACCAACTCAACTTCCTCACACTTTTTCCAGATAAAAGTCTGATTGTCACGCCCCGAGACCGGAGCGCATGACACCGGCGTTGATTCCACGCATTAATTCAAAATCAACAAGCCTCGTATACAGATCTATGATAAAAATCAGTCTATTTATTCCATGAAAATAATAATCGTTTTTACAATTGATATTACAAATATACAATTATCTCGGATTAAATTAAAGATGCGGAAGCATAAATAAAACTAATAAATTTTCTTGAAGGTTCTTCGTGGATCATCATCTCCAAAATTGTTCTTGTTATTCTTCCTCGATGTCTTCTTTTCGTCTTTGTCTGAGATGGGAGGTAAGGGGGTAAGTGTTTGGGAAAAACACCCAGCAAGTAGGGGCCGATTGAACATAGAAAAACATATATATATCCATAGCAAAAATCTTTTAAACATTTCTTTATCAAATCCATAAATCTTGGCATATAAACACATTTCTTACTCATAAACACATATCTTCCATATATTCACATAAGGGGGTGAGTGTTTGGGAAAAACACCCAGCAAGTAGGGGCCGATTGAACATAAGAAAATATACATATATTCATAGCAAAAATCTTTTAAACATTTCTTTATCAAATCCATAGATCTTGGCATATAAACACATTTCTTACTCATAAACACATATCTTCCACATATTCACATAAGGACTTATTGGATTCAAGAGGTGGCTCCCGTGTGTATAGTATTTTGCTCTTAAGAGTCAAGAGGTGACTCCCATGTATGTGGCACGCCCACATCATGTAGCACTTTGCCCCGCCAAATCAAGTGGTGACTCATATATACGTAGCACTTTGCTCCGCAATGTCCTTTCATTCATGATCATGTCACATACGTGTTAGATTTAAAAACATAATCCTCATGTTTGATGTTCAATCGAGAATTTAAATCATAAATAATGTTTTGAAAACGAAATTGAATTGTAGCAAAAAACCACTTACAATCGGATATACAAAGCGTGGTAGAATGGATCCCGGATTACCAAGGTGGTGCGAATCATCTCCTCTCTCACCTTGAAGCTTTCGAAAATGAGCGTGTGTGTATGTGAGAGGTTTTCAAAAATTTGATGATGATAGGATAACTTTTTCATTTCTTTTTAGTATGATATATAATGGGTTTAATGTAGTGGGGTGGTTTAATTAAGATTCCTAAAATTTGGCCATTAGAGTCATGATTTGAGCCAACAAATGATTGGGTATCATCAAGGTAATGAATGGATGTTATCAAAGGCTAATAAAATGGCTAATGTCAAATTTGATCATGCAATCAAATGGATAACAAAATTTGGGCAAAACACTTGAATGAGTCAATTAAATGAGACAAAATGAATAAATGATTTTGGGTGTTTATTGTAGGATAGTTAGTTGACCAATACCAAAACTTTTGCCATTTAATGACACAATTTGAGCAAGATACTAAATGTCACTAAATGAGATTGAATGGTGGTTGAATGGATTTGAATGATGGCAAGACTTGGTTTGGGCACGTAAATGTCATTGAATGACTAATGACAAGGTCCATTGAATGGCCAACATGATTTGGGGCAAGACAAATTTTTGGGGCTTCACATCCCTCCCTCCTTATTGGAAGTTTCGTTCTCGAAACTTGAGTCGGCTCGATCTTGATGAGACATTTATATTTCTCTTGCATATTTTCTATCGGTTCCCAAATGACTTCTTTTTCCGTATGGGTTGACCTTTGGACATTGGCGTAAAGAAATGTACTTCGTGCCAGCACTTTATCCTTTGAGTCCACGTTCCAAATCGATATTTCTTCACACTTCTTCAACTACTAGAAGTTTTGCTTCGAGCATATTTTTCAGGTTCGCAATGTATCTCATCAGTTGTGGTACGTGAAAGATATTATGAATTCGGGATAGGCTTGGAGCGAGCGCTATTCTGATTATGTTGGGACCATCGGTGTTGAAAGTAACTCGCTTAGGGCAAAAGATTGCTCCAGATTTCGTATTGAAGTCTGAAGCTCAAAAGTGTAGCATATCCTCGAGGGTCTGAGTTGTCCTTTCGGTCTGACCATCGATTTGAAGGTAATATATGTACTAAAAGTCACAAGAGTACCTACGGTTATAGAAAGCTCTCTCAAAGTCGCGACACAAATCGTGGGTCTCTATTAGAGGCTAACGAGACTGGCTTCCTACATTCATTGGTATATAGTCTCGTCTGAGCTCTTACCTAGTCGAACCAAGAACCAAAGTTACAAGTATTGCTTCTATCGTGCCTTCGTCACGCACTACGCACTCTAATTAAGTTATATTAATGAATGAATATAGTTTCTAGTTGAATGAGTTTTCTTTGTCAAACTGATCAATGATAGGAGTAAAGTCTCTTAAAGAAAAGTTGTCCAAAATTTTTTCAAGGGAGTGTAAAGATCAACTTTCTGTAAGTCGAACCGATCGAAACAATTGTTGAATACTACAAAATTTTGCAAGGATAACATACGTTATTCTAGGATACAACATCATGAAAGAAAGGAAATGATAATTCTAAGAAAGTGGAAAGCAGGAAAAAGTATGTAGTTTTGCGCATCAACTCAAAATAAGTTTTGCAAGACGATAGTCGAATTTTTTTTTTTTTTTTATATGAAGAAGATCAATGTCATATCAAACTCAAGCAATCATGGAGTCTCGAAAATGAATGAATAAACAATTGATGTATCAAACTTTAATGAAGGACGATAACCACATTATCCAAAGAATATTTGGGTAATTATGAAGCAAAAACATACTATGAAGATCCTACGTACTAGAAATGATTGAACGCTTGTTTCACAAGTAAGATATATTTCAAAAGGTCCAAACTATTTAAAATAGATGAGGATATAAGAACAATTTCATGGTGAATCAATTGTTGAATAAGTGTTTGCACAAATGAGACTATTTCAAAATTGACGAATGAAGCTCTATAGTGCAATAAGTAGATTGAATAATTGTCCGGATAAAATCATATGATTCAAATATTCTAGAAGAATTAAAAGTGAGCTTTCACATTGAATACGAGATTATATCAAAAGGGACAAAATAGAGCGCAAAAGATATAATTGATGTTTAGGAGTGATCAAATTGCAGGAGTGAAGGTTATGCTGAGTATTTTGAAATGTAGGAGTGATCAAATTGCACGAGTCTGATGATTATGAAACACTTTGATTTCGGATACCATAAGGGGTGCATTTTCTGATTAAAGTGATGTCACGAAGTTCCTTACCGAAATATCATATCATTTTTCTGCAAAACGTAATGGTTGAGACAAGCACTATTTGACTAAGATTATCTCAATACGGTACAAGGGGAATAGAACGTAAGGGAGTACATTATGGAAATGTCCAATCTCGTGACTCGACTAAAGCATTCATACTAAAGTTGTCAAAAGGCATACTCATGCATTTAGTCTTGATCTCTCCGTCTGCGCAAATTACTCCATTCAAAATAAAGTTGTAATGCCCAGTAGGAAAATTGGGATGTGAATGAGTAGGCGCAATACGTAGGAGGAGGATAGATTGAAATAATAAGATAAGACTGAAAGTGCTCACTTGAGACAAATCTGGATTTAAGGATCGTCATCTTAGTTGGATACTTAGAAAGGGATCTTCATATGTTTCTTAGCTGAATACTTAGAAAAGTTGATGGGCTTTAAGCTTTATGATCCATATAGTAGATTCTTTTTCGAAATGAGGAATGGCAAGTTATCGAGGATGCTGATTTTAGTGAGAGTGAGTAAATATGGAAAGTCAACTCTAAGGGAGAATATATTAATGTTCTTGTTGTTGCATTTATACATGTTCGAGTATCTTTGGTTTAGATGCAAATCCGGAGAACCAACAACTTGTTGACTCACCTAATTTGCCACATCCTCATTACGAGCAATTATCTCAACAACCTCGAGTGAAAGTGACATTAAGAAGTCCACTGGAGAAAGGAGAAACACAATTTCGGATGATCTTGTTGTGTATCTCGAAGAACATGAGTTTGACATGGGTTTGAAAGATGATCCGTCATCATTTAGTCAAGTTAAATAATTTCAAATACTGAAAAGTGGATTGAAAAGTCATAAAGGATGAGATGAACTCAATAAAGGACAATGTCATTGGGACCTGGTCATGTTGCATAAAGGTGTGAAACCAATTGGTTGTAAATATTTATTTAAGACCAAAAGGGATTCAAAAGGTAGTATTGGAAGGTATAAAGCACGCCTAGTCAATATAGATTTTACTCAAGAGAAATGCATTTCTTGTCGGTTTTAGGAAAGACTCTTTTAAACTTTTATGATACTTCTAGCTTATTATAGTTTGGAGCTGCATTAGATGGACATTAAGACATCAAACATTAGTGCAACAATATACATGGTGCAGCCAGAGAACCTTGAATCCAAAGATTCAAAGTACCATGTATACAAGCTAAATAAGTCCATTTATGTATTAATGTGGGTATCCCATCAATGGTATCATAAATTTGATAAGGTGGTAATCTCATTCGGTTTAAAGAAAACATTGTTGATCAGTACATATATCAAGTTAAGTGGGAGCAAATTTGTTATTCTGATGCTTTATGTAGATGTCATTCAACTAGTATTGATAAAGTGCTAAGTATATATGACATGAGTGACCGTGCATCAAGAGATATGGTTGTTGCTAAGGTTAACAAATGCAGTTTGCTCTAATGTATGCGCAAGTTTGTACACGTTCTGATATTGCTTACATCGTTGAAATGTTGGACAGATATTTAAGAAACCCAATATTGTAATATTAAGCGGGTTATGTAGTATCAAAAGAGAACTGAGGGTTTTATGCTTACATATCAGAGATCTAATATTTGGAGATAGTTGGATATTTGAACTCTGAATAAATCTATGAATTTTTATCAATGGGGATGATCGCTAGTTTGAGAAATCATTGAGGATCAATTGTGATAATAAATCCACTAGGTTATATTCAAAGAACAATCAAATCTTGTCGAAGTCAAACCATATTGACATGAAGTTTCTTTGACTCCATGCATTAAAATTACTTTATTTTCATTGAAAGCCATGTTTCTTTGACATTATTGCAGATATAATCATTTTAGTTTTGAGAGATATAAAGTTTTTTTCAACTTTATATTTTTATAATTAATATATATAATATTATTATTATATTAATTCAGAATTATTTAATTATATATAATAATAATAATAGTTATTATTATTAATTCATAATTAATATATATAATAATTATTTAATTGTATATAATAATAATACACACAATTTTTTTTTTTGAAATCGGCGATGGACCGCTCCGCTGCTTAGAGTCAGTCTATCACCGAGGGCAATGTATGTTTTTATATATATATATTTTTAAATATTATTAATAATTCATAATTAATATACAATAAATTACTTATTACTTATTATTTATTAATTATGTATATTAATTATGAATTATTAATCATTATTAATAATGCTATTATATATAATTTAATAATTGTTAACAATATTATTATATATAATTAAATAATTCTATATATTAACAATAATAATTATACATATATATACTTTTGTCATCGATGATGATTGGTGCCTCGAAGCAGCGATCTATCGTCGAATGCTTTGTTAAAATTTTCTTTTATAGTGTAATTGTGAATTTTTTTTTTACACTATTATGTTAAAAAGCCGTAGCGTTAGGATGCTTCATTTGTCTGCCCATGGCTCCAGGATGCTTCATTTGTCTGCCTATGGCTCCTGCCCGACAGAATATTTTGCCAACTTTCTTATGTTACCAATTGCTGTCATGAGCAGCAATGAGTTTACAGTACACTAATATTTTTAAAACAACCAAAATCACCGATGAATCTTAAAGTTTAAAACAAGAACCTTCCCCAAACTCATAAAATTCAAAGTAATGCAATTTGAGTCTTGAAGCTTCAGATGGTTTCAATAAAGCAAAAATTAAGAGTATTTAGTAAGATTTGCACAATTCTGTCTCGGCAGAGGAATTTGGTACATTATTTTTAATTTTCTTGGATTGTCTTTAATTTATTTTCTTGAATTTTAATAATTCACTGATTAATTAATGTGGGGCTATCATATTGAGAAATTTTATCTAAAGGCATTCTATCACAGAATCCATTATCATTATCTGAAACTGACGCCTTGATCAAATTCTTTTTCTCATTCTTCTCTGAAATGAATTTGTTGACTTGCGTCTTTACCTTTGTATTGGACTACATAGTTTCAAGAAAATTAATTATCACATCAAATATTAATCTCATCATACATCATAAAAATTGGGAGTACTAGGATTTACTTGTTCTTAGATTATTGATTATCTATCTTTTGTGTGATTATATTAAAAAAAATTACTTGATTTTTCTATCATGGTTGCCTTCAAAGAGGCAAGAGAAATGATTGAGAAGCCAAAGTCATGTCGTGTATAAGCGTGAAAATATGCATGTTTCGAGTACATAATTTTGCCTACCAAATTAAAAGTTTCTGGTTCTGCCCTGATTGATCAACAAACTATTATCTATCTCTCAGTTTTGTAGTTATAACTATCTTTTTCTTTGGTCCCTCCTAAATTAGGTAAATAATCCTACTCAATCTATATTATATATATTTTTGCTAAATTATATATTTTAAGCTTCTTGATGATGCATTGCAATTTGATCTTTTGCATGTATAACAGTTTGGTTCTTCATCTACTGTTTCACATTTGGTGATTATTCAGAATTTTCTTTCCCTTGAGATTTTCATCACTTCTTTGGATACTTAAGTCAGACAATTTGGACAAATATGACAAATTAAAAACCCACCCCCTAATTCGTACCCTTCAACTTAAATTTTAATTTGGGGTTTTCGTTCGAGAGTTGACCTTCATAGCTAAAATGTAAATGGATCGAGTTTGAACTGAATTTTTGATAATTTTCAAGCTCAAATGCTCAGTAGTCCGAAAGAAGTTATTGGAGAAGACAAATGTATGCGTGCAACTCGACTAGATTCCTTCTGATATTCATGTAACATCCATTACAATGAAATTAAATTCTTAGTTGTTATATATGATCATTAGTCTTCAAGTTGAGTTTGAATAGCTCATTAAGCTAGCTAGCTTTATAATGGATATTGATACCCGCTAGAAGATACCACCTGACAAGCCGACCTAGCTCCAAGGCATGTTACTCGTCATTCTTCGGCGAGAGCTCGCCTACCCGTCCGAGCTCTTTTGCGAGGCCCGACCTGTTTTGCCGAGCTGTTTCACCTTACCTGTTTGCCGTCACTAACTCGCCATGAGACCTCTTTTGAGAGACCGAGCTGATAGGCCGAGCTCTCCTCATTTCCCATGTTGCTACCGGCTCTCAGCAAGGAAACCAGTCCCCCAAGAGATCTAGTCCTAGATATGCGGAGCAATATCCGGGATTCGATTGTGTTATCAGGATCTTGACATATCTGGGTAAGATTTGGATAAACATGGAAAGAGTCCTTGTTGCAAGACCACTCTTAGGTCTCCGCCTATAAATACCAGGTTTGGAGTATTGATTAAAGACTAATGTTATAATTGCTTTCACTTACAGCATATATTCTCTTCATATTCTCTCGCCTGACTTGAGCGTCGGAGGGGACCTGCCGGAATAACTTCCGGCCCCTTCTCACATTTGCTTTGTATTTTCAGGTCATTGCAGAGGATATTTGCTAATACCTAGGCTGTTATATTGAGTGTTGAAGAAAGAGAGGTGAACCCCCTCTCTATTGATATCAGAGCAAGTCATCGCAAATTTAGGTGATATCAATTGGCGCCGTCTGTGGGAATTATTTACTGAATTGAAGACGTTGATATGGCTGGACGACGTGGACGTGGGCGTGGAGTCAGGAGGAATCAGGAAGAAAGATTAAATCCCAGTGTGGAAAATCAAGATGTTCCTCCACAGCAGGAAGATCAGGCACCTCCATCTGTTATGAAGGTGGGAGATATGACTATGGAGCAACTGGCACAATTCATCAGTCAGACCATGCAAAATACTCTTTTCCAACAACAGGTTCCGCCACCAACGGAATCTAATCAACCTCCACCGCCTTCTCAAACAAATCAGGCGCCTTCGCCTGTTCAGCCAGAACAGGTCCGTGAAAACAATAGGGTAGCCAGTGCGGTGGTAGATACACAAGTAGAGCCTCCGCTAATAGATCCAATGGAGGCTGTATGGGGAGAGATAAGGCGATTGGGTCAGCATCTTGGTGGCCGAGCTCCAGTGGCTAGGAGAGAAAGCCCATTCTCCCTAATTATTCTAAAAGAGGAACTCCCGCCAAATTTCAGACAACCTGCAGTGGGAGAATATGATGGAAGCACAGACCCTGAAGAGCATCTTGGAAGATTTGAGAATGCTGCTCTGTTGCATAGGTATTCTGATGGGATCAAATGCCGTGTTTTCCTTACCACCTTGGTTAGATCGGCGCAACAGTGGTTTAATTTACTTAAACCAAACACTGTAAGCTGCTTTGAGGAGTTCAGGTCGGCCTTTCTAAACCAGTATGCCAGCAGTAAGAGGTATCAAAAAACTTCTTTGAGCCTGTTCACTACCAAGCAGAATGAGCAGGAGTCCTTGAGGGAGTTCGTACAACGCTTTAACGGGGTAGCCTTAGAGGTCCCCACTGCAACGATGGATGTCCTTATTAATGCCTTTACACAGGGGCTTAAGGCAGGAGAGTTCTTTAAATCCCTGGTAAAGAAAACTCCTAGAAGTTATGACGAACTTCTGGGAAGAGCTGAAAAGTATATCAATCTAGAAGATGCTCAGAGACAGAGAAGGGTTGATCTGCGGCCATCAGACAAGAAGGATAAGTTAGAGTTAAGTAAGAAAAGAACTGTTGACAGGGCTGATGAAAGTGGTCGAACTAGAAGTCAATTTGCATCACGCATACCTCTATCCATGAGCTTGGAAAGAGCTATGGAAATATGTGATGATAGAAAGAAACTAGAAAGACCCAGGAGGTTGGATAATGGGTCCCGTACTCCTATTTCTGATAAGTATTGTGAATTCCATAGAGAGTACGGTCATATAACGAATGAGTGCCAGAAGCTTGAAGATGAGGTAGAAAGAATCATCAGAAGAGACTCTGAAATAAAAACTCTGCTAACAAGGAAGCAGGAACCTTCTCAGAAAGGACAGGGTAGAAGCCGGTACCGAGGAAAAAGAAGAGAAAAGACACCATATAGGGGCCGAACCAGGTCCCGTGAAAGGGGTATCGCTCCTAAAGAAACAGATAATCAAAGGAGAAGGGTCGAACAGGTGGATAATAATCCTACCCGAGGAACTATTAATATGATCTCAGGGGGACCCACGGATGGAGACTCGGGCAGAGCTCGGAAAAGTCATGGTAGAAGAATGGAAACTTTCGAAGTATCAGAAGAGTTAATTGAAAGGGATGAGCCGGTCATTAGCTTCGGACCTAGTGATCTGAGAGGAGTTGCAACTCCACACAATGATGCCCTAGTCGTGACCGTAACCATAGCTAATTATGACGTAGCAAGGATCTTCATTGATACTGGGAGCTCAGTCAATGTCTTATTTAAAGATACTTTAGAAAAGATGCAGATAGAGGGGTCAAAATATGAACACATTGCAACTCCTCTGTATGGGTTCACCGGGCACGCAATTCAACCGCTTGGACAGATCAACTTGCCCTTATCTCTGGGTCATGGGATGTCTCGCATAACAAAGATGGTTAATTTCACTGTGGTAGAAGCACCATCATCGTACAATGCAATCTTAGGCCGACCTGCAATGAAGGACTTCAAGGCGGTAGCTTCTACCTATCATCAGAAATTAAAATTCCCAGTGGGTAGAGAAGTTGGGGTTCTTTGTGGTGACCAGAAAACAGCCCGCAGATGTTACGTGGACGAAGTAAAGGAAGACGTGAAGCGAGCTCGCCGGGAGGTCGGTTGTATTGAAAGAGCTGGGTATAATGTTCCTAAAGACAAAGGCATTCCCAACAGCTTGGATGAAGAACCTGAAATAATTGAGCTCGTCTCTACTGATCAAAAAGTTAAAATAGCCAAGGACTTGGAAATAAACGTTAGAGCCGATCTCATTTCATGTTTAATTAAAAATGAGGATATCTTTGCCTGGAGTGCTCGAGATCTAAGAGGAATTAGACCAGACGTACTAGAACACCATTTGAATGTGCTCTCGGGAGTCCAACCTGTAAAACAGAAGAAAAGACATTTTGGACCTGAAAAGGATAAGGTCATAAGAGAGCAGGTGGAGGAGCTCCTTCGGGCAGGTCAAATTCGAGAAATACAATTTCCAACATGGCTATCAAATGTGGTCTTAGTACCAAAGAGCTCTGGAAAGTGGAGGATGTGTATAGACTTCAGAGATCTTAATAAGGCATGTCCGAAGGATTGTTACCCATTACCAAGGATTGATCAGATGGTTGATTCAACAGCAGGACATCAGTACTTGTGCTTAATGGATGCCTACCAGGGATATCATCAGATTCCTCTGGCTAGAGAAGATCAAGATAAAGTCAGTTTTGTCACGTCAGATGGGACTTTTTGCTATGTTGTTATGCCCTTCGGGCTCAAGAATGCAGGAGCTACTTACCAGCGTTTGATGGACAAGGTGTTTTCAAAACAGCTCGGCCGCAATGTGGAAGTATATGTGGACGACATTCTTGTAAAATCAAAAAGTGGCACCGATCTCATTGCCGATCTGACTGAGACTTTCTCCACCCTTAGGTCTTACGGGTTAAAGTTAAACCCTCAGAAATGTGTATTCGGGGTAAAAAGCGGGAAATTTCTAGGCTATATAGTGACAGAAAGGGGGATTGAAGCTAATCCAGAGAAGGTGAGAGCTATCTGTGAGATGTCTCCGCCGAAGAACCTTCAAGAGGTGCAACGCTTGGCTGGAAAAATCGTTTCTTTATCACGATTTATTTCTAGATCAGCTCATAGAAGTCTCCCCTTTTTTAAGATACTCCGGAAGGCTGGGAAATTTGATTGGGACGAAAAATGTGGGGAAGCATTTGAAGAACTGAAAAAATACTTAGCTGAACTTCCAATTTTGGCCAAGCCTATGCAGGCAGAGAGGCTATACGTCTACCTATCAGCGACTGAGGAAGCAATCAGCTCGGTTCTCGTCAAAGAAAGGGAATCAGAACAGCAGCCGATATATTACTTATCTCATGCCTTGAAGGATGCCGAGCTGAGGTATCAGGAGATCGAGAAGTTGGCTCTAATGTTGATCATCACAGCTAGGAGACTCAGGCCTTACTTCCTATCCCATCATATAACAGTGCTAACAAACAGCTCCCTGGGAAAAATACTCAGTCGCGCGGATGTCTCTGGACGACTTGTTAAATGGACAACTGAACTAGGTGAGTATGATATACAGTATGAGCCACGCACAGCTATCAAAGCTCAGGCCTTAGCAGATTTTATTGCGGAGACTGTACATCCCGAAAAAGAAGAATTATGGAAAGCATTTGTAGATGGTTCTTCTTGTAATGAGGGAAGTGGGATTGGGGTTGTGCTGATCTCTCCTACCGGAGAAGAAGTATGTTTGGCAGTTCGGTTGGATTTCCGAGCTTCCAACAATGAAGCAGAGTATGAGGCAGTATTGACTGGATTAAGGGCTGCTCGAAATGTTGGGGCTAAGCGTATACATGTCTTCTCCGACTCACAGTTGGTAGCCCAACAAATGAATGGCGCCTATGAGGTTAGAAACGAGAAGCTAATCCATTATGCAAGTACCATAGAAAAAATAAAGGAGGGATTTCTAGAGGTAGCATTCAAACAGATCCCAAGAGAGGAGAATAGAAAGGCCGACAGTTTGGCAAGAATGGCTAGTGCTCTCCGCGCTTGGCAAGATAGAGACGTGGTGTTTCAAATTGAGTTGACTCCTAGTCAGGACGTCCCATCTGAATCCGTGGAAGAGAATGATTGGAGACAAGAGCTCTTAGACTACCTTACCAAGGCCAAGCTCCCTTCTGATACCAAAAAAGCATATAGACTCAAAAAAAGGAGTCAGAGGTTCATACTCATTGAGGGCGTCCTGTACAAGAGGTCTTTTGCCCAACCACTTCTGCGTTGTTTGGGTCCGAAAGAGTCAGACTACGTATTAAGGGAAATTCATGAGGGGTGCTGCGGAAATCACCTAGGATCGTATTTCTTGGCTAAGAAGGTGCTCCTTGCCGGATATTTCTGGCCTACTATTCAGAAGGATTCTGCTGCTATGGTTATATCATGTGACAGTTGTCAAAGACATTCCAGGCTCCAGCATCATCCAGCTATGATGATGAAAGCTATTGTGGCGGCATGCCCATTTGATCAGTGGGGCATTGATATAGTAGGACCTTTTCCAACAGGTAAAGCTCAGAAGAAATTTCTGATTGTTGCCATTGATTACTTCTCTAAATGGGTGGAAGCAGAGCCACTAGCCAGAGTCACTGAGAAAGAGGTCTTCAACTTCATCTGGAAAAATATTGTTTGCCGATTTGGTGTCCCGCGGAAGATCATCTCGGACAATGGAAGGCAATTCCAAGGAGCTTTGCTCAGAGCATGGTGTGAAGAATTAAAAATCCATCAGGCTTTCACTTCCGTTGCATATCCTCAGAGCAATGGCCAGGTAGAAGTTACCAACAGGTCTCTCGTGCAAAGCATCAAAGCTAGGTTGGGAAAAGCTAAGGGAAATTGGGTTGAAGAACTACCTAATGTTCTATGGTCGTATCGAACTACACCAAGAACGGGAACAGGTGAAACCCCATTCAGTATGGTCTATGGAAATGAAGCGGTACTCCCAGCTGAAATTGGAGCGGAATCATCAAGAGTGCATTTCTATGACGAACAAAACAGCGATAGAAGAGCTGCTGACCTGGACCTGATTGAAGAAGTGAGGGAGGCTGCGGCCATCAGAATGGAAGCCTACCGCAATCGTGTGACGCGGATGTACAACAGACGAGTCATCCAGAAAACTTTCCAGGTCGGTGATCTCGTACTAAGAAAGGTGCAAGAGGTTCAAGTGGGCAAGCTTGACCCTAAATGGGAGGGTCCCTTCAAAATTGTTGAAAAGCTAAGTTCAGGAGCTTACTACCTAGAAGGTCCTGATGGGAAGATGTTGAAAAGACCATGGAACGCTTACCATCTCCGAAAATATTATTCTTAGTTCAGCTCTTTAAATTTTAGCGAAGATTGTTTTTGTTTTTGGACAATATACTCTTTTATTATACAAAGTTTTATAATTTTTGCCATATATCGTATAACCAGGAAAAGGGTTTTCAACCTACCTGAGGAGCACGAGCTCAGCCCTGGTCACGCCAGGAGCATGGGTGTGCAAGCACGAGCTCAGCCCTGGTCACGCCAGGAGCATGGGTGTGCAACCAACCTCAGAAGCACGAGCTCAGCCCTGGTCACGCCAGGAGCATGGGTGTGCAAGCACGAGCTCAGCCCTGGTCACGCCAGGAGCATGGGTGTGCAAGCACGAGCTCAGCCCTGGTCACGCCAGGAGCATGGGTGTGCAACCAACCTCAGAAGCACGAGCTCAGCCCTGGTCACGCCAGGAGCATGGGTGTGCAAGCACGAGCTCAGCCCTGGTCACGCCAGGAGCATGGGTGTGCAAGCACGAGCTCAGCCCTGGTCACGCCAGGAGCATGGGTGTGCAAGCACGAGCTCAGCCCTGGTCACGCCAGGAGCATGGGTGTGCAACCAACCTCAGAAGCACGAGCTCAGCCCTGGTCACGCCAGGAGCATGGGTGTGCAAGCACGAGCTCAGCCCTGGTCACGCCAGGAGCATGGGTGTGCAAGCACGAGCTCAGCCCTGGTCACGCCAGGAGCATGGGTGTGCAAGCACGAGCTCAGCCCTGGTCACGCCAGGAGCATGGGTGTGCCATCTGCCTCAGGAGCACGAGCTCAGCCCTGGTCAAGCCAGGAGCATGGGTGTGCCATCTGCCTCAGGAGCACGAGCTCAGCCCTGGTCACGCCAGGAGCATGGGTGTCCCACCTGCCTCAGGAACATTGGTAAATTATTACGCCAGGCCGAGCTGCATCGCTCTTGGTCCCAGCTGTTTAATGTTTGACATTATTGGGTAAATTAGTACGCCAGGCCGAGCTACATCACCCTTGGTCCCAGCTGTTTAATGTTTGACATTATCGGGTAAATTATTACGCCGGGCCTAGCTGCATCACCCTTGGTCCCAGCTGTTTAATGTTTGACATTATTGGGTAAATTAGTACGCCAGGCCGAGCTACATCACCCTTGGTCCCAGCTGTTTAATGTTTGACATTATCGGGTAAATTATTACGCCGGGCCTAGCTGCATCACCCTTGGTCCCAGCTGTTTAATGTTTGACATTATTGGGTAAATTAGTACGCCAGGCCGAGCTACATCACCCTTGGTCCCAGCTGTTTAATGTTTGACATTATCGGGTAAATTATTACGCCGGGCCTAGCTGCATCACCCTTGGTCCCAGCTGTTTAATGTTTGACATTATGCGGTGAATTATTACGTCAGGCCGAGCTGCATCGCCCTTGGTCCCAGCTGTTAAATGTTCGACATTATTTGGTACATTATTAAACCAGGCCGATCTGTATCTAAATGGGTCCTATCTGTTTAGTGTTTGCCATTACGTGGTAAATTATTAAGCTAATCCGAGCTACGACATGCGTGGTCCGCCAAAAAAAAAAAAAAAAAAAAAAATATGACAAGAACGGTAAAACAGAAATAACATTAATTAAGAGAACAATCTGAGGAAATTACATTTATAGATCAGGGGGGAGAGAGGCAGCTACTTACTCTACGTCTAGAAAATCTAAAGAGACGTCAGGCACAAGACAGCCACGTTCTTTGATCTGGCTAAGACATCCCTGGAAACCAGCCTCAATAAAAGTAAGGAGTTTCTCTCCTACCAACTCCTCAGACTTTTGTTTCTCCTCGGCGGCCTCCTTTAAAGATTTAGCTAGTTCCTGCTCAGCAGAAGTAGCTAGCCCTTTAGCTAAAGCTAACTCATTACGCAGCTCCCGGAGCTCAGCCTCATGTTGACGTTTGTGGACCTCAACCAAAGAACGAGCCTCGGCCACAGCAACGGCCCCCTTCTCCACCTGAGTTTTCAGCTCCGAGATGTCTTTCTCATGAAGAGATTTGGCCTCAGCAAGGGTGTCTTGCATATTATCGAAGACCTTGGCATCCTTCAAGGATTGTCTTCGGATCATATTTGCCCTTGACATAAACTCGCCCATCAAGAGCATAGACTCGGTCAGACGGCTCCCAGTTCGGGTCATCAGGTCCCCCCAGCTCAGTTGGCTCATATAAAGGGCATCCTCAGTATTGGGAAGATCACGAGCCACAGCTAGGGCAACGGTGCTCGGGCCTTCCCCAACTAGTCGTACACCACCTCTGTAAGCTTCCATCACCCGCTCACGACATCTCTCCACACGAGCTGGTGCACCCCCTTTCTCACCCGTTGAAGGGAGGTCGGACGGATCTGGGCGTGGCCGAACTTGCCTCACAGGATGAGCTTCAACAGCAGTAGACCCTGACGAACCCCCAGGAGCTGCCGGTCTTTTCCGGGATAGCTGGGCTACATCTTCGGGGGGGCTCTCACCTCCTACATCCACAATAGTGACACCCTCGGCTGCTGGGGGTTGGCCCTGTTTTTGCTTCCTCTTCTGAATAGCTTTCAGCACTAATGAGTTCATAACTCTGTCTTCTGTATAAACAGATACATAGTTCAGTCACACCGAACAAAATACACGTGAGTAAAATAATGGTTAAAGCATGTTAGAACCAGTACCGGCTCTCCCCCTTAAGGTCAGATCAGCTGGACTCAGCCCAGCAAAACAAAGCAGATCCTCCACCACCAGTTTAGATGAATTAAAACTGTGACCTCCTATGGCTTTCATCACATCTAAGAAGGCGGTGCTCTTTTTGAAATTTTTAGGAGGAGAGGGGAGAGCCGGGAGATGTTCAAGCCAATCAGAGCAGCAGACCCAGGGCTGGGAGGGCTTTACAAAAAAGAACTCATTTTTCCAGTCTTTAATTTTACTAGGGTAACCCCCAACAAATGCACAGCCAGGTCGGCTGGTGACATACCAGGGGCCCTCATCTGATCTCTTGATGTGAAAAAATAAGAGAGGGTGGGGTGGTCATAAGGCAAGCCTAACGCCTTAAAGATAACTACGAGACTACACAAAATTCGGAAGGAGTTGGGAGAAAATTGGCCAAGGTTTAACTGATAAAAACTGCTGAACTCTTGAAAGAATGCAGGAAGAGGAAAACGTAAACCCCCTTCTAGCTGACCGCGGTAAAAGGTAAAAAAACCCTGAGGAGGTTGGTTGGGTCGTTGAGAAGAAGAAGGGAAGATGAATTCATAATCAGAAGGGGCCTGGCTGACCTGTCGTATCTTGGCCTCATCTGACTCATCCAAGACAGGAACATAAAGTTCATACCAAGGATAATTGCCTGGAGGCGACTCTGATCTAAGTGGAGAGCTGACCTCAGTCACTTGAAGATCGGGTTCGGCTGAGGTCCCAGCTTCCTGGGGAGCCTCAGTGCGCACCACTTCTTCAAGGGGCTCAACTCCCTCAGGAAGGGCAATCCCTTCGGGATAAAATGAGCCGTACTGATCTACAGCTCTAAGCTCCTCGTCAGTAAGAGGGGAAGGAAACAATTGAGGTGAAGACATTGTAACAAAAACAGCTGAGAAAACGTACCTAGGAGTTTTCAGAAATAAAAATGGCAAGCTAAAGAGGTCGGATCCGATCTGTTTCGAAAATGGCAAAAGTGGATAATGAGGGACCCAGAGTGGTATATATAGGGAGACCTCAACGAATCCTGGCCGTTGATCCTTGATGCGCTGTACGGTCTAGATTAGCCTCGGGAATCGGGAGGGGAGCCCAACGGTCACAATTTCAATTTAAAATTCAAATTTTGTAGCCGTTAGTTCCCGCCTAAATCAAGTTTTGCTATTGTCAAGAATTGGCTCGTCAGGATAACTCAGCACATACGAGCTTCTGGTCTACAACGTCAGCTCGACAGGGAGGGGGGACTGTGATACCCGCTAGAAGATACCACCTGACAAGCCGACCTAGCTCCAAGGCATGTTACTCGTCATTCTTCGGCGAGAGCTCGCCTACCCGTCCGAGCTCTTTTGCGAGGCCCGACCTGTTTTGCCGAGCTGTTTCACCTTACCTGTTTGCCGTCACTAACTCGCCATGAGACCTCTTTTGAGAGACCGAGCTGATAGGCCGAGCTCTCCTCATTTCCCATGTTGCTACCGGCTCTCAGCAAGGAAACCAGTCCCCCAAGAGATCTAGTCCTAGATATGCGGAGCAATATCCGGGATTCGATTGTGTTATCAGGATCTTGACATATCTGGGTAAGATTTGGATAAACATGGAAAGAGTCCTTGTTGCAAGACCACTCTTAGGTCTCCGCCTATAAATACCAGGTTTGGAGTATTGATTAAAGACTAATGTTATAATTGCTTTCACTTACAGCATATATTCTCTTCATATTCTCTCGCCTGACTTGAGCGTCGGAGGGGACCTGCCGGAATAACTTCCGGCCCCTTCTCACATTTGCTTTGTATTTTCAGGTCATTGCAGAGGATATTTGCTAATACCTAGGCTGTTATATTGAGTGTTGAAGAAAGAGAGGTGAACCCCCTCTCTATTGATATCAGAGCAAGTCATCGCAAATTTAGGTGATATCAGATATGATACAAATTCACTTTTTTTTCTTTTTTATTTTAACATTTTCTTAACATGTGAATAATGTGTTTTATGTTTAAAAAAATCTTTAATAATTAAAATTAGAAAATTATATTTGATGTGATCCCAAAATTTTATGTTCGGTAGAATAACTGCAATAAATTTATGAGAGACACCACAATTTTTTACGTTGAAAACCCTGCAAAAATGAAGGGAAAAACCACATGACCTTGTCCAGTATAAAATTTTCACTATAGACATTGATAGGTTACATGACTATAACACAATATATGCACGATGAAATTTAAATAAAGAACTAGAGCAAAAAGACCAAACATACAATACACTTATGCTCTCATCTGAGTTTTTTCTTGCCCAGAAAATCCAACCCTTTGCAATGACATCCTAGGCTTGTACTTATAGTGTTGAATCTGGTGGTTAATGCGCGTCAAATCCGGAACATGATCTCCTCTGATCGTGGCATTAACAAATCCTCGCACCATCAACGCACATTCGTCTGCACCCGTTAATTGTCAGTTATGCCTGGGTTTCCCGCTATAGCTTTGACCAATAAACCGAGCAGATGTTGATCTCCTCGGGCAACTTGTGTTCGGGATTCTGTGCTCGTGGTAATTCTTGCTCGACACTGATATTGGATTTTACCCGAAGAAACTGATTCATCCTATGATATCACCTCACCCCCTGAAGTAAAGCAAGACAAGGATTCGTAAGTCTTGGATTATTGTCTTAGGGTAAAATCCAAATATTGATCTGCTTGGGTGTTTTTCCCCGCTCAATATTCAAAAATATTTTGCAATGTTTGGTTTCCGAGTTCCATTTGTGACCGTTCATCCGAATTATTTTTAACTGTGTTGATTGAATGACGATTCAACTAGTCTCCTCTATAAATATGCGATCATATCCTATCATTTTTCACATTTGCTTCAATCTGCTTCCGAGCTAGCATCAGACGGACTTACAACTTCTGTTCAAGACTTTTCAGCACTTTAGCAAGTATGTATTCTTCCTCATATGATTCCTCCATGCGAGAAATTAACGAGTACGTCACTCACATGGAAGAGGGAGCTTACAAACTTCCTCCTTTGCCTTCTTCATCCTCGGATAGTGAGGAGGCTTTAGGCTCTTCTGGTTCTCCAGCCCTTCGAAAGGAGAATGACAGGATAACACCGAGCAGGCCTTGGTAGCAGCTAAGGTCCCTTGGTTTGAAATTTTCGAATCAAGGGTTCACACTAACCAACATCTAACTCGAATTAGAGAAAAAAATGGGACATTCCTGAAGACATCTCCATTTTTGTTCACTCTACAGGGTCACGCCCACATTTACCTTCTGATGGTTGTTTTCCATTTTACTTAGATCAATTTCGAGGGGGTTTTCATTTTCCTATTCATTCTTTCTTCCTCGAGATTGCCAATCACTTTACTGTTTCCTTGAGTCAACTGTTCCCCAACAGTTATAGACTATTATCCGGTTTCTTTATTGTCATTTCTTTTTTGGGTTTTACTCCTACTCCCGAGCTCTTTCAATGTTTTTTTTCAGTTGAATAAGAAAGATATCGGCCTCTTTTGCTTTTCTTCAAGAACATGTGTTGGGTTCCTCAAGAACTACACATCTTCAATAAAAGACTGGAAAAAGTTTTATATTTTTACTTGTCCATCTCAGCCTTAGGATTGCCCCATGGTATGGAGGGAAAGTCTACTGAAGGCCAAATCCATCAAGGGTCTCTTTGAAAAAGAATCGTACATGTCTGTTCGTCGGACACTTGGCGATCAGTGAGCGACTCGAGCATTTTTCTTTCCGGGCAAACCTTGCTTATATGTTCAGACTAACCTTGTTGTTTGTTTATTGCTGAAGAAAAAAATGATGAAAGCAAGGATGGCTGAGAACCTGATGGCCAAGGCCCATAAGAGCCAAGCTTCTGGGGAAGCAGGATCCCACCCCTTCTACTGCTGAACCCCTTCCATCGATGCCCCCTCTTCTCCCATTGTGGACATCACCGACCAACCTGAAGATGAGCCCTTGGTTATGCCTTCATGGGACTATTCTCCGGATGTCCTTTTTTTAAAAAAAAACCTGATCCCAAGGTCTCCCAATCCATTCTTTCTTACTCTCCCAATAACCCTGGCAAGAAACATCTCGGAGAACTGACCTTAATCAACTTAGTGAATGACTTCTCCACTTCTCTCGTGAAGGTATATTCCATAAAAAATTTCTAAGTACCTTTGTTCCGATGATTAATCCTTTATATTTTTGTGCAGGCCCATATGACTGCAGGTGATCTCCTGACCCGATTCCACTCTGTTCGGTCAGAGGTTACTACTCGGCGCAAGGAGACTGACCAACTCCAGAACATGTGTGAGGACTTACGGAAGAACGTGGGCCTACTCCAAGGGCAGTATACTTCAATGTAGAACGCTCGGGATGCGGCCAAAAAAGCTATGGAGTACGAGCAACGGAGGTCAGCTGAACTCGAAGAAGCCAACAAAACCCTATATGAGTAGTATACACAAGAAAATCTTCTTTTGATGCTCGGGTGGAAGAAATCTGGTTGAAGAGGAAAGCTGATTTCCTGAAGTCCGAGGAGTACACTAATATCGTGTCTGCCGCGCCTCCAATTCTTTGATAATGGGTTTGAAGCATGTGCTGATCAATTTGAGGCGAATGGTTATCCTTCTGAGGGAACTTCTAAGGACTTCCTCAACCGATGAGCTGCTTTAGAAAGCCTCACTCCCGAGGTGTCCGAGCCCTAGAGTATGATTTTCTCCGTTGTAATTTTTCTTTCTATTTCACCTTTGTAATTTTCTTTTATAAATGAAAATTATTTTATGCAACTTGCTGTTCACATATCCTGATCTTCAACACTTGTGCAATTTTTAATTATGGACCAAACATCCCGATCCCATAAATAAACTGATATAATTTTGAACAAGCTCGCTACCCCCGAGCACAATCACTTAGGCAATTTTAGATTTAATCATGTATCATACCCATGAATAAATAATCAAATTCCGAACAAGCTCGCTACCCCGAGTATAATCACTTAGGCAATTTTAGGTTTAATCATGGATCAAACATGCCGATCCCATGAATAAACTAATAAAATTTCGAACAAGCTTGCTACCCCCGAGCACAATTACTTAGGCACTTTTAGGTTTAATCATGGATCAAACATCCCGATCACATGAATAAACTGATAAAATTCCGAACAAGCTCGCTACCCCCCGAACACAATCACTTGGGCAATTTCGGGGTTCTGTGCTCGTGGTATTTCCTTCTCGGCACTTATATGAGATTTTACCCAAAGGAACTGATTCATCTCATGACATCAATATTAATATACGTATTAAATTGGAATATATATAATATATGTAAGTAAAAATAATCCAACGAATATTGATTAATAAACATTTATAAAAAATGTATAAATTTATAATTTATTATTAATATAATTATTTTTTGATAAATATAGATACCTAAAATAAAATTATGTAATATTTATTTGATAGTCAAAAAAGAAGAAGAAGAATAGTTGTAAAATAAATAAAAAATATGAAACTAGTAAAATTTTGAAACGTAAAAAAAAACATTTTTTAAACAAGTAAAACAATAAACAGAAATAAATTGATCATATTTTTATATGATATTTACAATCACAATTTTTATTACATCAAACCAAACATAATATTAATATAAGATCATAAGGGCAAAAGAATAATTTATCCTATAGTCATATTAAGCTTGCAAATCACGTAGAAGAAAGAAAATGCATTTCTTCTTATGAACTCGAATTTACAGTTGACTTTATACTAAAAGAAACGTGAAGGAAGATAAAAGCGTGTTTAACAACACAATCATCAACACTCCTCCTCAAGCTTGGTGTAGATTAACAACACCAAGCTTGCCTATTAAATCTGATGTACTCTCAAACTCTTTGTAAACACATCTTCCAGTTGTTGCTTTGTGGGAATGTATGTCGTGCGAATGTATCCCGCCTTGATCTTTTCTCAAATTAAGTAGCAGTCGATCTCTATGTATTTAGTCCGCTCATGATATATCGGATTCTCCACAATATGAAGGGCTTCTTTATTATCACAAAACATTAAAGCTGGGGTGGTCCTCAATGTTTGCTTAAAAAATCGATTTAATCCCTGTTGTTTAAGTCGACCGATTTGATCCTTAATGTTTTCACAATTTACCCATTCCATCTGTTTTCTGTGCCGTCTGCATTAGACGGAATCCGTATCAAAACCCAAACCAAATCCCATTTTCACCATCGTCTTCTATCTTTTTCCCTTCAACCCGAAAAATCGATCTCCCCAAATTTATCATCTTCAACCCCAGGTAATCATCCCCAACCATCAGCGAGGCAGTACCGCCGCCGGAGGGAGGGATAAACTATGTGTAATCGCTTCCTCGATTATGTATAAACATTTACGTTTTTCTGAAGCCATCCTATGTGTCATTGCTTCCCAGATTGCTAATTTTGGCCAAAGTATCATTGGTGCCGCACTCCAAGAGAAAGAAGGATTTCGATGGGTTAGTTTTATCATCATTATGTTGTGATCTCGTTTCATGAAATATTTATCATTACATACATATTGGTTGAAGTATTGCTGATTTTTGTGTTTTCCACTCTTTTTCCTTTTGAATTATAGCTAAACAACCATGCTGTCAATGCAATCAACATATCGATGGGCAGCATTTTAGCAGTGTTCATGCAGCAATTAATACTAAAAAATCTTGCTTAGTAGCCACAAACTCGAGGTAACTGGTTGCTCCACGACTTGAATGCATAATTACCGAATCATTATCCAGAGGTTGAAGCTTGTTGTGCTGCATAAATTCAAATATTTACGACCCCCGAGAAGACTAGAGGGTAAAGGGTAGAGGGTATCCCCGTTCAACGATCTCATTTTCCTCGAGACACATATTTTCATTTAGAAATTAACAGCTATGACTTGTTTTGTTTACATTATTGAATCTCTCATTCCTTTTGTTAGTGGACGTTAGTTGATTGAATTAGTAAGTATTTGAACAAAGTCATGGCCGAATTGTTTCCCCAAGAAGCAGAACATGAAGGTTATCATTTATACAGTTGTGGTGTAAGAAAGGAAATGCTGCTAAGATGGACTGAACATAACATCCAAGATTTTCAAAATGTTCAGATTATATGTTCTTGACCTTGAACACTGCATTCAGACTCCAGTCTTACAGAACCATGCCCCGTGTAGACGCTGTAGTTTTTGAACTCAAGTTGCATCTAGCTTGCAAATAGAAGAACAAAATTAGAGAAAAGTTTAAAAAAAATTGGATATTTTATGCAGTCAGCTTTCCATGGTTTCCAATTTATATATGACAACAGCGTTTTCAGAAAAACACCATCACCATTCCATTGAGCATATTAAGTTACAAATACTCACCGTCCAACTTGATTCCACGACCTTCGATACTAGAACAATAAAGAGAGCGTCATCTTACACGTCAAAGCAATCATCTCACAACTAGTTGTCTGCAGTAACAGACTAAGCACAAGAGAGACATGAATTCTATGTATCCCTATGAACCGAATATCATGGTAGAAGTGAATGTTTCCATGCAAATGTCAAAAACTTTGAAGTAGATGATAGACAATTTGATGCTATTGTTGATCATGATATTGAAGTTCCAAAGAGGAAATGAGAAAGCGGCTGCTGCGTCCTGAGGTTTATCCCTCCTTGCAACGGCGGTACTGCCTTGGTGATGGTTGGGGATTACCTGGGGTTGAAGATGATAAATTTGGGGGAGATAGATTTTTGGGGTTGAAGGAAAAATGCTAGAAGATTGTGGTGAAAATGGGATTTGGTTTGGGTTTTGACAGGGATTCATCCAATGAAGACAGCAGAGATAACATATGGACTCACATGCGTAAATTGTGAAAATATTAAGGGTCAAATCGGTCGACTGAAACAACATGGTGGGTATTTCAACAAACATTGGGGACCAACTAGCTCTTAAAGCTGATTCTGCAAGTTTAATACCCATATCCCCAAGTAAACCAGTAAGCCATACAACTTCACATGTTGTTGCAGCTATGGCCTCGAGACACAACATTCTGTTTCTTTGTCTTCCAATGCTTCCCCTAGTTTGACACAAAAGTCATTGAGAGAACGCGTGTCATTGGACAGTCGGCCCAATCAGAGTCACAATAGGCAGTGAGAGTAAAGGAATTCTGAGATGGCAAGAAGATACCAAGTCCTGGAGAACCTTTCAGAAACTTGATAATGCGGAAAACTGTATCCAAATGAGACTGTACAATGCATTAACTGAGTTAAATGTTGAATTGCATTGCATATGTCTGGAGAGTGATAGTTAAATATATCAACCGCCCAATAAGTCGCTTGTAATGTTTCAGATCTGTTAACAAAGGGTCTGAAGCTTCTGTTGTCGTAGGACTCGGAGAAATGACCATATCAAGCTCATGACTAGTGAGCTTTAAATTTTGCTCCATTTGAGTGGAGAATGAGCAAGCACCATAAGACCAGTATCCTCAATGAGATCCAAAGCATATTTACGCTAATTGAGATAGATCCCAAGCTTGGAACAGGCAACTTCAATGCCCAAGAAAACATCAAAGCACCAAGGTCCTTACGTTGAAAGTGTGAATGCAAATAAGATTTCAAGGTAGCAATAGAATGCTCACAACTACCAGTGATCACGACAACATACACCAAAAGCAAAGTGATGGCATGATCATCACGTTTAACAAAGAGAGAATAATCTTGCTTCGACTGTATATAACATCCCTTATTCAAAGCCATAGCAAACTTATGATGCCATTGACGAGATGTCTCCTTAAGTCCATACAAGGACTTACGTAAATGACACACTAAGTTCTCCCCCTTAGGTGAATAACTAGGAGAAAGTTTCATATAAACAGTCTCATCCAAGTCACCTTGTGGAAAGGCATTGTTAATGTCCATTTGATAGAAAGGCCAATTCTTAGCTGTTGTGACACTCAACAAACATCTGATAGTAACAATTTTGGCAATAGGAGCAAATGTGTCATGAAAATCAATACCGGGTTGTTGAGTATACCCCTTGGCAACCAATCTAGCTTTGAATTTATCAATTGTGCCATCAGGATGTCATTTAATCTTATACACCCATTTACATCCAGTCGGTTTAACATTAGGAGGAAGAACAACGTCCCGAGTATGGTTATCCTTTAAGACTTTGATTCCAAGTTCATAGCTAAGAGCCATCATGAATCAGTCAATGCCTCATGGTAATAAAAGGGCTTTTCATCAGAAGAAAGTGAAGAGAGAAAGCATGTATAAGCATAAGAGAAGTTGGAATAAGATAAACAATTGGATAAAGGGTAAGCTAACGAAGATGAACTAGTTTGAGGCAAAGTTGGACAGGAATAGTCCGTTGTCCAGAGAGGAGGATGAACATGGCTGGATGAACGTCGTGGCTGTGATGGAACAACGGGCAGAGAAGGATTAGAAGAAAATGGGGGAATTGAGATATCATCATAATGAATGAAAGATGATTCATGTGTGATGCTTACTAAAAATGATACGTCTTCCTTCCGGTGGACGAAGGGTGCTGGGAGCAACTCCAATAATGGCTTCGAGTGCCGGTGATGCCTGAAATTACGAACAAGCGTGAGAAGGGTGCCGGAAGGATGTCCCGGCGGAGCCCCTCCGACGCTCAAGTCAGAAATCGGAAAAGAAAAGAATAACGGGATGAACTTTAAGTTGTGAGAAGAGTGAATACCTTATTCCTGTCGACAAACCTGATATTTATAAGGAGATGGAAAGGGGACAACCTTTAACCGTATGTCAGGAGCCTAGGGAACATCCTCTGAAGCTAAAGGTGGGGACCAGGGTCTTAGGGCTGAAGACGAGTAGGTGTCACTTTCTCCGTATAATAGGCTTGCAGCTTTTGCGATCCGATTTATGCCGGGTGCCAGAGAATGTCGCTTTCATGGTATGATATGCTTGCAGCTTTTATGATTCGATTTGTACTTGGAGATATGGGTTATACGTTGAATCTAATTCACGAGGCTGCGCTACAAAGCTTAGCTCGCCCAACACGAGTGAGCCTCGACCCCATACTTTGCAAGCATGAGGCATCTGCGAGGGGTGGCATCGAACTTTTCCTCGCACGGGAGAACATCGCAGCTTGTGCCTCGTGTGTGCGAGCTGCGATGCCCTGTGTGCGAGCTGCGAGGCTCACCCGCCTCGCCGGGTGAGTACGCGGCTCACCCATCACGCGGGCGAGCACCACAGCTGGCTTTACGCGGGCGAGCTGTGGTGCTTGTCCCCGTTTGGCGGGCGAGCATGCAGCTCGTCCCTGTCTGGCGGGCGAGCATGCAAGGCAGCTCATCCCTGTCTGGTGGGGCGAGTGTGCAGCTCGTCCCTGTCTGGCGGGCGAGCAGGTAGGGACGGTACTCTCCTTTCTCGCGGGGTGAGCACAGTGCCTCTTGCGGGGTGGGTGCGCAGCTCGACCCTTAGAGCGGGCGAGCTGCGAGGCTCCCCTTATGCTAGGCTGGCTTCGCCCTTCCCGTACCTTGTCCCCTGACCTTGATCCATGGTTTGGGCTCGACCCGTAAGTTTTTAATGGGTTTGACCCGTACGGGTATCACTACTCCCCCATCAAATACGAGCTAAATCGAAGGTGAAAGCTCGGATGCGGATGACAATCCCACGGGTCACTCGAACGGTTTTGGAGTGGACGTCGAACCACTCCCCCACACCACTTATTTTTAGTTTAGCTTCTTCCAAATCTTTCAAGTATTCGCATGATTGACTTGAACTTGTCCAGATGATGATGTTGGTGGATGCGCATGGTCTTGACGAGTCGAGCAGTCAACTCCTCGGTTTCCGCGGCTTCGCTTCCTAAGACTCCCTCTTACCCATTGGTCTTGAGTTCGATCAATAGTTAGTGTTACCCCGGATCTAAATTTAGGAGGGGCCGAAGAGGCTGGCGCTCATGCTTACCGAGCTGAGCACTCGCGGGCGAGGTTATGCCTGAATAAGGGCCGAGACCGGACTAACCTCCTACCCGGATATCATGAGTATCCCCCTCTAGTCTAGCTAGAGTAACGTTCTTGGCTATCCTTTTGAGCTCGAGGCCCGTACCGAGCTGTCAGATTTCAAATTCTTAACCCCTGACAAGACAGGTTGTCAGCCAGATGTGACCGTTGATGTACACCCAATTGATGTGGCTGCCACGCGTCATCATCCACTCTTGCGACGTTTGAACTCCCTCGATCCTGGCCATTGAAATGGGCCTGGCCCTAGTGGCCCAATCCGTTGGCCATCTATAAATTGCCCCTCCGCCTCACTTTCACCACTTTTCTCTCGCTATTCGTTCACTTCCGCTTCAATCGCACGCTAACCTTCTGTAAGTTCTCCGCCTCTGCTTTAATTAACTTTACTTTTTATGTCTACTTCCACATCCTCTACTTCCGGGGCCGCCTTTAGGGGCTCGGCCGAAGATGCCACGTGGTCTGGGCTTTTGAGCTCCCCTACCCGGAGCGGCCCTGCAGAGGCAATTGTCACTGCCATTCCCCTTCTCCAGGTTCCTCCTTTGCCCGCTCGTAACCCCTCCCCCGAGAACTTCGAGGTTGATCCTCGAGATCTGGTGCGGGCTGGGCTACCGTGGTACGAGGTCCTTAGTTCACGTGTCTCGGCTGAGGCGGAGGTTCTTCTTCGTTCTCACTTCATTCCTCCCGACCACGAGGTACAAATACCTAGGCCGGGGGATCGTCCCCATCTGCCACCCCCTGGGCTTCTTTCCTTTTTTTGTTGAACAAATTAGGAGTGGATTACGCTTCCCCATTCCTGCTTTGTATCAGGATCTCTCCAGCTATTTCTGTGTTTCACTTAGCCAACTCAGTCCCAATTCCTACCAGAGCATGGCTGCTGCTGCCGCCCTGTTCCAATCTTTGAACCTCCCATTCTCTCCTCCTCTTCTACATTACTTTTTCCATGTTAAAAACACCACCTTTCCTGGTCTGTTCTACTTTGGATCGAGGCCCTCGTGTAAGTTCTTGGAGAAAATCCCAAGTTCTCACAAAGGATGGAAAGAAACATTCTTCTTCGTTAGGCCGCCCCAACCTTGGTCTTGTCCTATGGCCTGGAGAGATTCTCTTCCCCCGGGTCGTTCTCTCCCGCATCGATACAAAGAAGATATCTTCTACCAGAAGGTTATGTCAGCCATTGGGGGTCGACAATATGATACAACTATCTTAATCCGAGAGGACGTACTCAGGCGATACAGGCTGAGCTCTTACCCAGCTAGTCCTCCCCCTGGTGCGTCCTTTCTAAACTGAGTACTTTCTTCCTGCTCTCTTTATTTATGTCTTTTTTTTTTTATTTTACATATATATATATTTTTTTTTTCTGCGCAGGGAACATGTCGTTCAACCAGATGCTTTCTGCGATGGTCTCTCAGAAGAAAGGGAAAGGTAAAGCCGTCCCTGAGTCCCGTGCTGAAGAGCGAGCCCCTTCGCCCCCAATCGCTCCCCGGGCCTCCCCAATAGTCATTCTTCAGTCGGAAGAGAGCGGGGGAGATCGCAGCTTGTTGCTGAAAAGAAAAAGGGGTGGAAAAACCCCGGGAGCTTCAACCCGAGAAGAGGTGGCAACCTCCCCAGGGCCGCGAGCTGAAACGTCGCTTGAATCCCTTCAAAGCCCGCAATCGGCTCGGACTGCCGGTCCAGGCTCCCCTGGCCTCCCCGTGGAGTATACTCAGTCCACCAGCTTGATTACCGGTGCTACCCTCCGGACTACCGGCTGAGATCCTGGAGTGCATTACCACGGGTGCGGATCAACAAGTTATGGCAGGGATGAAGTGGAGACCTCTGGCCCAGGAAGGGTTGTCCCGCGCTTTATCGGTAAATGCTCTTACCTTACCTTCCTTTATGTTTTACCCTCTTACCTGACCATCTTTACCCAGGGCTTACTAATGCTACGTGAAAGCGTCCGGAGGGGGTCCAACTATGGCCAAGCCTCATCAAACGCCAAGAAGAAAGCCCGAGACGCTACGCACCGGGCTGAGGCTGCAGATGCTGAGTTGAAAGAGGCCCATGCAAGACTTACGACGGTCGAGACGGAGCTGGCCAAATATCGTGCTGAGGTCGGTCGCCTCCGTTCGGCCATGGTGGAGAAAGAGACGGCCTTGACCAACTCTATTGCGGAGCTGAGCCACGCCCGTTCAGAGCTGGAGACCTATGTCTCCGGAGAAATCGGTCGAAAAGAGGCCTTCCTAAAGTCGGAGGAGTTCAAGAGGCTCCTTGCAGCGAAGGCGTTCCGATTCCTCGATCTCGGCTTTGAGGGCTGTAAAGATCAATTCAAGGCGCAAGGCTTCCCTCCCGAGGATCGAGACCCGGATGACTTCTTGGATCTTCAGGCAATCGTGGCTAACATCCCTTCTGATTTCATAGATCGGGATGTCTGACTATCTTGTAATCAGTGTTTATTTAATGAAAAGCTTGTTTTGCCAAACTGTTATCCTAGTAAGAGTGAGAACAGGGCTGACATAATTCATAACTTTACAAGAATTATAAACATAAAACAGACTGACCTGTGAGGACAATAATCCTGAGCAAATGACTCGCATGATCTGAGCTCTGCTCAGTCAGCACTCATTATCAGTCGTGGACTTTTAATATTTATCGTCAGGGCAGATCTTTACGTTTATCGCAATTAGGGAGAGCAACTTTCATCGTGGTCAGGGCGGACCTTAACTTTTATTTAAAAATTTGTTGTCACGAGATCATATATCAGAAATACACGTCTACGAATAATACTTAACAAGTTGAAACGCGTTTAGGACTTCAGCTTCTCCTTTTCTCTGCATCCTCTGAGTAGTATGCCCGAGAGCTCACCTTCTGAGCAACATGTAGTGCCCTTCCTATTTAGGGTCAGGCTTCCTGACTTCCGCTGACTGGACCAAGACGAAGGAGCTCGGCGTAACCGCAGCTCGACTGATCCTCTGTCGGGCGTAACCACGACAGGTCGGGTATACACCCCTGAACGGCACTTGGCGTAACCAAGGCGAATGAGCTCGGCGTAACCGCAGCTCGACTGATCCTCTGTCGGGCGTAACCACGACAGGTCGGGTAAACACCCCTGAACGGCACTTGGCGTAACCAAGGCGAATGAGCTCGGCGTAACCGCAGCTCGACTGATCCTCTGTCGGGCGTAACCACGACAGGTCGGGTAAACACCCCTGAACGGCACTTGGCGTAACCAAGGCGAATGAGCTCGGCGTAACCGCAGCTCGACTGATCCTCTGTCGGGCGTAACCACGACAGGTCGGGTAAACACCCCTGAACGGCACTTGGCGTAACCAAGGCGAATGAGCTCGGCCCTTAGCAAAAGTATGCAAGACAAGTAACAAGTACCCTTCATTCATTAAAATTGAAGTTGAAATCGAAATTGAAATTAAAGCGATTACAAATAAGGAGAGAAATACATAGCCCGGGTGTAACAGCCATGGTTAAACATAGTATTTCTTCAAGTGGTAGGCATTCCATGGTCTCTTGAGGGCTTTGCCTTGCATGTCTTCTAGGTAATAAGCTCCCGAGCTCAACTTCTCCATGATCTTAAAAGGCCCCCCCCCATTTTGGGTCCAGCTTTCCCCGCTGTTCTTCTTGTACCCTTTTCAACACTAAGTCTCCAACCTGGAAACTCCTTGGTACTACTCTTCGATTGTACCCCCGAGCTATGCGGTTCTTGTAAGCTTCCATCCTAATCATCGCCGCCTCTCTTTTTTCTTCTAGGAAGTCCAGATCAGCAGCTCGCCTTTGATCATTGTCCTCATCGTAAAGCATAATCCTTGCCGTCTCGCATCCTACTTCTGCTGGGAGCACCGCCTCATTGCCATAAACCATGCTGAAAGGCGTTTCACCAGTTCCTGTTCTGGGAGTAGTTCGATAAGACCATAGCACACTCGGGAGCTCCTCCACCCAGTTTCCTTTTGCTTTTCCTAATCTTGCTTTTAAACTTTGGAGTAAAGACCGGTTAGTCACTTCCACCTGGCCATTACTTTGAGGGTAAGCCACGGATGTAAAGGCTTGTCTGATCTTCATCTCTTTGCACCAAGATTGAATTTTGGCACCTTGAAATTGTCTTCCATTATCGGAAATCAATACGCGTGGGACTCCATATCGGCACACTATGTTTTTCCACACAAAATTCATGACGTCCTTTTCAGTAATTTTAGCTAAGGGTTCGGCTTCTACCCATTTTGAGAAATAGTCTATGGCTACTATCAAGAATTTCTTTTGGGCTGGAGCAGGGGGAAAAGGTCCCACTATGTCGATTCCCCACTGGTCAAACGGGCATGCCGGTATGATCGCCCTCATCATCGTGGTAGGTTGGTGATAGAGTCTGCTGTGCCGCTGGCAATTGTCACAGGCTAGTACGAGGGTTATGGCGTCCTTTTGCATGGTAGGCCAGAAAAACCCAGCTAGCAAGGCCTTTCGCGCCAGAGCATGGGCGCCCAAGTGGTTTCCACAACTCCCCTCATGTATTTCCCTAAGGACATAATCAACGTCATCTCCTCCTAGGCATTTCAGGAGAGGCCGGGAGAATGATCTTTTGTACAATACTCCTTCGAACAACACAAAACGCAGACTTCTCTGCTTGATCTGATGAGCTTTCCTTGGGTCTACGGGTAGCCTTCCCTCCTTCAAATAACTTTCAATCTCGGTTCTCCAGTCACCCTTATCTAGCTCGGCAGGTGCTGAGCCCTGGAAAGGGGCGAGCTCCACGTGTGCGACCACATCTCGATTTTTCCAACTAGTGAGAGCACTGGCCATCTTGGCTAGGCTATCCGCCTTGGTATTTTCTTCCCTTGGAATTTGCTCAAACATGACTTCCACAAATCTCTCTTTAACTTGGTCAATGGCACGAGCATACTCAATCAACCTTTCATTCTTCGTCTCGTAGACGCCTCTGACCTGTTGTGCCACCAGCTGTGAGTCAGAGAAGATGTGCACCCGGCTAGCTCCCACATTCTTAGCTGCTTGCAATCCTGCCAGAACAGCTTCATACTCCGCTTCATTGTTGGAAGCCCTGAAGTCCAAACGTACAGCTAACTTCATCTCGTCCCCCCTTGGTGAAATCAACACTACCCCAACTCCACTGCCCTCGTTGGTTGCAGAACCATCAACATATATCTTCCAAGGATCCTCGGTATCCTGATGCACTGTCTCCGCCAAGAAATCAGCTAGGGCCTGCGCTTTGATAGTTCTTCTCGGCTCATATTGGATGTCATACTCCCCCAGCTCGGTTGTCCACTTAACCAAACGACCTGACACGTCCGGATGAGTTAAGATTTTTCCCAAAGGGCTATTGGTAAGGACCGTGATTGGGTGAGATAGGAAGTACGGTCTTAGTTTCCTTGCCGTGATTGTCAATGCTAATGCCAGCTTCTCCAAGCCCGAATATCTTAGCTCAGCTCCCTTTAACGCATGTGAAACGTAGTAAACAGGATGCTGAGTTGAACCTTCCTGTCGGACTAGTACCGAGCTCACCGCCTCCTCAGTTGCGGAGAGATAGACCCATAAACGTTCCCCCAATCCCGGCTTGGCTAAAATCGGGAGCTCAGTTAGATATTGTTTTAACTCATCAAAAGCCCTCTCGCAATCAGCTCCCCATTGAAACTTCTGAGCCTTGCGGAGAGTGCGAAAGAAAGGCACACTCCGGTGAGCCGACCTGGACACAAACCTTGATAGTGCAGCAATCCTCCCTGCTAATTGCTGCACCTCTTGGAGACTAGTGGGGGACGCCATAGTCTGGATCGCCTTAACCTTGTCGGGATTGGCTTCAATACCTCTCTCTGTCACAATGTATCCCAGGAACTTTCCACTCTTCACCCCAAACACACATTTTTGGGGGTTGAGCTTTAGTCCGTAAGACCTCAGAGTGGAGAAGGTCTCTTCAAGGTCAGTCATGAGGTGAGCTCGATTCATCGACTTTACCAAGATGTCATCTACGTACACCTCCACGTTTCTCCCAATTTGCTTTGAGAAAACTTTGTCCATCAACCTCTGGTACGTTGCCCCTGCATTTTTAAGTCCAAAGGGCATAACCACAAAACAAAAAGTTCCATCTGAGGTGATGAAACTTACCTTTGCCTGATCTTCCTTTGCAAGGGGAATTTGATGATATCCTTGATAGGCATCCAGCAAACATAGATATTGGTGGCCGGCAGTAGAGTCCACCAGTTGATCTATGCGAGGCAACGGGTAGCAGTCCTTGGGGCAGGCTTTGTTAAGGTCTCGGAAGTCGATGCACATTCTCCACCTTCCCGAGTTCTTAGGCACCAGGACTACATTCGAGAGCCAAGTGGGGAATTGAACTTCTCTAATGTGTCCCGCCCTAAGCAGCTCTTGGACCTCCTCCTTAATGACCTTATCTTTTTCTGCCCCGAAGTGTCTTTTCTTTTGTTTTATGGGCCGAGCTCCGTCCAACACGTTTAGATGGTGTTGCACGATGTTCGGATTTATACCTTTAAGATCTTGAGTAGACCAGGCGAAGGCATCATGATTCTTAATGAGACAGGCAATGAGCTCGCCCTTCTCTTGCGGGTCCAAGTCAGCAGCTATTCTGATCACCCTTTCAGCAGATCCAAGCTCTACTAACTCAGGTTCTTCCTCTGACACAGTTGGAGTCTCTTTCAGGGCATGCCGAGCAACTGACCCCCCGCTGCCTATCACCCCCGA
The DNA here is from genome assembly GCA_907163345.1 of Haberlea rhodopensis. Lineage (NCBI taxonomy): Eukaryota > Viridiplantae > Streptophyta > Magnoliopsida > Lamiales > Gesneriaceae > Haberlea > Haberlea rhodopensis. The sequence goes on from CAJQUN010000041.1 coordinate 3,169,227, forward strand.
CCTCCCGTCGAGCCCTTTTTCCTTCTTCCTTTACAACACTTTCATAACACCGACGGGCTGTACCCTGGTCTCCCCCAAGTACTCCAACTTTGTTTCCTGCCGGGAACTTCAACTTCTGGTGATAGGTAGAAGCTACGGCCTTGAAGTCCTTCATGGCTGGTCGCCCAATAATCCCATTGTACGAGGAGGGGGCGTCAACGACTGTAAAGTCCACCATCTTAGTTACTCGGCTAGGGCCACTCCCCATTGACAAGGGGAGGACAATCTGACCCAGAGGCTGGATCACATGTCCCGTGAACCCATAAAGAGGGGTCGAGATTAGGTCCAAGTGGAATCCCTCAACTTGCATTTGGTCCACGGTTGTTTTGAATAAGATATTGACGGAACTCCCCGTATCCACGAAAATCCTTGCTATATCATAATTTGCTATAGTAACCGTGACTACCAAGGCATCGTTGTGTGGAGTAACAATACCTCGCAGGTCGTCGGGACCGAAACTGATCACAGGGTCGGTTGTGGTGCTTGCTTCCATGGACACCTCAAAATTTTCCAACCTCCTCCCGTATGCCTTGCGAGCTCGGCCAGAGTCTCCATCGGTTGCCCCTCCCGAGATCATGTGTATCATTCCTCGACTCGGATCATTGTTTCCTCCATTCCATTCCACACGGCCGCAAGGGGCATTCCGTCCTTGTTGCTCCCACCTCGGCTCTCTTTGTCCAGGATTGGCCCGAGCAGGGGCTTGGGGCCCGCCTGGCTGGTAGGGCTCCCTGGTTCTCGTCAACATAGCTTTTATTTCCGGATCTCTTTGGAGGATCCTCTGAACCTCTTCTCCCAATTGTTGGCAATCATGGGTAAAATGTCCATATTCTCGATGGTATCCACAATACTTATCCGATGGGGGCAATCTTGGACCTCTCTCTGCTTTCCTTGGCCTAGTCAATCTCCCCTTATTATCACATACATCCATTGCTCTGTCTAGGCTCATGACAAGGGGAATATGTGGAAGACGCCCCCTGAATAAGTTTCGATCATCCATCCTCTCCGCCATGTTCCTCTTCCTTCCACCCTTGTCCAGCTTTTCCCTGTTATTCTCAGCGGGTCTTTGCTCTAATCTCTTCTGCCTCTGCGCGTCTTCCAAGTTCACATACTTCTCCGCCCTAGATAGGAGCTCATCATAACTTTGCGGTGGTTTCTTTACCAAGGACTTGAAGAACTCCCCCCCCTTGAGCCCTTGCGTGAAAGCATTGAGAAGGACATCAGGCGTGGCTGAAGGAACCTCCAAGGCCACACCGTTGAAGCGTTGGGTAAACTCTCGCAAAGATTCTTGATCTTGTTGTTTCATGACAAACAAACTGAGTGAGGTCTTTTGATATTTTTTGCTACTTGCAAATTGATGCAAGAAAGCCGAGCTGAAATCGTTGAAGGACATTATTGAGCTAGGCTTCAACATGTTGAACCATTGCTGAGCCGACCTTACTAATGTATTCAGAAATACCCGACACTTGACTCCGTCGGAGTATCGATGCAACAAGGCCGCATTATCAAATCTCCCCAAATGGTCCTCGGGGTCGGTGCTCCCATCGTACTCTCCCATGTTAGGCTGTCGGAAGTTAGATGGTAGCTCCTCCTCCAAAATGGCTTGGGAGAAGGGACTTTCTTTCTTGTGGGTGTAGGCCTTTTCCCCGACATGTTGTCTCAACCCTTGGATCTCATTCCACATGTCTTCCATCCTCTGGTGCATCTCCGAGTCCCCGCCACCTTGGGTGGGATTGGCTTCCTCCGCGTGACTTTGCTGGACTTCAGCATTGTCCTCATGGTTCGGCAATGGTCCGTCAGGAGGTGGGGGTTGGTTTTGCTTTATAGCCTCGGCTACGGCGGTGGTGATGAACTGGGCTAGTTGTTCCATAGTCATGTTTCCCACGTTCTCCACCGGAGGCGGTTGTTCAGTCCTTCCTCCTGGGCGAGATTCCGCCGTAACTGTTCTTCTACTTCCTCTTCTTCCTGCCATATCAACGTCTTTGCTCAAGTTCCCACAGACGGCGCCAAATGATGCTTACTAAAAATGATACGTCTTCCTTCCGGTGGACGAAGGGTGCTGGGAGCAACTCCAATAATGGCTTCGAGTGCCGGTGATGCCTGAAATTACGAACAAGCGTGAGAAGGGTGCCGGAAGGATGTCCCGGCGGAGCCCCTCCGACGCTCAAGTCAGAAATCGGAAAAGAAAAGAATAACGGGATGAACTTTAAGTTGTGAGAAGAGTGAATACCTTATTCCTGTCGACAAACCTGATATTTATAAGGAGATGGAAAGGGGACAACCTTTAACCGTATGTCAGGAGCCTAGGGAACATCCTCTGAAGCTAAAGGTGGGGACCAGGGTCTTAGGGCTGAAGACGAGTAGGTGTCACTTTCTCCGTATAATAGGCTTGCAGCTTTTGCGATCCGATTTATGCCGGGTGCCAGAGAATGTCGCTTTCATGGTATGATATGCTTGCAGCTTTTATGATTCGATTTGTACTTGGAGATATGGGTTATACGTTGAATCTAATTCACGAGGCTGCGCTACAAAGCTTAGCTCGCCCAACACGAGTGAGCCTCGACCCCATACTTTGCAAGCATGAGGCATCTGCGAGGGGTGGCATCGAACTTTTCCTCGCACGGGAGAACATCGCAGCTTGTGCCTCGTGTGTGCGAGCTGCGATGCCCTGTGTGCGAGCTGCGAGGCTCACCCGCCTCGCCGGGTGAGTACGCGGCTCACCCATCACGCGGGCGAGCACCACAGCTGGCTTTACGCGGGCGAGCTGTGGTGCTTGTCCCCGTTTGGCGGGCGAGCATGCAGCTCGTCCCTGTCTGGCGGGCGAGCATGCAAGGCAGCTCATCCCTGTCTGGTGGGGCGAGTGTGCAGCTCGTCCCTGTCTGGCGGGCGAGCAGGTAGGGACGGTACTCTCCTTTCTCGCGGGGTGAGCACAGTGCCTCTTGCGGGGTGGGTGCGCAGCTCGACCCTTAGAGCGGGCGAGCTGCGAGGCTCCCCTTATGCTAGGCTGGCTTCGCCCTTCCCGTACCTTGTCCCCTGACCTTGATCCATGGTTTGGGCTCGACCCGTAAGTTTTTAATGGGTTTGACCCGTACGGGTATCAATGTGGAAAGATTGAGGAGGATATATGATCAGTGGCAAAGAGAAACACATTTTCATGAAAAATGGTGTCTCTGGAGACAAAGAATTTCTTGGTTTTGAGATCTTGACTTTGTATCCTTTATGGGTATTCGAATAGCCTAAGAATATGTATTGAAGGCTACGTGGAATAAATTTATCTCCACTTGGTAATTGAGCAACATAGCATAGACAACCAAAAGTTCTCAAATGAAGATATGTAGGAAGTTTATGAAATAACAGTTTAAAAGGAGTCTTGTTATTAAGTAATGGAGTGGGGGTTCGATTGATCATATACAACAATTAAGACACAATCTCCCTGTAGAAGCATCCACAGAATTATCTTCACAGCACCAATCCATGGAGGAAGATCAGGAAAAGATTGAGAAAAATCAGGAAGATCATATCTCTCCCAAATATTAGAGATATGATATCTTGTTAATTCATTTATTTGATTCTGTAATCTTATCATGTATATCAAAGTTTATATAAGGCTTCCAATATTTGTATTCTTATTTATCAAAAGATCAATACAAAAATTGTTCATCCATTTTGTTATATGGTATCAGAGCACAAGAAAAGACTAACGTCTCTACTACTATGACTTCCTTTGCTTCTTCTTCAATCAACAGTGAAGTTCTATCTCCTACCCCACCTTCTATCACCACCATGCCCAACGTTGCTGCCACCAAGTTGACAACTGAAAACTACCTTCTCTGGAAAGTGCAACTCGTTCCTTATTTTAAAGGACAGACCCTTTTTGGATACCTTGATGGTACTACCATTTCACCCCCTGCACAACTCACTAATACAGATTCTGTTACTGGAAATGTCACCAGCACTCCTAACCCTGCGTTCTCCCACTGGATACGGCAGGATAATTTAATCCTAAGCACTCTTCTATCTTCCATGTCTGAAAGCGTCCTTGCTCAAGTGGTTTCGCACACTACCTCACATGGTGTGTGGACTGCACTTGAGAAGCATTTTGTTTCTAAATCCAGAGCACGTACAATGCAAGTACGTACGCAACTTGCCAACGCAAAGAAAGGAAACCAATCTGCCAGTGATTATTTCTTCTCTATCAAGAAACTTTCTGATGAACTTACCATCTCTGGACAACATTTGGCAATTGATGACATTGTTTCCTATGTTCTTGCTGGACTTGGCCATGAATATGACAGCTTTGTGTCCTCCATCTATGTACGTACGGACTCCCTCACCCTCGAAGAAGTTTACTCTTTACTTCTCGCCACTGAATCTAGGTTGTCCCGACATCACACCACCATTGCTACGCCTACTCTTGAAGCACATACTGCACAACGTCTTCCAAACAACAATAATAGAGGCCGTGGTGTTTTTAGGGGCAGGGGACGTTCATCCATCTATCGAGGCACTCTACCATCCCCTCAACGAAGTGATATCATTTGCCAAGTCTGTGATAAACCAGGTCATTCTGCAAGACGTTGCTATCATCGCTTTGATAGTGCATATACTGACTCTCGCCCACAGCCTCGACAGGCCTTAGTTGCAACTAATAATTCTCATTGGGCCACTGACTGGACTACTGACACAGGCGCGACTCATCATGTCACTAATGATATGAATCAACTAAATATCAAGAGTGATAATTATGAAGGCTTGGATCAGCTGCAAGTCGGTAATGGTCAAGGTTTGCAAATCTCGAAAATTGGCTCTTCTACGTTGTCGACCCCCTCTCGATCCTTTGTTTTAAATCATGTTCTTGTTGTTCCTCAAATCAAAAAGAATCTCCTTTCTGTCCAAAGATTTTGCTTTGACAATAATGTTTACTTTGAGTTTCATGCTAATTTCTTTCTTGTGAAGGCATACTCGGGGATCGTCCTCCACCGCGGCCACCTCAGTAATGGTCTGTATAAGTTTGCACCAAATAATGACCCTCCTCAGGCACTTTCCAGCATTAGAGTCTCCTTCCAAGAGTGGCATCGGCGCTTAGGTCATGCTGCTCCTCCAGTTGTCAGTCGTCTCCTTTCAAGCATTAACATTCCAGTGAATAAAAGTACTACTAGTCCTGTTTGTTCGGACTGTCAAATGGCCAAGAGTCATGCCTTACCCTTTAGGTCCTCCTCTTATGTATCCCCTGCTCCTTTAGACTTGATTTTCACTGATGTTTGGGGTCCAGCATCTGTAGCATCTACTACAGGTGCTCGTTATTATGTTAGTTTTTTTGGATGATTATTCTAAATTTTTGTGGCTCTTTCCTATTACTTTAAAATCTGATGTCGAAACTGTGTTTTTACAATTTCAAAAATATGTTGAAAACCACTTTGACAAACGAATTAAAGCTATTCAATCGGATTGGGGTGGGGAATATCGTCGCTTACATCATTATTTTAAAGAAAATGGCATTGATCATCGTCTCTCATGTCCTTATACTCACCAACAAATGGGCTCCATCGAACGCCGACATCGACATATTGTTGAAGTTGGTTTTAAGCATTTTTATCTCACTCGCATCTCCCTTCACTCTTTTGGGAAGATGCTTTTCAAACAGCCACATATCTCATACATCGCCTACCTACGTCTGTACTAAAAAACATCAGCCCATATGAAGTACTTTATAAACGAAAACCGGACTATTTCTTCCTTCGAACCTTTGGTTGTGCTTGCTGGCCAAACTTGCGCCCTTACAACAAACACAAGTTAGACTTTCGTAGTAAAACATGTATCTTCATCGGTTATAGCGTTGGTCACCATGGCTACAAATGCCTTGATTTATCAACCGGCAAGGTATATGTCTCTCGTCATGTCATCTTTGATGAAAGTCTTTTTCCCTATGTCATACCATCATCACACCCTACTTGTTCTGATCACTATACCAATGTTTCACTTCCTCTCACACTCCAAATTCTTGAGCCAAGGGATGTGCACACTACACCATTATCAGCTAACATTACTCCAACTTGTCCATCTACTGATATGTATGCAGGTATGAACTCTCCTCCAGATCCAATACCACCTGAGTCTATAGTGCTACCTTTGGAACCTTCGACATCTCAGGTTGACTCACCTATTCCTAATTCACTTCACAGCAACACCTCACATGGTATGGTAACTCGATCAAAAAGCAATATTTTTAAGACCAAGAAGCCATCCGATGATTTTATTCGCTACCCTCTACCGAAGGCTCTTCTTGCATCTACTACTACTATGGATAATGAACCCACCTGTTATACTGAAGCGGCAAAACATGCTCACTGGCGCGCTTATATGGATTCAGAATTTGATGCATTAATGCGCAATGGAACGTGGACTCTAGTGTCTCCTCCTCCCCATGTTAATGTTGTTGGTTGCCGCTGGATCTTTAAAATCAAACGTCGTGCTGATGGAACCATTGAGCGATACAAAGCTCGTCTGGTGGCAAAGGGATTTCATCAACAAGAGGGCTTAGACTTCAATGAGACATTCAGTCCCGTCATTCGCCATGCCACTATCCGTTTGATCATCTCTGTTGTTCTCACGTTTCATTGGGACATTCGTCAAATTGATATCCAAAATGCCTTCCTACATGGTGTTCTAACAGAAGATGTCTGCATGACTCAACCTCAAGGCTACTCTCATCCCCAGTTTCCTCATCACCTTTGCAAGCTACGTAAATCCCTATATGGTTTACGTCAAGCCCCACGGGCCTGGTTCTCTCACTTAACTGACAAACTACGTTCCCTTGGTTTCATGGCCAGCAAGGCCGACAACTCTATGTTCATATGGCGCACTTCGAACACAATCACACTTATTCTCATTTATGTGGATGATATATTGATAGGCTCGAGTCCAATAACTATTTCCAACGTCATTCAAAGCTTGAGCGCTGCATTTCCAGTTAAAGACCTGGGTTCATTAAGCTTCTTCCTTGGCATTGAAGCTCTACGATCTCCTGATGGCATATACTTAACTCAGAGGAAATATGTTGCTGACCTCCTCACTAAAACTGCCATGGCTACTGCCAAACCGTGCACCAGCCCTATGTCATGCTCTTCTTCTCTTACTGCTCATGATGGGGTCCCGTTCTCTGATCCTCATGATAGGGTTGAATATTACGCGTTTTTATGCTATGATATGTATATGTTTTCGTATTGATTCTTGGATAATTTTATGGTTTATGGTATATATTTCTCTATTTCAGGAATCAATGTTGAAATTCATAAAAGGGGAAGAAATCAAGCTAAAATGATGAAAAAATGAATTAAGTTGAAGAAAAGAGGAAGAAACCAGAATCCAAGACACATGTTGCTCCTTTCTCCTCAAATTACTATATGTTCGAGCCATGTTTTGGAAATGTGGTCCATATAAAAGTTGTAGAACTTTCTCTTATCTTCGCGTGGACAGCTGATTCATCAAATTCGGAGTTCGTATGAGAAAGTTACGGCCAAAATACGAAACTCGCCAGAAGCTGAAAAAGGCGAAGAAACTTACTATGAAAGGCGATCGATCGAGAAACCATTTCGATCGATCGAGAAAGGCTGAAAACTGAGCGAAATTCTTACTGGAAGGCTCGATCGATCGGCCACTTTTTCGGATCGATCGGGACGATGTGTTTTCATAAAAATACCTTCCTTATAGAGTTTGTTTCCAACAAGGAAGTCATTGATTCCCTTCCCCTATATATTACAAACGATTTTTACAACCAAATCATCAGATTTTGAACCCTAGGAAAAGCCTCCACACCTCCATACCCATTCACCATCCAAACCACACACCATCTTCTTCCTCCAATCCATCTCACGTCCACCATAACCTCCACCTTTCTTCCATATATCATACACCCATTCACCATCCAAACCTCTCTTTCCTTCTCTCCTCTCACACGTCCATCCTTTCTTCACCTCTCCATCCTTCTACCATTCAACTTTCATCCATCTTCACCTATTCATCCTAGGAATTGGAACAACCCAACAAGGCGATAAAAAGAGACGATCGAGAAGGAAGCAAGAGAAGGAGCGAAGATCTACAACCGGAGTCGACGCTGGGAGTTTTTCTTTGTCTTTAAATTCTTAGTTTTGTTGTGTTTTGATTTATTATGAGGAACTAATTTTATTTATCGAGGCTAGGCGAACCTTTGTTATGAACCTTCGATTTGATGATTTAATGATTGAATTCTTATAGTTCTTTGCGTATGTTTTATGTTCTTCATGCTTTTAGAGGATTGATCACCTTTGAATGATGTTAGTATCATAATTGAGATCGAGAGATGATTTTATGATGCGGAATTAATAACTCATACCATGGATTTAAGACCGAGATCGAGAGATGACGTCAAATACATGCGTGATAGCCATAGATTCTAGTAATTGAAAGCTAGGAGTTTTCATGGATCTTATGCAACATTGAATTGTTAAATAAGTGAACGAGAGTTACTTACTGCAATTCGGTGTTAGGTTTAATATAGCTCGAGAGTGTGTATTAGATAAATTGGGAGAACTCGTCACCTTAGAAATATTTGAATATTCAATCGAGAATTGTAGGGAATTGCATTGGTGAGCCAAAGTCTCGATAATCTTCTCTAGTGGATTTTTCTCGTTTACTTTTATTGACTTGGTTGGATTAGTAGTTTATATTAATTTAGTTTAGTTTAATTATTAATTGATTATCGTAGGTTAAATACAGTTAAAAGAAATCTTATTTGGTACTTGCTTGTTAGTCTCTGTGGGTTCGACAATCCGTATCTTCCTATCTATACTAAAACTTGACACCGTGCACTTGCGGTCTAAAATCGCTAGATTGGAATTAATTGTTTAAAATAAAAGCGGTCAAGTTTTTGGCGCCGTTGCCGGGGACTAACTTTAGTAATATCATACTAGGTTCTTTGACTGTAATTTAACCATTTTTTCCCTTTGTATATATTTATTTCGAAAAAAAAATAAAAATTTATTATTTATTTTGTTTATTTGTCTTGTGAGGTACTTGGAGATGCTACATCAACAAGCCTTCACAAGCTTTGCCCAACAACGTTCCGAGCCGTTCTACGCTGTTTGGGAGAGATTCAATGAATTGGCCAACACATTCCGGTATCACAACTTTTCGAACTATACTCTCTTGCAATATTTCTTCAACGGGTTGGATGCACAGACACGAGAATGGGTATTGAGCGGAGCACTGGTGACTGGGAGTCCTCTGGTTGATAGAGATGAGAACAGTGTGGTGCACCTGTTCAATGATATGGCGGACTTCGATCATCATTGGCATTGTGATCCTTCACTACAAGGTTGGAGTCACCAATACCCACCAGAGCTTCACTACCCTATTGATACGCCACAACCATTTGTACATCACGAAGAGAGGAGAGATAGTTCTGCAGATGTCACGACTCAGTTAGAGGATACCTTAGTGAGATTCATGGCATCAATTGAGAACAGTTTGGAGTGCCAAACCAACTCTATGCGTCACCTGGAGCAGCAAATGGCGGTCCTCATGGAAACAATTTCAACTAGCTACCAAGAGGAAGAGATGAGGGCTACAAATCAAGAGGCGACGAATCAAGTTTGGGGGAGTGATCCTACTAGTGTGGAAGAGTCGAGGGAACTTGAGCCTCTACAAGAGATTGAGCTTACTTCAGATATGTTATCCGAGGAGTTCCCATGTGAAGATGAGTCGAATGTGATGTTGGAGAAGGAAGAGACGTTCGAAGATTCTGATTTGAGCCCATCGATGGAGACATGTTCTATGCCATATGTGGATCCTTATGTTCCATCGATGCCAACTTCACCGCACTACATCCTCCAAAATGCAAAGCCAAATCAAGAATCATTCTCCCATGCCTGCCATTTAAAGACGAATGTTGTTGGAGCGATGAGCTTACACTGCTACAATCTTGCCAATCTTGAGGGCATACTGAATGAAGACCCATTAGTGGTATCATACGATACTTACTATGGGCGGCAGCCGCTCTTTGATGGTTGCTTCTGATGGTCAAGCCGACGACTAAAAATCAGCGCTTCTTGGGAGGCAACCCAAGCGTATCCTTTAGTTATTTAGTTTTGTTTTATTTTTCAGTTTTCATTTTAGTTTTTTTTATCTCTCAAGTCGAATATTTTACCATATGCATTCTTCTCTTGCTAGGTACTCAGTTGGAGCGATGAACCCCTACAACAGTGGAGCTTTCAAAAGCAAATCTTCCTCAACCCTCATGCAAGCGTCTTGATCAGGGGAGTTCACTGTTTCCCTTTTGATTCTTTTAAACATTGAGGGCAATGTTTGATTTAAGTTTGGGGGAGTAGTAGCTTGCATGTTTTACTTGTTTTAACCACATGTTGTGTGCTTAAATGACACTTGAATCGTCCGATTATTATGAGCTAAAAAAAATTTTTTTATGAGTTCAAACTTGAGAAAAGAATGAATTATAGTAGTGACTATTCAATGAGGATTTTGATCTCACTATGCATATGAACTTGATTTGTAATTGGACTTGTACATGAATATCCTAATTTGAGTTAGCATGTCAAGAATGAGGAATACTTTGAGCACAATGAGTCATGATCTTGTGGATTGCATGTTGAATAGTGATAATTGTTGTGAACTTGATGATTTGTCTTGAGCATCTTAGAGCTATCATAGAACTTATTTGATGATGACACTTTGAGGCGAAATTTTATAGTTACAAACTTGACTTGGAAATGATCTAGGCAATCTTTGACACGTTTGAGCCTTTCAAGCTTACCTAGTCTATATCAATCCCTAGTGTCCTATTTGAGCTTTATTGAAAAAAGAATGGTATATGCATTGCATATAATTAGACCCCATTCGACATTCTTGGCAAACTCATTATACTTACCCTTGAGCCTAAATGAAAAAAGTTATCCTTACCCTAAGGGAGTATAATGAATATCATTCGATGCACTTGAATTGTTATATCTTGATGAGCTTATTGAAAAAAATGATGAATGAGAAAAGAAAAAGATAGATAAAAAGCCTTGAGAAAAAGATTGACTAAATAAGACCCAAAGTGGCCAAGGCTATAAAAGAAAAAGAAGAAAAGCTCGATGTGTGCGAAAAATTTGAACTGTAAATGATTATACTCTCTTCTTTGCGCTTATCCTATCTTTTCTTTGAAGCCAACACCAAAGGCCTCACATTACAAGCTTAAAAAGTCCTTTTGATCCAAGTCTAGGGAGTAACTATCATTAGTGGAGAAGTTGTTTGAAAATAGGCTTATAGGGTGCTTGATAATAATCTCGACTTTGAGTTGATTAACATGATTTGATCTTGAATATGTGCATGAAACTTGAGACTGACTATATCACACACACACGTTCCGATTTTGAGATATGTTGCTTGAATTAGGAGAAAACATGTCTTGTCAACTTTTGTATATGTGCATGAGATTTCTGAGAATAAAATAAGTCATGAAATAATTGTTTCAAGTATCAAGAATGAACTCTACCTTGTGATTTTAATGCTTAATCGAGGACGATTAAGTGATAAGTTTGGGGGAGTTGATAGGGTTGAATATTACGCGTTTTTATGCTATGATATGTATATGTTTTCGTATTAATTCTTGGATAATTTTATGGTTTATGGTATATATTTCTCTATTTCAGGAATCAATGTTGAAATTCATAAAAGGGGAAGAAATCAAGCTAAAATGATGAAAAAATGTATTAAGTTGAAGAAAAGAGGAAGAAACCAGAATCCAAGACACATGTTGCTCCTTTCTCCTCAAATTACTATATGTTCGAGCCATGTTTTGGAAATGTGGTCCATATAAAGTTGTAGAACTTTCTCTTATCTTCGCGTGGACAGCTGATTCATCAAATTCGGAGTTCGTATGAGAAAGTTACGGCCAAAATACGAAACTCGCCAGAAGCTGAAAAAGGCGAAGAAACTTACTGTGAAAGGCGATCGATCGAGAAACCATTTTGATCGATCGAGAAAGGCTGAAAACTGAGCGAAATTCTTACTGGAAGGCTCGATCGATCGGCCACTTTTTCGGATCGATCGGGACGATGTGTTTTCATAAAAATACATTCCTTATAGAGTTTATTTCCAACAAGGAAGTCCTTGATTCCCTTCCCCTATATATTACAAACGATTTTTACAACCAAATCATCAGATTTTGAACCCTAGGAAAAGCCTCCACCCCTCCATACCCATTCACCATCCAAACCACACACCATCTTATTCCTCCAATCCATCTCACGTCCACCATAACCTCCACCTTTCTTCCATATATCATACACCCATTCACCATCCAAACCTCTCTTTCCTTCTCTCCTCTCACACGTCCATCCTTTCTTCACCTCTCCATCCTTCTACCATTCAACTTTCATCCATCTTCACCTATTCATCCTAGGAATTGGAACAACCCAACAAGGCGATAAAAAGAGACGATCGAGAAGGAAGCAAGAGAAGGAGCGAAGATCTACAACCGGAGTCGACGCTGGGAGTTTTTCTTTGTCTTTAAATTCTTAGTTTTGTTGTGTTTTGATTTATTATGAGGAACTAATTTTATTTATCGAGGCTAGGCGAACCTTTGTTATGAACCTTCGATTTGATGATTTAATGATTGAATTCTTATAGTTCTTTGCGTATGTTTTATGTTCTTCATGCTTTTAGAGGATTGATCACCTTTGAATGATGTTAGTATCATAATTGAGATCGAGAGATGATTTTATGATACGGAATTAATAACTCATACCATGGATTTAAGACCGAGATCGAGAGATGACGTCAAATACATGCGTGATAGCCATAGATTCTAGTAATTGAAAGCTAGGAGTTTTCATGGATCTTATGCAACATTGAATTGTTAAATAAGTGAACGAGAGTTACTTACTGCAATTCGGTGTTAGGTTTAATATAGCTCGAGAGAGTGTATTAGATAAATTGGGAGAACTCGTCACCTTAGAAATATTTGAATATTCAATCGAGAATTGTAGGGAATTGCATTGGTGAGCCAAAGTCTCGATAATCTTCTCTAGTGGATTTTTCTCGTTTACTTTTATTGACTTGGTTGGATTAGTAGTTTATATTAATTTAGCTTAGTTTAGTTATTAATTGATTATCGTAGGTTAAATACAGTTAAAAGAAATCTTATTTGGTACTTGCTTGTTAGTCTCTGTGGGTTCGACAATCCGTATCTTCATATCTATACTAAAACTTGACACCGTGCACTTGCGGTCTAAAATCGCTAGATTGGAATTAATTGTTTAAAATAAAAGCGATCACCTCACTTGTATCGTCAAGTTGTTGGCAGCCTCCAGTACCTATCCTTCACTCGCCCAGATCTGGCCTTTGCTGTGCACAAAGTGAGCAAGTTTATGCACAATCCACTTGAACCACATTGGTAAGCTGTCAAGCGAATCCTCCGATACCTCAAACACACAATCTCATATGGCCTGTTCTTATCTATTTCGTCGGATCTTTCCATCCATGCATTCTCTGACTCTGACTGGGGTGGCGACCGTGACGATCGTCGTTCAATAAATGCGTATTGCATCTTCCAAGGCAAAAATCTCATCTCATGGAATTGCAAACAACAACCCACTGTGGCCCGTAGCAGCACCGAGGCTGAATACAAGAGCTTGGCAAACTCAGCTTCCGAACTTTAGTGGATGCGCTCCATTTTGTCTGAAATTGGCCTCTCACCTCCGCAGCCACCTACATTGTTGTGTGACAACATTGGCGCAACCTATTTAGCATCGAATCCGGTATTCCATGCTCGAACGAAACATATTGAAATTGATTTTCACTTTGTTCGTGATCAGGTGGCCCAGAAACAACTTATGGTCAAGTTTATTTCCAGCACTGATCAACTTGCTGACTCCCTCACTAAGCCCCTCGCTCCTTCTCGGTTCAGAAAGGTACTACACAATCTGAATGTCCGTGCTCTACCATTCGGATTGAGGGGGCGTGTAGAAGCATCCACAGAATTATCTTCACAGCACCAATCCATGGAGGAAGATCAGGAAAAGATTGAGGAAGATCAGGAAGATCATATCTCTCCCAAATATTAGAGATATGATATCTTGTTAATTCATTTATTTGATTCTGTAATCTTATCATGTATATCAAAGTTTATATAAGGCTTCCAATATTTGTATTCTTATTTATCAAAAGATCAATACAAAAATTGTTCATCCATTTTGTTATACTCCCCAATAAGAAATAGGAACAGGAGACTGAAAACAAAGAGCTCTTGCCACATTTAGAATATGTCTATGTTTGCGCTCAACCACATCATTTTGTTGTGGGGATAGGGACAAGAACTTTGGTGAAGGATTTATAATATTGACAAGAGTAGAAAACTGATTAGCAATCAAGGAAATAAAGGATCGAATCAATGGGAGGACTTCAAGTTTGATTTTCATCAAATATGCCGATCTACCTCGAGAAAAATCATCTACAATAGTAAAAAAATATCGGTCTTCATTGTATGTGGGAGTATAGAATGGTCCCCCGACATGAATCAGCTCAAAAGGAATATATGTTTTGGAGGAATTAACAGACGAAAAAGGGATTCTAGTAAGCTTCAAGGCAGAACATATAGCACAATGTTGAAGACATATATATTTGTTAAAATAAAATGCAGTAGTTTCATACGCAAAGGAGAAATATGTCCTAATCGTGTGTACCAAACATCATTAATAACAGTCAAGAGATAGTATCCTTATTGAAGAGTAAAGTATTACAAGAAGAATTGAAAGGCATACAAGAATTCACAGAGCTCTTTTTGGTCAATAAAGGTGAAGTAGTGTCAAAATGTTAAAGTCCATGCACTTATCTACCAATCCCCAAAATGTAATGCCCCAAAATAATATAAACATCCTCAATAATGACGTAGTCAAAACAAAATTCACACAATGACAAAAGTTTCCACATCCAATATGTAATGCCTCGATATGCATACATCATCTAAGTAAGATATGTTGAGTTGAGAACATAGATAACAAGGTTGTTACACAATGGACATGAAATAACAAAATTGATAATGGTTAGTACATGGTTAGGAGATTGTATGAGGACATGAAATGAGTTACATGTGGTTGAAACACAATTATGGATGCATTTGCATTTGAGTTTGGAATTTGGTTTGCATGTGCATGGAATTTATATGGATTTGAGTTTCCATATATGAAGAGAAAAATCATATTGTAATAACATATTACACCTAAAACACCTACAAGTCTCTACATCACTCTCTCTCTCTCAACCCTTGCTCAAACTTGTGCTCTTTTACTTGCACTTAAGCTTGGAAATCAAGCTCTCACTTGTTTAAGAAGTGAAAACAAAGCTATTGGGTAAGGTGTTTCTTCTCATATGATATATATGTTACATAAGTGAATCACTTGAACATGGTAGTGCAAACTTGATGTTTCTTGTTGTGGTATGCATGGAATTAAGGAACATAAGTGGAAATAAGATGTAAAGATGTTCATAATATGATGTAATTAACTTTGATGCAAGTTTGGAGGTGTGATATGAAGTATGGAGGTAGAACCATGAGAATAATCTTGAAAATCGCCATGTTCTGAAAAGAACAGAGCATAGCGATCGATCGCTATGCAGTGATCGATCACTCAAGGCTAAACACAAGAGTGGCGGTGTGTTTAAAGATAGATCGCTAGTTGTACCGATCGATCGCTAGGTAGCGATCGATAGCGTGAAAGTAGAGATCGATCGCATTGAGGCAGAATGTTTTATAAAGGATGTAGCGATTGATCGTGTATTCTCAGTCGATCGATCATGGTAGAGGCGATCGATAGCACAAAACATAGAGATCGATCGCTGATGGCTAGAAAGTTTTGGCGATCGATCGCATAAAAGTGGAGATCGATCGCTAGGATTAAAATGGTATATTGTTGTGGAATGTGATGGTGAGGCCTATTATAACATTGTACATTGTTGGTATTCATGTAGCATCATCACAGGGGACAGGACAAAGAGTCGGTTAAATACTGACGCCTGATATTATATATTTTGTATCACACGATAGGTACGTGTTGACGTACGAGTATTGAGTTTGATTATGTGATTTTGCTTATCTATATTGAGATTGAGCTATGTGATTGTTGGAATCATATTGGTATATATCCATGTTGGTATCCATTAATGCTGTTGAGATTGATGGCATGAGAGGTATGCTACCATTGAGCATATGCTTTAGCATGAGAGATATGCTCTTGTTGAGCATATGCTTTGGCTGTTATAACATGTGAGGACAGAAATATGATATGTGCTGCTAATATGGGACGTGAAGGATGAGCCACTGACATATTGAGCTGAGAGGCATATCATATATGTCCCATTATAACAGAATGATGGTTGAGACATGTCATGACATATTTGCATATTGTGATGCATGATACAGAACAATCACAGTTGCGATTTTACGATGGTTATTTATCGTATGATGTTTTTCTTATTGTGTTGGGATCGGGGTAGTGTTTAGAAGGGGGGGGTTGAATAAACACTAGATATAATTTCGATTTCTTTTCTAGTTAACTGTAAACTGTTAAGTGTTACAGTTGCTTCTCAATAACAGGCAAGTCAGTAGACACTTATTATAGTGCGGAAGACGTCTACAAAACTTGTGAGGAATAAAACTGAAGTAATAAAGCAATAAACGAATAATACGAGAGTTGTTTCTGGAAGTTCGAAGCACAACGCTTCTACGTCTCCCCTTCTTCCTTTGCAGGAAGGATTCACTAGAAGACTTGGTTTACACTTTACAGTATACAACCTCCTTAGGCACTAACACACTTGGCCTAAACTCCTAGCAATCACACTCTTCTTATCTTTTGGATACAAGTGATTTTACAACACTCTCTACAGAATAAAACTTTCTAGCTTTGAGAGTTTTTGAGCAGCAGACTTCAATTGAAAATAATCTGTCACAGATTCAGTTTTGCGGTTTGTCTGCTCTTTGCTGAACGTTTTAAATATCAGTCGTATAGCTTTCTTGCTTTGAAATATTTCTCTTAGTTTGAAAGTTGCTCAGCACTTCTTCATTTTCTGCTTGGACGTATTTATAGGTTTGGTTGTCCAACGGTAGCCTTTTTGTATATGGAATGGATTAGCTTTCCAAATACCTGTTGTCTTCTTTCCTATTTTGTAAAACAACGGCTCTTTTCACTCTGACGGTAATGGTGGCGGAGATATAGCAGGGTGCGCCGCTCTGTTGTACCTTTGTCAGAGAATGTTGTACTTACTTTGTCTCGTTGCTTAGACTTCTGCTGGTTTCTTTGTTCAACTGGTCGTTCATCCTCTTAAGACCAGTTGATGTCCTTGTTCAGTGAGAGACTTTCCAGTTGATAGTTATCCAGTTTATGTCTTCACCCGGTTGATGTCTTCATCCGGTTGATGTCTTTACCAGTTGATAACTTGTCCGGTTGGTATCTATCCAGTTGATGTCTTCATCCGGTTGATGACTATCCAGTTGATGTCTTCATCCGGTTGATGACTTCATACCAGTTGATGACTTCATCCGGTTAGTGTCTTTATCAGTTGATAGCTTGTCCGGTTGATAGCTTGTCCGGTTGGTGTTTATCCAGTTGATGTCTTGTCCGGTTGATGACTATCCAGTTGATGTCTTCATCCGGTTGATGACTATCCAGTTGATGTCTTGTCCGGTTGATGACTATCCAGTTGATGTCTTGTCCGGTTGATGACTATCCAGTTGATGTCTTCATCCGGTTGATGACTATCCAGTTGATGTCTTGTCCGGTTGATGACTATCCAGTTGATGTCTTCATCCGGTTGGACTTTAATATCCGGTAGGTGTATTCACCCGGTAGGTCTTTAGCATCCGGTTGATCTTTAACATCCAGTAGGTGTTTGTAATCACCAAAACTTAGAAATCGTTTTCCCAACAATTTCCCCCTTTTTGGTGATGACAAAACTAAGCAGTAATCGATTTCCTACTAGAGTAAATAAGATAAGAGTCCTGAAAATACTTGAAGACATCATGGAAAAGAAATTTTCATTAAATATAAGCAGATTACAAGTTGTAATCAAACTGGACAATTGAGAGAAATTCATCTTTATATAAGATGAATTCTTACACTTTGAATAGAATCTAAGACAAGTCTAGTTTTACATAAAATAGATGATACATGACAAATTTCTCTTTAAATAAACAAAGTAGACCGGAAGGCTTCGATCCACCTAGTTGCGGAGAGGAAGAGCTCGATCCACCTTGTTTCAGAGAGAAGGTCGGGAAGAGGAAGAGTCATATATATATTCATCAGGCAGCTCCTTTAGTTTTTATGGAATCGCCTAATAAAAATATTCTATCTCTGTCGAGAATACTCTATCTCTGTCTTCCCCCTTTTTGTCATCAGCACCCAGGCATCTGCTGTTAGTAGTTCCTGACTGATGAGGAGCACCAGAACAGGATCAAAGCGCTGAAGCTTATCAGAGCTGGGTTAGATAAGTAATCAACCCATGAGGGGTTGATTTAGATAAGTAATAAACCCATGAAGCGGGAAAGAATCTAACAGAAAACCAGGGAATGAGAAATAACTTAAAAGTAAGCATGATGAGTGAATGTGTGTTATGTGATCAAACAAGAACCTCTATTTATAGGAAAATCAAGGTAGCAATAAATGTGAATGCATTTATGTTAAATAGTGAATACAGAGAGACATTCAATTTAACACAGAAGTAAATAGGAGTAAGTAAGAGAGAGTCAGAAAATGATACTATTTGCGCCCGAACCAATGTTTGGAATAGTCGCGTTTTTCGGTAGGCGGTTGGCGCGGACTTCGAGATCTTTGTTGAGCAGTGGGTCTGGACTGAGGGAGGGCTCCAGTTGCAGGGGATGAATGAGCAGCTGAACTTGAGGCTCTCTGAGAAGAGGGAGCAGTTCGACTGGGTTCAGGCAGCCTGCGGATAGTTTGAGGAGCAGCAGGCAGACTGTTGCAGATATCTTGAATTTGAGACGCAAACGCTGCTTGCATGGTGGCCAATTGATCAGTCAAAATCTTTTTGGCGTCGTCAATCTTTTCTCCAAGAGCCATTGAGGTGGCAGTATGAAGAGATTCATTGTTCTGATTGATCTGAAGACGCGCCTGGCCAATATGAGAAACTGCTTCTGCAACCGCATTCTCAGCAAAGGTTTGAAGTCTAGTGACAGTAGTAGTTAAACTACTTAGGTCAGCGTAGACTTGCTGGAATTTAGAGTCCGTTTGCTGCTGAAGAGTTCCTAAAATAAGAGTTGCAGCCCTCTCTTCCTGCTTAAGCTTATGAACATCATTGGTCAGTGCTGTAATAGCGGTGGAGAGATGAGCTAGCTGGGCAGCGATGTTTGGTGGCTCGTCCAGAGGGTTTGTGAAGACAAAGAAACCCTCGGATAGTTCCTGATCCATTGACGGATCGCCGGCAAGCATCGGGATATCAGCAGCAGGGGCAAGCGTATTGGGATGAGCAATGACGACTGCAGTGGATGGTAAAGTAGTAGCGTCAATTTGAGGGGCCGCAGTTGAGGCGGAGATAGCTACATCCATAGTTCCAGTTTCTTCCACGTGCGGAGCATCCAGTTCAGCATTGGCTTGATCAATCCCAGCAGCAGACACTTGAGTATGATCATTGGAATGAGAGGATTCACTTGGTTCATTATTTGCAGAGGAGATGGTGACCTGCTGAACCACATTCTGAATAACTGAATCGACATTGGTGTGATCAACAATCATTTGGTGGGGCCGTTGATCATGTGGAGAGCTGGGAGCAGAGGATGCTGCCTCCAAAGTAGTTGGTGTGGCGTCTGCTCCAGTAGGAGAGGTCTCCAAAACAGTAGAAGTAAGCTCCACAGTAGGAGGGACAACCTCTAAATTTGCAATAGCCATTTGTAGATCTGGCTGATCAGGGCTTGCAACAATTTCAGAAGAGGAGCATGAATGAATCCCAGTGGATATGCGAAGATCATGAAGAGCAAGCTCAGCCATTTCCAGCTTGAGGCCTAGAGCGTTTAGGACTGCTCGATCATGATTCGCTGTTCTTGAATGTCCATCAAACACTTGAATGCGGGATGTAACAAGAGCTTGGAGTCCGCCCACATAGTTCATAATACTAAAGACATCACGCAGCTTCAAACTTTTCTCAGGTTCGGGGATTTGAAGATAGGTCAGGATTTTGTTTTCATCTTGCTTTGCCTGAGCCAGAATAGGATCGATATCATCAAAGCGAACCTGTACTCGAGCCTTTACCCAACGATCAAAAATCTCCAGTTGGGGTTCCAGTTGGGCTTTAACTGCATCCATGACCATTTGAATCTCGAATGCAACAGGAGTGGACACTGGAGCAATAAGAGATTTTCCTTTGTCAGCTGGAGTGGCCTTGGGATGACAGTAAGGACAAGTAGACTTGGGTGTCCTGAAGCTGATAGAGCCTGGGGCCTGCTGAGAGCTCACCTGAGCTGAAGGGGTGTCTATTAATGGAGCAGACAACATGGCTAATGCAGCAGTGGGTTCCCCAGTTGAAGGGATGACAGGGCTGGGTTCTCTGTCAGAAATAACACCTGTAGGTCCGGCAGAGGAGATAGTGTCGGAGGCGGCAGTGTCTCTCTGACGAGCATCTAGAGAAGCAATTTTTCTGGTCCTTGGCTTCTTAGGAGGAGGGGGAGGAGGAGGAGACTCAGCGGATTCAGAGACAGTCTGTTCCGAGTCACTAATGACTTGAGTCAACCGGCGCTTTGTTGCTCCACCTTCTCTGCCACTTCGTTGGCGATGAAGCTGAAGGTACTTGTGAGTGACGAGTCTCCCTGGATGAAGATGAGAGAGAGCCCCTGTCTTGATGTGTTTGCTCTCAAATAGACTGCTTAGTGGGAGGGCAAAACCGGATTGACCCTTGCCAGATACGACGAGACTAGTCAGTATTTGAAATAACACCGCTGACCAGTTTATCTCCAATCTTTTGCATATGGCAGTCATGACATCGAATTTCTCAGGGGTGATCATATCAAATGATCCAGCTTTACAGAGGATCCCCTTTGAGATGATGTCTGCCAGTTGTCGATAGTGGCTCTTCATTAATACCTTCCTGAAAGGAGGTCGTTGAATACGATGGTCAGAGTCCGACACTGTGAGCCGCATCTCTTCTCTTAGGTCTGCCGGAATAGTCGAAAAGTCAGTGAGTCCAGTGGAGGGTAGGCACAGATGAGTGGCAAATTCTGGTTGAGTGATGGTGAGTGACTGCCCAGAGATGGATGCCACAACGGTGTCATCCACAACAGTTGCTGTGGCAAAGAATTCTTGTAGTTCATCCTGGTAAAATGAGGGAGCCTGGCTTAGGATCACTAATAGCCCTGAGTTATCCAGCTTTTGAATTAAATCCTTTGTTTCCTCATCAGATGAAGTATATATGGAGTTAAAATCGACGTGAACAGCATTTGTGATAAAGCTCGGTTGAACATTCTTCGACATTTTGAATGATTGAGGTGAAGGAGCAGCAGCAATCTGTTAAAGGAAATTTTCTGAAAGAAACGATTGTTGCAGTAAGATGTTTGGAGAAGATGAAGAGAAGAGAAAACTAAAGGCGGTGAAAAAGGAAGTATATGTAACGTCGTACTGTAGATGAGCGGACACATGTATACGTGGCAATCATCTAACGATTAAAAAGATTTTAACCAAAAATAAAAGGACAGGATTTAGGCGGGAGTGAAATAATTTATTTTTACACAAAAGTAATTTTGAATTCCGACGTTCATTAGGTTAATTAGTATCGAGGGTTATTTTTGTCAAAGCATATTTGGTAACATCAACTGGTATGTGGGGTTCGACTGGTAGGAAAACATCTACTGGATGCAGAGTCCTACTGGTACGAATACCCCCACTGCAGTTGACCATTGTATTACCAGCTTAGCTTAAATAACCATGATAAAATTAAAACAGAAATTCCCCCTAAATAAATGCAACTAAACTAACAAATTCCCCCTGAATTCATTACCCAAATATCAGTCGTATAGCTTTCTTGCTTTGAAATATTTCTCTTAGTTTGAAAGTTGCTCAGCACTTCTTCATTCTCTGCTTGGACGTATTTATAGGTTTGGTTGTCCAACGGTAGCCTTTTTGTATATGGAATGGATTAGCTTTCCAAATACCTGTTGTCTTCTTTCCTATTTTGTAAAACAACGGCTCTTTTCACTCTGACGGTAATGGTGGCGGAGATATAGCAGGGTGCGCCGCTCTGTTGTACCTTTGTCAGAGAATGTTGTACTTACTTTGTCTCGTTGCTTAGACTTCTGCTGGTTTCTTTGTTCAACTGGTCGTTCATCCTCTTAAGACCAGTTGATGTCCTTGTTCAGTGAGAGACTTTCCAGTTGATAGTTATCCAGTTTATGTCTTCACCCGGTTGATGTCTTCATCCGGTTGATGTCTTTACCAGTTGATAACTTGTCCGGTTGGTATCTATCCAGTTGATGTCTTCATCCGGTTGATGACTATCCAGTTGATGTCTTCATCCGGTTGATGACTTCATACCAGTTGATGACTTCATCCGGTTAGTGTCTTTATCAGTTGATAGCTTGTCCGGTTGATAGCTTGTCCGGTTGATAGCTTGTCCGGTTGGTGTTTATCCAGTTGATGTCTTGTCCGGTTGATGACTATCCAGTTGATGTCTTCATCCGGTTGATGACTATCCAGTTGATGTCTTGTCCGGTTGATGACTATCCAGTTGATGTCTTCATCCGGTTGATGACTATCCAGTTGATGTCTTGTCCGGTTGATGACTATCCAGTTGATGTCTTCATCCGGTTGGACTTTAATATCCGGTAGGTGTATTCACCCGGTAGGTCTTTAGCATCCGGTTGATCTTTAACATCCAGTAGGTGTTTGTAATCACCAAAACTTAGAAATCGTTTTCCCAACATATTGATATAGAACTGAGATGGTTGTCTATCAATACTCATGTTGTGTGATTGTTTCTGCAGGGACTCACAGACATGGGAGGACGGGATTGTGAGTCGATTTATGCTGCGAGCTGAACAGTGATTAGGAGTTGAACTTCTTTAGGTTGTTCTTATGTACATGTGATGTATATTATGTCAGGGTTTTGTAAATGCTGTAAGAACTGACGTAGTAAACTCTTAATCAGTGTGTATTATTACTTAATTCCTACTCACATGTGTATAAAGATCTGATACATAATTGATTAAGTAACGAGTACCCCACATTAGTGGTATCAGAGTAGTGGTTCGATAACTGGGTGAACAAGGGTAGAGGAAGTGACTTAGAGAGTCGTCTAATCACTTGAAAGCATGTTGATACATGTGATATGTTGTTATACTAACATGCTTTATATATTTGAATGTTATTGTTAATCCCTGTTGTACAGTAATGACAGACAAATTACGTCAAGATGAAGTTGGGGATGTCATGAGTGGCAATGTTAGTGTTGGTTTGGCGCCTGTGCCACCACCACCAGTAGGCCAAGGGACAGTAGAACATGTGATGTTACCTAGGGAATTGACACTGACACAATTTTGATTTATCAACCACCTCGCTTTGAGGGTACTGAATCTGGGGAACAGGCTGAGGAATGGTTAGAACGTGTTGAACAGATTTTGTGTCAGCACCATGTGCCAAGTCAGCCTGGTTGCGTTTGGATGAGTCCAATTAGCAAATAAAGCGATGATGTGGTGGAAAGCGACATTGCTTGAATTGCGAGCTTAGGGGCAGACGGTGGACTGGGATGTATTCAGAACCCGTTTTCTTGATCACTATTTCTATGTTGCTGCTAGGCAGTTGAAAGAAGATGAGTTCAATAATCTAAAACGGGGAACCATGAAGGTACATGATTATGCTTTGCAGTATTCTTCTTTGTTGAGGTATGTCCCTTATATAGCTACAAACACTAAAGTGAAGATTAGACAATTTGTGAAAGGTTTACGACCTGAGTTGTTTGATAGGGTTATTTCAAATAACCCTACGTTGTTTGAAGAGGCGTTAACTAGGGCTGAAATGGCTGAGATTGGAATTGGGGCATACAAGGATGTAGGACAAGCTCAGAAACCTACATCAGATAGTATGAGACCCAGAGGGGACCAGTTTAAAGCATCACGAGGAGGTGCATCTTCCTCGAGATTTGGTGGTAGGAAATTTGGTACTAGGAAAGGGAGCAAAGGGGGTACCAAGGGACAGTCCCAAGGCAGTAGTAGCAATAGTAGAGGCTTAAAATATTTTAATTGTGGAGGACAACACTTTAGACGCGATTGTCCACACATTGATGGTCCAGTTTGTTATGGATGCGGTAGGTCAGGACACATGATACGAGATTGTCCTCAAGCTGTAGGACAACAGATTAGAGGGATTGTGTCAGAAAGTACATTGCATCAAAGACCACAGTTTATACCACGGACTGGTGGGGGACAAAGAGCAGGGCCGCCACAAGTCCAGGTGTATGCACTGAACAAGGAGCAAGCAGAGGCAGCTTTTGATGATGTGACAACGGGTAAGTGTTGTTTATTTACTTATCCGGCTTTTATATTGTTTGATACTGGTGCATATTACACCTAAAACACCTACAAGTCTCTACATCACACTCTCTCTCTCAACCCTTGCTCAAACTTGTGCTCTTTTACTTGCACTTAAGCTTGTAAATCAAGCTCTCACTTGATTAACAAGTGAAAACAATGCTATTGGGTAAGGTGTTTCTTCTCATATGATATATATGTTACATAAGTGAATCACTTGAACATGGTAGTGCAAACTTGATGTTTCTTGATTTGGTATGCATGGAATTAAGGAACATAAGTGGAAATAAGATGTAAAGATGTTCATAAAATGATGTAGTTTAACTTTGATGCAAGTTTGGAGGTGTGATATGAAGTATGGAGGTAGAACCATGTGGATGAGCTTGAAAATCGCCATTTTCTGAAAAGAACAGAGCATAGAGATCGATCGCTATGTACGCAGCGATCGATCGCTCGAGGCTAAACACAAGAGAGGCAGTGTGTTTAGCGATCGATCGCTAGCTTGTATCGATCGATCTGTGAAAGTAGAGATCGATCACATTGAATGTTAGGCAATAACATTTAACAAAATTATATTCACATAACTCAACACGGTTATCACATTACAGCACACCCATATATAATATCTCATCTAAAAAACACACATGCATAAAACAATGTACTCCTCATTGTACAACATGCATGTAGAGTCAAGTAAGTCTGTTCTAACTTCCCATTCTAACCAATGGTTCAATATTCCTCTAAAGTCACAGTAGACCTGAAACTATCCCAGCAGCTAACCGCTGTTCTGATATCACTAATGTAATGCCCCAATTAATATACTAAAACATCCTCAATAATGACGTGGAAAATTTAAAATTTTCAAAACAAAATTCACACAATGACAAACGTTTCCACATCCAATAGAACTCAAGAGAAATTTCAAGATGATTCATGATCTTAGTACCAATACCAGGAGAAAATATTATACAACTTCTACAATAATCATAATGGTTCACAAAACATGACTAACATAGCCACTATGTTCCTAGCCATGACCATGAAGTTCAAAAGATCTTGATATTCTTCTATGCATGACACTTTATTTCTTCCAAGTCCTTCAAAAGTCTACCATGTCACATGTTCCTACAGAACAATTTTCATACATGGTGAGCACACCAGTACAATTCATAATCATAATAAATAACAGTACAAACTCAAATAATAAGTTGTAAGGACACTTCTTGTATACTGCGGATCCACACATGATCCTTCGAATTATTCTTGTCTTCAACATATCAACATCCATATCGATATACTCATCGCTATAGTAATAGCGGTCCAATAATACTCATCGATAATAATAGATGTCCAATACTCATTGCTATAATAATAGCGGTCCAATACTTATCGCTAAAAAATAACGGTCTAATACTCATCGCTATAATAATAGTTGTCTAATACTCATCGTTATAATAATAGCGGTCCAATACTCATAATTATAATAATAGTGGTCCAATAAATACATACTCAACGATTACTCCATAAGCAACATAATACAGCTTACACACTAAGCACATCACAAAATTAACGCATTGCTTGTACGTCACTACGTATCTCTTGGTCCAAGATTAATATCAAGCTATCCCTCTCTGTCCAGATGCCTGAGCAGGCTCTACATGGATTCAACAATACAATATACATTCATTAATAAAGCCTTTAAATCATTAAATTTTGTTTCATTAGCATAGCCATTATGCTCAATATTAAAATTCCAAATCCAAACAATAATCATCAATGGACCATAAGAATCATCCCACAAAATTTATGGGAAATTTTTTTTAATTCGACCGATCGACGGATCCGAGCTATCTATCGATTGGTCGGACCCAGAAATTTTTATTTTGGCAACGACACTCGACCGATCGGTCGGTCCCTCCGACTGTTCGGTTGACCATGAAACTCGAAAATCACCATTTTCAACACTCAAATCCTTCCCCAAACTCAAACCAACAATCACCAACAAAAATAATCATCAAAACTTTTATCAAAACAACAATAATATGAAGTATAACTCCAAATAACACCAAATTTCAATAATCACAACCCTACAATTTCACATATTTTTCAAAGCTTGATACCCCAAAATAACCTCCCAAATCATGCTCAAACCCCATTAAAACAACTCTAAAGCATGTAAATAAACTTACCCCAAGTTTTCTTCAATAAGAGCCTAGTTGGATGAAAAAATTTGCACCAAGAGAAAAGGGGAGGCGATTTTTTTGGCGTGAAGAGGTGGGAGGAAGAGGGTGATAAAGCGTGCCAAGCTCTTGTGCACCAAGCATTAAACCAAGTCAATACCTCAAAAGTACACGCAAGCCCTCATACAATAATTTATTGTAAAAATAACCTCAAACTAAATCACACTATGATTTTTAATCATAATTGTTTTATCCCAGTTTCCAAATCTTTAAAATCAAAGCACCAATAAACAAATCAGCATTTACAAAGCATGCCAATCAAGCATCACACAAAATCTTCCCAGAGTTGATGTCCTGAAAAGTACAAAAATCAGGGAAGATGGTTACGGAACATTGATGTGATTTGGCTAATTTAGAGATTGAAAGCAGATTGAATCTGAAGCTGGGGATGCAAAGAACATAATGCAGAAGGATAGAGTCAGTGACCAGAACTGAACCTATACTATGAACAGAAATCTTATGACCATTAGGGAAAGAGACTGAACTAATGTAATTAGCTACTGGTCTTGAAGCTCTAAACATTAGAGAATTTCCAATCATATGCTCATTGGCCCCAGTGTCAACAATCCATCGAGAAGAAAAACAATGAGTTATAGAGTTGTTTGATATACCTGCCATGTTGACAGAAACATCAGGCATGGATTGAATGGAATTAGCTCCTAACATCTTTAAAATTTCCTCATACTGTGCTTTGGCAAAAACAGGAGCAGGTATATCAGCTTATGTGCTTTCAACATTTTCACCTGTAACATTATGTGCTTCTGCAGTAGGCTTCTTGAACTTATTAGGAAACTTGTGTGCAGAATTTGGCTTATTATACTTGTGTCCAGGAGGATAACCTATAAGTATATAGCAATTAGCTTTGCTATGTCCATTCCAATTACAATGTTCACACTTCAAATTGTCCTTCCTTTGATTGTTGGTATGATACTGATTAGTATAGAGCACATCAGCATGACTATGAATTTACGTCAGGGAGCGATGTGATCCCTCTTGTGAAATAATAGAGAATGCTTGAACAACAGTAGGCAATGGACTCATCATCAAAATCTGGCTGTGTATAACTCTCATTTAAGCCCATAAGGAATCGAAGTAATCAGTGTTGTTGTTCATGTTCCAAATATTTCCAAGCAGTAGCGCATTCACAGGAAGGTAGAGTGACTAGTGTTTCAAATTCTTCCCATAGATGCTTGATTTACTGTAATAAACCGATACCGTATGTTCACCTTGAATTAGGAGTCCAATGTTCCTATGCAAGGCAAATACTCTGGATCCATTACCTTTATTCAATTGTTCCTTGAGATCTTCCCAAAGAATCCATAGAGTAAACAATTCCTCCAAATATATCCTTCGATACCGTGTTCATAATCCAAGACAAAACCAATGCATCATGCCTCTCCCACTGAGTTAAAGTAGCCGCATCATTCGCAGGCCTACGGCATGTTCCATCAATGAATCCGAGCTTGTTGTTAGCTCGAAGACTAATTAACATAGCTCTACTCTACACTCCTTAATTTTCCATTGCAATTAAGGATTCAGATACTAAATTCATACCTGAAGTATCGATGGATGGATGAACACATGATCATTGAAGTTGAATGAATTTGTCATTCTTCAAAAAAAAAAAACACGAACGTAGAATCGCGATCAGGTGACTGTAATTATACAGTTGATATAAAAGAGCATATTCGAGATTAACTGTTCTGATACCATATTAAGATTGCAAATCACGTAGAAGAAAGAAAATGCATTTCTTCTTATGAACTCAAATTTACAGAATGCACAAATGAGAATGAAGATCTACTTAAAAAACGCTAACTAACTTGATTTTATACTAAGAGACTAACAAGTAAACGTGATGGAAGATATAAAAGTGTGTTTAACAACACAACCACCAACAAATCATAATTACAATCTGAATCTCAATCATTTAAAATAAATAATTATTATTTATATAACATTATTTCATATTCTATCAAACAAATAAATAATCAAAATAACGCAACCTATAAATTATTCATTCATTTATATAATATATAATGAATATTTTTTTGAACAAATTTATATCATGAATATTAAACATATGATTACGTAATTGTTTTTTCCCATGATGAGTACCATTCTTATTTTGTTTACTGTGGGGCCAAGGATTGAAAAATCGTCCTTATTTCTGCATTGATTGGACATTTCCCCATTCTCTCTTTTTATAGTTGGCGACTTATTTTGTTTGAAGGCATTCAATCGATATGAGAACACCAACTTTAATTTGTTTGTATTTTATGATAAATTGTGACCATCGAATATTAATCTATATTTTCTTTTATTTTATTAAATCAATCACTATTTCAAGTGCATGCGCGGGACCCGTAATAAATTTTTTCGCATTTTTTCAAGACTTTCATAAATTATTGTCTATGTTTTATAATATTCTAAATTTGAAGTGTTATAAATATCCCCGATTGTCCAATCATATACTTAGACGTTTTTAAGCTCGTTTATTTGTCTTTATCACCTCCAATGTAAATCTTTATACAACTAAAATTAAAGATTCATTTTTTTTTGTTTTTTTCCATTAATTACAATGTCTTAGCAAAAATATTAAGAGAGATTTATGTCTATTTTTTGAGAAATTTTTAAAATATTTCGAAAATCAAAGGGTTTAGATTAAGTAGGTCTAAAACAAAGTGTACATTTATTGTCGTACCTTTCGGGATCTAGGTGTTGTAGCACTCAATGGTCAAGAGGTATCGATGATCACCAAGTTCCGATACATAGATTCTGTTATCCAAAAAGATTGAGAGATTGACAGTGGCGTTAACCACAAGATTCAGGTGGGCTTTGAAACAGATAAACTCCCCTGAAGTTCTATGCGATCGAAATATCCCGCTGAAATTGAAGGTAAAGTTTTATAAAACCGTCATTAGACATACAATGTTGTATGAGACAGAATGATGGACACCCAATATGAATCACATCCAAAATATGAGTGTGACAGATATGAGTATGCTTCGTTGGATGTGCTGTAAGACCAGAAGAAATAAAATAATGAACTAAGATATTGAGCTAAAGTATGTGTAGCTTGTATAGAAAATAAGATGCAAGAAAGTCGTTGGTTTGGTCACGTACGACATATGCCTAGCAATACACATGTGCTTCGAGTGGAGTCCATGGATTTCAGCAATTTCACGAGAGCGAGAGGACGACCGAAGAAGACATGGCTCGAAGTTATACGCAAAGATTTGGAGTTCAAGAGATTGAAGAGGATATTTGTAAGCCCCAAGATTTGATTACTGTTAATTAATTATAATTCAGGAATTAATTAATAATTAAATTTGAATTAATGAATCAGATGTGAAATTGACAATATGAATGTCAATTGACAATTTAATCGGAACACGAGATAATTTTTGAATGGTCGAATAAACTCCGATAATATTTTAGAAATAAATTACTAAAATGAAGGATTAAATTTTGTGTTATAATAGTGGACATAAATCTCAATTGTAGACTGTAAATTTAATTTACCAGTACGTCGGCATCACTTCGATGTTTATAACTGGTTTTGAAACGCTAACATAAATGCATTCAGCTCATTTTTTCACACACTAAAAGTATTTTTGCACGCACAAAATTCCTGATGCTCTCCCCTGCTCCCACGTTCCTTCTGACCCTTTGCCGCTAAACCACCGTGCACGCCGCCGTCCTACCACCATTCGCCGAGGTCGACCCACCACCACCTTCCTCACTCAACGTCGCACGTTTCCATACCAATAATTGGAGGTTTTCAGTGCTAATTCCGTCGAATTTTTCCAGAAAAAGTGAGCTCGTTATTTTTAGGGTTCTGCGATTTTTGTTGGATTTTTTCGTTTTGGTCTTGAATTAGTTCGATTATTTTTGTCTAATCTCTTCCCCTCACCTAGACCAATGTTTCCCCTCCCGCCGCTGTGGATCGCTGGAAATCGCACATGCAGATGCGGTTACTGTTCACGAAACAACAAGGGGTAAATTTGAGTTCGATTTTCCAGTTTTAATTCGAATTTGTTTCAGTTTTCAATAGTTTAGATGATTTAGTATATCCCCTGAGATTTTGTGGAATTTGGGTAAATTTTTACCGATGCATGTTGGGAGAAAGCCGATGGAATTTCATGGTTTTGGGGTGGAAGTGCTTAAATTCTGTTATTGATCGCTTTTAAACCACTTAAACCATGTTTTAGCTTGATTAATTAGAAATGGGGGGACTACATGTAATTTCAGTGCTTGTGGATTGAGTTCGATATTTCTGGTTACTGTTTTGGTGGGGGAATAGCTCGGTTTTCATGCTGGTGTTTTAAGAAGAATTTTTAAATCTAGTGTTGGAGAAATTAAAGATAATGTGTATGTTTGATAATATGACGCATGTTTGGAAATCTATCGTTATAAGGTGCTTGTGCGAGTACAATGCATGTGTGGGTGCATGTTTTAGCATTATTGAGTCGATGTGGGGTTTAGTTGATTTTAGTACTTGACTCATATAATTTCTGTAATAGCCAAGTTCAAACTAAGTTTAATTTCAGGTAATGAATAATATTGAATAATGCAAATGGATGTGATTGAAATGGAAAGTATTGAATTTTGAACTATTGATAGGCTTTATGGTTTCACAGAGTTGATTAGGAAGCTAAGAATTTTCCTCAAAATACTGAAATGATATGAATTGCACGAACTTAGGAATCAAATCAATATGCTAGCGAATGTGGTTTAAACATGTAAGGAAATTGAATACGAATTGGAATTAGGATGATTCTAATTACTTGATTTTAACAAATTAAATGACATAGTATGATTGAACGGATATTTGAAATTGTGTAGATCTTATTAAATTTCATACTGAAAGATCATTGATGTGATCGAAGATATCGATATTGGACAACTAAGAATAAGTATGTTACGATCGGTAACATACGACATGTATCTGTATTATTTGATACATGATTTGCTGAACTTACATGACTTACGTGAAATTACTTGGCTATGTGAGCATTCATAATTGACATATCGATGCATGAAAATAAATGTTTTGTTAACACACATCATTTTGATAAATATACATCGATATATGACATACACATGGGCATATCATATTGATCTATCCACTTCTTTGATATCCTTGATGATGACTGAGTTGACTTACTCTGAGTGTCGGGGACGACGGGCACGGCGATGACAGGCAGTTTAGGTAGTAATTGTAGTCACGCGCGTTGCTACTGGACCTAAACACGCGGGATGACGAGCACAACACATGATGATTCTCCTAGCGCAAAGTGTGTGTGTTGTCACCCTCTGCTCGAGCTTAATATTGATTGATGATACCTTTCTTTGGACTCCGATATTTTGGTATCTTGAGATTTTGATTCATTGTGCATTACATGCATTGCATTACATTGCACTGCATTGCATCATGTATCACATTTTATAGATGCATGTTGTATTTACTTGATAGTTTCATATTGGGCTTTGGCTCACCCCCAAGGGGGTTGTTGTTGTCTTTCTGTGTGGACAATGACATGTATTACAGGTGACCATGATCCCAAGAGGAAATGCTCGCTGGAAGTCTTACCTGAGGTTGTTTTCTTTTGTCTATCCCAGTCGTAGGATAGTTAAGTATATTGGGGTGTGTCCTGGATAGCATAAGTATGTAAATAGAGTTTATTTCCGTCCAGTCTTGATTATTTGTGGATATTTGATGCTTCTTTACCGTTGATGGTATTATGTAAATATTTTAAGTATGAAATGTGTGATGGAAATTTATTGTGCATGCTATGTTATGATGCAAATATTTTTAGTACGAATTATGTGATGGATGCCTATGATGCATGTTATGATATTATGTATTTACTTTTTGTACTGGGGATATTGTTATGGTGCTTTCATTTTTTTTTGGTATATCCCTCGTGAGGGAGATTATGCCATAATTTTTAGAGCCACTTGTTGGCAAAAATTTTAAATAATCTTCCGCTGTTTAAAAATTAACATGTTGGAAATGAATTAAAAAAAATTTGGAAAAGAAAGAAAAAAAAATAAAAGATCTCGATTGATCGAGCATTACAGCTATATCGATCGAGATGGCCAGAAGTTTTTCGTTTCTTTTGTACAGTAGCTCGATCAATCAAGCTCTTTGCTCGATCGATCGAGCACTGTGTCAGTTGCCAAGAATAGTGTGTCCATTCATGTTGGGATGCGTTTTTTCCTTGATGGGGTGCATCAAAATTGTGACTTTTGGACTTACTTTTTGGTTCACTATATATACAACACATCCCCACTTATTTTAATATGGAATTTCGAAATTAACATCATATTTGAAGATTAAAATTTGAGTAATTTTGTGAGTCTTCATCATTGTTATTGTCGGGATCGATTCCGGGGGTGGGTTGCCATTCCACACCCGAGTTCAACCAACTTGAGCTTCAATAGCTCGTGTTCTTGAAATAATTGCACCGAGAGATTATATCGAGTTCGGTTACAAAATCGAGCGGAAGACACTCGACATAACCCGCTCTATAACCGATTTAACATTTGAAAAACATTTTAAAGATATGCAATTAAAGTAAATAAACAAGCATTTATTTATGAAAGTTCGAAGGTGGTGTAATTCTTCTACGTCTCCCCTTCTTCCACCTCATGGAAGGATTCCACTAGAAGACTTTGATTTATACAATCCCGTTGTACAAACCCGATCCAGTTGGGAATTCCCCATCCAACTAGAACTCCTAGCAACTCAACTATGTATGTTCTTTAATGTCTCACATACAAAGACCTCTCATCGGTTGTGATAAATCATCAACCGTTACAATGGTATCCACTCTTCTATTTTAGCACACAAATACAATGAATAGAGTGAATACAAAGGCACAAATGATTCCATAATGAATCTGATACAGCAAGGTAAGAGGTGCCAAAGGTTTGAGGAGTGCTCTTCATTTAGCAACTTTTGTCTTTTAAGTTCCTCAATTGAATCCCAAGTGGGTTTGCTTTGGAAGGCTTGGATTGATCTTCAATCAGCTGTTATTGAGCTCCCAAATCATGTATATATAGCCCCAAGTAATGATATATACGTTAGACACAAGAATATGCCCGTTGGAAAGGTTATGCACTATTCCCGAGCTTGCAACGGCCATATTCTGGTTTCTGGGCTATTTGTATTTCGGACCGGATTGGCCGGATCAGCTTGGACAAATCAGTCTGGCAGATCAGCACGGTAGATCAGTCTGGCAGATCAGCACGGGCAGATCAGTCTGGTCCGGATCAGTCTGGACAATCAGCTTGATACAAAAACAGATTGATAAACTTGCTCTTCGATCTGTTGCTTGTAACTCTTGATTCTTTGATTTCTGGGCAAAGTGATCCACATGAAAGTTGTAGCCCTATCTCTTAGCTTTCCATGGAATCAAGAATCGCTTGATTTCGAGTTCGTATGACAGAGTTATGCTCGAAATACGAGGCAACGCTCCTGCTGTCTGTTTGCTGGATGCAGCAGCACATGACGTGACTTGCAGAAGATATTTGGTCATCTTAGCGTCCGATTCAGTCTTTCACTTACAAAGATGACTTGTAGATCTTTGTCTTAGCTTTCCAACCCATACTGAATTGTTCTGTTCCAATAAGCGAGCTAAGAGTTATGCCCACCAGACTGACAGGGACTTTGCTGTAACAGCTCGATCTTACAGGCGTCACATGGCGTGACTTGCAGAAGCTTTTTGGCCATCTTACCGTCCGATTCAGTCTTTGTCATCCAAATATGACTTGTAGATAATTGTCTTAGCTTTCCAACCCATACTGAATCGTTCCGTTACGATAAGCGAGCTGAGAGTTATGGCCACCAGACTGGCAGTTGCTTGCTGAAACAGCTTGCTGTTTCTTCGCGGTTCAGCTCGATCTTGCAGGCGTCTTTTCTCCTTGATAACATTTGAACTAGCCGATCTGTTGTGAAATATGACTTTTAGTATTTTAAGTTGGCTGTTCAATCTCTTCGGAAGCACGCCATTTCGATATCCGAGCTATTAGATATGATCGAAACAATCCGCTCTGCCAGAATTTCAGTCTTGGTCCAGCTTGATATTTTCAAGCTACTTCTTTGTAATTCATCAAGCTCTTAATTATGATCTATGAACTGCACACTTGATGAAATATGTTAGCAACACAATAACAAGTTTTGTTAACATCAAAACCAAGATTATTCGGGTTTCCAAAACCCAACAATCTCCCCCTTTTTGATGATCACAAAACTTGAATAAAAATATGAACATTAAAGCACAATGTTGCATAACAAGAAAAATCATATTTTTTAAACAACATATTTCTCCCCCTTTTTGTGTGAATAAAAAAGGAAGACAAATAAAATTACTCCCCCTCAAAGATTGAGATTAAACTCTCCCCCTTAATTTTAAAATGTTTGAAAATTTGAGCAAGTGAGGGGCAAATGGGGTAGGCTAAAACAAATTTAAAAAAAATGCAATGCACATTAATTTTTGAATAAAAATAACCTCTTTTGATGATAGATGAAGCATACTTGGCAACAAATTTGAATTTCTTGACAAAACTCAACAATGTACATTTCATCTTTCCGCGGTGGCAGCACATGAGTCAACTTTGCAGAATAAACTGCTATTCCTCGTGAAGAATTAGGCTGCAAGACCTATACCGTTGCGATCCTATATGAGTCTAGTTTGCAACGCAAAAAACGGTTCGTCATTTGGACATCCGAGCAAGAAGTTATGCCAATTTTCCCAAAGTCGCTGCAAGCTGCCAGAAAACTAAAAATGCTTCGAAAATTGTTAGATAAAATCTCAAAATAAAAATTTTAAACTAAAAAACGAGTTAAGAACAGATTGAACGAAAATTAAAACTTTAAAATAGATTTTAAAATTACTTTCGTGCAAAATGAATGCAATGAAATTGATTTTTATGCTAAAAATTTTATACACCAAATTTTGAAAAAATATGCTATGAAAATATTTCATGCTCATGAGAAAATTTTGAAAATGATTTTAAAAGATATCCGCTAAAAAAATCGGTTAAAATGCTTTCCAAGAACAACCCGCTCTGATACCACTTGTCGGGATCGATTCCGGGGGTGGGTTGGCATTCCACACCCGATTTCAACCAACTTGAGCTTCAATAGCTCGTGTTCTTGAAATAATTGCACCGAGAGATTATATCGAGTTCGGTTACAAAACCGAGCGGAAGACACTCGACATAACCCGCTCTATAACCGATTAAACATTTGAAAAACATTTTAAAGATATGCAATTAAAGTAAATAAACAAGCATTTGTTTATGGAAGTTCGAAGGTGGTGTAATCCTTCTACGTCTCCCCTTCTTCCACCTCATGGAAGGATTCCACTAGAAGACTTTGATTTATACAATCCCGTTGTACAAACCCGATCCAGTTGGGAATTCCCCATCCAACTAGAACTCCTAGCAACTCAACTATGTATGTTCTTTAATGTCTCACATACAAAGACCTCTCATTGGTTGTGATAAATCATCAACCGTTACAATGATATCCACTCTTCTATTTTAGCACACAAATACAATGAATAGAGTGAATACAAAGGCACAAATGATTCCATAACGAATCTGATACAGCAAGGTAAGAGGTGCCAAAGGTTTGATGAGTGCTCTTCATTTAGCAACTTTTGTCTTTTAAGTTCCTCAATTGAATCCCAAGTGGGTTTGCTTTGGAAGGCTTGGATTGATCTTCAATCAGCTGTTATTGAGCTCCCAAATCATGTATATATAGCCCCAAGTAATGGTATATACGTTAGACACAAGAATATGCCCGTTGGAAAGGTTATGCACTATTCCCGAGCTTGCAACGGTCATATTCTGGTTTCTGGGCTATTTGTATTTCGGACCGGATTGGCCGGATCAGCTTGGGCAGATCAGTCTGGCAGATCAGCACGGTAGATCAGTCTGGCAGATCAGCACGGGCAGATCAGTCTGGTCCGGATCAGTCTGGACAATCAGCTTGATACAAAAACAGATTGATAAACTTGCTCTTCGATCTGTTGCTTGTAACTCTTGATTCTTTGATTTCTGGGCAAAGTGATCAACATGAAAGTTGTAGCCCTTTCTCTTAGCTTTCCATGGAATCAAGAATCGCTTGATTTCGAGTTCGTATGACAGTGTTATGCTCGAAATACGAGGCAACGCTCCTGCTGTCTGTTTGCTGGATGCAGCAGCACATGACGTGACTTGCAGAAGATATTTGGTCATCTTAGCGTCCGATTCAGTCTTTCACTTACAAAGATGACTTGTAGATCTTTGTCTTAGCTTTCCAACCCATACTGAATTGTTCCGTTCCAATAAGCGAGCTAAGAGTTATGCCCACCAGACTGACAGGGACTTTGCTGTAACAGCTCGATCTTACAGGCGTCACATGGCGTGACTTGCAGAAGCTTTTTGGCCATCTTACCGTCCGATTCAGTCTTTGTCTTCCAAATATGACTTGTAGATAATTGTCTTAGCTTTCCAACCCATACTGAATCGTTCCGTTACGATAAGCGAGCTGAGAGTTATGGCCACCAGACTGACAGTTGCTTGCTGAAACAGCTTGCTGTTTCTTCGCGGTTCAGCTCGATCTTGCAGGCGTCTTTTCTCCTTGATAACATTTGAACAGGCCGATCTGTTGTGAAATATGACTTTAGTATTTTAAGTTGGCTGTTCAATCTCTTCGGAAGCACGCCATTTCGATATCCGAGCTATTAGATATGATCGAAACAATCCGCTCTGCCAGAATTTCAGTCTTGGTCCAGCTTGATATTTTCAAGCTACTTCTTTGTAATTCATCAAGCTCTTAATTATGATCTATGAACTGCACACTTGATGAAATATGTTAGCAACACAATAACAAGTTTTGTTAACATCAAAACCAAGATTATTCGGGTTTCCAAAACCCAACAATCTCCCCCTTTTTGATGATCACAAAACTTGAATAAAAATATGAACATTAAAGCACAATGTTGCATAACAAGAAAAATCATATTTTTTAAACAACATATTTCTCCCCCTTTTTGTGTGAATAAAAAAGGAAGACAAATAAAATTACTCCCCCTCAAAGATTGAGATTAAACTCTCCCCCTTAATTTTAAAATGTTTGAAAATTTGAGCAAGTGAGGGGCAAATGGGGTAGGCTAAAACAAATTTAAAAAAATGCAATGCACATTAATTTTTGAATAAAAATAACCTCTTTTGATGATAGATGAAGCATACTTGGCAACAAATTTGAATTTCTTGACAAAACTCAACAATGTACATTTCATCTTTCCGCGGTGGCAGCACATGAGTCAACTTTGCAGAATAAACTGCTATTCCTCGTGAAGAATTAGGCTGCAAGACCTATACCATTGCGATCCTATATGAGTCTAGTTTGCAACGCAAAAAACGGTTCGTCATTTGGACATCCGAGCAAGAAGTTATGCCAATTTTCCCAAAGTCGCTGCAAGCTGCCAGAAAACTGAAAATGCTTCGAAAATTGTTAGATAAAATCTCAAAATAAAAATTTTAAACTAAAAAACGAGTTAAGAACAGATTGAACGAAAATTAAACCTTTAAAATAGATTTTAAAATTACTTTCGTGCAAAATGAATGCAATGAAATTGATTTTTATGCTAAAAATTTTATACACCAAATTTTGAAAAAATATGCTATGAAAATATTTCATGCTCATGAGAAAATTTTGAAAATGATTTTAAAAGATATCCGCTAAAAAAATCGGTTAAAATGCTTTCCAAGAACAACCCGCTCTGATACCACTTGTCGGGATCGATTCCGGGGGTGGGTTGCCATTCCACACCCGAGTTCAACCAACTTGAGCTTCAATAGCTCGTGTTCTTGAAATAATTGCACCGAGAGATTATATCGAGTTCGGTTACAAAACCGAGCGGAAGACACTCGACATAACCCGCTCTATAACCGATTAAACATTTGAAAAACATTTTAAAGATATGCAATTAAAGTAAATAAACAAGCATTTGTTTATGGAAGTTCGAAGGTGGTGTAATCCTTCACGTCTCCCCTTCTTCCACCTCATGGAAGGATTCCACTAGAAGACTTTGATTTATACAATCCCGTTGTACAAACCCGATCCAGTTGGGAATTCCCCATCCAACTAGAACTCCTAGCAACTCAACTATGTATGTTCTTTAATGTCTCACATACAAAGACCTCTCATCGGTTGTGATAAATCATCAACCGTTACAATGGTATCCACTCTTCTATTTTAGCACACAAATACAATGAATAGAGTGAATACAAAGGCACAAATGATTCCATAATGAATCTGATACAGCAAGGTAAGAGGTGCCAAAGGTTTGAGGAGTGCTATTCATTTAGCAACTTTTGTCTTTTAAGTTCCTCAATTGAATCCCAAGTGGGTTTGCTTTGGAAGGCTTGGATTGTGACGCCCCGAAATGATTAATTGCAATTAAGGCATTAATTATGTTTATATGATTTATTATGTGGATAATTGATTTACGTGTTGAAATTAATTATCATGATGAAATGCTTAGTCACATGATAGGCATGACCCGGGGGTTACGTTTCAAGGTGCATGTTATGCATGATAGGAAATGGGGTTAACATGATTTAATTGTATTGATTGGGAATTATGAGGAAAACATGATTTAGTGGAAGTTTAATGCATCTTTGTAAATGCTTTTAAAATACAATGTTGGGGTATTTTATACATCATGTTAATTTGGGGTACAATTTTAATAACCCCACTATATTCCCCTTTTATCCCATTTTCCCTTAACTTCTTCCCCACCACTCAAAAACCCCCAATTCTCTCCCAAAGCCCTAACCTCACCCCATTTTCGAAATCCCTCAAAGGAGGAAGATTTGGAGTCTTCAAGAGGTATGGAACCCTTCCTAAAGTTTTTATGAAGTTTGGATTTGAAATGGGATGATTTTGAAGTGATTTATGTGGGTTTGTTTGGGGTATGTGTTGTATGTTGTTGGGGTATGATTTTTGAAGTGTTTTATGTGGGTTTTAACAAGTTATGATGACGTTAGTGTGATTGGAAAGTTTGGGTTTTAATGGTATGAGGATGAGCTCGAAAAATGTACAAAAATGGTGAAAAATCGCGACTCTGTGCGAGGCGATCGATCGCCTGAAAAGAGGCGACCGATCGCCATAGGGCAGTACCATTTTCGCAGGGGAGGCGATCGATCGCCTAAATGAGGCGACCGATCGCCGAGAGGCAGTAGCCAATCCAAGTGTTAGGCGATCGATCGCCATGTTTGAAGCGATCGATCGCCGCGAAGGAAAATTTGAGGCGATCGATCGCCTCAAGTAGCGATCGATCGCCACTGTGTAACAGTTGGAAAATGATGTTTTTTGTTGAATTTTTGGTATTTGGCTATTGTTTAGCTTCTAATATCGATTTGTATGGTTGTGTAGAACCATCCCAGGTGCCAACAACATCGAGAAGATAGAGTTCTTCAATTTCTCCACTTTTGGAATTAAGGTACGTAAGAAGCGTACGGGCATCGGACGGTAACACACTCCTAACTCTGACTATGCATTGATTGCATAAGTATTTATGATGATGATGTTTATGATGATGATCGTGATAAGTTTAAGATGATGATGTTTGTGAAGATGATATGATAAGTAAGTTTATGATGATGTGATACAATGTTTATTATGTGGTAAGATGCCACAGGGTAAGATGCCCATATGGTAAGAGGCCATGCGATTTTATTATGTGGTAAGATGCCACGGGGTAAGATGCCCATATGGTAAGATGCCATACAATGTTGTTATGTGGTAAGATGCCACGGGGTAAGATGCCCATATGGTAAGAGGCCATACGATGTCATTACGTGGTAAGATGCCACACGATATTATGATATGGTAAGATGCCATACGATAGGGTAAGATGCCCACGTGGTAAGATACCACACGATGTTATGATACGGTAAGATGTCATACGATGGGGTAAGATGCCCATATGCACGAATGTGAATCAGGGTCAACAAAAAGAAACTGACGAATAAACCGCATGTTTACTTAACTATGATTTTGTACATTACTGTTATAATTATAAGATGATGATGTCTATAAGATGATGATGCTATAAGATGATGATGTTTATAAGATGATGATGCTATAAGATGATGATGTTATAAGATGATGATGCTATAAGATGATGATGTTTATAAGATGATGATGCTATAAGATGATGTTATAAGACGATGATGCTATAAAATGATGATGTTTATAAGATGATGATGCTATAAGATGATGATGTCATAAGATGATGATGCTATAAGATGATGATGTTTATAAGATGATAATGCTATAAGATAATGTTTATAAGATGATGATGCTATAAGATGATGATGCTTATATGATGATGATAATACAAGATGATGATTTTAATCATTCACTCAAGAATTAATGATTATATGCATGGCTATGAAACAGGGACAACCAAAGAGGGTTAATGCAATTAACCAGGAAGTATATGTTACCAATTATTTTCATGCATTTATTTATATGCCATTGCCTTATGATGTTAAGTAACGATATACATGCTCATGATGGGTTGTTCCTGTAGGTACACCTTTGACTAATGGACTAAGGGCCGGGTTGAGGCAGTGAGCTTTGAGGAGCATGGAAGAAGTTAGGATGCAAGAACTTTTGGATAGTATCTACTCTAGGAGTAGAATAATTCTATCGCCTTAACATTCATTTTGTGAATGTAATTATTTAGCCTTTAAAATTTCATTCTCGGCCCATAATTTTACTAGCTCTAAGCTACAACTGAAACCCTAAGACGTTATAAATGCATGTTTAGTCCCTAATAGGTGATTAAGACGATGTCAAGGTATGAAGACCCTACATTAGTGGTATCAGAGCAGTGGTTAGATAACCCGGGAATGAGTGAAGGGTAGCCTTAGCAATAAGTTGGCTAGGTGCTTACTTTTAAACATGTTTTGTGCATAAGTTGCATATGAAGTATATGATGTGGTACTAACATGTTTCGCTTCTCTAACGATGTATTATGTGAACTGCTTTTGGGTATTGTTGTTAACCCTTATCTTGCAGTATGGCAGCAAATGTCAACAAGTTTTGTGGAAAGGCACCACATATGTACTTCTCCGTCGCCCACGCCTCTTGTAGTCTCGACCCCCGCTGGAAGAAGTTTGATAACTGATCAGATTGGTTAAGACGGCCTCATTTATTTTGAGGATAACGAACTGAGGACAGACTTGATTGTTCTGGGGATGTCAGTTTGTAGGCATTGATGTTCTGAACAGGTATCAGGCAGTTGTGGACTGCAGACAAGGACTGTCCGATTCAGGTCTGATATGGGAGTCCGATGGACATATTCCGTTCAAGGATTCCATTAATATCTGTTGTCAAGATGGCACAGTTATTGGAACGAGACCACAAAGGACATTTCAACTATACTGTGGTTATTACTGAAAGAGGAAAGAGTTAAAGGTTGAGGATGTGCCCGTAGTGGCGGTGTTTCCTGATGCATTTCCGGAAGAGATTCCCGGATTCCCACCGACGAGAGAGGTCGAGTTTGGGATTAAGTTACTACCCGGGAATGCCTACCATTTCTCGTGCCCGTATAGGATGGCACCAACGGAGTTAAGGGAATTAAAGGTTCAGTTGCAAGAGCTCCTTGGCAAGGACTATATACACCCTAGCATATCGCCTTGGGATGCACCAGTCCTATTTGTCGAAAAGAAAGATGGTTCGTTGCGGTTGTGCACCGATTTCAGACAATTGAACAAAGCCATAGTGAAGAATAAGTATCCGCTTCCGGGGATCGACGATTTGTTTGATCAGCTGCAGAGTACGAGGCTCTACAGTAAGATCGTTCTGAGATCGGGGATCATCAGATTCGAGTTTGAGAGGACGATGTACAGAAGACAGCTTCCAGGACCTTATGTGGGCACTACGGATTCTTAGTCATGCCCTTTGGAGTGACGGATGCCCCAACCATTTTATGAGCCTGATGAACAGGGTGATCCAACCATGGCTGGATCAGTTCGTCATAGTTTCCATTGACGATGTACTTATTTACTCTCGAACTGAAGAGGAACATGTAAAGCACTTGAGAACAGTACTCCAGATCCTTAGGGATCATCAGTTGTATGCAAAGCTCAGTAAGTACGAGTTCTGGTCGAGCAGTGTAGTATTCTTGGATCATGTTATATCAAGATCGCTAAGCCGCTGGCACGGTTGACTCAGGAAGGAGTCCCATTCTTTTGGTCCGAAGCTTGTGAGAAAAGCTTCCAAGGATTGAAGCGTCGTCTGACGACAGTGCCAGGGTTGGTGATTCCTTCTGAAGATAAGAGGTTGCCTTGTACACGAATACATCACTTCAAGGTTTGGGCTATGTGTTGATGCGAGATAAGCTTGTGCTGGCTTATGCATCGAGGCGGTTGAAACCACATGAGGCTAAGTACCCAGTCCACGATTTGGAGCTGGCAGCCATTATGTTTGCCTTGGAATTTGGAGGCATTACTTGGATGGTACGTCGTTTACCATCTATACGGACCATAAGAGCCTGAAGTTTTGTTCACACAGGCTGAGTTGAATATGCGACAAAGAAGATGAATGGACTTACTCAAGGATTTTGACTGTAAGATTGAGTACCATCCTGGTAAAGCAACTTAATAGCAGGCACCTTAAGTCGGAAGTGAAAAGTACTGCTGAGGACACTATGTGTTTATCAGCGATGATGACTTCTTATTGCCGTCCGGGCTATGATATTGATGTGGACACATCGCCGGTGCGAGTGTCGATCTTGTTGGCCGAGCCATACATATTTGAGGTTATCAGGAAAGCCGGAGGTCGGATGATGAGGTTCAAGGATGGTCATCTATAGTGCTTCAAGGACGGCCATCAAAGTGCAGAGTGGCAGAAGATGATTCATTGAGATTGGGCCACCGATGGGTAGTCCCAGATACACCAGAGTTGCGTAAGGGAATGTTGGAGCGAGCCACAGTAGTCGGTTCACTATCCACCCAAGAGGGAGGAAGATGTACAAGGACTTAGGTGGTTAATTCTGGTGGAGACGTATGAAGCGTGATGTTATGGCCTTGTCAAAAGATGTTTGATCTGCCAGCAGGTAAAGACAGAAAGGCAGAGGCCTTATGGCGAGCTGAAGAGCTCGGAAGTACCCCCCAATGGAAGTGGGAGCATGTATTTATGGACTTTGTAACCCACTTGCCAAGAGCGGCCTCTGGATTCGATACGATCTGGTGAACGTGGATAGGCTGACGAAGTAGCTCACTTCATCCTTTGTCATGTGTCTTTCACATACCTAAAGATGACCCAATTATATGTGCGGGATGTGGTGAGATTACATGGTGTTCCAGTCTTGATGGTGTCTGACAGAGACC
Source organism: Haberlea rhodopensis (assembly GCA_907163345.1). Lineage (NCBI taxonomy): Eukaryota > Viridiplantae > Streptophyta > Magnoliopsida > Lamiales > Gesneriaceae > Haberlea > Haberlea rhodopensis. Next base: position 3,213,462 of record CAJQUN010000041.1, read on the forward strand.
CAAGGTTTACTTCGCACTCGAGGATATGATGAGGACATGTGTATTGGAGTTTGATACTCCGTGACAAGATTCTATACCACTGGTAGAGTTCTCCTTTAATAACAGCTATCAGTCGAGCATTCAAATGGCCCTTTGAAGCTCTTTATGGACAACGATGTAAGTCACCGCTGTATTGGGAGGACTTGACTAGTAAAGCGATCGGAGGACCGGATATGATTAAGGATATGTAAGACAAGATAAAGTTGATACGCCAAAAGATGAAAGCGGCTCAGGATAGGCAAGCAGCCTATGCCAATAAGCGGCGACGACCGCTGGAATTCCAAGTAGGAGACAGGGTCTTCTTGAAAATCTCACCCTCCAGAGGTGTAGTTCGTTTTGGTATGCGGGAAAGTTATCCCCGAGGTATGTTGGGCCATATGAAGTATTGCAGCGTACCAGTACTTTGGCTTACTGTTTGGCTCTACCGCCGTCTTTATCTGGGATGTATGATGTTTTCCATGCCTCTATGTTACGGAAGTATGAGCCAGACCCGTCTCATGTATTACAGTCTACTGAAGTGCAGTTGGACTCAGGGGTATCCTACGTTGAACGACCGGTCAGAATTCTGGATCGTGAGGATCGCAGACTAAGAAGTAAAGTTTTACCGATGGTCAAAGTTCAGTGGGTCGTCGGGGTGTCGAGGAGGCTACGTGGGAGACGGAACGGCACATGATGCAGCATTACCCGGAACTATTTTCTGGTATGATTTATGTTTAGTTTCATTTTGGGTAAGTGCATGCGATTTCGAGGACGAAATCTTATAAGTAGGGGAGTAATGTGACGCCCCGAAATGATTAATTGCAATTAAGGCATTAATTATGTTTATATGATTTATTATGTGGATAATTGATTTACGTGTTGAAATTAATTATCATGATGAAATGCTTAGTCACATGATAGGCATGACCCGGGGGTTACGTTTCAAGGTGCATGTTATGCATGATAGGAAATGGGGTTAACATGATTTAATTGTATTGATTGGGAATTATGAGGAAAACATGATTTAGTGGAAGTTTAATGCATCTTTGTAAATGCTTTTAAAATACCATGTTGGGGTATTTTATACATCATGTTAATTTGGGGTACAATTTTAATAACCCCACTATATTCCCCTTTTATCCCATTTTCCCTTAACTTCTTCTCCACCACTCAAAAACCCCCAATTCTCTCCCAAAGCCCTAACCTCACCCCATTTTCGAAATCCCTCAAAGGAGGAAGGAGGAAACTCCACAAAACTTGTGTTTGTGTGATCTTTGTTAAGATTTGGAGTCTTCAAGAGGTATGGAACCCTTCCTAAAGTTTTATGAAGTTTGGATTTGAAATGGGATGATTTTGAAGTGATTTATGTGGGTTTGTTTGGGGTATGTGTTGTATGTTGTTGGGGTATGATTTTTGAAGTGTTTTATGTGGGTTTTAACAAGTTATGATGATGTTAGTGTGATTGGAAAGTTTGGGTTTTAATGGTATGAGGATGAGCTCGAAAAATGTACAAAAATGGTGAAAAATCGCGACTCTGTGCGAGGCGATCGATCGCCTGAAAAGAGGCGACCGATCGCCATAGGGCAGTACCATTTTCGCAGGGGAGGCGATCGATCGCCTAAAATGAGGCGACCGATCGCCGAGAGGCAGTAGCCAATCCAAGTGTTAGGCGATCGATCGCCATGTTTGAAGCGATCGATCGCCGCGAATAAAAATTTGAGGCGATCGATCGCCTCAAGTAGCGATCGATCGCCACTGTGTAAAAGTTGGAAAATGATGTTTTTTGTTGAATTTTTGGTATTTGGCTATTGTTTAGCTTCTAATATCGATTTGTATGGTTGTGTAGAACCATCCCAGGTGCCAACAACATCGAGAAGATATAGTTCTTCAATTTCTCCACTTTTGGAATTAAGGTACGTAAGAAGCGTACGGGCATCGGACGGTAACACACTCCTAACTCTGACTATGCATTGATTGCATAAGTATTTATGATGATGATGTTTATGATGATGATCGTGATAAGTTTAAGATGATGATGTTTGTGAAGATGATATGATAAGTAAGTTTATGATGATGTGATACAATGTTTATTATGTGGTAAGATGCCACAGGGTAAGATGCCCATATGGTAAGAGGCCATGCGATTTTATTATGTGGTAAGATGCCACGGGGTAAGATGCCCATATGGTAAGATGCCATACAATGTTGTTATGTGGTAAGATGCCACGGGGTAAGATGCCCATATGGTAAGAGGCCATACGATGTCATTACGTGGTAAGATGCCACACGATATTATGATATGGTAAGATGCCATACGATAGGGTAAGATGCCCACGTGGTAAGATACCACACGATGTTATGATACGGTAAGATGCCATACGATGGGGTAAGATGCCCATATGCACGAATGTGAATCAGGGTCAACAAAAAGAAACTGACGAATAAACCGCATGTTTACTTAACTATGATTTTGTACATTACTGTTATAATTATAAGATGATGATGTCTATAAGATGATGATGCTATAAGATGATGATGTTTATAAGATGATGATGCTATAAGATGATGATGTTATAAGATGATGATGCTATAAGATGATGATGTTTATAAGATGATGATGCTATAAGATGATGTTATAAGACGATGATGCTATAAAATGATGATGTTTATAAGATGATGATGCTATAAGATGGTGATGTTATAAGATGATGATGCTATAAGATGATGATGTTTATAAGATGATAATGCTATAAGATAATGTTTATAAGATGATGATGCTATAAGATGATGATGCTTATATGATGATGATAATACAAGATGATGATTTTAATCATTCACTCAAGAATTAATGATTATATGCATGGCTATGAAACAGGGACAACCAAAGAGGGTTAATGCAATTAACCAGGAAGTATATGTTACCAATTATTTTCATGCATTTATTTATATGCCATTGCCTTATGATGTTAAGTAACGATATACATGCTCATGATGGGTTGTTCCTGTAGGTACACCTTTGGACTAATGGACTAAGGGCCGGTTGAGGCAGTGAGCTTTGAGGAGCATGGAAGAAGTTAGGATGCAAGAACTTTTGGATAGTATCTACTCTAGGAGTAGAATAATTCTATCGCCTTAACATTCATTTTGTGAATGTAATTATTTAGCCTTTAAAATTTCATTCTCGGCCCATAATTTTACTAGCTCTAAGCTACAACTGAAACCCTAAGACGTTATAAATGCATGTTTAGTCCCTAATAGGTGATTAAGACGATGTCAAGGCAGGAAGACCCTATATGGATTGATCTTCAATCAGCTGTTATTGAGCTCCCAAATCATATATATATAGCCCCAAGTAATGATATATACGTTAGACACAAGAATATGCCCGTTGGAAAGGTTATGCACTATTCTCGAGCTTGACACGGTCATATTCTGGTTTCTGGGCTATTTGTATTTCGGACCGGATTGGCCGGATCAGCTTGGGTAGATCAGTTTGGCAGATCAGCACGGTAGATCAGTCTGGCAGATCAGCACGGGCAGATCAGTCTGGTCCGGATCAGTCTGGACAATCAGCTTGATACAAAAACAGATTGATAAACTTGCTCTTCGATCTGTTGCTTGTAACTCTTGATTCTTTGATTTCTGGGCAAAGTGATCCACATGAAAGTTGTAGCCCTTTCTCTTAGCTTTCCATGGAATCAAGAATCGCTTGATTTCGAGTTCGTATGAGAGAGTTATGCTCGAAATACGAGGCAACGCTCCTGCTGTCTGTTTGCTGGATGCAGCAGCACATGACGTGACTTGCAGAAGATATTTGGCCATCATAACGTCCGATTCAGTCTTTCACTTACAAAGATGACTTGTAGATCTTTGTCTTAGCTTTCCAACCCATACTGAATTGTTCCGTTCCAATAAGCGAGCTAAGAGTTATGCCCACCAGACTGACAGGGACTTTGCTGTAACAGCTCGATCTTACAGGCGTCACATGGCGTGACTTGCAGAAGCTTTTTGGCCATCTTACCATCCGATTCAGTCTTTGTCTTCCAAATATGACTTGTAGATAATTGTCTTAGCTTTCCAACCCATACTGAATCGTTCCGTTACGATAAGCGAGCTGAGAGTTATGGCCACCAGACTGACAGTTGCTTGCTGAAACAGCTTGCTGTTTCTTCGCGGTTCAGCTCGATCTTGCAGGCGTCTTTTCTCCTTGATAACATTTGAACTAGCCGATCTGTTGTGAAATATGACTTTTAGTATTTTAAGTTGGCTGTTCAATCTCTTTGGAAGCACGCCATTTCGATATCCGAGCTATTAGATATGATCGAAACAATCCGCTCTGCCAGAATTTCAGTCTTGGTCCAGCTTGATATTTTCAAGCTACTTCTTTGTAATTCATCAAGCTCTTAATTATGATCTATGAACTGCACCCTTGATGAAATATGTTAGCAACACAATAACAAGTTTTGTTAACATCAAAACCAAGATTATTCGGGTTTCCAAAACCCAACAGTTATGGTTGAGCGTTTGTAGACCTTTGTGGTTTAAAGGATTTGTGATTTGGAGTGCTCCTATCACAAATCATAGTCGTTGTATCTTGGGAGATAAATTGCCAAAGTAAATTGTTAGCACCGTAGCGGGGCAATATTGTCTTAAGTACAGAGATTCTAAATCTCGCCTCAACATTTCTAATACAAAGCCATTTGTTGTTTTTTGCTTGTCACTTTCCTAAAATACACACCCATTAACGAAAAGAGATTAATCTTGAAGACCTTGTGGTTCGCTTGAGAATCGAAGAGGACAACAAAATTTCCGAAAGGAAGGAAAATTGGCACCAACATGAAGCACGAGTGAACTTAGTAGAAAAACACGCCGGAACAAAGCGGAAGTTTGACGGCCTGGCCTCCAAATCTTGAAAGGCGAAGAAGTTCTGTGATGACCAGGGATCATAGATGTTAATCCCGTAGTGTTAAAAATCTCTAAAGTTGTTTTACGTGGCGATTTGAAGTTTAATCGCGATGTTGGGCCTTCTGGGCTCGTTTATTTGAGTAGTTGGGATCATTGGATCCCGAGGTTGAGATCGTATTCTCATTTCGGTGAAAACCTGTGAGTTGGGTTTTTAGTGTGACTCGGAATCTCGGGTGCTTGGTGTGGGCACCGGTAGGGGGTTTTTGAGTTAGAGAGAGAGTTTTTGAAAACAGATGATTTTTAATGAATCATGATGTTTTTGTGGGGATATTAGTATTTCGGGGTATTTTTGCTATAAATACCAGTTGAACCCGAGATTTTAATTATCGGAACCATTTTTCCCCACCTCCTCTCTCTCTTCCCGCCCGCGCACTTCTCGATCCCCTTTGACCCCCGCGCGTAAAAGTCGTTCGCCCGCCGCCGTCCGGCCGCCGTTCGGCGCGTGCCACCCGCCGTTGGAATCCTCTCTTCCAGGCGCTCCTATCCATACCAACAATTCGAAGTTTCGTCGAGAATCGCGTTCGGATTTGCCAGAAAAGCGTAGGGTTCGAAAACTGGAGTTCATCCGATTTTTGGGGCTCGATTTTGGTATGATTTTGGCACGATTATTCTAGTGTTTTTGGGGCGTTTTTAAGCTGATTTTGAGTCGATGATTTCAGACTTTTGTGGTTCGAAATAATTGTTGCATGCAATTAGAGGTAGAATTGCTAAAGATTATGAGAGTCATTGGTGTATTGTGGGTGTTGAAACCCACTTTTGTTGCCATATGTGTGGTGTCTTCCCTGGCTGGGAATTTACTTGATATTGCTGCATTCTGATGAGTATTATGTTTTCCCTGGCCGGGAATTATGTTATGTGTTGTACTTTTATTTCGGGATAGCTCTATTTATGGGGAGACTCTGCCCAAATTTTTATAAAAGTCCACAATGAAAAAAAAGTGATGTAATGGGCGAACTCCATGAGTCTCTTGTTGTTAGGATGGTGAACTTATAACATTGTATGTTAAAGAAAACTTTGTAATTGCCATTCAATGGTAAAGTATCATCTGAGTTTCCCGAATGATTTTATGGAAAGCATGTGCCACACATAATGATTAATACACTAATCAAGGGTTAAGTATATGGGGTCCTTACATTAGTGGTATCAGAGCAGTGGTTGCTCATTGGGGCTGTTGAGGGCCTAGGAAGTTATTGATAGCACATATTTATGCATGATGGCATTAATGTTATACGACATGACTAATTGTTTATGTGCTTTTATGATATGAAAAGTGGTATTGCTAACCATTGTGGTTGCAGGAATCGTGTGGGACACGATAGGATGACATTAATAGTGATGTCTAACACTCTATATGCTACGTGCCAAGGAATCTGATTTTGGAAGAAATCAGGGAAAAGAAAGATATGACGTATTGTCTGAGGATAGACTGGGTAGACAACCGACAGTGGAATACTTCGGTATGGTCTCAATTATTATTGAATATACTAATGCGTTTGTTCATGTAATGTTCGAGCAAGGAAGGTACGTAAGAGACGTACGAGCATCGGACGGTAAACCATGGACCCTTACATATTATAATGATGATGTTTATGATAAGTAAAGATGAATAAGGATGTTTTATGATGATGATTATGATAAGGTAAGTTAAGATGATTATGTTTATGATGACAGTCAAGATGATCTGGCATGTTTATGATGATGCTTATGATAAGTAAGTTCTGCTGATTAATGATATTCTATGATGAGTCCAGCTGATCTGATGTTATGATGCATGACTTATGCTCCGTCCGTTCTGCGCTGCTGCTGTTCTGCTGCGTACCGCTGCTCTGCATGTTCTGCCTGCTGCTTATGCTCCGATCCGCTTCTGCTGCTGTCTGTTGCTGCTCCGTCCCGCTGCTCTGCTGTTCTGCTTGCTGCTTTGCTCCGTCCGTTCTGCTGCCTGATGTATCTAGCTGCGTCCCGCTGCTATGCTGTTTCGCTGCTGTTTCCCGCTGCCTGATGATTATGCCGATGTTTATGATGACGTCTATGAGACAGGGTAAGATGCCCATGTGGTAAGATGCCACACAATGTTTATGATATGGTAAGACGCCATATGATTGGGTGAGATGCCCATGTGGTAAGATGCCACACAATGTTTATGATATGGTAAGACGCCATATGATTGGGTGAGATGCCCATGTGGTAAGATGCCACACAATGTTTATGATATGGTAAGACGCCATATGATTGGGTGAGATGCCCATGTGGTAAGATGCCACACAATGTTTATGATATGGTAAGACGCCATATGATTGGGTAAGATGCCCATGTGGTAAGATGCCACACGATGATTGTGTTATGGTAAGATGCCATATGACGGGGTAAGATGCCCATATGGTAAGAGGCCATACGATGTTATTATGTGGTAAGACGCCACGGGGTAAGATGCCCATATGGTAAGAGGCCATACAATGCTATTATGTGGTAAGACGCCACGGGGTAAGATGCCCATATGGTAAGAGGCCATACAATGCTATTATGTGGTAAGACGCCACGGGGTAAGATGCCCATATGGTAAGAGGCCATACGATGTTATTATGTGGTGAGACGCCACGGGGTAAGATGCCCATATGGTAAGAGGCCATACGATGTTATTATGTGGTAAGATGCCACAGGGTAAGATGCCCATGTGCATGAATATGAACCAGGGAAAATGAAAAGGAGTTAATGAATAACCAGCAAGCTTACTCAACTATGATTTCGTACATCGACTGTTATATCTATAAGATGATGATGCTTATATGATGATGATGTATAAGATGATGATACTTATATGATGATGATGTATAAGATGATGATGCTTATATGATGATGATGTATAAGATGATGATGCTATAAGATGATGATGTATAAGATGATGCTATGAGATGATGATGCTTATAAGATGATGATGTATAAGATGATGATGCTATGAGATGATGATGCTTATAAGATGATGATGTATAAGATGATGATGCTATAAGATGATGATGTATAAGATGATGATGCTATAAGATGATGATGTATAAGATGATGATGCTATGAGATGATGATGCTTATATGATGATGATGTATAAGATGATGATGCTATAAGATGACGATGCTTATGTGATGATGATGTTATAAGATGATGATATTTATGAAATGATGATGCTCATATGATGAAGATGTTATAAGATGGTGATAATTATAAGATGATGATTTTAATTATTCATGTCAAGAATTAATGACTATATGCATGGCTATGAAACAGGGACATTGGAGTGTCCAGGGTGTATAGGCATTAGAGGAATGTTGGGTAAAGACCCACTACTCTATTGATTTTCTTCCCACAGTATGGTATGCCGTGCGGGAACGTCCATCTTATTGGTAGGTTTGAGGTGAACCTAGAGAGGCAGCGACTAGTTTGTCTGCCGTGTGTGTGCAGCACCAAGAGGGGCTTGTTAGAGCCGTTATACTGCTCGTAGGAACCAAGTGTGGCAAATCGTAAGGTGATACGATGTGGATTGTGGTGGACTCTAGTAGTCACCATGTCATCGAGGTTGAGGTTGTGCATGCCTCACTGAAACGTGTATACGTTTATGTTTAAATCTTGGTGAGACTTGTCTGGGACAGCTCATGATGTTGAAGTACCAACAAGAGAGTCATCAAGTCGTCGTTGATTCGATCTGGGAATCCATGTATTTGGGATGCAATGGGTTTATTGCATGTCCTTTCAAATTTGAAACTCTGAGGAGTCTCGATTGTTTCTTTATGACCAGGATGTGGTTCTTGGGATATCCGGAGGTGGACATCTTATGAGATATCTTTCGTGTGAATCTATGGCCGTGAGTTGCCCAACTTGAGTTGCAATGATGCAACTGCTCCTTCGATAGAGGAGGTTTGGAAGTGGAAACCAGGTTTGGTATGTGTACACCGTGGTGTACTGATGTTTCCCTTGTAACGATGTATGTTAGACATCGTGAGTCATGATAAGAGATGTCAATGGATGATATCTACGATGGAATCGGGAGCGATTCGAATCCTTGCAGTTTCAGTTGACTAACTGCTTTTGGATTATTAGCGTTGAGTTGTGCTGACGCTCTTTGACGTTATGATGGATTTGGAAGTCTATTCCACTCCAGAGTTTGACACGAGGTCAACGTTCTCACGGTTGAGGTGTCATTTAGGATGCGTTCATACTAATTGTATTAGAACTAAGGATGACTGTCCGACCTACAGCCGTAAGTATTGGTTGTTTTGCAGTCATGAAAGGCTGACTTTTAGGATGACCCGCATTGAGGTACGTTTTGCCTCTTGGGTGATATGTTGGTTTTGGTATGTCGCTCTGTTGCAGAGTTTGATGTGAGGTAAGGATCCTCGCGTTTATTAATACGATTCTGATATGGTCAAGAATCGAAGTTATGGCTTCATGTTGTTGTGTAGCCTGGGTGTTATGTGATACACCGGTGCTAATTTCGAGGATGAAATTCTTTTAGTGGGATATTGTGATGACCAGGGATCATAGATGTTAATCCCGTAGTGTTAAAAATCCCTAAAGTTGTTTTACGTGGCGATTTGAAGTTTAATCGCGATGTTGGGCCTTCTGGGCTCGTTTATTTGAGTAGTTGGGATCATTGGATCCCGAGGTTGAGATCGTATTCTCATTTCGGTGAAAACCTGTGAGTTGGGTTTTTAGTGTGACTCGGAATCTCGGGTGCTTGGTGTGGGCACCGGTAGGGGTTTTTGAGTTAGAGAGAGCGTTTTTGAAAACAGATGGTTTTTAATGAATCATGATGTTTTTGTGGGGATATTAGTATTTCGGGGTATTTTTGCTATAAATACCAGTTGAACCCGAGATTTTAATTATCGGAACCATTTTTCCCCACCTCCTCTCTCTCTTCCCGCCCGCGCACTTCTCGATCCCCTTTGACCCCCGCGCGTAAAAGTCGTTCGCCCGCCGCCGTCCGGCCGCCGTTCGACGCGTGCCACCCGCCGTTGGAATCTTCTCTTCCAGGCGCTCCTATCCATACCAACAATTCGAAGTTTCGTCGAGAATCGCGTTCGGATTTGCCAGAAAAGCGTAGGGTTCGAAAACTGGAGTTCATCCGATTTTTGGGGCTCGATTTTGGTATGATTTTGGCACGATTATTCTAGTGTTTTTGGGGCGTTTTTAAGCTGATTTTGAGTCGATGATTTCAGACTTTTGTGGTTCGAAATAATTGTTGCATGCAATTAGAGGTAGAATTGCTAAAGATTATGAGAGTCATTGGTGTATTGTGGGTGTTGAAACCCACTTTTGTTGCCATATGTGTGGTGTCTTCCCTGGCTGGGAATTTACTTGATATTGCTGCATTCTGATGAGTATTATGTTTTCCCTGGCCGGGAATTATGTTATGTGTTGTACTTTTATTTCGGGATAGTTCTATTTATGGGGAGACTCTGCCCAAATTTTTATAAAAGTCCACAATGAAAAAAAAGTGATGTAATGGGCGAACTCCATGAGTCTCTTGTTGTTAGGATGATGAACTTATAACATTGTATGTTAAAGAAAACTTTGTAATTGCCATTCAATGGTAAAGTATCATCTGAGTTTCCCGAATGATTTTATGGAAAGCATGTGCCACACATAATGATTAATACACTAATCAAGGGTTAAGTATATGGGGTCCTTACAAGTTCAAAGGCAAGTGCTACAAATGTGGAAAACCCAATCACATGGCGAAGGATTGTCGCAATAAAGACGATCGCGGGAAGGCTATGGATCAAGTAAATGTGACCGAAGAAGATCGTCTCTCAATTGATTTGGATGATCTAGCGCTTATCGCTTGAATTTGATTGTGTATCTTTGAAAGTTGTGAACTCCAAGAATGGAGTGATTCTAAATAAATGTAATGACGATATTTGTTGAAAGCAATAAAATGTATTACTTTTTGTAGTGAATCTTATGGTTTGTTGCATGATTGTTAGGATCATTTAAACCATAGTTCATAGCACAAATTGTAATGTTAAATTTATTGCTTATATGGGCATTAAGTTAACAAAATTGTCGTTCATTTGTTAGAAGAATCATAACGTCTCTAGAGTTTACTCACAATGATATTTGTGATGGAAAGATTGTGCAAACTAGAGATGTGAGAAAAGTAATTTGTTACTTTATCAATATTTGCACATTATATTGTTTTTGAATTTTTTGCAATGAATAAAAAACGAAGTCAGTGAGGTGTTTAAACACTTCAAGAATGAGATTGCAATAAAATTTAGCAAATGACTTTTCTATGGGAAATTGTGAGTGGATTATACTTGTGTAGTCTAAGAATTTGACGCTTAAGTTTGAATCAGCAAGACTATAAAATCTTGAATTCGAGTTTCTAAGCTTTGTACGCTTAAAACACAAGTGATAAATCGAAGCCACAAATTTTGATTAGGCGTTGTAATATCTCAGATTTGTTCATTTTGAATTTCTAAGCTTGTACGCTTATAACATGAATTTGCAAGATTTAAAATCTTGAATTCAAGTTTTCTAAGTTAGTGCTCTTAAATTGCAAATTGTGAACCGAGTTTGAGAATATTATCCAAGTTTCAACTTTTGTAAGCAAGTACGCTTGAATCCGAAATTTTCAAGAAATAAAAACTTGAATTCGGATTTGTAAGACTATAACGCTTAGAATTTGAAACACTAAAGTTTGAACGCAAGTGCACTTCGTTACTACCCGAAGTTGTTGGGGTTGCAATTCTAGGATTCAATCACTTACCACATTTAGGCAAGGACGAAAACCTTGTGATTAAAGGAAAAGAGAGTTTCCTACAATATTTGAAATGTGGGGGTACTTGGCTGAACTAGAACTGAAGGCCAAAGTAAAGTCATAACAAATATCAAATAAAAGACATGAAGAGTTTGACAAATCATGTTGTCAAATAGATTAACGAGTGTGACAAATGTGTACACACCTAAGCAAAGTTATGCTTGTGTATTGATGATATGCTCATTGGAGAAGCAATTTAGATATCATCAAGTAACAAAGGAAAAATGTTGACGAGAGATGTTGACATGTGTGCATCAAGAATAATGCTTGGAATGAAGTTTCCAAGACACTTGAAGAATGAAATCTCAAGGATTAATTCGATTTTCAAATTTTAAGCTTTGCACTTCAAATTTTAAGTTTGCAAGAAATAGAATTTTGATTGTAATTTTTTAAGAATCTATGCGCTAAATATGAATTGTGAATTAAAGTTGAGTGTTTCCTTGGTCTCGAATTTTGTAAGAAATAACGCGTTTTAAAATTCGATGTTGGAAAAATCCTAAAAGGAGAAAATGATGCATAAGCGTGAGTGATTATGTGAAACCGGGATCCGCATATGAAATGGTTAACCGAGAGATCATGTGGAAGTTTATCGAGGGGAATGAGGTTAAAACCCTATAATCAAAATCTCATAGTGGATATCCAACATTGTTGACCGGAGATCTCAAGATCTAGGTTCAAAAGGGACAACTAAATTATGAGATTGTATAAACACCTTGGAGATCAATCTCCAACCCATTCCTATGATAAGGGGTGTAGCCCGCAAAAGGGAACGATGATAGACAAAATGCATTTAATGATTCCTAAGACATATAAGAATATGTTGGAGTATAGCGGGATACTCTTCTAGGAGATCAGATACGTAAGTGCGAAGTTTGGCCGCTTCAAAGATGAAAAGCACTTATGAAACCAAGCGTGGTCCATGGCCGAAACGGACACAACCGTAAGAAACCAATACGAAGGTTAGAATTATTATGGTGTGGGTTCAATTGTCTTGGTTTACACCAACGACTAAATAGTTCAAGACTATAAGTTCACTATTAAGTCAAGTAAATCCGATTGAATACTACTATGGAAGATTCAAAGCCGCAAGCTATCTCTCCAGATGTCATAATAGTTCGTTAAAAGCGCTTAACTGCATACATGTATTAATTTAATTCATATTGGGGATTGTTGGAAATGAATTAAAAAAAATGTGGAAAAGAAAGAAAAAAAATAAAAGATCTCGATAGTTCGAGCCTTACAGCTCGATCGATCGAGATGGCCAGAATTTTTTCTTTTCTTTTGTACAGTAGCTCGATCGATCGAGCTCTTTGCTCGATCGATCGAGCACTGTGTCTGTTGCATAGAATGATGTGTCCATTCATGTTGGGATGCGTTTTTTCCTTGATGGGGTGCATCCAAATGGTGACTTTTGGACTTGTTTTTTGGTTCACTATATATACAACACATCCCCACTTATTTTAATATGGACTTTCGAAATTCATATCATATTTGAAGATCAAAATTTGAGTAATTTTGTGAGTCTTCATCATTGTTGAGCGTTTTTAGACCTTTGTGGTTTAAAGGATTTGTGATTTGGAGTGCTCCCATCACAAATCATAGTCGTTGTATCTTGGGAGACAAATTGCCAAAGTAAATCGTTAGCACCGTAGGGCGACAATATTGTCTTAAGGACAGAGATTCCAAATCTCGCCTCGACATTTCTAATACAAAGCCATTTTTGTGTTTTTTGCTTGCTACTTTCCTAAGATACACACCCATAAAATTTATACTACACAATCATTGTGTGATAATTAAACACTTGGTTACGAACAGTTTCTCACTATATTCTAACCGATAGACCCGCTTGGAGAAGACTGGCGCACATGTTCGACCCGACTTGAGTCTCTCTATTGTTTATGTAGCCTACCATAATTCTTTGGGATTAAAGACTTAGTAGTTGTTTACATATATATATATATATATATATATATATATATATATATATATATATATATATATATATATCCAGATATTTAGGATAAACTATGAATAAAGAAAACGATAAAGTCACTAAGAATGGGGAGGAGTACAATAATTCTCCTTTTTTCCCATTAAAAATGCAGTATTGGTGTGTTTGAAATAAAATATTTACAATCAATGTATTTCAAGTTTATGATTGTTTAAATACTTTTGAATTTTATTCGCTTGTTAGTCGATATGATGATTTTTTAATTCTCTCAAATGAAGTTATTTAAAATTTAAATCATCCGATCCCAAAGGGTACCTAAATGTAAACTAACCTTTAATCAAAATTTGAAACCTTGCAAAATGTAAAGAATTTAAGATTTTTGAAATAGAAGAAACATTTATTTAGTGGTTTAAAGAATAAACTTTCTAACATATATATTTGAAAATGACTTAAAATATTTTTCTTACATTTAAAGTTGAGTAAGATTGAAACAAAATTTATATGAAAACTTGTGTCTTATGTTGAATTTATCATAATAATTCTTTTTCAATATCAAATATTTTGTAGAGTTAAGAAGATAGATAACTTTGTTCATGTTACCAAATATGTATTATAACTTCAACATCCTTTTGCATTATAAATGTAATAAAAATATATAAAAAAATAAATTATTATTGAAGGTTTACTAAAAAAACGATAGGTCAAGGTGAAATGAACCTTCCCTTGATTGTCCACCGTTGGTGTATACAACGCTCGAGTACATTAAGCGAGACATGCTTATGAATTGACCCCCCTCTTATCTTATCTTATACCAATCTCTGTCAAGTCCGGACTTTTTTTTGTTTGGACGAGAGTATACTGACAGCCGCTACCTATTAGATATGTATTGGGTTGATATAATAGCCTGTAAATCATACCAATCAGATAAACTATACTGTGTATGCCAGGTGCGACGAGCTCGATCAAGAAAGTGTTGACAAAAAAAATCAAACTCATAACCAAAGATAATCGTCCTCATATATTTCACTAACTCGACTACACGAGTGGTAAAGCAGGACTTTCTTGTATCATAGTACATAACGTTTACCCAAAAATTATAATTCTATACTTAGTCAATGTACACAAAATCTATCCATAATTAAAAAAAAAATCTCTATGTAATATTACATAAATATAAATATTTTAAAAGTATAAATTAATGATACTAGTTGAAGCTTTTTTAATCTGCAAGTCATAATTTTATCTTTTATCAACAAATATTATTTATTTCCGTTAAAGTATTGCAGAATTCGATGCACCACCAACTATTTCATCTTCCCCGGGTCTATACCTTGTGAAGTCGGCCCCGCCGCAGAAATCCATAGCCATTAGAAATCCGACACCTAGGAACTTCCCACGTGAAAATTTGTTTCTCCACCCCATGCCTTGTCCATTTCCCAGCAACACTCCAAACCCGCCAGCCATTATTTCAACCACTACCCTTTCCATACTCCCATTTAAATTCCACTAGCCACTCCTCTTTTCTTTCTGACCAAGGTGGAGTTTCGCCTTAATACTCTATCTTAAACGGTCTTCCTAAAACTTCAAAATTACCATGTTGTTAAAAAGTTCTTCGATGCCAATTTTGAATTCATGGCTACCCAATTCAGCCGCCGTGTCGTCGTCACCGGAATCAGATACCTTGCTCTTACCCTTCCCGCAGTTAACCCGAACACGATCAGTCTGCCTGACGACATCAGTTTCGGATAGTCCTGCGAGGTGTACGCTCACCCGACCAGCAATAGATTCGGATCCGAAGCTCAAGAAGAACTTGCGGAGTATTGGTGCACAGAACCCGGTAAAGATAAAGCAGGAGATGGGGTTCATGCTGCTGTCGAGCTCCGGGTTGGGCGAGGCAGCGGGTGAAAAAGTTGAGGAGGGCTGCTCGGTGGCTGAGAGAAAGAAAACGCCGCAGACGGTGGTGGTGGGTGGCGGGGGTGGTGGGAGCAAAGGTGGTGGCATGCACGGTGGTGGGAGACGCTCGGATTACGGATCGGGTTCTGAATCTCAAGATCCAGGGAGTTGGCATAGATCAGAGATTACCGACGCTTATTATGAGACTATGATTGAAGCTAATCCTGGGAATCCTCTCTTATTAGCAAATTATGCTCAAGTTTTGAAAGAGGTGAGTATCCACTATCCAGTAAAGATTCAATATTGGGATTTTTGTTGTTACTCCATGATTGTGCCTGAATCTGTAGTTTATTCACGTGTTGTAGGTTAACGGAGACTTGGCAAAAGCAGAAGAGTACTGTGGAAGAGCAATTCTAGCTAATCCAAATGATGGCGAGGTGTTATCTCTATATGCTGATCTAATATGGCAGACTCATAGAGATTCAGCTAGAGCTGAATCTTATTTCGAACAAGCTGTTAAATCTGATCCCAATGACTGGTATTTTCTTGATCAGTTACCTTTCTTCGTAAGCCTAGAATTTTCTGACCGAGTTGTTCCCGATTCTGAGCAAATTTTCATGTCTGTGCAGTTATGTGCTAGCTTCATATGCTCGATTTCTATGGGATGTGGACGACGAGGATGAGGAAGAGGATCTAAAAACAAGCCAATGCAAAGTGCAAACGAATCACTCACCATCTAACTTCTTCCAAGATGAATCTCAATGGCCTCATCTAGCTGCAGCTTCATAAATCCATGTCCTCTTCCTTTATATTAATGAATTAAATAAATATATGCTGTCTATTATGCACACAGTATTCTTTCATAATGCCATAGTGTGCTTGCTCCGAAGAGGCGTTTGTTATTATTTTTTTGCGCTTAAAGAAATGTAAATTATATGTTCATATAGATTTTTTTGTCTAGGTTAAACATTAATATTGTACTCATCTTAATTTTATGCGAGGGATAGATCCGTTACTCTCCGTTGTATTCAAGTTACTCCTGATCTTAACGATGTAATATAATATTTTAAATTGTACAATACTTTGAGTAGCATAACTATTAGCTAAGATAGTTGAGACAATTGTGTTGGAGCAGCTTATATAGCTGAGCGCAGACCTTCAAATGTCAGAAAAAATTAATGGTAATGCTCAATGTGACAGATGATAAACCTCACACTTATCACGGATTTAAGTATCATATTTAAATCTGATATTAATTTCTGATATTAATTTTGCACGAGGTCAAAAATCTCACAATTAATACTCAGCAGAATGTGAAAAGTCAGATAGGTGAAAAATCAATTATTTCCAGAAATCTGAGTAGTAAAAAGATAGGGTTGTCTACTATATTGATTTGTTTTTTCAATATAAACTAGTCATAAGTGTCTCAAAGTTGCACTGTGGGATTTTTATTCAATTGACTATTCAAAATTCACTTATTTAATTTTTTATTCTCATTAACAAAAATGTTGGGATTTTTTTATTAATAATTCTTTTCTTATTAATAATTCCCACAAATTGTTGGGTTGCTCGAATGTCGTTTTTTTTATCGTTGTGCGACATTAGTATAGAGGTGGTGATTGATACACGAACAACTTGTAAGCTTTAATCCTAATAGATTGTGGTGACTGTATGATCTAAATAAAGAATCAAATCGGTCGCGTGCATGCGTCAGACTTTTCCGAATAGTATAGAGGCGGTGATTGATACACCAACAACTTATAAACCTTTAATCCTAATGGCTTATGATGACGGCATGATGTAAAGAAGGAATCAAATTGTGGTGATTGATACAAATGGTAAAAATAATTGTTGCTCTCAATAAATGTTGCTACAATATTGATAATTCGGAGGTATAATTGTTGCTTCTGATTAACAATGCAAAGTACTCATTTCAGTTGCCATCAAACAGGTAATCCAGGTATTTGTTTATTGCTAATAAACAGGTATTCGATGTCTATTTCAAGTGATGTATATATAATCAAGTTGCAGATAGAAATAGTCCATTACATTCTCTAAAACCATGGGAATATGTTTCCCAATTCTCTTGTTTTTTATTCTGTGGTTATGTGAATGCGAGGATGGTAGACTATGGGGGTCCCAATTAAAGGGTTTTTGGAAAGCATTGACTTTATGGCAAATTCCCAACCACAGTGCTTCCCTACTTGAAAGATCTTTTTTTCTTTTTTTGTTTTTTTTAATACATTTTTTTTAAAATCAGTTTTCTTTTTCTTTTTGATTAGTATTTGTTACGTCTCTACCAATCACCGTGCAAGACTGCATATTTGTTAGAATTCAGTCACTCTCACCAACGTGATGTCGTATTTATCTATTTATTATTATTATTATTACTACTATTATTATTATTTGTCATTCTACCATATCGATAATATTTACTTTATTTCTCATGTTTTGTAAAATAGCCTTCTACCTCCTACTATTCCACATAGGTATTTTACCCGGTTTATTAGTAATATGTAGTTTATCTTTTATGATTTTCAATATAGACATTTTACATCTTTGTGATTTGTAAAACATAGTATGTTCTGAGGGGTATTTTGCACATATTCATAAGTGTAAACGATATATTTTCACAAACTAAAAGGGGGTAAAAGGTAAACAGTCTATTTTTGAATCACGTGAAGATAAACTGTCTAATTTAAAAATCATAGAGGGTAAACTGCTTATTTTCAAATCATATGGGTATAATACTTATTTGAAAAACCACATGTGATTTGTTCACAATAACTCTTTTTTTTTGTTGTAATATGATCGTGAAGTTAAGTGTGCGGACAGTGGATTATATATCTATTTATCATATTTATTCTAACATATAGAGTTTGAAGATTATCGAGTACATAAAATCTTAATATAAGTTTTTCCGGTTAATATAAAACAGGACTCAACTTTGTTGATTGAATGCTTCTATGCCAACTATCCCATCCTCATCTTGCCTGTTCTTGGAATCCTCATGGGTTCACATTTTATAGTCTAAGTCTATCAAGCCGTTACTCCGAACGTTTTAAGTAGTTGTAATTTTGTTATACGGTACTCCCTTATTATAAAAAAAAAACCGTTACTCCTAACCGATTGAATTGGTAGATTCTCGATATCCCTTGTATAGCATGTAAATTAAGAGTTCGTATATCCATACATTTATTTAATAATACTTAGTTATGAACAAAAAAAAAGAAAAAAAAGAAAAAGAAAAAACAAATTGACTCGTGCTGTTGTGCATTTTGGAACACATGAGCATTGAGGATGATGCATTATTGAACATAATCCAAGTGAAATTTGACAATTGACTAATGTTGGTTCAGCTCAACTTAAATAGTAGCCCACTGGATCTTAACATTATCAGGCCCAAGTATTGACCCGGCCTACTAAACATATCGTAAAGTTTATCCTAATCCACAAGCTGATCCCAAATCCTCCTTCCGATTCAGCTAATAAAACCATTTCAAATAACGTTATCCGCACACATCACTCTCACACTTAACTAATACCCTCCCCACTCACACTTTCCAAGCGTGAATAGCACACGCCTCATCCAACAATCGTACCTTTCCGCCGTTAGCATCCCGATTCATCCTAAGCGATAGATACAATAGTTATTTTTTTTTTTGAATTAAGCTAAAATAGTAAATTTTTTTTGTTGAGAAAACCTAAAATAGAAATTTATGTTGTCTTTGTGGTGTTTTTGAAGGCGATATCCAATGATAAGTGTCCGCTTTTTATAAAAAAAATTATAAGAATACATGTCAACAAGAGTACGAGTATGTAAAGATAAGAAAAGATAAGTGTTCACTGTCAACATATTTTATATTACCCATAAATTGATTTTTATTTCCTTAAAATTGTATTTTATCCCACTAATTCATATATTTTTTTCTTCTGAATCTACTTCCACATGTTACAAAATATCACCCCAAAAATACCATTAGTGTCATCAAATAAACAAGTAATCCATTTCATTGGTTGTTTGGTTTGAGGGAACTTAGATTAATTCCGACGGATGGGTTATGTGTGCGCTATTTTCCAATCACTTCCAGCCGCTCGCTTACTTTTTGGTAGGGCTTTGTCATGGCCTATGATTGACATCTATCGTCGTCGTTATCCATTGTCCGTGGTGTTTGGTTGATTTTGAATAGTAGTTATGATTAATCTAATATATTGTTAATCTTCAGAAAAAAATGCTAAGACTCATGAGGCTAGTACTACTAGTAGTCGTCCTCCCACTTTAAAAACGATGAAAAATTTCTAAAATAAAAAAAAATCAACCGCTAAAATATAGCCAGTGGAGATAATGATAAAATAACCCATCTGATGATGGCACGTGCGCAGTCTCTTCTGGAGGATTCAGATAAAGCTTTGAAGTGTCAAATCTGACGGCTATTACTGGCGGCACGTGTCCCGTATGAACTATTCGGTCTCTTTAAGGTAGCTTTGTGAAATCCCCGTGAAATAAGGCGTCGTAACGGTTAAGTTTGAAGGCATATTCTTCTTCCTGGAAGAGTGAAAGGTATGGAAATAAATCTGAACTTTGTTCTTCCTTGCTTCAATTTGTTGTACCTCGTGTCTTTTGGTTGAACCTTTGGAGCTTTTTTTTTTTTTCAGGTTTTGGTTTTGTAGGTGGAGAGAAATGGCGGAGACTTATTCTGGACAGAAAGACGATGTCGTTTCAATGGAGCTCCCTGCGCCTGCTTCTTGGAAAAAATTGGTATATTCCTTGATGTTTGCTTTCATTGCTTGAATTGCAGGTCTCGTTGTGTGCGTTTGCTTTTCCTCTTGCTATATTGTTGGGACACTGTTTCTGGTGATTTACTGTGGAAATATTGGTAAATACAAATGATGTTGAATGAGTAGCCTTTTCTAAAATTTGTTTTTGTCTTGAATTTCTTTCAAAGTTTACTCATTTTTTCTGTGTTTTAGTTGATTGCTCGCTAAATTCGGATATGGACATCGTTATTTGCCCCCACCCGCCCTTTGTTGCTAAAACGATGATTGAGTTTATTTTTTATGTCCCTGTTCTTTTGTTGTCATATTTTGGCTCGTGTCGATGCATTGTTTCGTTAATTTTTGGCTTTTATGAGCGAGTAAAATTTTCCTATTGTTGAGATCATACTAGCTCTCCAAATTCACCTCGACGACTCAAAACTCATTACTTTGAGGTTTTGTATGAGCTAGGTGATTGCAGATTTGTCTGCATATGCAGTCAAATTTTGGACAGGGATAGATACGAAACTTGACATTTTTAGGCGTATTTGTTCTTTATATAAGGAAAACTATACCGTGCTTTCCTGAAAGTAGACTTTGTAAGATAATTATTTTCATTTGTAAAGCGGGGGAGTTCATAATACTTGTGGTGGGTGAATCCTGGAACTTGTTGAATACAAAGTTTCTTAGAAATTAGTGACATTACCACCAGACTTGCATTTTTGGGGATTAAAGTAGTTTGGAGGAATTAAGTTGTCGCTGTTGCAGATAATATTTGAGGTTTTTTTCTCAATCGTATCCAGTAATGTAAAGTCTGATGTGAGGACTGTCGGGGAATTGCGACTTTGTATTCAAAGTTCCTCATGTTCTTGTGTATATGTGGTTCTTTAAATTCCAGCTGTGGTATCTCTTCTTCAAAAATGATTTGATTATATTTAACAGGTTAAGTGCCACCCAGATCTTTCATTCACCCGTTCTATTCCATCTTGTTTCTTATTTTTGTTCAGTATTTGCCAAAAAAAGGAGGTACTCCCAAAAAAAATGAGATATTATTTATTGCTCCCTCTGGGGAGGAGATAAAGAGCCGCAAACAACTGGATCAGTACCTGAAATTACACCCTGGAAATCCCTCAATATCAGAATTCGACTGGGGCACCGGTGAAACTCCAAGAAGATCGACAAGGATCAGTGAGAAGGTCAAGGCACCACCTCCCTCAAAAGAAAGTGAGCCACCAATGAAACGCGGCAGACGATCATCCCTTACCAAGAAAGACAAAAAGGTGGTTGCAGAAAAAGAAGAAACTGAAGAGAAGAAAGAAAATGAAATCCCAATTGGGGAAGCCAATGAGAAGAAAGACGAAGAAGAAAAGGAAGCTGAGGATAAGAGTGGGAGTGAAAATTTACCAGATAACGTTCCACGAGAGAATGCTGCGACTGATGTTAAGATACATGATGACATCCCAGCAAAGGATGATAAGGCTGAGATAGATGAAAAAGTCAATGGGACTGAAGAAAGTTTAACCCTGAAAGACATGACTGCGGACAAACAGATATCTGGAACTGTTGAAAATATCGCCAATGGTGTGGCACCTGCACCTGGTGGAGAAACTGTCACCGTTGAGGAAAACAGCAGCATAACTGATATGCAAGTGGAGGAGCAAGAAAAGAATATGAAAGGAGATGTTATGGAGAACGGAAAAGTGAACCAACCAACCTTAGCTCCACATGATTCTTCTTCGACTCCAATTAGTTGTTGAATGCAATATTTACCATCTGTCATTTAGGCATTAAGTTTTGTTGTAACTTCTAAGTCTCCGTGACTACTCTTTCTGACATTATCAGCCTGGACGACTGTACCCTTGATTTGTAATAATTAGGCTGGGTTAGATTTGTTTTGGTTAGGGAGTCAGCTGTGTATTGTATCCGACTTTGTAGCTTTTGTATTTGTTTAAGGAGGGGCCTGTTTAGTTGACACTATGCTTGAATGTTAATGCCATGTTCATCCTAGTGAGATATTTTTATTCTAGCTTTTCTTCTTTCGTCTGTGAAAACGCAAGTTAAATATGTATTTCATCTTCTGATGTTCATTTGTGCAGGATGGTTCTATATCGTTTCACTGTTAAAAAGGACGTTGGTTGATGGAATTTCCGGGCTGTTACCATTTGTGAGTTGTAACCTAGGGACAAGGCTCAACACGAATACATAGGTTTTCAAGAAACGACCGTGACACAATTTTATATTTTTGTATATTTTATACTTGTACTATACTACAAAATACTAAAATTCACAGGTTTTAAATTTTAAAACCATATAAAAGCAACAAAAATATTGTTACAAAAAACGTATAAATAAATACATGTTATTGAAATTATCATAGTATCACTCAATTTAACACTAAATTTATATTATTTCAATTAACATAAAGTTTAACACACGTCCACATTTTATTTTAGTCAAAAAGTTTTAAAATTGTACAGTTAACCCACAAATGTGTTATTTCCGTGTTGGATGCGCCCTTTTGTCGTATCCGACGCGCGTGTCTGACTTTATTTTTCAAAAGGTACATACCACATGGCATGTCCAAGGGGTGTCTATGTCTATAAGTATCCGATACTAAATCGAATAATTTTTAGGAATGTCCGTGGATCATAGATTTTTGAGGTAATGAAAATTGAAAAGGAAGTAAACTCATTCAAATCCCACTGGCTAAACAACATTTTTTCCTCAAGAAATCCCAAATATTTTCTCATCTTAAGGTTAAGGTTGAAATCTTTTATGGTTTCGTCTATCATCATTGACAATGGCATGCCCGTAAAAAAAGTATTGCATCCTACAAGAATCTGTTTCTGTTGCCAGACTCGGAGTTGAACCTGTCATATTCATATTGCATTGTGTCCCTATACCCCACAAATGCATATGCCCTTCCTTATTTCTCCTCATTTCAAGGCGATGAGCTTCTTTTTATTCTTCCTCCCGTTCATTCTTCTCTCTACAATTCTCTCACCAGAAGGTATAAGAGTATCTCGGATTGCTACCATACATTTCGTTTGTAATGCTGATTATTTTATTTCAGTTGCTTTCGCAGTTTTGGTGGTTCATGCTTTTACTGTTACATATGGAGTAAATTATGGCAGGATAGCAAACAAAATTCCACCACCAGAAACTGTCGCGACCCTCCTAAAAGCAGCCAAGATCAAGAACATCAGAATCTATGACACTAATCACGGAGTTTTGAGGGCGTTTGAAGGGTTTGGAATTGAGGTGTTTGATGCTGCACCTAAGAGCATTGTCAGCACTCCCATCTTAGAACACATCAAAGTATTGGAGGAGAATATTCTCATCCAACTAAAGTATCCCTGAAATGCACTACCATTAGAGGTATCAATCAACAAACCGGAATTGAGATAATCATTGGCCTATGGAATGAGTTTTTGAGACACAAGCATAAACCTAGACCATGAGTGGTTTTTAAAGACAACATCGAGTCCTTTCTTCCTATCATGCTTATAACTGGTATTGTTGTTGAAACGAGGTCCTAGGAGGTATTGATACATGGTGTTTTTTTAACTATCTAACCCAAAAATTAAAATTGTTCACCAAAATAACTCAAATTTTTTTTTAATTATAAAAGTAATCCTTGTATGTTTGGTGTATTTTAATATAATCCATGTTTTACGATAAAAAAAAAAGTAGCGTAAGTCGCCATGTCAAAAGTGAAGTCCCATCTGACATGACGACTTCATAATTTTTTATTTATTTTTGAATGTTGCTATGTTAGATGACGACACCAATAAAACAATATTTTTTTGTTGGTAAACATTTTTTAATTAATGTCGCCATCTCACATGGCGACACTAACATTTGTCGCCATTAACATATAAAATTTTGTCACCATCTCAAATGACGACACCAATAACTCGTACATTTTGTCACCATAATACATATCCATCTACTTATTCATCCGCATGGGTATTCATGTTTACGGAAAATTTCATTCATCTCGCTCTCGCGTTCTTTCAGAAATTTTCGCATTCCTTACATAAATTTTCGCATTCCTTACAGAAATTTTCATCGTTCTCGCTCTCACATTTCGTAACGCTACGTAGGTTTGTCGCTATCAAATAATTTTTAATGGTAAAAAGCAGACAGCCCCCCAACGTTTACCTTTTAGCATTTTATCCCCTAACTTTCAAAACGTGCACTTAACCTCTGAACAACTTTAAGTAATGCACTTAACCCCTAAATAATATTCTGGAACAATTTTCTCAAATATTCTGGATGTAAATTCACTCACGTGCGTCGCACATGTCACGGTCGTGGATATGCATGTCTTTCATGTATTTTCTGCAGGAATTTTACGAGTATACCCATCATAAAATACATGAAAATGAATTTTACGAGCATACCCACAGTCGATCTTCTAAAATTTCTGTAGAAAAAACATGAAAAGACATACATACTCTTGACTGTGGCATGTGAGACTCATGTGAGGGAATTTGCATCCAGAATATTCAGGAAAATTGTTCCCGAATATTGTTTAGGGGTTAAATGCACTGCTTAAAATTGTTCAGGGGGTTAAGTGCACGTTTTGAAAGGTTAGGGGGTGAAGTGCTAAAGGGGGTGAACGTTGGGAGGCTGACCCTTTGTTGTATTGGGGAGACGAAAGAGTACAAGTCGGAATCTGTTAGATATGACCGTGGTTCGTCAAGAGGCATGACAATATCTCTCATAATTAATTTTTTGCAGTTCTTGAACGACGTATATGATATTACTGGCATCAATCGTAACTAGTTTATTCTGAAAATATATTGTAGATATATATTCAGTGAATTTTCTGGGATGAGATAAACTTTTTCCCGTTGACATGGCTATTGGATTCTGAACAAGATCATAGTTTTCTAGAGATGTATATACAAAGAGAATGAATGACTATGATTTTTTTTTACAGAAATGCTAACGAGTGGTAGTGGTCCATTTGTATATATTTCTCATGCAGTTATAGAAAGACCAACTACCTCTAGGATCCAATATCATGTTCTGATAGTTGCTGACAATATTGTTCCTGAGCCATTAGCATACAGTTTTGCGGATTTTGGAGGTGATATTCAGTCTGAAACGGAGGGGATTCCATCTAAGGATGATGCTGATGAGTAGAGATGTCAAACGGAGGGGACGACACGAGGCATGTCACGTGCACGACAAGTCATGGAGCGGCACGATCCATTTTGCTACAGAAGTCATGACACTGTAGAACTTTTTTTTTCAAGTGTAGCGAGCGATCCGTAGTTATGTGCCGATCGGTTGCTACATGTCGTAGCATTGCTTGCCAAAAATGGTGCTTGACCGATTAATCGGCACAATTGGCGATTGATCGGTAAAGCACCAGCGAGGAAAAAGATAGCCATGGCAACGACTATTTTCTTAAATTTTTTGTTGTTGTTGTTGTTATATATAGACGTGTGTTAAGCAAACATTTTATCCTTTTAATTTATCTCTCAATCTCTAAGCTCTATATTCTTGAAGCTCTATAGTCTAAACTTTCAATTTGTTCACAAGAAGAAAGAAGTTCGTCTCAAGTTTGCCAATACAAGCACAAGCAACAAAGACAATACTCATCTTAGAAAATATTTGGTAAACTTTTATATTTGTTCTATTAGATAATTATATTCTAGATACATAATAGCCGATTCATCTTATAATGTGAATTATGATGATGAAATTGATAATAGCCGATTCATCTTATAATGTGAATTATGATGATGAAATTGATCAATTTCAACAAAATGAAGAAAGTACACCAAATATCCAATCATCAACAAGAAAAACTTCTAAAAAAGAACTAGTAATGTACGATAATCATTCGATATAGAAAATATTGAGGGAAATGGTTCAAGGGCAGTTTGTAAAAAATGTAAAAAAGATTATGCATATGCTTCTTTTGATGGTACATGTCATTTACTAAGGCACATGGCTAAACATGAAAGCGAACAAAATGATGGTAACCAAACTACTCTTTCAAAATTCGGTACTGGTAGTAGTAGTTCGACTTTAGGTTTTTTTACTTATAGTTTCGAAAGAGATATGAGAGAATTAGATAAACACATAGTATGGGCGGAGAAACCTTTTTCAATGGGGGCGGATGTGAAATTCACTAATTATATTAATTTAGGTTTGCAACCTCAACATAAAAGGTTTTCAAGAAATACTATTAAATCAGATGCATTCACAATTTTTAATAAATATAAAGCAAATTAATTATGTATTTAGGTAATCTTTCTTTGAAAGTATCACTAACTAGTGATATTTGGACAACTTATCATGAAAATGCATTATATATATGTGTTACAGGACATTGGATTGATGATAATTGGACGTTACATAAAAGGAATGTAGGTTTCACAAAAATTGATTGGCCTCATACGGATGGAGTTATTTATAATGCCATTATGCAAGTCACTAATGAATATAATATTAGTAATAAACTCTTCTCTATTTCGTTTGATAATGCAACTAATAATGCCGCTATAATTACTATATTAAAAACTTATTTGAAACCAATTTTAAATTGAGATCTTTTTCATATTCATTGTGCATGTCATATTTTAAATTTGTGTGTGCAAGATGGATTGGAATAACTTGAATTATAAAGATTTTCCTTATGATGTTCATATAGGTGGAATTCCACATATTTAATATTGCAAGCATATTTACCTTATATAAATGTGATCACTTTATTTTTTAATGAAAGGATGTCCGAATATTTTCATATTGAAGAAACTGATTGGGAAATTGTTTCTAGTATTTGTAATTTTTTAGAACCTTTTTATGATGCTACCAATTTATTTTCGGGGTATTATTATCCAACTTCTTCAATATTTTTGAATAAAATTTATGAAAGTAGTGAATGTTTTGCATTACATAGAGGATATCCGATTTTTTACAGGAATTGTTGAACTAATGAAGTATAAATTTAAAAAATATTGGAAAACTATTCCTATGTTGAATATCTTGGCCACAATTCTGGATCCTAGATTAAAATTATATTGTGTAGAAATTATAATAGAATCTTATTACACCAACATAGCTTATGAAAATGTTGATATTAATCAAGAGAAAGAGGGCATAATAAATATTTGTTTGCTTTGTTTTCTTTATATGATTCGTTACAAAATTCTAGATCAATTCCAGTTAAAGAAAGTGGTAGTAGTGGTGGTAATACTAGTAAGAGTTCTGTGTGGACAATGTTAAGAAGAAGACAAGACTATATTTTCACTTATTCTAGTTCTAGTTCTAATGCATTTTCATTTATTGAACTTCAGTTATATCTAAACCAAGTCATAAATTTCAATGAACAAGAATGAAAAACTTTTGATGTTTTGCACGGCGGAAAGATAATGCTAGATTTTGGCCAGTACTTTTCATCATAGCACGTGATCCACTAACTCCTTCGATATCCACAGTTCCATCAGAGTATTGTTTTAGTGCATGTGGAATATTCATTGATGAGAAGAGAAGTAGAATAAAGCCAAACACCGTGGAGATGTATATTTTTTTAAAGGATTGGTTAGATGTTGATAGCCGCTTACAAGATGTGTGAGGACATGATGTTTCTTCCGATGAAAATGAAGAAAACTAGAATATTTTTTAAAATCTTTTGTAATTTCTTACTTTTTTATTGTTGAATATAATTTGTAGTTATTCAATTCGTATTCAATAAATTTTAATTTTGCAAGTATATTGTGACAATCTATATTTTATTATACTATTATTATATTTAAAAACTGAAATTAAACAATATATCTATGTTTAATAATTAAAAAAAATGTAAAAAAAATTGAATTGGCCACGAGCCTATGGGCCGTGCCAGGTCACATAAAAATTGGGACGGGTCATGCCAGGTATGACCCGTCCCTGTTGCGAGCCGTGCCGGCCCCACACGGAATTGTGCCGGGCGTCACGAATTAGCGGGTCGTGTCGGGACGGCACGGGCCCGACACGACCCGTTTGACATCTATATTGATGAGGATGGTGTTGATATTGAACAAGTGCCAGTTAATGTATCAGACACAACCACGACAAATGATCATGACCTTTATCCAACAATCTCATTTCTATCCACGACACATCCAGACGAATTTGAAGATTCAATTGACCTTCCAACTGGTAAGTGGGGGAGTTACTACAACTATTCCAGAGGGAATATCCATCTCAATATGGTCTTTAAAAGATAAATGTCATCTTCAGGCAGCTGTGAATGATTACTCTGTATGGATTGCAAAACATAAGTATCTTTTTGTCAAAAGTACAACATATTATGGAAAGTGACTTGCAAACATAGTACAACAGATATACCTTGCAAATCTAGACAAAAACATTATTGCTAACTTGTTAATGTGAATTGTTCATCGTGATCCAGTCTACGAAATAAAATATAACATTCAAACTGTGAAAGATAAGTATGGATTTGAGATCTCATATGCAAAATCCTGGAATAGTTTGAGACGTGCAATTGAAAATGTGTATGAAACATTGGAGAGCTCAATGGATAAGTTACCTTATCACATGGGAGCTTTGCAAAAATGAAACCCATGCACAGTCGTGGAGTGGGATCACCTACCGAATGCTAGACCAACAGAGAAGACTTTGAATTACGTTTTTTGGGCCTTCCATCCATGTGCAGATGGATTCCGACACCGACGACAAGTTATAAGTGTGGATGGAACACATTTGTATACAAAAAATCAACATAAGATGTTGATTTTCGTGGTCATGGATGTTAACAATCAAGTCTTACCTATGGCCTTTGCAACAGTTGATGAAGAAATTTTTTTGTTGTGGAAATAGTTTTTGGAGTTGATTAGCAAGCACATTGTTAAATGATCTGCTGGTGTGTGCTTGATATCTGATAGGCATCCAGGCCTTATTACAGCCGCCAAATGTATTGCTAGTTTCAAATCCCAGCGTGGAGTGCATCGATTTTGTTGTAGACACGTATGTTCAAACTTATTCATTTGAAAGACTTGTGCTGAAAAACTGGATAAAAAAATCAGCTTAGAAAGTTTGATTCTACAATGGAAGAGATAAAAAGTAATGAACCAATGGCATTTGATTATTTGAGTCGGATTGAGAAGTCAAAATGGACTCTTGCTCATGATGGAGGATGTCGTTATGGTATTCTTACCACAAATATGTCAGAGTGCATTGACGAAGTTATGAAGGGTGCTCGTCGCTTCCAATCAGCGCCATTTTGTAGTTAACTTTTGATCGGTGTGTGCTATATTTTTTTGAACGAATTAAGATGGCGGAACGAATGATCCAGAATAATCAAGATTGACCGGATTATGCCATTGAAAAATATGCTCGTGCTGACTATCATTCCATTTATCATGATGTTTGGATGTTCGATTGAAGACAATTAGCTACCCCTGTAATCACAAGGGAGCAAGCAGGATGTAGCAGCAATACTCACGTTGTGAACCTAAAAGTAGGGGAATGCTCTTGCGGAATATGGAAAAAATTCGGCATACCATGTTCACATATGATACAAGTGTGTCGACATTATGACTTAAATGCAAAAATATTTGTCAAGCCATATTACAATATGTGTGAATATTGGAGCACATATCAAGGGCGATTCGATCCATTGTGGGCAGAGGAGTATTGGGACACCCCCGTGCTTTGAGTTATTCCACAACCCCAGTCTGTGTAAGTCCAAAATTGTAGGTCGTGATCGAACAACACGTATCCAAAATGAAATGGATTGGTCAGAAGCCCGAGAAAGATGACAGATGGCTTCAACTTCATCACAAAAGCAGTAAGTTTGTAATATTTTTGTGTGTTAAAAATTTGTAATTTTCATGTTAATAGATGTGTAATGATTTTGTAACTGGATGCATAAGTTGTGGAATATTATGAATTATCAGTATGATATGTTATGTTACTATATTTTGCTGATGATATGCTATTATTATAATTGTAACATAGTATAAACAAAACAAATACCGATATAACTCATAAATATTTACAACATAAATGCATGATGACCTCAACGACGAAATAAATTTCTTCCAGTACCAACTAGGAGGATGTGTCTGTCTTCAAACTCTTCATTGATCAACGACTTCTTCACCCCTCGCCCTTGCCACAGGTGTGTTGCCAGGCTGCTGAATCGGTGTTAATTGAGGTAATACAAGTGATGAGACATTAAAAGGTGAAGTCATAGATGCATATGTTGCAAAGCCAGTTTTAACATTTGTGGCCACACTCCAATATTAACATTGTGGCCACACCGCTGAAGTGTGCTTGTGAGGACATGAGGGGATATAACGTGAATGGAGGTAGATCATATGATTGTGGAGGCAATGTGACATAACAATCTATAGACATATTGGGCTCATACGACGTAGATGGACCTGCAACATCTGTCGGGATATTTGTATATGAAGTGCCTGCATGGAACCTACATTATCAACAGACTGAACTTCATAGTATGATGAAAAGTTCCTGAGCTTATGCCTACTAATGACTCCACATAAGTTTTCTTCACCTTTTATGAGTTCCACGCCGACATGAAGGTGCCTGGGGCCCAACTTATGCCGAATGCATTCATTCGTTGACTGTCTTGCATACCCATCCTCTGTTCCAATATGAAAATATCAATCCGATCATTGTGCTAATCTGTCACGAGCCACTCGCACCACATTTTGGAACATTGTCCTGTGTTGCCTCGTCGACTCTATTGTAATTGTTTCTCCATCAGCCAGATGTCGATCGTAGCTTACAATTAACTACTCCATCTACTCAATCTGAAATGTTCCAAAATTTTAGATACATTTATAAATCTAAACACAATTTTAAAAACAAAATTTTTTAATCTATTAACGTACCATATGCTGCCATGCTGGACCATCACCATGTTGATATTCTGTCTGTACAAAATGTTATAATATATCTATGTGTGATTCTTTCATACCACTCACTGTATCCGACAACTACTTAGTATCCACCATCACTAAATCGTGGTCTGTCCACACATAGATCATTTTCCCTCTCCCATCGAAGTATGTACGCAATATGTTGAGTACCCTAGTCCTTGTTGATGTTCCCCCTTCGACCAACATTATGCAATATATCATCCCTCGACTTGGTCTACTGGGATGTCATGTAGCATTCCAAATTGTCAAATAGCTCTATTTCCCGTTGCATTTCAACTATGTCAAAGAAATTTAGCGGACCTTTATATGTCCTTAACTGGGTAACTCCTCATGTGTACTCATCAGGGTACTGCTGCCAGTTAAACTATAAAAACAATATTGCTTTAAAAATTATAAAAGAATGTTTTTTTAATACAAAATAATTTAATAGCGTGTTTACTTGAGTTACTGGCTGCTCATTAAATGACATGGTCACCTATATAATCATAGTTGCAAAATCGATAAATATTGTGAATCATAATCAAAATAAATGATTAAATTCATTATCACATAATTTATTTGTAACACAATTCATATTCATATTATCTTCCTCCATATTGAGCAGAATATAACACATTCCTGCATCAATTATTATTTTCTCAATATCAGATCTTGGGTTACCTAAATGAGAGGAGTCAGACTTGGGACTCGTGACCATGCCCAAATCTAATATATTGTATTGTCATCAATAATATAAGGGATAACTGCATCTACACCCCCTCGACTTTAGTCTAATTACAGAAACCTCACATCGACTTCGTATAATTACAGAGACCTCCCCTCTGGTGTAACGCCGTCAAAAAAATTTAACATAACTTGCAAGATAACGTTTTTGCCCTTTTGTATATGTAATATAAAATTTTCAAAACACTACAAATACAGTATATGTAATATAAATTATCAAAATATTACAGAATCACCTTTTATAGACATGACAGTTACACCACCTGTCGTATCATATTATTTTTATTTATTCCAAAAAATTATTTATTAAATAGTTTTAAATTATAAACTAGTTTTCATATTATATGAAACACATCAACTTATTTAACATATTTAAAATAAGTTTATCCAAATATTTTAACATCTTATTCTTAAAATAAGACTTATTTAAAATAGTTTAACAAATATCTTTTAGATAATTATATGTTTAGATGTTGAATTTAAATGATATTACTTATGTTTTAGGTCATGATCATTAATGATAATCGATGTTTTATTGATTTGTTTTGTTCGATTTATTGTAAACATCAGTTAGTTAGGTGGCTGAAAAACAAATTCGGTAGGTTCAGTTTTTACTAATTCGGTCGGTTCAGACTGAATGCTCACACTTAGTTTAACTCGTATTTGGGTAGTTTGTTTTCAAAGTTTAGATTTTTATCTATTAATCATATTTTTATTATATTTTAAATCATTTATTAAAAGTACAATGATTATATATTATCAAGGTTTTAAAGAATGTTTTGGTGAGCCAATATTTATTGACGACAATTCGAAAAATGGAAATCAAACATATTGTTCTTTAATTTGACTTAAATTCGATTTAATTCAAAATATTACAAAATGCTGTTATTTCTCACAAAAGTTTTAAAATCTGTATATATATAAATTTTGAATTTTGAATGATATGTATTTTTATTTTACAAGATTGAATAAAAAATGATAAAAAATAAAAACTATTATGAAAATAAAAAGGTTTGAGTAAGTAGTAATTGTATTTGAAACAAACAATTCGAAATATAAAATAATGATTTTACTACGATCACACCCCCTAAAAAATATCATAATTACAAAAAGACCCCCACTAAAAATTTAGGTCAAAATAGAGGTCAAAGTTGAACAGGGCAATATGGAGTTTTCATTAAAAATTAAGGGTGGTTTATGTAATATCTGTCAATTTTTTTAACGGCAGGACTTGTCTGTACTGTTTAACCTAACTTGTGGGGAGGTTTCTGTAAACCCTAGGGATGTTATGTAATTACGTCAAAGTCGAGAGGTGTAGGTGTAATTATCCAATAATATAAGTTAGATATGACAAGAAAGATATATTAATTATTACCACAAACAAACATATTGTTTACATGCATGAGTTGCAATGCACCACCTATCGTTTTTTTCCATCTCGCTGATAAAGTGCACAACTCACGATGCAAATATGCCATTGCATCACTACCCCAACTATAAGAACGAGCAGAGTCAATATCTTCCAACTTCTGTAAATACAATAACATTACAAAAGTGCCTGATGAATCATGTCACATAATTCCCCTTAACACGCAAGTCCGTGTATACTTGGCAACATCATATGACGTACTATATATACTAAGGGGTTGAACACAAAAAGATTTTTCGAAGCACGTAATTTCAACCTCGCACCTTTAAAGTGTGTGATATCTTGTGCGAATCAAAAATACCTATGGCAATATTCTTACCACTTGAGTAGACTCCTATCATGATCGATCCCGACACTACAATGTCATTTACTAGCAATTCCCATATTATTGCAATGTCTTGGAGTGTGATAGATGCCTCTCGATCTGAGATGAAATGTATGTGTTTCACGATGCCATATCTCAACTAAAGCCATGATCAGGTGCATGCCAAGCTCAATCTTAACATACCTACATGTACCATAAAATCCAATCATATGCAACAAAATACAATAGCTATTTGGGTTTCTTGCATGAAGTGTGCTATTTGGGTTTCTTGCATGAAGTGTGCTATCAATATCACATACCAATACATCATCAGATCGATGTGAAGACTGCAATGACAAAAGATGGGTGTCAACAGGGTCTAGTTGTCTCATTTGATCTATCCTGAAATATAATACAAGAAATATAAACATTATATATATACTAGAATAAAATGTAAACAAAACATAAATTTCCACACCCATGACCCGAGGGCCAGCAGCCACCCATCCCTCCCATTCTAATATTTCACTCAGGAAAATATCAGATCAAATATAACATCAAATAATCAACTCCAAATAGTAATATCAAACATCAAGTATACTTCATCCAACAATCAAATAATAACAAAATGGAAAGAACTTACCTTATTATTACCGAGAATTGGGCTAAAGAAATTGAAGAAGGTGAGAAATGAAAGTGAAGCAAGAAAGAAATGCTCCTCGGCTGCGTGGGAAGAATGGGAAGAAAAAGAGGGGCTGCGTGTATATAAAAAGCTAGGGTTTGTGGTTGTTTAATTGGTCTCATCTCAGATGCTGACACAAATTTGTCATCTTAGGTGGCGACTTATATTACTTTTATAATAAATAAACATTGAGTTTTTTTGGTAAACATTTTTTAATTTCTAGGTTAGATAGTTAAAAAAATCCCTGATACAGAACTATGGGAGGTCTTGTTCTGGCAGTGAAGAATGTCTACAATGCCCTTGATCATCTCCAATTAGCTGATAATGTATAGAAGTGTCGAGCCCCCATTCTCAAGTGTTTTTGCCATTTCATTCCCACGTCAGCTGGGGCTTTTAACAATCCCCTTTTAAACGAAACAAATTATATTAGTAGAAACAAAGAAAAAAATAAGTGGTGTATTGTTAGGACAATGAAATTAAATGAAATATTCATAGAACATAATGATACGTTACAACAAATTATATTGTTTTGATCCACGGTAAAAATATCAAAAAATATTTGCGTAAAAAAATTTAAAATTTGCAAAAAAAGGCTTCCATTTTAGGATAGATTAGCTATTTTTGAAAACTTAACCTATTGAAAGCTACGTACGTAAAATACTTGTATCGATGCAGAAATATGTAAAGTATGAAATACTATTTGTTTTCCAAATTTTCATTTTTTAAAAAATAGGGTTGTTTAACCCCAATTTACTTTTTGGCGAAGTCAAAATGCAATAATGTTCTTTGATCTCAAACATTAGTGTATAAGGTATACATTAACGAATCTTAGTTTGATGAATGAGGTGTTGAAAATTCGAAATGAAATTAAAAAAAAAAGACGCTCGATCGGGTGAATCTTAGTTTGATGAATGAGGTGTTGAAAATTCGAAATGAAATTAAAAAAAAAAGACGCTCGATCGGGGCTGCGATCGATTGAACAAGGCAGTCTTTTTTCACTTGTTGGAAACAGGGAAGCGATAGATCGTGCCCCACGTCTGTTTGACAGACTGGTGTGTCCTTTTATGTTTGGGTGTGATTTTTTGTGATATGGTGCCTCCAAATGGTGTCTTTTTGGACATAACTCTTGGCATACTATAAATAAAACATCCCTCACTTGAATTGAAGATAGAATTTTGAAATTCACTCCATATTTGAAGATCAAAATTTGAGTAATTTTGTGGATCTTCGTCCTTGTTATGGTTGAACGTTTTTAAACCTTCGTGGTTTAAAGGATTTGTGATTTGGAGTGCTCATATCACAAATCATAGTTGTTGTATCTTGGGAGACATATTGCCAATTGAACCGTTAGCACCATAGTGGGGCAATATTATCTTAATGACGGAGATTCCAAATCTCCCATCGACATTCATATTATAAAGCCATTTGTTGTTTTTGCACACACCTATAAAATTGTGTACTTTAGCAACAAATGGCTTCTTCGAGTGCAATAACGACTCTCGTTCATCATGGTGAAAGACCAGAGAAGTTCAATGGAAATGACTTCAAGCTGTGACAACAAAAGATTTTGTTTTACTTGACAACCTTGGGGTTGGCAAGGTTCCTCAATGAGGATGTTCATACTGTCATGGAGGATGAAACCGACAACCAAAAGAGG
This sequence comes from Haberlea rhodopensis, assembly GCA_907163345.1. Classification (NCBI taxonomy): domain Eukaryota; kingdom Viridiplantae; phylum Streptophyta; class Magnoliopsida; order Lamiales; family Gesneriaceae; genus Haberlea; species Haberlea rhodopensis. Next base: position 3,249,579 of record CAJQUN010000041.1, read on the forward strand.
GCTGCGGTTGATGCATGGAATCAAAGTGATTTCATGTACAAGAATCATATTCTTAATGAACTAGACAACACATTGTACAATGTGTAATTGTCTAGTGAAGACGGCCAATGAATTGCGGCAATCCTTGGAGAAAAAGCATAGATCTGAGGATGTCGGCATGAAGAAATTCATCGTTGGGAGATTCCTGGATTTCAAAGTGGTTGACACAAAGTTGGTTATGGCGAAAGTGCAAGATTTGCAAGTAATCATGCACGATATTCATGTGGAGGGAATGGTTCTAAGTGACCCATTTCAGTTGGCTGCCATGATTGAAAAATTGCCTCCATCATGGAAGGACTTCAGGAATTATCTCAAGACAAATGAAAAGAGATGAATCTTGAGGACCTTGTGGTTCGCTTGAGAATCCAAGAGGGCAACAAAATTTCTGAAAGGAAGTAAAATTGGCACCAACATGAAGCACGAGTGAACTTAGTGGGAAAACCCGCCGGGACAAAGCGCAAGTTTGACGCCATGGCCTCCAAATCTGGAAAGGCGAAGAAGTTCAAAGGAAAGTGCTACCAATGTGGAAAAACCAATCACATGGTGAAGGATTGTCGAAATAAAGACGATCATGGGAAGGCTATGGATCAAGTAAATGTGACCGAAGAAGATCGTCTCTCAAATGATTTGGATGATCTAGCGCTTACCGCTTAATTAGATTGTGTATCTTTGAAAGTTGTAAACTCCAAGAACGGAGTGATTCTAATAAATGTAATGACGATATTTGTTGAAAGCAATAAAATTTATGTTATTACTTCTTGTATTGAATCTTATGGTTTGTGACATGATTGTTAGGATCATTTAAACCATGGTTCGTTGCACAAATTGTAATGTTAAATATATTGCTTGTGTGGGCACTAAGCTAACAAAATCGTCATTCATTCGTTAGAAGAATCGAAACGTCTCTAGAGTTAATTCACAATGATGTGTGATGAAAATATTGTGCAAACTAGAGATGTGGGAAAAGTAATTTGTTACTTTATCAATATTTGCACATGAGATTATTGTGACTTCTTTGTTATGAAGCAAAAAACGAGGCCAATTAGGTGTTTAAAGAATATAAGTTCACTATTAAGTCAAGTAAATCCGATTTAATACTACTACGGAAGGTTCAAAGCCGCAAGCTATCTCTCCAGATGTCAGTTTGTTAAAAGCGTTCAATTGCATACATGCATTAATTTAATTCATGTGGGGGATTGTTGGAAATTTGAAACGAAATTTAAAAAATAAAAATAAGCTCGATCGATCGCAGCCCGTGCGTGATCGATCGAGCAAGCCAGTATTTTTTCACTTGTTGGAAACAGGGGTAAGATCGACCCCGCCCCGCGTCTGTTTGGCATATTGGTGTGTCCTTTCATGTTCGGGTGCTGTTTTTCGAGATATGGTACCTCCAAATGGTGTATTTTTGGACATAACTCTTGACATACTATAAATAGAACATCCCTAACTTGAATTGAAGATAGAATTTCGAAATTCACTCCATATTTGAAGATCAAAATTTGAGTAATTTTGTGGGTCTTCATCCTTGTTATGGTTGAGTGTTTCAAAACCTTTGTGGTTTAAAGAATTTGTGATTTGCAGTCCTCCTGTCACAAATCATAGTCGTTGTATCTTGGGAGACAAATTGTCAATTGAACCGTTAGCACCGTAGCGGGGTAATATTGTCTTAAGGACGGAGATTCCAAATCTCGCATCAACATTAATATTATAAAGTGATTTGTTGTTTCTGTTTGCTACCTTCCTAAGATACACACCCATAAAATTTTGTACAACATGAGGAATGTTATGCTGTTAATCGTGTCCAGCGCCTTTTGATTAACTCACTTGTACTAATTGTTAATATAATATAATTTATATTAGGTATTAACAATAAGTAAAGTAATTACTCCATTGAAAAGTCAAATGTTCTTTAATGATTACTCAATAGTCAAGCTCCCGAAGAAGTCATACTCCTACATTGATTTGTCCGTAATTGTACTCGATTTAGTCCACAGTTTGAACTTTCTAGCATCGTTAATTACTTGTGGGCTTAAAATTTTGAAGCCAAGACCGCACCAATTCCAGAAGCCAGAGTGCATGGACCGTAGTTAATCTGAGGATTATTTCAACAGCACTTCACTATATATATATATATATCAGCTACAAATAAACACTTTGCAATTCACACAACCTCCCATCCAAGATTAATCAGCTATCACTATTTATATAGTATTTTCTTTATCTTTTGAATATTATTTCAAAGAATTAGGTATATAATTATGGATAGAGTTTCATTCTTGGTTGTTTTTTGTGCCATTTTTGCTGCGGTGCTGCATTCTTCGGTAGCACAAACTGTGTACACAGTTGGAAATGACATATGTTGGGATATACCACCAAATAGTTCCGTCTCGTACGCTAATTGGGCTTCTGGAAAAACATTCTTGGTCGGGGACGTACTAGGTATGATTCCAACTATTTATTTCATCTGAAAGATGATTGTACAACGTGACAAAATCAAGATAATCTGGAATCTTTTTCAGTAAATTAGTAGATATTTTTGTTATATTTTATTTTCGTGTTCATTACAGTTTTTAACTTCGAGAACAACCGTCATGACGTGGCCCGAGTAACAAAAGCCTCCTACGATGCATGCAACGATGATGATGTGATAGGCAGAGCCATCACCACAGGACCAGCTAACATCACTCTCGAAGCCACCGGTGACCACTTCTACGTTTGCACCTTCGGCAGCCACTGCGAAGCCGGACAGAAACTTGCCATCACGGTACGCTCCTCATCCACTCCTGGCTTCGCAAATAGTCCCAGGACATCTCCGGGGAGCCCATCCTCCGTGACAAATGCAGGCCGCAGCCCCACTGCTGCGCCACCTCCTCTACCTGGTTCCGCCTCATCTTCGTTGGCTTCCTGTTTCCTCCCAGTTTTGCTGTCCATTGGTGTGGCATTGATCCTCTAAGAAGACGATATTAGTTAGGTTTCCATTTGATCCACTTTGGAGTTCTAGGCGGGACCTATTTGTTCTTTACTAGTTTCTAATTTGAATGAATGTATTAGTTAATGTCACGTGACATTGTATTGTGCTAGCCATTATGAAGCGATCAATAAATTTATTGTTGTTCTTGTTGGAAATATTTTCTTATATATATTTCTTTCATCTCAAACATTCTGCCCAATCACTCTCTGTGTAGCCAACCAATTTTGCAATAGATCGGGTCTCATACCAAATACCAAAGTCAAATGTTCCCTAGTATCTGAGTATTCTTTTTGCAGTTTCAAAATGGGTTTGACTTGGACTTTGCATGAATCTGGATAGCATTATGGCGGGAAACATTATATCGGGTCTAGTGACAGTTAAATAGAGTAAACTACCTACTAAACTCATGTAATTTCCAGCATCAAGCTTCTTGACTCCATCTTCTTTCCTCAGCTTCTCAATTGGAACCAATGGAGTTGTTACTGTCTTGCATCCAAGCATCTTGAATTTTGACAGTATATTTCAATGTATTTCTTTTGTGAAAATGAATATACCTTCTTTTATTTGAGAAGCTTCCATTCCCAAAAAAAAAAATTGCATAAGTCACATATCACTCATCTTGAAGGACTTCATCATGTCATTTTTAAAGTTAATAATCATGGATGAATTGTACCCTGTAAATATTAGATCATCCACATACAATGCTACTATAAGAAAATGAGCGTCACCTTGGGTTTCTGTGTAGAGAGTATGCTCACTCTTGCTTTTAACAAAACCTTGGTTTGCAAAGTAGCAATCAATCTTCCCATTCCAAGCTCTAGGAGCTTGTTTGAGTCCATACAATGATTTTCTCAGCCTGTACACTTTTCATTGTTCCTCCATGAAACCTTCAGGTTGCTCTTCATATACCTCTTCTCTAAGTCTCCATTTAGAAACGCGGGCTTGACATCTAGCTGGTAGATTTTCCAACCTTTCTGAGCTGCAAGTGCTACAAGGCTTGACATCTAGCTAGTAGATTTTTCTTTCAAGAAGTACACCCATGTCATCGGGAATAATCATTGATAAACAACATAAAATATATGCTTTCATTTAAAGAAGGTGTCCTCATAGGACCACATACATCAGTATGTAGAAGCTAAGAGGTTAGTGGCCCTTCATGTATTACTAGATGAAAAAGATTGTCTATATTGCTTGCCTAGCATGCATCCTTCACAAACAACATTTTTAGCTTCAATAAGAGGTAAATCATTGATCATACCTTTCTGGTGAAGAAGTCATAATGCATTATAATTGAAATGCCCGAAACTTTGATGCCTAGCATTAGGATATTCCATTAGAATAAGAAAGCTCCTGCATCTTCCCATATTTACCTCATTTTCTGTCATATGGTTGTTGCATCCACTATCAATAAACCATGTGTTATTGACTTCTTCTTCTGCAACTTGACTACTGAAGAACAAATTTTCTTGGTCTTCTTCCGAGTAGTTAACCTGATGATTTTCCTCCTTTGTTTTGCAATCTTTTTCTTTATGCCCAAACCTGTTCTAATCTATGTAGTGAGGCTTGCCTTTGAAATATCTATCTTTTTCCAAATGATGGGTCCTTTTGCAAGTACCACAATGAGGGTAGTCATTTTTCTTAGCCTTCCCTTTGTAGTTTTTTCTGGGAGGTTTCACCTTGACTTTTGCCCTTCTTTTTGTTGTACTCAGATAAGTTTCACCATATAATATTATTTGATTAACAAGATCAATCATTCTGGTTCTATATTGCATAGCATCCTCGGTATCCTTCATTTTGAGACTTTCCATCTCTCTTCTTAAGCTTTAAAGCTTAATTGTTTTGATCTTGAAACTCCCTTGGAATTCCTGTTGTAGTATCTCTCATGCCTGCTTAGAGGTGGTGGCTCCCATCAATCTAGGAAAGATGGCATCACTTACTGCTTGTTGAAAGAAAAAAACAATGTTTTAGCATCTTTTTGTTGTTCCTTTTTATCGATGGCAGTAGAACTTTCTTTTGATGGAATTGTGACCCTTTTTTCTAACACTTCCGGTAAGTCTTGTGATAAGACAAAGGTCTTCATATTTGTACTCCAAAAATCATAGTTTTCATCGGCAAACTGTAGAAGAATTTGTGATGTTCCTTGATTTGACATGAGTGAAATATGTGAGATGCCCTGGTTTTATATCAAATGGCTCTAATGATACTTGTTGGAAATATTTTCTATATATATTTCTTCATCTCTAACTTCTACATCATACACATATACATATTAGTCTCATGTACCCTAGACATTAATACAATACTTAGTACCTACACATTCATGTATCAACAAGTTCATTTATCTAAGCATTCATGTATCAACTAGTTCATGTATGTACACATTCATGTAATAGTTCCTATATCCTACAATACAATGTTTAAGTAATTCATGTATGCAGGAAATCATCAATCTAGGGAGATGGTAGCGCTTATCGTAAGCCCAAATTAACCCTCTCAAGTCAATAACAGTAATGAATGTAGTAGCGTGAGTAGTGATCGATCCCACAATGAAGGATGTATTTTTCGTGCCAATTATTCGAACAAATAGTAAAAAGGGGATTTTTGAATTTGATTAACTACTACTAAGCAAAATCTATGAATTAAACTAATGGGCAAAATTAAGCTAAAGTGATTAAAATTATGAGAAAAGCGGTTCTTGGTTTTCAGTCGACTCTACCTTGGATTTATGCATTCAATCATCGATTATCACAAAAGATGTAATTTTTTCTTGAATATTCCTCATTAGAGATTCAACTCTTATCTTACCTTATGCCTAGTTAAGATAGCCAAACGTTCTAAATTAACCCATATCGCTATATCGATCAAACAACAACAGTTAAGATTAATATTAACAATAGCTTCAATTCTAGTAAGAATGATGAAACTTACACAACATAATCCAAGCGTCTATGTTTAATCTAGTCACACGCTTTTCCTAAGAATTTAACAACACCAACAACAGACAATTATCAATCTTAGTTGCTTCGTAAATTAGAGGGATCAAACGATTCCATATTTGATATCTAATTTAGCGTTAAATTGTATGAACAATAGCTAGGCGATCAATCTAACAATCATGCATAACAATCATGGCAATCAAATCAGAAAAACACATGATACTCAATAAAAAATTATAAAAGAACATCAATCTCATGAACAACATAAAATCCAAGGTATTGTCTTCCTTTAACCAAGAATCAAAAGTGTTTAGCCAAGCATAATTGAAGTAAAAACAAGCAAATCTATTATAGAAAACATTAAACTAATGGTAAAAGAAAAATTACTAAAAGGAATCACGATTCCGGAGCGTCGCTTCCGTCTTCGTTCTTCAAGCGTTCTTCACAAAAGTATGAAAGAAAATTTATTCTAATCTCTAAACTATGTTCTAAAGTCTGAATTCTTGTCTAGGAGGCTGATATTTCGAGTATATAGAGGTGTGGAGGCTGATGGGGTAGGTTAGAGCCCATGAAGGAAGGAAAGAAATCAAGTCTCCAAACTTTCCAAAACACTGCTGGCGATCGATCGGTACAAGCTGGTGATCGATCGCCAGCTTTTATTTTTCAGCCAGAAACTTCTCGCGATCGACCGGGACAAAATGCCGATCGATCGCTACCTTCTATTCTTTTGTCCAGTAACATTTGGCAATCGATCGGTATAAAACGCCGATCGATCGCGAAGACACAATTTTGTTGACTTTATTTCTTCCTTTGACGATCGATCGGGACTTCTCATTGGCGATCAATCTAGGTCTTTTGTCCACTTTTATGCATTTTCCTTGGTCTACTTTGATCCCTTGTCAACTCCAATGCATTTCTTGATCCTTATTCGCTCTTGTTAGCTTGATTTCTTCGTTTCCACCTACATATAAACCATAATACGATTAGATAGTATATGTGTCAAATTATCTATCAAAATATACCAAATCGTATACAATTAACCACAATAGATGTGTCTATTTCTAGTCATATCAAACTCCCCCGTACTTAGTCTTTACTCGACCTCGAGTAAATCAGACAAAATTACAATCTTTTTGCTTGGCTCATAGCATCATAACAAACTAACTTGTCCTCACTTTAATGCATCAACAATTTTAAAACATGTATAGTAATGAAAGGCGATGAAAAGTTAACAGTGGAACAAGTTCAATCACCAAACATTTCATACCCAACAAAGTAGTGAATGTACGTGTGTGGTCACAAACAAGTGTCATATGCAAATTATAGATCCAACAAATGTAAACTCACAATAGTTCAAGTCATACACCAACACAAGTATAAGCTCACTTGCACACTTTTCTCCACTATCTTAGCCACTTTTCAAACACAAATCAAGTAGGTCTTTATTAGTTTGTAGCTTGGCCTAGGCATTGGCTTATGAAAGAACGGAAAAAGATATATCAAAAAGAGAGTATGATGATATGCACACTAAAAGCTTCTCTTCTTGCATGAATTTTTCAACTTTGTTCTTTTTCACACCTTGTATATTTTTGCAAGGTTTATTTCAACAATTTTCTTCTTTTGTGCCTTGGCTCCCTTTGGGGTCATATTTTTATCAAATTTCTCAAGGCATTCATTTTCTTTCATGCATTCCATTCTTTTGACAATAAAGCTCACAAAACATTTGAATCATTGAAAACATAAGTCCATGTGAATGAAATACATCATAGTCCCTTCAAATGTGTGGATTAAAATCACATTTAGGCTTAGTAGGGAAGGATGATAGGCTAGCCAAAGAATGTCGAATGGGGGTCTTTTGTATGCTTAGCATACAACCATTCTTTTGCATTAAAGCTCAAAAAGGGTACTAGTGATTAATTTTCTTTACATGGTAGGCTTGAAAGACTCAAACACATCAAGGAGTGCCTATATCACTTTCATGTTTGCAAGTAGTCTATACATAATCCTCAAAGAGCATGTAGTTAAGTTCTAGCATGTATTAGAGATTTCTTAAGACTATCACAAATACACACAATCTTCACTAAGCTATGCACACTTCACAAGTCATGACGGATTCGTGCTCAAAATATTCAACTATTATGTCAAAGCAAAATTTGCATTAGAGTTCAAAGTGTTCCAAGGTTAACAATTCACATATGTTCAACAACATGCATGATATCAATTAAGTTTCATCATGGGCTAGTGATTCTAAGCATGCGTTCGTTACTTACTATGAGCTTAAAATTTTCACTTTTTTTTGATTTTTTTGTATTTTTGTATAGGAAAGCAATAACACACCACAAATCCCTCCCCCATACTTAAATCTTACATTATCCCCAATGTAAGGCAAAAATATAAGAAAAGAGAAAAGTCTAACTATGAAAGCAATAAAAAAAAAAAAGGAAAGGGGAAACTAACTCCCATTGGGTTGCCTCCCAAGCAGAGCCTCGGTTTAACGTCGGTGGCCCGACGTTAGTCCTTCATGATCAAGGTGGGTTATGCGGTGTCACTCCATGCTTCTTCTTCCATCTCATTATCTTCTTAAGTCCTTTGGACTTTGGTTTGTTTGCCTTGCTCGTCTTGGAGAGGTTATCAACAGTCTTTGTTCCTCCTCCTTTAGGTGTTGCTTGCTGCGGTCTGTCCGGAGGGTGTTTCTCTTCCATGGTAGGATCTTGTAAGTGAGAAGATAGAGGGTCAGCAGTATCATGAGTAGATAAGGCAGCAAGAGTATGAAAAGTATGCATAAAATTTGAGTCCATACCTCCTTTGTCGTCAAGGCCATCAGTAGCCTTTACCATTTCCCACAAATCATCATTATCAAAATCAGAATCATAATGTGCCATGTGCTCAATGATATCAACCGTGTAACTAGTGTGGTCATGAGTTTGAGTGGTTTCATAGATATTGAAATTCGACATCTCACCATTGGACTCCATAGTTAAAGTTCCACTATTTACATCGATTACAGATTTAGAACTTTTCAAGAATGGTCTCCCTAATAAAATGGGGCTAGATGGATCACCATTTTCCATGTCTAAGACATAGAAATCAACGGGGAAGACCAAGTTCTTTACATGCACAAGTACAACTTCTACTATTCCCCTAGGAATAACCGTGGACCTATCAGCTAATTAAATCACAGTATTATTTCTTTTCAAAGGTCTAGGTTTTAGTTGAGTATAGATTGAGTGAGGCATGACATTAATTGAAGATCCTAAATCTAGCATTGCCTTCTCAATTCTAGTGGTTCCAATCACACAAGGGATAGAAAACATATCGGGGTCCTTACACTTTGCGGGAATGCTTCGGTGGATGACCGCGGAAACATTCTCGCCTAGCTCTATCTTGGGGCACCCTTTGCGTTCCTTGCTCTTATCCGCCTTCCAAACTTCTTTCAAGAATCTTGCATATCGAGGCACTTTCATTATGGCATCATGTAGTGGGGGGTTCTCCTCGCAACGTCGGAACGTCTCGTAGAGTCCCTTGATACCCTTGTCCTTCCAGTTCACCTTCAATGCAAAGGGGAATGGGGGTTCATTTTTGGATTCATGGAGTGGAGAGGACTTACCTCGTGGTTCCTCTTCTTGCATGGACTCTTCAACGTCCTTCTCTTCCTTCATCTCTCCGTTCTTTGGTGGCGTCAGTACCACCTTCTCCTCAGCTTCATCTTCGCTCATCTTCAAAGTGATGGCACTTACATTTTCCCTCGGGTTCACAATTGGATGTGACGGTAGTCCATTTGACATGCTCGATTCAAGCTTGTTGAGCGAAGTCGCCAATTGTCCCATTTGCGTAGTTAGGCTCTGGATGCCCGCCCTCGTTTCCTGTTCAAATTGCAGACTATTTTCAGCAATTACTTTAACCATATTTTCTAACCTGTCAGAAGGAGCATGCATGGGTGGTGGTGGAGGTCTTTGATATCGCGATCTGTATGGTGGAGGTTGGTGCATCAATTGATTTCCATAGTTCGGATTTGGATGGTCCTTCCAGCCTTGGTTGTAGTTGCTCGATAGGTGTTCATAGCTCCTTTGTGGGGGACCCAAAAATCCTCCCGCTGCATTAACGTGCTCCGCAGATGTCTCTTGTAGGGACGGACATGCATCAGTGGGATGGTTCACGGCTAGACATATTCCACATGGCTTCATCTTCCCCAAGTTGCCACCTGCAAGATTACGCACAAGAAACGTCAAATCAATCAGTTGTTGTTCCAGATTTGATACGTTTACCTCTTGTCTTGGCTGTTGTCCATGTTGAACATGTCCAAATTGCTGAGAGTTGGCCGCCATGTTTGCTATCAAGTTCCTTGCCTACTACGTTGTATTGTCAATGAAAGCTCCTCCGCTCGCCGCATCCACTAAGTTCCTGTCACCAGATAGTAAACATTCATAGAAATATTGAACTAAAAGTTGTTCACTTATCTAATATTGTGGACAGCTTGCACACAACTTCTTAAACCGTTCCCAGTACTCATGCAGCAACGCCTCTTGGTATTGCTTCACACCGTAGATTTTCTTCCTTATGTTAGTCGCCCTCGAAGCTGGAAAGTACTTCTCGAGAAAGACTCTTTGCAAATCAGTCCATGTGGTGATGGATCCGGAGGGTAGGTAGAATAACAGTCTTTTGCAGCATCCTTTAAAGAGAATGGAAAGGCTCTCAGTTTGATTTGCTCCTCCATTATGCCAGCAGGCTTCATAGTAGTGCATACCACGTGGAATTCCATCAAATGCTTGTGCGGGTTCTCACCTGCAAGACCATGAAAAGACGGAAATAAATGGATTAGACCAGATTTAAGTTCGAAATTTACATTGTTAGCAAGTGCAGGGAAAATGATGCAGAGAGGTTGTTGATCTAAGGTAGGATTCGCCAAATGTCTCAAACTTTGATTCGCAGCCATGTTGTTCCTCTCTTCTTCTTCTTCTTCAAGTCTCCTCGCTTCTCTTCTTCTCCGATGTGGTGTCCTCTCAACCTCAGGATCATAGTGAAGATTATCTTCGTGATTAGACAATTCACCTGTACTCATCAACAAACCAAAGTAGTAGTGCGGGATGAAAAAATAACACGAAAAATACCAATGCCTTCCCCGGCAACGGCTCCAAAATTTGGTAGTGCTTATCGCGTATGCCCAAATTAACCCTCTCAAGTCAATAATAGTAATGACTGTAGTAGCGTGAGTAGGGATCAATCCCACGAGGAATGATGTATTTTTCGTTCCAATTATTCGAACAAATAGTAAAAAGGGGATTTTTTTGAATTTTAACTACTACTAAGCAAAATCTATGAATTAAACTAATGGGCAAAATTAAGCTAAAGTGATTAAAATTATGAGAAAAACGATTCTTGGTTTTCAGTCGACTAGACTTTGGATTTATGCATTCAATCATAAATTATCACAAAAGACGTAATTTTTACTTGAATATTCATCACTAGATATTCAACTCTTATCTTACCTTATGCCTAGTTAAGATAGCCAAACGTTCTAAATTAACCCGTATCACTATATCGATCAAAACAAAAGCAGTCAAGATTAATATTAACAATAGCTTTCAATTCTAGTAAGAATGATGAAACTTAGACGACATAATCCAAGCGTCTATGTTTAATCATTCTTACTAGAATTGAAAGCTATTGTTAATGTTAAACTTAACTGCTGTTGTTTTGATCGATATAGCGATACGGGTTAATTTAGAACGTTTGGGCTATCTTAACTAGGCATAAGGTAAGATAAGAGTTGAATCTCTAATGATGAATATTCAAGTAAAATTACATCTTTTGTGATAATCGATGATCGAATGCATAAATCCAAGGTAGGGTCGACTGAAAACCAAGAATCACTTTTCTCATAATTTTAATCACTTTAGCTTAATTTTGCTCATTAGTTTATTCATAGATTTTGCTTAGTAGTAGTTAATCAAATTCAAAAAAATCACCTTTTTACTATTTGTTCAAATAATTGGCACGAAAAATACATCATTCCTCGTGGGATCGATCCCTACTCACGCTACTACATTGGATTTATGCATTCAATCATCGTTTATCACAAAAGATGTAATTTTTACTTGAATATTCATCATTAGAGATTCAACTCTTATCTTACCTTATGCCTAGTTAAGATAGCCCAAACGTTCTAAATTAACTCGTATCGCTATATCGATCAAAACAACAACAGTTAAGATTAATATTAACAATAGCTTTCAATTCTAGTAAGAATGATGAAACTTAGACAACATAATCCAAGCGTCTATGTTTAATCTCGTCACACGCTTTTCCTAAGAATTTAACAACACCAACAACAGGCAATTAATAATCTTAGTTGCTTTGTAAATTAGAGGGATCAAACGATTCCTTATTTGATATCTAATTTAGCGTTAAATTATATGAACAATAGCTAGGTGATAAATCTAACAATCATGCATAACAATCATGGCAATCAAATCAGAAAAACACAAGATACTCAATAAAAATTTATAAAAGAACATCAATCTCATGAACAACATAAAATCCAGGGTATTGTCCTCCTTTAACCAAGAATCAAAAGTGTTTAACCAAGCATAATTGGATTCAAAACAAGTAAATCTATTCTAGAAAACATTAAAGAATCACGATTACGGAGCGTCGCTTCCGTCTTCGTTCTTCAAGCTTTCTTCACAAAATTTTGAAAGAAAATTTATTCTAATCTCTAAACTATGTTCCAAAGTTTGAATTCTCGTCTAGGAGGCTGATATTTTGAGTATATAGAGGTGTGGAGGCTGATGGGGTAGGTTAGAGCCCATGTAGGAAGGAAAGAAATCAAGTCTCCAAACTTTCCAAAACACTGATGGCGATCGATTGGTACAAGCTGGCGATCGATCGCCAGCTTTTATTTTTCAGCCAGAAACTTCTCGCGATCGATCGGGACAAAACGCCGATCGATCGCTAACTTCTATTCTTTCTTCCAGTAACATTTGGCGATCGATGGGTATAAAACGCCGATCGATCGCGAAGACACAAATTTTGTTGACTTTATTTCTTCCTTTGACGATCGATCGGGACTTCTCATTGGCGATCAATCTCGGTCTTTTGTCCACTTTTATGCATTTTTCTTGGTCTACCCTTGTCAACTACAATGCATTTCTTGATCATTTTTCGCCCTTGTTAGCTTGATTTCTTCGTTTCCACCTACATATAAACCAATATACGATTAGGTAGTATATGTGTCAAATTATCTATCAAAATATACCAAATCGTATATAATTAACCGCAATAGATGTGTCTATTTCTAGTCACATCAGGAAAATGTATTAACTTCAACAGTTCTGCTTTATGAAATAACACGACATTCATGACTTTTGAATTGATTATGTTATTGGAAACATTAACAAATTTTGTGGCATTATTCTACAAAGAAACAAACAAACAAAATTTTGGGGTGGACTTGAGGTGATAACAAAAGATATATTAAGCAAAATAACATAAGGCTCGATCTCCGTTGCTTTGCCATCTGATAACAAGTCCCTTGTAGCAAAAATGACGATGATCATAATGATAACAATGATTCGGGAACATATTTTATGTCATAGTTGAGAATATTTCAAAATTTTCAAGAACCATAATCTATAAGTTTTTTTAGATAGGACAGATATATTAATGTAGTGTACTTAATACTTTAATCCATGAGAAAATTTACATTAATCAAATTACAGATCAATGAACTCCTAGACAAATTAGTGGTTGAAGAAATCAGTCATTGATAAAGTAATTGGCACCAAATATCCTTTTTCTTTGAAGCATAGTCAATATCTAATCTTAATAATCTCAACTATCTTATGCATTTCAACACTGCCTTTGGAAAAAAAATACGTTATTTCGAATAAACAAGATTTAATATGTTGTGTGTTGGGAACATATTGCTAAATTTTGGTGATAACAAACACCTACCGCTTGAAGCGTCTATTGCATCAAAAAAGTCTATTGACGAGAAGCCTGCTGACTTACTCTACAAAGTTCTACCTCTCTACTGCTTCAATCTTAGTATACCAGATGCAAAGAGTAGAATTCTACCGGATGCAAAGAGTAGAAGTCTACCATATGCAAAGAGTAGAAGGCTACCGGAATAAGAAGAAGTAATGTCTACTGGATCAGGAGTAATCGTAGTCCATTGGCAAGTCCGCTGGCAAGTTATCTGAAAGAGACCAGCAGACGATTTAAAAGATCTTAGTCAAGCAGACTAAGTCACCAAGAAGAAAACCAGTAGACATAAGAGAACAAAAGGACAAAGAGCCTGAACGATGTTATTCTGACAATAGTACAAAAAAAGTGAGGCACTACCATATTAGCGCCACCAATCTTGTCAGAATAAACTAGTTGTTGTGAACGAAAATGGAAAAAGACAAAAAGAATTGGACGTAAACCAGGAAGCTAATTTCAAGTAATTCTTTCCATTTGAAGAGTAGATGCTGTTAGACTTTCGAGTCTATAAATACGTTAACAAGCAGAATGAAGAAAGCTCTCTCTGAATCGTTGAATCTTCTACACACGCAAACAAAAGTATTTACAAACATTCATTGAAATATTCTGAAGTTCTGCAGAGCATCATCTAAACATTCAAAGTGATTTTGAAGATCTAAGTATTCAAGTCTGCTGCTCAAGAACACTCGCCTATAAAGTGATTTATTCATTTTGTGAGAGTGTTGAGAAAATCATTGTATTATTCAGACATGGTTCTGAAATCGATTGTAATCATTGTGATTCTGTGTGGCTAGGAGTTTAGGCAATCTGTGTGGGTGCCTAAGTAGGTTATATACAGAAAAGTGTAAACCAAAGTCTTCTAGTGTAACCTTCCTGCAAAGGAAGAAGGGGAGACGTAGAAATTTGTGCTTCGAACTTCCAGAAACAATCATTGTGTCATTTCCTTTCTGTCATTTACCCTACTGCATCTTGTTTCTGTCTTCAATTAATTATTCACAAGACTGGTGGACATCTTTGATCGCTATTATTTAAAATAGTATTTTTCAGTGTAGCGATTGTGTAACCCAAGTGCACGGTGTCAAGTTTTAGTATAATGATATGAAAAGTATGAGTGTCAAACCCATGAGGACTAGGAAATAAGTACAAAACTCAATTAATTTAACTATATTTAGCCTACGAAAATTGGTTGTGATTTATGATTAACTAAATTTACCAATGACACGAAATGCAACCCAACAATTAGTAAAGAAAATATAATCAATAGAAACAATTATCAAGACTTGCGGTTCACCCATGCAATCCCTACAATTCGCCTATAGTTAAGAATTAAATTCAAACGTTCTAAGGTGACGAGTTTTCCTAATGCACTTGTTATACCTTGGTCTGGTTATAACAAATCTAATACTAAGATGCAACAAGGCAATGATCATGCACTTATTTAACACTCAGTATTGTATGTCGATTTATGAAAACTTCTAGCCTTCGATTTTGGTAAATCTATTGCTATCGCACATGTATTTGACTTTATCTTTCGATCTTAGTCTAAAATCCACGGTTTAATTTACTATATCGTATCGCAATCTCTTATGGTCAATTCAGTCGCAATAAATAATCAATCAAGGATGATTAATCCATTGAAAGCATGAACAACAATAAATTAAACTCAAAGAATTGTAAGAATCAATCAAAACTTAATTAAA
The DNA here is from genome assembly GCA_907163345.1 of Haberlea rhodopensis. Taxonomy (NCBI): domain Eukaryota; kingdom Viridiplantae; phylum Streptophyta; class Magnoliopsida; order Lamiales; family Gesneriaceae; genus Haberlea; species Haberlea rhodopensis. The sequence continues at coordinate 3,265,208 of CAJQUN010000041.1, forward strand.
ATTATGGGTTCAAAACATGGGATCCCCCAAGTCTTGACAACAAAACTTAGCCAACTATAGTCATCAAATAATAATGAGAAATCATGTTTTTAAACAATCTAAACATTAATAATTTGATAAAAACAAAGAGCAGAGTTTAGTCATCAAACAAAGAAGGAAACAAAATCTCGAAAGTTTTTGGTTCGGCGATCGATCGATAGTAAGTGGCGATCGATCGCCATAACATTCTGCCTCTTATTTTTAAAATTTGAACATCCACGATCTATCGGCGAGATATGGCGATCGATCGCCAAGAGTTTCGGGACGGGCCGCTATCGATCGGCTAAATATGGCTATCAATCTCCAACACTGAAATTTTGTTGCTTATTTTTTATCATCCGCGATCGATCGGTGTGAACTCCAAGATCCATCGTCGGCTTTGATTTTCTTCAAACTCGAGATTTCGATCCTTTCTTCCACGTGTTAGTTTGGTTTGGTCATTTTTCATCAATTATAGCTTCTTTCCTCCACTTCTATACATTTGGACCTAGATTCTTGAAATATACAAATATATATATCAAAATGCGTAATTTTTTTCAAGGAATCACTACAAATAAAATCATAGTAGCATAAGTGTAAAATCACACTTATCAACTCCCCTAAACTTAAATTTGATCGTATCGAGCAAGAAAGAAGATCAAAATGTAGAGTTCAATATTGATACTTCAAATTAACCAATTCGCAGTCAATCAAGTAACTCAGACATATCATTTACAGACGAACAAGAGTCAATAAAAAATGTTCAACAAGTTATGTTTTCTCCAGAGCAACATGTCTCCAAATCAGAACGTGCGTGTGTGCTATTGTCATTTTCAAGTTCCATGAAATTTTCATAGATCAAATCATGCTAGCAAACAAAGTTAAGATTATCCTTGAGCACCCCATAGTCCTATTTTCAAACACTTCTCCACCAATGTAGTCACTCCGTGGACTTGGATCACTAGGTCTTTTAAAGCTTGTAATGTTAGGCCTAGGTGTTTGGCTTTAAAGAAAAGATAGGATAGCACAAAGAAGAGAGTATAAGCATGTAATGTTCATATTTTTTTAGCACAAAATTGAGCTTCTCTTCTTTTTCTTTTAGCCTTGGCCACTTTGGGTCTTATTTAGTCACTTTTTTCACAAGGCTTTTTCTATCTTTTTCTTTTCTCATTCATCATTTTTTTTAACATTAAGCTCATCCAAATGTAGCAATTCATGTGCGTCTAATGAGAATCATTATACTCCATTAGGGCAAGGATAATTTTTTTTCAATTTAAGCACAAATATGTAGGTATAATGAGTGTGCCAAAAAATGTTGAATGTGGGCTAACAGTATGTTAAACATACACCATTCTTCTCAATTATGCTCAAAAATGGGACACTAGGAATTCATGTATACATGGTAAGCTTGAAAGGCTCAAAACGGTCCAAAGATCGCATAAATCATCTCCTAATCAAGTTCATGACTATAAAATTTTGCCTTAAAGTGTCATCATCAAATAGTTTATAAGGTACTCTAAGATGCTCAAAAACAATTCATCAAGTTCACAAAGATTATTACTACTACAAATGCAATTCACAAGATTATGACTCAAATGTGCTCAATATATTCCTCATCTTTGACATGCGACTCAATACAAGATATTCACAAATAAGTCTTACAATCATCAAAACTCAAGTTGACATGCATAGTGAGATTAGTTTCACCATGGAATAGAGACCACTACTATGATTCATTCTTTTCTCTCTAATTGAACTCATTTTCAAGAATTTTTTTTTATTGGTGCTCAAAGAACGATACAAGTCTAAAGAAGAAGCATGACACATTAATGCACTCCCACAAACTTAATTCATGCATTGTCCTCAATGTAATAGACATGGAAAATAAGACAAAGCATATTACCTTTCACAACAACCGTCAGTGATCGTCGTCCAATTCCTCATCAGCTCATGGGGCATATTGTTGGAAAACATGACAGCGCATGGAGTCTCTCACCACCAAAAAAACAAAAACAAAAACAAAGCTAAGGATAAGAAAAACTATACCATGAGGGTACTTGATGGACTTGTCCGCCATCTGCAGTGACACATTAATCGGTTTGTGCTCTCCTAACCCCATCTTTATGTACACATACAAAGGCATTAAATTAACACTTGATTTCTTAAAAGCAGTAGAGTTGATCTTGCAAGGTATAGTGAAACTCCATGGATCCTTTAAATTTGGAGGTGAATCATTTTGAATGACAACAGAATACTCATCAGTTAAGTTTATCACGTCATGCTCTCCCAGTTTCCGCTTTTTTGACAGAGTCCCCTTTATAAACTTAGCATAATTTGGCATGTGCCGTATACCATCAATGACAGACATCTCAGTGTGGAGATTATTTATCAAATCTAAAAATTTAGCAAATTTAGCATCTAACTTTGCTCTCTTATATGCAGCGGGGAATGGGTGTGGGATATCTACCTTAGCAGGTATGATGGGTGTAGGGGTCTTAGTAGACTTACCTTTGTCGCGTGTTTGCATCTCTTCTTGCTTGATGACTGTCTCACCTTTTAACTCTATGTGTGTCTCCTTCTTCTCAGCGACCTCCTTTCCGCTCCTCGACGTGATTGCATGGACTTGCTCCCTAGGGTTTGTCTTAGTGTCTCACTAGATAGTGATCCTTGTGCTCGTCCGGCTATGATTTTTGCTAGCTATTCCACTTGAACTTCCAAGTTCTTTATCGACGCCTCGTGATTGTTCTTCCTTGTTTCACCTGACGATATGAACTTGGTTAGTAGCTCCTCCATGCTTGTCTTTGGTGCATACTCCGGTGGTGGTTGGGGATAGTTCCTAAGCCCAGTGTTGTAAGTATTTGGGTAGGGGTAGGTCGGTTGTGGTCGGTTCACTACAAAGTTAATAACTTCATTATTTGTAATGAAAGGGTTACCTACTTGGCATTCCGTGCTCGGATGTCCTCCTTGGCAAAGCTCACATGTAACAGTTTGAACTTGCATTGCATGCAAGCTCAAACTATCGATCTTCTTGTTTAGTACTTCCAACTGGGCAGCTAGGGCAGTGACTTCACTCACTTGATAGTAGATCTTTGAAGTTCTCACATGCTTCATACAGTGTCTCGGGATCGTATTGGGTAAAAGTTGTGATGTCATTATGTGACTTGGCCGTCTTGGATGGCGGCAAGAACTTTGACAAGAACAATTGTGCCATCCCATCCCACGGAGTAATAGAACCTGCAGGCAACAATTGTAACCAAGATTTAGCTTTATCAAGTAGAGAGAAGGGAAACAAACGTAACTTGATGGCGTCATCAGTAACACCATTATGTTTAAAGGTATCACAAATCTCCAAGAAGTTGGAGATATGGGCGTTGGGATCATCAGCAGCTGCTCCCCCAAACTGGACCGCATATTGGATCATCTGTATGATAGCAGGCTTGATCTCAAAATTGTTAGCCTGGATGGTTGGTCTCGTGGTACTCGACAGTGATCCATGGAATGAAGGGTGGGCGTAGTCCATGAGTGATCTTGCAACAGGTGGTACTGGAACCTCATCACTATTAACCATGTGTGCTCTTGCTTGCCTTAGCCTCTTTTGACAAGTGTGTTCGATCTCGGGGTCAAAAGGCTCAAGTGTAGACTTGCTACTCCTTAGCATACACCAAGACATAACAACTTGCAAAGATCCACACAAGAAACAAACAGTAGAAGTGTAGTGAGAATGGGAAAAAATCAAAATAAAAAAATGAATGACTAAACTACAGTCAACTAATCGCGTTTGATATTATTAAAACTAGTCCCAGGCAACAATGCCAAAAACTTGATCGCTATTATTTTAAACAGTATTTTTAGTGTAGCGATTGCATACCGCAAGTGCACGGTGTCAAGTTTTAGTATAATGATATGGAAAGTATGAGTGTCAAACCCATGAGGACTAGGAAATAAGTACCAATCTCAATTAATTTAACTATATTTAGCCTACGAAAATTGGTTGTGATTTATGATTAACTATATTTACTAATGACACGAAATTCAACCCAACAAGTAGTAAAGAAAATATAATCAGTAGAAACAATTATCAAGACTTCCGGTTCACCCATGCAATCCCCACAATTCGCCTATAGTTAAGAATTAAATTCAAATGTTCTAAGGTGACGAGTTTTCCTAATGCACTTATTATACCTTGGTCTCGTTATAACAAATCTAATACTAAGATGCAACAAGTCAATGATCATGCACTTTTTTAACACTCAATATTATATGTCAATTTATAAAAACTTCTAGCCTTCGATTTTGGTAAATCTATTGCTATCGCACATGTATTTGACTTTATCTTACGATCTTAGTCTGAAATCCACGGTTTAATTTACTATATCGTATCGCAATCTCCTATGGTCAATTCAATCACAATAAATACCCAATCAAGGATGATTAATCCATTGAAAGCATGAACAACAATAAATTAAACTCAAAGAATTGTAAGAATCAATCAAAACTTAATTAAAATTGTGGGTTCAAAACATGGGATCCCCCAAGTCTTGACAACAAAACTTAGCCAACTATAGTCATCAAATAATAATGAGAAATCATGTTTTAAACAATTTAAACATTAATAATTTGATAAAAACAAAGAGCAAAGTTTAGGAATACTAAAGTAACAATAGGCGTTGACGCATTGCGTTGCTCCGTCGTCCCGTCTCTTCCGATGTCTTCTTCTTCAATGGTTTGATGGTATGGATGAAGGTGGGAGATGGAAAGGATGGATCTAGGATTAAATTATGATCAAAAGTCCCTATTTTCGTCCAAGACATGCTATATATATTAGTGGAGGAGTTTGATAGAGTTTGGACACAAAATTACCAAGAAGGAAACAAAATCTCGAAATTTTTGGGTTCGGCGATCGTTCGGTAGTAAGTGGCGATCGATCGCCATAACATTCTGCCTCTTATTTTTCAAAATCTGAACATCCGCGATCGATCGGCGTGATATGAAGATCGATCACCAAAAGTTTCTGGACAGGTCGCAATCGATCAGCAAAATATGGCGATCGATCGCCAACACTGAAATTTTGTTGCTTATTTTTTTTCATCCGCGATCGATCGGCGTGTACTCCAGGATCCATCGCCGGCTTTGATTTTCTTCAAATTCGAGATTTCGCTCCTTTCTTCCACTCGGTTTGGTCCCTTTTCATCAATTATAACTTATTTCCTCAACTATTATGCATTTGGACCTAGATTCCTGAAATATACAAATATATACCAAAACGCATAATATTTTCCAGGAATCACTACAAAAGCCACTATAAAATCATAGTAAATTAAGTGTAAAAATCACACTTATCAATCTTCCACACTACTTATTAGTTGTCGATTGTCTTGCAATAGATTGAGATTCTACTGCAGTACTTAACACTCTGCTTTAACCCGAAGAAAATATACTTTGAGCTAGTGTTTATTCAATCCCCTTTTAAATACTACTTCGATCCTATCAAGTGGTATCAAAGCATGTGTTCTCAATTTATAGAATACAAGAACTGATGACCTCTTTCAACAAGATTTCAATGTTCTCTAAAGCTAACTATGATGATTGGAGAATTCGTATGCAAACTCATCTGTCTGCTTAGGACGATGATCAGGACGATGGTTGATCGCTTTTATTTTAAACAATTATTTCCCAGTGTAGCGATTCTATCGTAAGTGCAAGGTGTCAAGTTTTAGTATAATGATATAAAAAGTACGGATTGTCGAACCCACGAGGACTAGGAAATAATTACCAAACTCCACTAGTTTAACTATATTTAGCCTACGAAAATTGGTTGTCATTAATTAACTAATTTAACCAACTAACTCAATAATAAACCCAACCAAGCAATAGAGAGTAAGAATAAAATCAATAGAGACTATTATCAAGACTTTCGGTTCACCTATGTAATCCCCCACAATTCGCCTATTAGTTAAGAATTAATTCAAACAATCTAAGGTGACGAGTTTTCCTAATTCACTTGTTATACCTTGGTCCGGCTATAACAAATCTAATACTAACATAACAATAAGCCACTCTCGTACCCCTATTGAACAATTAATACTGTAAGTTGATCTATGAAAACTTCTAGCCTTCAATTTTGGTAAATCTATTGCTATCACACATGTATTTGACTTTATCTCTCGATCTCAGCCTGAAATCCACGACATAAATCACTATATCGAATTCCAATTTTATCTCTCGATCTCAATTGTAATTTAATATCATTCAAGGATGGCCAAACCCTTAAAAGCATGAAGAACAATGATCTATGCACTTAGATAATAAGAATCTATAAAAAACAATCAATTTAAATCATGGGTTCATAACATAGGATCCCCTAAGTCTTGATAACAAACTTAGTCTAGCAACATATTCAAAATCAAATGCAATATCATGTTTTTCAACATCAAGAGCATAAGGAAATTAAATAGAAACAAACAAAGTTTAGAAATACGTATAAACTAGCGATGTTGAATCGCGTTGTTGACTCGTAGCTCCGTCTCTCAATGTGTTCTGTTCTGTATTGTACGTTCTTCTTCTTGGCAAATCCTTTATGCCGTGCATCTACTTCAACTCCTTGCTGTTTCCGTGAAAATCCCACACTGAATTTACGTGAACATACGTCTCTCACTTCATAATTTTGCCCCGAACTCCTGCTCCTCTCGTTCCTGCTCCTGAAATCTCATGCACTCAATTCTCAAATCCTGTTACGTGAGTTATTCTTCAATATTTACGTCTGTTCCCTTTCCCCATACTTGTCCGTATGAATCCATGATGTTTCGTAAATCTCCTCTCAATCTGCTCGTAACTCTTCTCCTCTTTGTGCGTATATCTGCTCCTTCAATCCTCTCTTATCTCTCTTTTCTCCTTGTTCCTTATCAGCCTGTTCACGTAATTCTTTTGTTGCTGTACGTCCCCTTCGCAGCTCTCCTTCAATGTTCTCCTCTGTAAACTCCTTCTCACCCTGCTGTTTACGTCAATATGCTCTTCTCCTCACGTATCCTGGCCAATCTGTTTTCTCTTATCTGTATCTCCCTTCTGTTAATCTCACGTCCAGAATGAATTTTTCCTTGAAGAATTTTGTTATCTCACGTGTCTTACTCCCTTCACGTAATAATATATCTGTTTATTTCCTTTCTCTACGTCAATATTCTACCTCCTCACGTACGTTGCTGCTTTGTTCTTCTTCCAATTTCACTTCCCGTAAACTCTCGTCTGTTCTTATCTGATCACATACGTTGCTCTCCCTCAATCTGTTCACGTCTTTTTTTTATCTTTTCTGTTACCTTTCACGTAACTATCGCTTGCCCTTTCTTCTGATATCGTGTTTGATATATTATATTATAAAAATAATATAGTATTGATTTGAATGTCCAATAAAATATAATCTTCATTTCTCGATAATATCCGGTTGTGCTCGGTTTAGCCATTTTTATCATTTTTAGCTTAATTCTTCCACTTTTATGCATTTGGACCTGGATTCCTGAAATATACAAATATAAACCAAAACGCGTAATATTTTCCAGGAATCACTATAAAAACGCCCCTAATTATATATCAAATTAAGTGTAAAAATCACACTTATCAATGGTACGTGGTATGTTATTACTGACAGACCAATGGAGATCTAGAAATTCAATTCTGCTACTGGAACTTCAGATGATGAACCTCAAATGATTGAATAGGTCAAATCAACTTGGACCAACGAAGAGAAAAAGAAAGCAAATCTGGATAATGTTGCTAAGGACATACTATTCAAGACACTGGAAAAAAATATGTTCAGTAAAATAAAGATGTGTTCTACAGCCAAAGAGATTTGGGAGAAGCTCGCACAACTATGTAAGGGCAATGATTAGACAAATGGGAACAAGTTAACAGAGGCATTAAGAAGTTTGAAAAATCAAGATGAAGCCTGGTGAATCTCTAAATGAATTTGATGAAAGAGTTACCAGCATTGTAAACGAACTCACTACTCTTGGGAAGGAGCACTCAAAAAGAGAATTGGTCCTGAAGGTGATGAGAGGACTACAAAGAGAATGCGATGTTAAAACTATCGCCATGAGAGAGTCAAATGATTGAATAAAATATATCTACATGATCTATTTACTGACTTAAAGGCCTATGAGTTTGAGCTAGGAGTTCGATGTGTAATGAACTACCACCAGTCAACCGACGAAGGCCCTTACTGCATCAGAGTCCTTGTCTACTACAGTCTAGATGACTCCAGAAAAGATATACCGATGCGATGTCAATGTTTGTTAAGAAGTATGGAAAAGTCATGAAGAAAAGCCATAAGACATATCAGTCTTATCCAAGGAAGCACAACTCCAAGGATAGATCTAGAGATGTCAAACGGAGCGAACGGCACTAGGCACGGCACGACTCGGAGCGGCACGGCACGACACGTTTTGCTACAGTGCCGTGCCGTGCCAAGCACGGCCCGGAATATGGGCCGTGTAGGGCCAAGCCATGCCAGCCCATGGGCTGGCACGTCACGGCACGACACTATTTGTAATTTTTTTTTTAACCAGGCGATCGATCGCCTAGAGGCAGTAAGCTTATACAGGGGGTTGGCGATCGATCACCACATAAATGGCGATCGATCGCCTAGAGGCAGTAAGCTAATACAGGGGGTGGCGATCGATGCCGCAAAAATGGCGATCAATCGCCAATGTCTAACGGTTAGAAAAATAGCCGTTCAACGGCTTTTTAAAAAAAAAAAAAAAATTTGGTTGTTATATATATGTGTGTTGAGGAAACATTTTATCCTCTTAATCTGTAAGCTCTATATACTTGAGACGCTATACTCTCAATTTGTTCACAAGAAGAAATAAATTTGTCTTACGTTTGCCAAGACAAGCACAAGCAACAAAGCCAACATTCCTCCTAGCAAATATTTGGTAACTTTTATATTTGTTGCATTAGATAAGTCATAATTGTAGTCTATATACATAATGGCCGATTCATCTTATAATGTGAATTATGATGATGAAATCGATCAATTCCAAGAAAATGAAGAAAGCACACCAAATATTCAATCATCAAGTAGAAGAACTTCAAAAAAAAGAACTAGAAATGTATGGCAACTATTCGATGTAGAAAATGTTGAGGGAAAGGGATCAATGGCAGTTTGTAAAAAAATGTAAAAAAGATTATGCATATGCTTCTTCTGGTGGTACAGGTCATTTACTAAGACACATGACTAAACATGAAAAAGAACAAACTGATGGTAACCAAACTACTCTTTCACAATTCGGTACTGGTAGTAGTAGTTCAAGTTTAGGTATTTTCACTTATAATGTTGAAAGAGATAGGAGAGAACTTGCTAAATACATCGTATGGGCGGAGAAACCTTTTTCAAAGGGGGCAGATGCCAAATTCACTAATTATATTCATTTAGGTTTGCAACCTCAACATAAACAATTTTCAAGGAATACAATTAAATCGGATGCATTCACAATTTTTAATGAATATAAAGCAAATTTAATTACGTATTTAGGTAATCTTTCATCGAAAGTAGGACTAACAAGTGATATTTGGAGAACTTATCTTGGCAATGCATCATATCTCTGTGTTACAGGAGATTGGATTGACGATAACTGGGTGTTACATAAAAAAAATTTAGGTTTCACAAAAATTGATTGGCCTCATACGGGTGGAGTTATTTCCAATGCCATTATGCAAGTTACTAATGAATATAATATTAGTAATAAAATCTTCTCTATTTCATTTGATAATGCAACTAATAATACTGCTGCAATTACTATATTAAAAACTTATTTGAAACCAATTTTAAATGGTGATCTTTTTCATATTTGTTATGCATGTCATATTTTAAATTTGTGTGTGCAAGATGGATTGAAACTACTTGAGCTTCATTTAGAAAAAAATAGAGACTACTCTTAAATTTCTTAATGGTTCAGTTGCTAGAAAACAAGACTTCAAAAGTTTATGTATTTCTCATGGTATGAATTATAAAGATTTTCCTTATGATGTTCCTAATAGGTGGAATTCTACATATTTAATGTTGCAAGCATGTTTACCTTATAGAAATGTTATCACTTTATTTTTTAATGAAAGGATGGCCGAACATTTTCATATTGAAGAAACTGGCTGGGAAATTGCTTCTAATATTTGTAATTTTTTAGAACCATTTTATGATACTACCAATTTATTTTCGGGCTATTATTATCCAACTTCTTCAATATTTTTGAATAAAATTTTGAAATTAGTGAATGTTTTGCATTGCATAGATCTGATCCGTTTTTTACAGGTATTGTCGAACCAATGGAGTATAAATTTAAAAAATACTGGAAAACTATTCCTATGTTAAATTGCTTGGCATCAATTCTGGATCCTAGATTAAAATTATATAGTGTAGAAATTATAATAGAATCTTATTACACCAACATGGCTTATGAAAATATTAATATTATTCAAGAGAAAGAGCGCATTAATAAATGTTTGTTTGCTTTGTTTTCTTTATATGATTCATTACATAATTCTAGAGTAACTCCAGTAAGAGAAAGTGGTAGTAGTGGTGCTAGTAGTAGTAAGGGTTCTGTGTGGAAAATGTTAAGAAGAAGACAAGACACTACTTCTGCTTCTTCTAGTTCTATTTCTAATACATCTTCATTTACTGAGCTTCAGTTATATCTAAACCAAGTCATAAATTTCAGTGAACAAGAATTATAAACTTTTGATGTTTTGGCATGGTGGAAAGACAATGCTAGACTTTGGCCAGTACTTTCCATAATGGCACGTGATCTACTAACTCCTCCGATATCCACAGTTCCATCGGAGTCTTGTTTTAGTGCAGATGGAAGAGTTATTGATGAAAAAAGAAGTAGAATGAAACCAAACACTGTGGAGATGTGTATTCTTTTAAAGGATTGGTTGGATGCTGATAGCCGCTTACAAGGTTTGGGAGGACATGATGTTTCTTCGGATGAAAATGAAGAAAACTAGCATATTTTTTAAACTCTTTTGCAATTTATTATTTACTTTTGTTCAATGTAATTTGTAGTTTTTTAATTTGTAGTCAATAAATTTTTATTTTACAAGTATATTGTAACAATCTATATTTTTATAATATTATTATATTTATATAATTAAAATTAAACAAAAAAAATAAAAAAAACGAAAAAAAAAAAGAAAAATTGATTTGGGCCGTGCCGGGCCAGCCAAATAAGGAGATGGGTCGTGCCTGGCACGACCCGTCTAGTTAGAGGGCCGTGCCGGCCCGGCACGATTTGCGGGCCGTGCCTGGCTGGCACTGCCCGTTTGACATCTATAGATAGATCAGATGAAGATGATCATGTGTGCTTCAACTATCAAATCAGGACACTTCATTGCTGACTATCCCAAATCTAAGAAAGATGATCAAAAGAGAAGTTCCAAGGACTATCAGAAGTCCAGAAACAAGAGAAGATCATCTAGAAGGGAAAAGAACAAAAGGTTCTCGTTGCAGAGGAGAACAAAATCAAGTGGACAGACACTGATTCAGACTAAGATGAGTCCACTGAATCATCCAGTGATAGCGAAGATTAAGGTCTGCTGAGGCAACAAAGGCTAATAATTTCTAAATTTTTCTTATGAAGAGCTCATCAGTGCATTGCACAACATGATAAATTACCAAGAGTTGTACGAGTCCTTCAAAACCTATAAGATTCAAAATACTAGGCTATGAACAGCAAACTAACGAGCTTGACTGTGAATAGTCAAGTGAACTAGAGAGATGATCACGATTTTGTTTAATAGAAAATTCCTCATGATGCGATTATACCGCAAGTGCACGGTGTTAAATTTTAGTATAATAGAAAACAAGTAGGGATGTTGTATCCACATGGACTAGAAAGTAAGTACCAAATTCGAGTAGCTTAATTATAATTAACCGATGATTTGCAAATGATTATTATACCTAACTAACTAATAACACAATATTCAACCCAAGCAATGATAGAAGATGAATAAATTCGACAGAAATAATTATCAAGACTTCGGTTCACCCATGTAATCCACCACAATTCTTCTATTTAATTAAGATTTAATATCCAACGTTCTAAGGTAACGGCGTTTCCTAATGCATTTGTTATACTATGGTCAATCTATAACAAGTCTAATCTTAATATTGTAATAAACCACTCTCGTGTCCTTATTGCACAATCAATACCGAAAAATGTCTATGAAAACTACTAGCCTTCGATTTTGGTAAATCTATTGCTATCACACGTGTGCTATATTTACTTGGTCCGTCTCAATCTAAAATCCACGGCTTAATTTACTATGTCGTATCGCAATAATGTATGGTCAAGTCAATCACGATTACAAAAATCATTCAAAATCTTTTAAAAGCATTAGATACATAAATTATGCTCAAAGATCAACTTAATATTAAAATCATAGGTTCATACATGGGATCCCCTAGTATTGATAAACAACTAGCCAACAATCATAATCAAATAACTAGGTTTAATCATGTCTAGAAACATAATAAACATTAAAATCTGAAAATAAAATATAATCAGTCTAGAATTACAAACAAACGAGGTAGCGACTCTGTGCGTTGCTTCGTAGTTCCATCTCTTGCGTTGATCTTGATCTTACAAATGTTTGAGGTGTTTGGAGTATGAATGGAGGTATGGAGTTGCTTGCTAGGTCTAAAATAATGAACAAAAGTCCCCAATTTTCGTCCAACAAGTCCTATAAATAGTGGATGAGAAATCAACCTTTTTGGTAGACAAAAACTCTTCAAAATGAATCAAATATTTTCGTACTTGGTGATTGATCGCCAACAAATTCCCGATCGATCGAGCGTTGAAAATCAGCGTTTATAAAATTCACATCTTTTGGCGATCGCCACGACCCTCGCAATCGATTGCGTGAGTTAAATTATTGTTGCCCAAATGTCGTCACACGGCGATCGATCGACACTTCATGAAGATTGATCGTCGTGCTGTAATTTCTTAAGTCTTCTTTCAACATGTTCGCTTGGTTGGTCCTTTTCATTGTTAATTGGCTCAAATCCTCCACTTTTATGCACTTCCATCTAGATTCCTGAAATCAAGAAATATATACCAAAAAACGTAAAATCGTCCAGGAATCATTACGAAAATCAATAGAAAATCACAGTAAAACAAGTGTAAAATGTCACTTATCAAGAGCTTCAAGGCGCGAGTCAGTCAACTAAAACTTGAAGAGGACAAACTTCAATGTGAAAACCAACAACTCACCGATTTGGTTCGCGCATAGAACACGTCAGCAACTAAAAAGGATAAAATACAAGATTTATTAAGTTCAACCGGTAACTTTGATGGCATGGGCTATAATAACTATGACTGTAAGAACGAAAGCACGAGTACTAAGCCATGTCTGGAGAAAATCAAGTTCAAACCAATGAACTTTGTGAGATCAAGCATGGTATATGATCACATCGAGTTTGAATTGGAGCATGTTGAACTAGCAACTTCAAAGAAGACTTCACACAAGGATATCGACTGTGTTGACCTTGTAGAGAAGCCTAAACAAGTGCACAAGTCCACTTATGGACAAAAGTCTACTGGTCAAGCTACTCTACAGGTGGTATCATAATTGTAAGCCTGTTCAAAGAAGATATATGCCAAATAACAGGAGCCAAATACCGAGACAACATGCATACACATCTTATCTGAATTCTTATCGTATGCCACATCACAAGAACAAGCACCTCATTTAGCACACACATTTCAGGACACACATAAAACCCAAAGATTCAGGGTGATTCAAGTGTGGGTCCCAAAATGACTAATCATGTCTGGACCCAAATATGATTGGGTACCAGTATCTTCATCGCTTCAATTGCAGATATCTAGGACCCAACAAGTTCGAAACTCAGAGTGGTTTCTGGACAGTGGATGTTCTAGACATATGACAGGAAATGCATGTCCACTGACTAAATTAATAGACAATATTGAACCAAGATTAACGTTCGGAGAACTCGAGCGGTAAAAATGTGGTAAAGGTAAGATTATTCATGGTAACATTATCATTAAAGATGTGATATTAGTTGAAAATCTTTGCTATAACCTGATTAGCATAAGTCAACTTTGCGATAATAGACATCCAGTAGATCTGCACACTTGCAAGATTAGATCTACTGGTTGTAAATAGTGCTTGTAGGAAAGAGACACCAGAATACATATAAAATTGAGTAGAATTTTGATGTACTACTTGTCTGTTTCTAAGTGGCAAATATCAGGCTACACCAAAGCTGATCAAACTACTGAAGAGACTTCAAAACAAGAAGTCTTGTGTGATGGATAAAATTCGTAGTGACAAGGGTACTGAGTTTACCAATCATTCACTCGAATCATATCTAGATGATCTAGGTATTAAACACAAATACTTTGCTGCAAGAACTCCACAACAAAATGGAGTTGCTGAGTGTAGGGACCGTACTTTGAAATAAGCTGTGAACTATGCTTGCAGAGTCAGGCATCTCTCAGAGATTTTGGGCAGAAGCAGTCAACACAGCTTGTTACACGCAGAACAGATCAATGATTATTAAACGTGTTAACAAAACACAGTATGAGATCTGGAATGGTAATAAACCAAATATTTCCTATTTCCATGTGTTTGGTTGCAAATATATTATTCACAACAATGGAAAGATTCATCTAACCATGTTTGATGCTAAATCCGATACCGTAATATTTCTTGGCTACTCTGCTACTAGTAAGGCATTTAGAGCATTTAATAATAGATCACTTACAGTAGAGGAACCATTATTGTTATATATGATGAATCCCTTAATATTTCTTTGTTTGACTTACAAGTAAATAATTTGAGTAATAGATTAAAAATGCTCATATTGATGATAACTGTGATAATGAGTTGGATTGTAGCAGAATGGTTGATTGTGTCTTAGAACCAGAAGTCCATGAAGCACCACCAGATATGCATCCTGAGCAACATGACCTAGACCCTGTTGTTGTGGATTCTACTGAACCAAACCCTACTGTAGTGGACATTCCAAATGCCAACAATGAAGACATCCAGTCTACTGAGATTCCAACTCAACATTCAAGAAGCAGAGATTGATCCCCTTGGAACTCCGCTCCGGTGGAAGAAGAATCACCCACCTGAGTTGGTCATAGGTAACCCTACTGCTCATCTACGAACTAGATGACAGATGATTAACGAATTTATTCATGTTGCATTCATCTCTCATGTAGAACCTAAAGAGATAGATGATGCTATTATAGTCCAAACTGGGTAGATACTATGTGAGAAGAACTCAATCAATTTGAGAAATAAAGTTTGGCATTCAGTACCACGTCCACCGCATCATACTGTTATAGGTACCAAATGGTTAATAAACTTGCGAGAATGATATTATAATCAAGAATAAGACAAGATTAGTTGCACAGGGATACAGACAGGAAGAATGCATCGATATGGATGAGACCTTTGCCCCTGTAGCCCGACTAGAAGCCATCCGCATATTTCTTACATTTGCTGCTTTTAAAGACTTTAAAGTCTATCAGATGTACGTTAAGTGTGATGTCCGGAAAATAAATTGCGACAATTCCCGGAGTGATTAGAATCCTTAATGGATTCTATTCTGGGTAATTATAAGATAATTATGGTGTTGGGGCTCCCGGAGTTTTTTATCTGGTATCGAGGTCATTGGGCCCAAGGGTTGAGATTTACTCATTAAGGTGATAAACCTTGGATTTGTGTTGGTAGTGAGATCTGGAGTGTAGGGAGCTTTGTTTGAGGTTGGTAATGAAAATAGTGAGTGGGAGATAATTATCGAACACATGTGATTTTTTAAAGAGCCATGGTGCGAGTATTTGAGACTCGGTTTTTTGGAGCCTTGGTAGTATATATATACCAAAAAGACTCGGTGTTCAGTCATTTTTCCCTCTCCCCTCTCTCCCGTACTCCACGCCTCCCTCCACTTTCCCCTTTTTCCCCTCTCTTTTCTCCCTTGGAGGAAAATCGATGGGGCTCGGTGTTGGAGCTGGAATCTCGACTCAATAATTTGGTAATACTCCTCCCCTCTCTTCTATCTTCGATTTGATACTAAATTTGTGGTATTTGGTTAAGTAGATAGTTGGGTTTGGTTTTTGGATTTTGGGATATTTTGGATTGTTATGTTTCGGAGAGGATTTATGGTTCCGTATTGAGGGTTTATGGTGTATTAGGTGTTGGGATTGGTAATCTGGGGTTTCAGCTTGTAAAACGTCATTTTTGGCTGTTGTAGGGTTCGCCGATCGATCGGCAAGTAGGGCTTGATCGATTGTGCGTCGTTAAGAAAATTCGACGATGATGAACAGTGTGCTCGATCGATCGAGCAGTTGCTCGATTGATCGAGAAGGTTGGCCGATCGATCGAGCAGTGTGCTCGATCGAGCGAGGGAGATTTTGGTGGTAAATTTCTGGAGCTCTCGATCGATCGAGCACCTTTGGCCGATCGATTTAGGAGCCTTGTTTTGCGGAAAATATTTGGTTGTGGTGGAAATGATGCATGCTTTGCCCGGGTCTTTTAAATGGTTGATCATCATGGTTAATGATGTATTTGGAGGTTATATGCGTGCTTGGGTATGTGTTGGGTGCACATAATTAATTATGAGTTATAACTGTATTTAGCAATTAATTCACGAGATCTCGGGCAAAGGCAAAGATTGACTCTTGCTACTAGATTATGAGGTACGTATAATGTACGAGCATGGTAATATGAGCATGGTATATATATATTATTGTCATGTGCATGAATAATATATTATTATTGCAATCAATTTGATGTGCATTGAGGATTATGTGGTGTCGCTGTTGAGCGAGCATTGAGTAATGCTGTCGCTGTTGAGCGAGCATTGGATTGTGATACCGCTGCTGTTGAGCGAGCATTAGATTGTGATACCGCCGTTTTTGAGGGAGAGATATTACAGGGTGTGGGGATGATGCGAAATCATTAATTGAGTTGTATATGATTTCTTAAGCATTAGCGTAATGATTTAATCATATTCGCTTATGGAATTGGCATGGTAAAGATGGCATAGTTAATCAATGTGGTGATTAACTCATTTTGAGAATCTATGGTTTTGGTTATTGTGAGAACAGGAACTTCACGAGGAATCTCATGTGATAACGATACTATACAGTGAGTATCTTTTACATTTACAGTTTCATATTCTGTAAATTATGAATTGTGGTATTACTGTTATTGAGATTGTGGTATTGGTATGCTCACCCCGTGTGGGGCTGTCTCTGTTGGCAGGTGGAACAAGTACAACAGTGGCTCCGGAGTTGAGTTTGAGTTGTTGATTGGAGGTGCTTCTAGGGCCGAGGTACCAGTATCGGTATTGAGTAGGGCGCTTTATACATTAGATACACAATCACGCATTCAATGCTCGCATGTGAGCACTACTATATGTGTATATGGTTTGTATAAATGTTGCTAGAGTTCTCTTGTCATATATGGTTGCATGCAATTAATTATGGGGTACTGCGTGATGAATTGAGAACATGTTAGTGTTTTAATCGATGCATACTTACGAGATGAGTGGTATGGGAAATTGAACATTAAGTGGTTTAATGTCGAAATTTTTTATAAATGACATATTAATACTATGAAAGCATGTGTAGAATTCCCTAATGGCACGATAATCAGCACTAATTTATGTGATAATACACTAATAGTGGGTTAAGGGCACGGGGTCCTTACATTAAGAGTACTTTCCTTAACGGTAAACTTCAAGAAGATGTTTATGTTGAACAATCTCATGGGTTTACAAACCATCAGCAGCCTTCGTTTGTTTACAAGTTGGACAAAAGTGTTGTATGGTTTGAAACAAGCTCCCCAGGTATGGTATGAAACTCTGTCAAAGTATTTGACTGAACATGACTTTACTATCGGCACGGTTGACAAGACCCCTTTTAAATTCACAATGGTGACCATATCTTCTTAGTTCCAAATTTTTGGTAATACCAACCCAAAACTTTGCGAGAAATTTTTTAAGATCATGCAGGATCAGTTCGAGATGAACTTTGCGAGAAATTTTCTAAGATCATGCAGGATCAGTTCGAGATGAGCATGATGGGAGAACTATCATTTTTCCTAGGATTGCAAGTCAAGTGGTCTGCTGAAGGGATATTCATCAACCAGTAACTCCTGAAGAAGTATGGTATGAGTACTCGTTCAGCAGCAGCCATACACATGAGCTTGTTTGGTAAACTAGATTTAGACATGTTGGGGTTCAACAATTGCCTCTGCTTTGTGATCGGTCGAACACGCGGCGCTTGTGCCAGTGTATGGTTGAAAAGATTGATGTTGCGTCATTACCCTTAACTATAGTTATTGGTAAAGCGGTAAGCGCTCGATCCAATAATTGGTATCAGAGCCAGGCTGCGTGTTCGATTCCCATGAGTTGCAAAGAGTGTAATTATTGGGGGAGGGATTGTTGGGGTTCAACAATTGCCTCTGCTTTGTGATCGGTCGAACACGTGGCGCTTGTGCCAGTGTGTGGTTGAAAAGATTGATGTTGCGTCATTACCCTTAACTATAGTTATTGGTAAAGCGATAAGCGCTCGATCCAACAAGACAAAGCTGGAATACCAGTAGAGGTAACCTTGTATCGCGGTATTATTGGTTATTTACTTTACTTAACATCCAGCATAAGCAATCACATTACACTGCTGCTAAGAGGATCCAAAAATACTTCAAAGAAACTGAAAATGTTGGCATCTGGTATCCCAATGATTCTACGTTTAATTTAATTTGATATTCAGATGTTGACTATGCAGGTTGTAAGATTGAAAGGAAGAGCACCAGTGGAGCATGTCGATTCCTTGGAGATAGGTTGACATCCATAGAAACGTCTACTGCAGAAGCAGAGTACCTTGCTGCTGGAGGTTGCTATGATCAAATGATGTGGATTCAACAGCAGCTGAGAGATTATGGAATTGAGTTCACTGAGACACCAATATCTTGTGATAATTCGTCTGCAATATCTATCATGTACAATCCAGTTCTTCATTCTCGGACCAAGCACATTGACATTCGTCATCATTTTATTCGAGATCACGTAATGAAGAAGGAGATTCGGTTGGAGCATATATCTACCAAACAACAAGCAGCATACATCTTCACACAACCCCTACCAGACGCTAAGTTTTCCTATTTTCACAATATACTCGGCTTAGTTGATATAACTAAGTGATTATCTATATTTAAAATTCTCTTATATGCTTAATTGATGGGGAATTACACTTGAGTTATTGCATGAACTTAGGGGGGATATTAATTGAGGGGGAATTTGCATGCTTTCTGATGGTCTACTGATACTAAGCTGGTAAAACAAGTGTCTACTGCAGTATAGTTTACTAATTAACCAGTAGACTCTACATAACAGTGGATATTACCATATATGATGGCTACCTGTAACAATTCCTTAATTATATAATCAATTGGAATGTCGGATTTCAAACGTTTATTATTTATTAAGTTTAATTAATTCGGTCCCGTTTAAATCATATCCATTCTTTTCAAATTCAAAATTCATTTGATTAGATGAGCGACACATCTCCATGTGTCCTTTCATCTACAGTACGCCGCTACATCTCCCCTTCGTCTTTAACCGCCATTAGGTTTTTACATTCTACTGCGCTAACATATCTTCAAGCCATTTTCAAATCTTTTTTTATTCTTAGAAATCTTGTGCAAATCTACAACCTTCATTATGTCAAAGACAAACCAGCCAAGTTTCGTCTCCAAAACTCTTCATGTGGATTTTCAATCCATTGCAACTATGAAGGATAAAAATTTCTTGGACACTTTCTCGAGTCTAGAAAACTTAGGGCTGATGTTCTTACTGAATCTCATGCCACTGTACTATAAGGAGGCTCTGCTAGATTTGTATGTATTTGCTAAAGTTGTCAACAACTCTGTCGTCACCACCGTCTTTGGGACAGAAGTGACTGCCACCTCTGCTAAGTTTGCTTCTCACATATGTCTATCAGGAGAGGGAATGATAGATTTATCACCCATTCCTATAACCACCAGGGAAGAAATTGGAATTCTATTTCCGAGACGTCAGTTGCACCTCCGTTCAAGAAGACTCTGGTAAAAGTTCAATACACGGTGCTCGCAGACATAATCGCCAAAGATCTGTTGTATAATGCTAGTTCTTTTGATGTCATCATTGTTGAAAAATTTGAAGTGATGTGTGCGATTGTAAAGGGATTGAAGGTCAACTGGTCGGTACTCCTCCTCCAGGTATTGACAGATATGATTGAAGCAATGAATGATCATTCTGGTTTTGCGCTCCTATTGAGTCACATTTTTGAAAAGATGTGAGTACCGGTATGAACTGTCTCCATTTTACATACATCCAAGCTCATCAACACCAAATATATCCTGACACATTGACAGCCTGTGAGGGGAAGGAGCACCATCTAAAAGGATCACCACTAAACAGAAAAATACTCAAGTGGTGAGTAACTCAGAGCCATCAATTTCTGAATCCGCTAAGTTTGCTCCCACTCCCCCCACCACCGAAAAAGACCAGAACAGATAGGATAAAGCCAGTGACTTCATCAGAGACATGTTCAGTCACTGAAGTGACTATTACAGAAATAATTGCATCTATTGTTCCAATTTCTTCTCTACCATCAATGACTGATGTCGGAGTACCTACATCCGATTTGGTCTACAACATTTTGGATAGACCATAGGCTTAAGAGGATGAGCCTACCGGCTCTCCGAGAGCCATTTTTCTATTTTGGATGTTCGCCTACAGTTTAACATACTATTAGCCCCCATTCAACAAAATTCTTTGGCAACTCATTATACCCACCTACTTGAGCCTAAATTGAATATTTTTAACGTTACCCTAAGGGAGTATAATGATTCTCATTAGATGCACATGAATTGCTATACTTTGATGAGCTTATTGTTAAAAAAATTGTTGAATGAGAAAAGAAAAAGATAGACAAAAAGCCTTGAGGAGAAAATGACTAAATAAGACCCAAAGTGGCCAAGGCTAGAAAAAAGAAGATGAGCTCGAAAATATGTGCTAAAAAGTGAATTTTATAAGTTATACTCTCTTCGTTGTACTTATCCTATCTTTTCTTTGAAGCCAAACACCTAGGCCCAACATTACAAGCTTTAAAAGACCTATTAATCCAAGTCTAGGGAATAATTACATTAGTGGAGAAGTGTTTGAAAAGTAGGCTTATAGAGTGTTTAATAGTAATCTTGACTTTGAGTTTAATAGCATTATTTGATCGTAAAAGTATATATGAAACTCAAGATTGAAAATTAACACACACGCACGTTCCGAGTTTGCGATATATTGCTTGGTTTAGGAGAAAACACTTCTTGTTAATTTTTAGATTGACTTATGATTGAAGTGTTAGTAGGATTTCTGAGCTTTTACATTTGAGTTGCCAAGTTAATTCATTTAAAGTATTGATGATGAACTTTGCATTTTGATCTTAATGTTTGCTCGAGACGATCAAGTTTAAGTTTGGGAGAGTTGATAGGGTTGATTATTACGTGTATTTTTGCAATGATATGTATATGTTTTCGTGTAGATTCCGGGATGATGTTACGCTTTTTGGTATTTATTTGATTGTTTCAGGAATCTAGGTGGAAAATGGAAGAATTGAGCTAGAAGGAAGAAAAAGGATCAAACCGAGGCAAGAATTGAAGAATTTGGATTCTGGCATGACCGATCGATCGAAAGTGGAGCGCGATCGATCGAACGAGACAGAGTTTTGGCCAACAAAGAAAATCAGAGCTCGATCGATCGGATACTTACGCTCGATCGATCGAGCGTGGCAGAGGATTTACAAAGTGAGATTGAAGAAAGCTCGATCGATCGAGCAAGGCAGAGAAAATCAGGTCCGAGAGTTTAAAGTTCTCGATCGATCAAGACATATACCCGATCGATCGAGACGCGGAATTTTCAGAAAATTAAAGACTTGATTTAGTTTAATTTTTGGAAACACTTCCATCCACCCCCTCTCCTATAAATAAGTGAACTAGGGCATGAATTCGAGGAGCATTATCAGAGCATAATCAGACCTTATATCATATTATACGCCACTTTTCAGCCGCTTTTTTATCCTCCAACAACGATCCAAGTTTAAGAGAAAATCCTTTGAAGTGCAAGGAATGAACCAAGAGAAGAAGTATCGTTCAACGCACGGATTCGCTCCTACGTTATCGTACTTCTAAACTTTAGTTATTTTGATTTTCAGATTTATTGATGTTTATGAGGTTGAGAAACGATTATACATCTTGTTAATTTGATTTGAATATAATTAAGTTTACTTTATCAAGGTTAGGGAATATTGTGCTTGAATCATTGATTTGAATGTGCTTGAGTTGATTAATTCTTTTGTGCATGAATTATAATCTTAATGCTATCAAAGCCTTGCTAACTTTGATTGAATTTGTGAATTATAATTGAGATCGAGAGATAAAATTATAATACGCTATAATAATTCGTGTTGTATGTTAAAGATTTAGATCGAGAGTTTAAATCACATACGTGATCACTTTGAATTGAAAGATTTAAAGTTAACGGTTTTCATCGAGATTTATTCGATATTAAATTGGTTTAAGTGAACGAGAGTTACTTGCTTCAATTTAATGTTAGTTTCAATATAGCTTTAGAAAGTATATTGATTATATTAGAAAATCTGTCACCTTAAGAATTGATTGATTAGTAATTATTTTTACAAACAAATCATTGACGATAACACAATTGAACCAACATCTTGTTAAATTTCTTGAGTGGAATTCCTTCGCATCTTCAAAGGAGTTGATTTAGTTTTAAGTTTTTTAGTTTAAATTAGATAATTAATCATCTATTTCGTAGGCTAAATATAATTTTGCTAATTTTATTTGGTACTTATACGTTAGTCCCTGTGGGTACGACATCCTTTCTTTTTAATCACTATACTAAAACTTGACACCGTGCACTTGCGGTCTAAAATCGCTACACTGGAATTAATTGTATAAAATAAAAGCGGTCAAGTCTTTGGAGCCGCTGCCGGGGATTAATTTGTATAATATCATACGAGATTAGTTAATTGTAATTTAGCCATTTACTTTTGTTTGTCACTTTTGACCGTTGGGTTTACTACATTCGTATTTCTCCTTGTGGGTTGATTTTTACAGGTAGTCATCTTCTTGGTACATGCTAAGGAGTAGCAACCCCACATTCGAGCCGTTTGACCCAGAAATTGAGCGAACGTGTCTAAGGAAAATAAGGGAAGCTCGAACAATGGCTGATAACAATCAAGAAGGGGGCGCGAATATGAAGCACTGAATCCAATATCTATGATGGATTTTGCTCAACCAGCTTTCCATGGATCAATGTCAAGCATTACAAGGCCAAGTATTCAAGCCAACAATTTTGAGATAAAGCAGGCTATAATACAGATGATCCAGCATTCAGTGATGTTTGGGGGAGTAGCCACTGATGACCCAAACGCTCACATCTCCAACTTCTTGGAGATTTGTGATACCTTCAAACACAATGGCGTTTCTGACAACGCCATCAGGTTATGGTTATTTCCCTTTTCATTAAAAGATAAAGCTAAAGCTTGGTTGAACTCTTTACCTGCAGGATCTATCACCACTTGGAAGGGGATGACACAAGCATTCTTATCTAAATATTTTCCCCTTCCAAAACTGTGAAGATGAGAAACGATATCACCACGTTTGGGCAGTATGATCCTGAAACTTTATATAAGGCGTGTGATCGTTTCAAGGACTTGCTCAGGAGATGCTCACATCATGGTCTTCCTATTTGGCTCCAGGCACAAACCTTTTATAACGGTTTATTTTCATCTAACCGTTCTATGATTGATGCAGCCCCAGGAGGATCCATTATGCGCAAAACACCGGAAGCAGCTTATGAACTCTTGGAAGAGATGGCTTCTAATAGCTATCAATGGCAATCGGAGAGGAATGTGCCAAAGAAACCGAGTGGAGTTCATCAGATTGATGACATCACTGCTCTTTCGGCACAGTTGGAAGCGTTGAACAAAAAGATAGATAGCATGAGCATGACAGCGATGCAAGCTCAAGTTATCACTTGTGACTTATGTGGAAGCAATCATCCAAGCACCGAGTGCCAGACAGGTAATCCAGTCATTCAGTCTAATGAATCTGCTAACTATGTAGGAAACCGGCAGCCCAATAACCCATACTCCAATACTTACAACCCGGGATGGAGGAATCATCCAAATTTGCAATGGTCCAACCTAAACAACATGTTGAACCCACAACAACAACCGGGAAATGTACCTAAACCGAGTATGGAGGAGCTCTTGACCAAGTTAATCTCATCGACAGAAACTAGGATGCAAAATCAGGATGCATCTATAAAAAATTGGAGGTTCAAGTGGGGCAACTGGCATCTATAATTCATGGACGAGCTCAAGGGACACTACCTACTGATACAGTGAAAAACCCAAAGGAGCAAGCAAAATTGGACCACTCAGAAGGAGGTGACAGTCCAGCTTGGGACTATAAATTAAGAACTTTCCTCTATCCCTTGTTTGTTTTTTTTTTTAGTCTAATTTTTTGTTCTTGTTATTTAATTTTTTTTTCGAGCCTAACTCTGTGCGTTAATTTTCAAATGCAGAAAAATGGAATGAATCCAATTGGTGGGGCGGATCGAACATTGAAATTTTTTATGAAAATTGGTCTGGAAGGATCGATCGATCGAGATTAAAGCTCTATCGATCGACCACGGGTTACAAAAATAACAAAAAATTTCTGGAGTCGCCATCCATCGAGAGATCACCCTCGATCGATCGAAGAAGATTATAAAAAGAAGAAAATTTCTCTGTCTCGCTCGATCGATCGAGCGGAAACTCTCGATCGATCGAGCAACACAAATTTTCGTTTTTAATGTTAGATATCAGCAGCATTCCAAAAGAAAAAAACAAAACCCTTCCAATTTTTTCACAGAAAAATCGTCTCTTTGACCTAATCCCCAATTTCTTTCTATAATCTTTCCCACAAACTCACAAATCTTGCAAAGTATACTTCAAAGCTTATTCTAATTACAATTTTTGCAACAGATTTGAAGATCCAAAGCTGAATTGAGAGATTTCATCAAAAAGGAGGAACTCAAGCAAATTCCAAAACATCACCTACATTTTCATGGTATTCGGTTTCAACTCTTCTATATATCCATGAATTAGTGAATATTTCTGTTTGGGTATACAAGGATTGAAGTTTTTGGTGAATTTTGGAGTTGAGTAGTTAATTATTGGGGAATTAAAGTGTTGGTTGGAAATATTGGTAAATTCTTGCTGTGGTTGGTAATATTGGTGAGTCTTGTTGTGGTTGGGATTGAAGAAGTGGGAATTGTGAATTGATAAATGGCTCCAAAGAAAAAACAAAAGCAAGTCGAAGCCACCACTTCGTCTTCAGATTATGATGAGCGTCGATTCGTGAATTTCGTAGCGGCGGAATTATACCCCAGTTATCAGCGGAAACCCCTCAGTGGCGAAAGGGGAATGAGTTTAGAACGACTTGAATGCCATGTCATTCAAGAAGCAAGGCGATGAGGTTGGTTTGAGTTCATTCAACAACCTATTGATGCGGTGATCCCTATTGTGAGGAAATTCTATGCTAATCTAAAGACAATCCACCAAAATTCAAGGGAAGTTGTGTTTGTAAGGGGTAAGGATGTCGAATTTGATCAGTTCAAAATAAATGCAATTTTTCGGATGCCATCAATAAAGAATAGTGATTACAAAGCTTTCAAGATGAGCCAGATCAACTATGATGAGGTACTATCTGTAATTAGTATTGAGGGGACTGACTGGCAAAGGAACAGCAATGGAGAGCCCCAATTGGTCCTAAAGAAACATCTGAAACCAGAGGCACAAGCATGGTTCTCCTTCATAGCCTCCAGGGTCATGCCATCGACCCATACTTCTGAGGTCACCAAGGAGAGAGCTGCCCTGGTATTTGCCATACTCAGTGGCCAAACGGTGGATTTGGGGTACATTATAAATTACCACATCTGTGACATCGGCAGGAGTCCGCCCACCTCCGCATTACCTTTTCCATCTACTATCACAGCTCTTTGCAAGAGATGCGGAGTGAAGTGGGATGCCGATGAAGAACTCCTACCACCAAAAGGACCAATTGTGGCCGATGGACCTCCACCTCCTACAGGCCGGCGTAGGGCCGAGCCACGACCTTCGAGCAGGAGACATGCTGGGCCATCCTCATCTTCCACTGCAGAGCATTCATTGATCACCTTGGGCTCCCTTCATAGGGATCTCCAAGACACACGCCTGGAGCAGCAGGGCATCCGGAATTTGCAAAGGGGATTACAGTGGGGCCAAGCACATATAAGTTAGCACCAAATGGAGTTCCTGCAGTATCAATGTGCATGGAACAATACCTTGGCCCAAGGTTTCCCAGCTATTCAATTCCCACCCGAGCTGCAATTTCAACCATTTCCGCCATACCAACCACCACCACCTGATTACCAACCATACCAACCAACCACCACCCGATTATCCGCCATATCCACCGTACCATTCAGAGGAGCCTTACTATCCAGTACCTCCGCCGGAGCATGATGAGGACGATGATCACTAACGATCGTCATCGAGGTATGTGTTTTGCTTTTGCGCTTATTGTTTACTATACATTGAGGGCAATGCATATACTAAGTTTGGGGGGGGGGGGGGTGTTTATTGGTATCTGCTGTTTTCTCGTGTTACTTACCTTGCATGACTAGTCTATCATAAGATTAGATCGTTTTTGGGCACATAAAATTTTGTTTTTTGAAAATAAGTGCATTATTAAGAAATAAGGATTTAGACTTGCAACGGTATTACATGATGATATTAATCCCCATCTCAACTAAAGTCTTGAAGATTTTTGACTTGTTTGTGAATATCTTTGGTTGAGTTAATATTTCAAAATTGAGGAACATCTTGAGCACTTTTGAGTCATGATTGAGGGAATTATATATTGGAAATTTTTTGTTAACTATGATTTGTCTTGAGGATCTTAAAGCACTCGAGAACCTATTTGAGGGCACTTATGAGACGAAATTTTATAGTTATGAACTAGACTTGGAAATGAATTAGGCTCTTTGAAACGTTTGAGCCTTTCAAGCTTACCATGTATATATCAATCTCTAGTTCCCTAATTTGAGCCTAATTGCAAAAGAATGGAGTATGTTTAACATACTATTCGCCCCCATTCAACAAAATTCTTTGGCAACTCATTATACCCACCTACTTGAGCCTAAATTGAATATTTTTATCTTTACCCTAAGGGAGTGTAATGATTCTCATTAGATGCACATGAATTGCTATACTTTGTTGAGCTTATTGTTAAAAAAATTGTTGAATGAGAAAAGAAAAAGATAGACAAAAAGCCTTGAGGAAAAAATGACTAAATAAGACCCAAAGTTGCCAAGGCTAGAAAAAAGAAGAGGAGCTCGAAAATATGTGCTAAAAAGTGAATTTTATAAGTTATACTCTCTTCGTTGTACTTATCCTATATTTTCTTTGAAGCCAAACACATAGGCCTAACATTACAAGCTTTAAAAGACCTATTAATCCAAGTCTAGGGAATAATTACATTAATGGAGAAGTGTTTGAAAAGTAGGCTTATAAAGTGTTTAATAGTAATCTTGACTTTGATTTTAATAGCATTATTTGATCATAAAAGTATATATGAAACTCAAGATTGATATTAACACACACGCACGTTCCGATTTTGCGATATATTGCTTGGCTTAGGAGAAAACACTTCATGTTAATTTTTGGATTGACTTATGATTGAAGTGTTAGTGGGATTTCTGAGCTTTTACATTTGAGTTGCTAAGTTAATTCATTTAAAGTATTGATGATGAACTTTGCATTTTGATCTTAATGTTTGCTCGAGATGATCAAGTTTAAGTTTGGGGGAGTTGATAGGGTTGATTATTACATGTATTTTTGCAATGATATGTATATGCTTTCGTGTAGATTCCGGGATGATGTTATGCTTTTTGGTATTTATTTGATTGTTTCAGGAATCTAGGTGGAAAATGGAAGAATTGAGTTAGAAGGAAGAAAAAGGATCAAACCGAGGCAAGAACTGAAGAATTTGGATTCTGGCATGACCGATCGATCGGAAGTGGAGCGCGATCGATCGAAGGAGACAGAGTTTTGGACAACAAAGAAAAGCAGAGCTCGATCGATAGGATACTTATGCTCGATCGATCGAGCGTGGCAGAGGATTTACAAAGCGAGATTGAAGAAAGCTCGATCGATCGGCAGTTCATGCTTGATCGATCGAGCAAGGCAGAGAAAATCAGGTCCGAGGGTTTAAAGTTCTCGATCGATCGAGATGCAGAATTTTCAGAAAATTAAAGACTTGATTTAGTTTGATTTTTGGAAACACTTCCATCCACCCCCTCTTCTATAAATAAGTGAACTAGGGCATGAATTCGAGGAGCATTATCAGAGCATAATCAGACCTTATATCATATTATACGCCACTTTTCAGCCGCTTTTTCATCCTCCAACAACAATCCAAGTTTAAGAGAAAATCCTTTGAAGTGCAAGGAAGGAACCAAGAGAAGAAGTATCGTTCAACGCACGGATTCGCTCCTACGTTATTGTACTTCTAAACTTTAGTTATTTTGATTTTCAGATTTATTGATGTTTATGAGGTTGAGAAACGATTATACGTCTTGTTAATTTGATTTGAATATAATTAAGTTTATTTTATCAAGGTTAGGGAATATTGTGCTTGAATCATTGATTTGAATGTGCTTGAGTGGATTAATTCTTTTGTGCATGAATTATAATCTTAATACTATCAAAGCCTTGCTAACTTTGATTGAATTTGTGAATTATAATTGAGATCGAGAGTTAAAATTATAATACGCTATAATAATTCGTGTTGTATGTTAAAGATTTAGATCGAGAGATTAAATCACATACGTGATCACTTTGAATTGAAAGATTTAAAGTTAACGGTTTTCATCGAGATTTATTCGATATTAAATTGGTTTAAGTGAACGAGAGTTACTTGCTTCAATTTAATGTTAGTTTCAATATAGCTTGAGAAAGTATATTGATTATATTAGGAAATCCATCACCTTATTGATTGATTAGTAATTGTTTTTACAAACAAATCATTGACGATAACACAATTGAACCAACATCTTGATAAATTTCTTGAGTGGAATTCCTTCTCATCTTCAAAGGAGTTGATTTAGTTTTAAGTTTTTTAGTTTAAATTAGATAATTAATCATCTATTTCGTAGGCTAAATATAATTTTGCTAATTTTATTTGGTACTTATACGTTAGTCCCTGTAGGTACGATGTCCTTTCTTTTTAATCACTATACTAAAACTTGACACCGTGCACTTGCGGTCTAAAATCGCTACACTGGAATTAATTGTTTAAAATAAAAGTGATCACCTACTTTTGATGTGTTGTCTACTGGTGCTCAATCTATTGCTGGTGTTCATCCTGATCAATAACTGGATTTCCTAACCTGGAAGTTGAAGATATTCCATTATCGTTACTGATCAGTTAGCAAATCTGACAGATATCTTATCCAAGCTCGTTGGAGAAGTTCAACAGCTTAAGCATGAAGAAAGAAATATGTTTTCTGTTGTGGGCAACTACAGGAAGCACCCTGACTTTCAATTCACGCAAAAATCAATTGGAATATTCAACACCTTTCTGAAAAAGTTACGAGATTTCAGAAATTTGTGGTGGATACCTCTGCCGATTACTTCTCTAGAATTGGCCAAACTAAACTAGAACTAAGTTAGAAGATTGAGACGCTTCATGCTGCTACAAAACTGAAACTAAGCGAAAAGATTGAACATATGCATGTTGCCTTCTCAGACCAGCTGACCAATATGCAAGCAGCCATTGCTTCCCAAATCTCTGATTTATACCAAATCATTCAGAGTGCTGAGACCAGCAGACATCCTCAAGGACAAACCAGCAGAGGTCAATCAACTCATCGAAGATCCTCCACTGGTTGAGGACACTCAGGTTACCAGCGACCTCCATCCAAGCAGTACACACAAACTTCAAGAGAACCACCTACTGACTCCTGAGAAGATTTTGACCGAAACAGACCTTGCTTTGGAGGCCCATAGTAATGTATCTTTATTTTATTTTGTCGTCTTTTGCATTTCTTAAATAAAATAATCTGTTAAAATCTTATCTTCCAATTACTTTCAGAATTGAGTGACACTCGTCAATATGTCATATCAATCCACAGATATGCCTCAAATTGGCTATAAATTGTATCTTCACTGAACTAATTTCTCACAAGTTCTGCTTTGATAGATAAATCACCTCGGCCCCGTATTTTATGTATTTGGGTAGGGGTAGTTTGGTGGTGGTCGGTTTCCTAAAAAATTAATACTCTCAACAGTTTGAACAAAAGGATTATTTGATTGGCATTCAGTTCTTGGATGTCCTCCTTGGCAAAGCTCGCATGTTACGACTTGAACTTGCATTGCATGCATGATCAAGCTGTCAATTTTCTTGTTCAGTGCTTCCAACTGGACAGCTAGGGCAGTGACTTCACTCACTTAATGCGTTCAAGCTTGCTTCTTTGGCACGTTCCTTTCGGAGTGCCATTGACAGCTATTAGCAGTCACTTCCTCCAACAGTGTATAAGGCTCATCGGGTATCTTTCTCATCACAGTACCTCATGATGTTGCATCAATCATAGAACGGTTATAAGAAAATAAACCGTTATAAAAAGTTTGTACCTGCAGCCAGATAGGGAGGCCATGATGTGGGCATCTCCGCAGTAAATCCTTAAAACACTCCCAAGCCTCGTACAGTGTCTCTCGGTTGTGTTGTACAAAAGTGGGGATATCATTGCGCATCTTGGCCGTCTTGGATGGTGGAATTATTTTGACAAGAACAATTTTGCCATCCCATCCCACGTAGTAATAGAACCTATAGGCAACGATTGCAACAAAGATTTAGCTTTATCACATAAGGAGAATGGAAATAAACGTAACCTGATGGCACCGTCAGTAATGCCGTTGTGCTTGAAGGTATCACAAATCTCCATGAAGTTGGAGATGTGGCATTTGGATCATCAGTAACCGCTTCCCCAAACTTGACCGAGTGTTGAATCATCTGTATGATAGCAGGCTTGATCTCAAAATTGATAGCCTGGATGCTCGGTCTAGTGATACTAGACAATGATCCATGGAACGAAGGATTAGCATAGTCCATTAGTGACCTTGAGACTGGTGATGCAAGAGCCTCCTTGCGTTCCTCGTTATTATCCATGAGCGTCCTTGCTTGCCTTAGCCTCTTTTGACAAGTGTGTTAGATCTCGCGGTCGAAAGGCTCAAGTGTAGGTTTGCTACTCCTTAGCATGCACCAAGAGATAACAAACTGCAAAGATCCACCCAAAGAAACAACAGGTAAAGAGTAGAGAAAAACTAACATCAAATCAAGAATAAAAAAAAACAAATGACTAAACTACAGTCAAATAATCTTATTTGATATTACGTAAACTAATCCCCGTCAACGGTGCCAAAAACTTGATCGCTATTTATTTGAAGAGAAAATTTCATGGTAACGATTATACCGCAAGTGCACGGTGTCAAGTTTTAGTATAATTGATTTAAGAAAAGATTGTCGAACCCACATGGACTAGAAAATAAGTAACAAACTCAACTAGTTTAACTATATTTAGCCTACAAAAATTAGTGATGATTATTATACTAATTTGACTAATAACTCGAAATTCAACCCAACACGTAGTAAAGAGTAGATAAACCAGTAGAGACGATTGTCAAGACTTTGGTTCACCCATGTAATCCTCAATAAGTCGCCTATTAGTTAAGATTTAAATTCAAACATTCTAAGGTGACGAGTTTTCCTGATGCACTTGTTATACTTTGGTCCAGTTATAAAAAATCTAATACTAACTTTGCAATAAGCTACTCCCGTATCCTTATTGAACAATCAATATTGTATGTCGATTTATGAAAATTTCTAGCCTTCGATTTTGGTAAATCTATTGCTATCACACGTGTGTTTGACTTTATCTCTCGATCTCAGTCTGAAATCCACGGCATAAATTATTATATCGTTTTACAATATCCTATGGTCAATTCAATGCAATAAATAATCATTCAAACGTGATCAATCCTTCAAAAGCATGAATCACAATAAATTATGCACAAAGATATGTAAGAATCAATCAAAAACCTTAAATTGAATTATGAGTTTAAAACATGGGATCCCCTAAGTCTTGACAACAAAACTAGCCAACAATCATAATCAAATAACAATGTAAAATCATGTCTTGCAACAAATTAAACATTAAATTCTGAAAATAAAAGAAGAACAATGTTTAGCTAGCCGTTGACTCCTTGCGTTGCTCCGTCGTCCCGTCTCTTCCAAAGTATCTTCTTCTTCAAAGGTTTGATGTATGGATGAAGATTGGGTGATGGAGAGTGGTGGAGGCTGATATTGTAGGGTAAAAAATGAGTGGAGAGTCTCCTAAAAACGTCCAAGTCCCTAGAATCCGAGTGTATCAGATAAGGAATGAAGGAAAAGTTTTCAAATTATGTGGCGTATTTACGCAGTTGATACTGGCGTATCTACGTCGATATTTTAAAATTCTGACTTCCCACGCAACTACGTATTTACGCCTCAATACAGGCATATTTACTCCTGTATGACATATTTACGCCTCAGATTGGCATATTACGCATGTTTGAATTCTTCAATAATTGCAATTGCCGTAGCCTTGGCGTATTTACGCCTCAGAATGGCGTAGTTACGTCTGTCTCTTGAGTGGAAAATTTGAGGCCTTTACATCAATACACCATTTTGATCAGCTTTTGCGCCCTTTAGTCCACAAAACCATGTAGTTAACTGGATTCCTACAAGAAGTAACAAAGCAATACCAAACGCATAATTCTGATCGAAAAACCAACATCAATCCAAATCAGAACGTGTGTGTTCTATTGTCACTTTCAAGTTTCATGTAATTTTAACAGATCAAATCATGCTAGTCAATGATAGTTAAGATTATCGTTGCACCCCATAGGCCTATTTTCAACAACTTCTCCTCTAATACAGTCACTCCCTAGACTTGGATCAAAATGTTTTTTTTTAAGTTTGTAATGTAAGGCCTAGGTGTTGGCTTCAAAGAAAAGGTAGGATAGCATAAAGGAGAGAGTATAATCATGTAATGTTCATATTTTAGCACAAATTTAGCTTCTCTTCTTTTTCTTTTCTAGCATTGCCCACTTTGGGTCGAATTTAGATATTTTTTCTCAAGGCTCTTTCTATTCTTTTTTTTCCCTCCATTCATCATTTTTTCAACAATAAGCTCATCAAAATATAGCAATGCATGTGCATAGAATGAGATTCATTATACTCCCTTTAGGTAAGGATAAAGTTGAGACTCATATAGGCGGGTATAATGTGTTTGCCAAAGAAACATTGAATGGGGCTAATAGTATGTTAAGCATACTCCATTTTTTTTTAATTAGGCTCAAAATGGGACACTAAAGACTGATGAATACGTGGAAGCTTGAAAGGCTCAAACGTTCCAAAAATCGTATAGATCATTTCCAAGTCAAGTTCATAACTATTAAATTTCGCCTCAAAGTGTCATCATGAAATATGTTCTAAGGTACTCTAAGATGCTCAAAAACAATTCATCAAGTTCACAAAGATTTTCACTACTCCAAATGCAATTTACAAGATTATGACTCAAATGTGCTCAAAATATTACTCATCTTTGACATGCTAACTCAAACAAGATATTCACAAACAAGTCTTACAATCATTAAAACTCAAGTCGACATACATAGTGAGATTAATATCATCATGGAATAGAGACCACTACTATGATTCATTATTTTCTCACTAACTGAACTCATTTTCAAGAAAAAAAATTTGTTGGTCCTCAAAGAACGATACAATTCCAAAGAAAAAGCATGACACGGTAATGCACTCCCCAAACTTAATTCATGCATTGTCCTCAATATTCTAGGCATGGAAAATAAGACAAGCACTGACCTTTGACGACGATCGTCGTCCAAATCCTCGTCAGCTCGTGGGGTACATTGTTGGAATCATGACAGCACACATGGAGTCTCTCACCAAAATCAAAAACAAAAACAAAAACAAACCAAAATAGAATTCAAAACAAAGCTAAGGGATAAGAACAAGTTCTTGATTTATAGTCTCAAGCTGGACTATTTACCATTTACGCTCAAGTGCCGCAGGGGCCAGTGGTGGACGATTTTCCATCATCCACGTGGTAATGTCGTAACCACTTCTCTTTCACCGTGAATAGTGCCCCTTGGTCATCTCTCAAATTGATAGTGTCGCATGGTAGAATATTGACCACTTTGAAAGGTACATCCCATGGTGAATCTGTCTTCCATGGAAACAGTCGCATTTTGGCTCTATTCCATAAGACCCATTCTCCCTCATAGAATTTACCTCCTCTTATATGAGATTATGTAACCATCACTTTCTACTCCTTCTTCTTGTCATCACCTCGCATCATATCAAAGGGAAGAGTATCACTCACATTAACTTTAGAACAAATGTGCTTGTTATGTGATTGTGTCAAAGTTTGAAACATGTTGAAAACACGGAGGATCAACTCCCCTTCTTTGACATTGATTAATGCTCTTCCAGTTTCTAGGAACGGTTTTTTCTAGAATCAATGGCATGTCAGCGTCCTCTTTCATGTCCAACACTATAAAATCCACCGAAATGGTGAATTTATCGATTTTGATTGGCACATCTTCAACTATCCCTTGAGGATATTTGATGGGCTTGTCCGTAATCTGCAGTGAAACATTGATCGGTTTGAGCTCTTCTAAGCCCAGCCCCCTTTAAACAGACAAAGGCAATAGATTAACACTTGCACCCAAATCACATAAAGATTTCTTAAAAGACATGGAGTTGATTTTGCAAGGTACAGTGAAACTCCCTAGATCCTTTAACTTTGGAGGTGAATCATTTTGAATGATAGCAGAACACTCCTCAGCTAAGTTTATCGCCTGCTCTCTCAATTTCCTTTTTTTGACAGTATCTCCTTCAAAAACTTAGCATAGTTCGGCATTTGCCGTATAGCATCAATGAAATTTCATTGTGAAGATTCTTAATCAAATCTATAAACTTAAGAAATTTAGCATCTATTTTTGCTCTCTTATATGCAGCGGGGAATGGGAGTGGGATATCTACCTTAGCAGGTATGATGGGTGTAGTGATCTTAACTTACCTTTGTCGCGTGTTTGATCATCTTCTTGCTTGATGTCGGCCTTGCCCTTATGCTCAACATGTGCATCCTTCTTCTCAGCGACCTCATTTTCGCTCCTCAATGTGATGGCATGGACTGCTCCCTAGGGTTCTTTTCAGTGTCACTAGGTAGTGAGCCTTGTGCTAGTCCGGCTAGGACTGTTGCTAACTATCCCACTTGGACTTCAAAATTCTTTATCGACGCCTCGTGATTTTGGAATCTAGTCTCCGTCGCTGTGATGAATTTGGTCAACAATTCCTCCATACTCGGTTTAGGTGCATACCCCCGGTGGTGGTTGGGGATAGTTCCTCGGCCCCGTACTATATGTATTTGGGTAGGGGTAGTTTGGTGGTGCTCGGTTTCCTACAAAATTAGCACTCTCAACAGTTTGAACAAAAGGATTACATGATTGGCATTCAGTGCTTCCAACTGGGCAGCTATGGCAGTGACTTCACCCACTTGATGTGTTCTAGCTTGCTTCTTTGGCACGTTCCTTTCGGACTGCCGTTGACAGCTATTAGCAGCCATTTCCTCCAACAATGTATAAGCCTCCTCGGGCGTGTTTCTCATCACAGTACCTCCTGATGCTGCATCGATCATAGAATGGTTATCAGAAAATAATTGTAAAAAGTTTGTCCTGCAGCCAGATAGGGAGGCCATGATGTGGGCATCTCCGCAGTAAATCCTTAAAATCCAATCCGCGTACAGTGTCTCTGGGTCGTGTTGTGCAAAAGTGGTGATATCATTGCACATCTTGGCCATCTTGGATGGTGGAAAGTATTTTGACAAGAACAATTGTGCCATCCCATCCCACGTAGTAATAGAACCTGTTGGCAACGATTGCAACCAAGATTAGCTTTATCACGTAAGAAGAATGGAAATAAATGTAACTTGATGGTATCGTCAGTAACACGATTGTGCTTGAAAATCTCCAAGAAGTTGGAGATGGGGGCATTTGGATCATCAGTAGCTGCTCCCCCAAACTGGACCGGGTGTTGGATCATTGATAGCAGGCTTGATCTCGAAATTGTTAGCTTGGATGCTCGGTCTAATGATACTAGACAATGATCCATGGAACGAAGGATGAGCATAGTCCATTAGTGACCTTGCGACTGGTGCCACGGGAACCTCCTCGCTTTCCTCGTTATTAGCCATAAGGGCTGAGGGTCCTTGCTTGCCTTGGCCTCTTTTGACAAGTGCGTTCGATCTCGGGGTCGAAAGGCTCAAGTTTTAGGTTTGCTACTCCTTACCATGCTCCAAGAGATAACAACCTGCAAAGATCCAACCAAAGAAACAACAGTAGAAGAGTAGAGAAAAACAAACAACAAATAAAGAATAAAAAAACAAATGACTAAAATACATTCAACTAATCTTTGATATTACTTAAACTAGTCCTCGGCAACGGCGCCAAAAACTTGATCGTTGTTTATTTAAAGAGAAAATTTCAGTGTAGCGATTATACCGCAAGTGCAAGGTGTCAAGTTTTAGTATAATGGATTTAAGAAAAGGTTGTCGAACCCACAAGGATAAGAAAATAAGTACCAAACTTAATTAGTTTAACTATATTTAGCCTACAAAAATTAGTGATGATTATTAAACTAATTTGACTAATAACTCGAAATTCAACCTAACACGTAGTAAAGAGTAGATAAATCAGTAGAGACAATTATCAAGACTTCGGTTCACCCATGTAATCCCCCATAAGTCGCCTATTAGCTAAGATTAAATTAAAACAGTCTAAGGTGACGAGTTTTCCTAATGCACTTGTTATACTTTGGTCCAGTTATAAAAAATCTAATACTAACGTTGCAATAATCTACTCTCGTATCCTTATTGAACAATGAATATTGTATGTCGATTTATGAAAACTTGTAGCCTTTGATTTTGGTAAATCTATTGCTATCACAAGTGTATATGACTTTATCTCTCGATCTCAGTCTGAAATCCACGGCATAAATTACTATATCGTTTTACAATATCCTATGGTCAATTCAATGCAATAAATAATCATTCAAATGTGATCAATCCTTCAAAAGCATAAATCACAATAAATTATGCACAAAGATATGTAAGAATCAATCAAAAACCTTAAATTGAATTATGAGTTCAAACATGGGATCCCCTAAGTCTTGACAACAAAACTAGCCAACATTCATAATCAAATAACAATGTGAAATCATGTCTTGCAACAAATTAAACATTAAAATCTGAAAATAAAAGAAGAACAAAGTTTAGAAATACTAAATAACCCTAGGCGTTGATTCCTTGCGTTGCTCCGTCGTCCCGTCTCTTCCGAGTATCTTCTTCTTCAAAGGTTTGATGTATGGATGAAGATTGGGTGATGGAGAGTGGTGGAGGCTAATATTGTAGGGTAAAAAATGAGTGGAGAGTCCCCTAAAAACGTCCAAGTCCCTAGAATCCAAGTGTATCAGATAAGGAATGAAGGAAAAGTTTTCAAATTATGTGGCGTATTTACGCAGTTGACACTGGCGTATCTAAGCCGATGATGTGTTAAAATTCTGACTTCCCACGGAGCTGGCATATTTACACCTCAATACAGACGTATTTACACCTGTATGGTATATTTACGCCTCAGATTGGCATATTTACACATGTATCATATTTACGTCTCAGATTGGCATATTTATGCATGCTTTAATTCTTCACAAATTGCAATTGCCGTAGCCTTGGCGTATTTACCCTCAGAATGGCGTAGTTACGCCTGTCTCTTGAGTGGAAAATTTGAGGCCTTTACATCAATATACCATTTTGATCAGCTTTTGCACCCTTTAGTCCACAAAACCATGTAGTTACCTGGATTCCTACAAGACGTAACAAAGCAATACCAAATGCATAATTCTGATCAAAAAACCAACATCAATCCAAACAAATTTGAAAGAAATAATAAGTGCAAAAACGCACTCAAATTCTTGTCCTTCTTCGACTTGTTCGCTCGATTTGTTCCTTTTCATCGTTAATTAGCTCAGATCCTCCACTTTTATGCATTTCTCCTAGATTCTTGAAATCAAAGAAAATATATCAAAATGCGTAAAATCGTCCAGGAATCCATACAAAAGCGCCTATAATTTCATAGCAAAATAAGTGTAAAATCCACACTTACCAACTCTCCCAAACTTAAACTTGATCGTCTCGAGCAAGCAATAAGCTCAAAATATAGAGTTCAATATTGATAATTCAAATGAACCAATTCGCAGTCAATCATGTAGCTCAGACATCCCGCTTATTCTCCAAATCAGAACGTGCGGTTGTGTTATTGTCACTTTCAAGTTTCATGTAATTTTCATAGATCAAATCATGCTTGTCCATGAAAGTTAAGATTATCGTTGAGCACCCCATATGCATATTTTCAACAACTTCTCCACTAATACATTCACCCCCTAGACCTGGATCAAATGATCTTTTTTTAAGCTTGTAATGTTAGGCTAGGTGTTGGTTTCAAAGAAAAGGTAGGATATCACAAAGAAGGGAGTATACTCTTGTAATGTTCATATTTTAGCACAAATTTTAGGGTCTCTTCTTTTTCTTTTCTAGCCTTGGCCATTTTGGGTCTTATTTAGATACTTTTTTTTTCAAGGCTCTTTCTATTCTTTTTTTTCTCATTCATCATTTTTCCAACAATAAGCTCATCAAAATATGGCAATGCATGCGCATCGAATGAGATTCATTATACTCCCTTTAGGTAAGGATAAAGTTTCAATTTAGGCTCATATAGGTGGGTATAATGTGTTTGCCAAAGAAATGTTGAATGGGGGCTAATAGTATGTTAAACATACTCCATTCTTTTTCAATTAGGCTCAAAATGGGACACTAGGGATTGATGTATACATGGTAAGCTTGAAAGACTCAAACGTTCCAAAAATCGTCTAGATCATTTCCAAGTCAAGTTCATAACTATTAAAAATTTTGCCTCAAAGTCTCATCATCAAATAGGTTCGAAGGTACTCTCAGATGCTCAAAAACAATTCATCAAGTTCACAAAGATTTTCACTACTCCAAATGCAATTCACAAGATTATGACTCAAATGTGCTCAAAATATTCCTCATCTTTGACATGCTAACTCAAACAAGATAATCACAAACAAGTCTTACAATCATCAAAACTCAAGTCGATATGCATAGTGAGGTTAATATCATCATGGAATAGAGACCACTACCATGATTCATTGAACTCATTTCCAAGAAAATTTTTTTGTTGGTGCTCAAAGAACAATATAATTCCAAAGAAAAAGCATGACACAGTAATGCACTCCCCCAAACTAAATTCATGCATTGTCCTCAATGTTCTAGGCATGAAAAATAAGACAAGCACTGACCTTTGACGACGACCGTCAGTGATCGTCGTCCAATTCCTCGTCAGCTCGTGGGATATATTGTTGGAATCATGACAGCATGCATGGAGTCTCTCACCAAACTCAAAAACAAAAACAAAAACAAACCAAAATAACATTCAAAACAAATCTAAGGGATAAGAACAAATTCTCGATTACTCCCTAAACTTGGATCAAAAGGACTTTTTAAACTTGTAAGGTTAGGCCTTTGGTGTCGGTTTTCAAAGAA
This sequence comes from Haberlea rhodopensis, assembly GCA_907163345.1. Taxonomy (NCBI): domain Eukaryota; kingdom Viridiplantae; phylum Streptophyta; class Magnoliopsida; order Lamiales; family Gesneriaceae; genus Haberlea; species Haberlea rhodopensis. Next base: position 3,305,133 of record CAJQUN010000041.1, read on the forward strand.
AATGTAGGATAAGCGCAAACAAGAGAGTATAACTTATAAAGTTCATTTTTTAGCACATATTGAGCTTCTTCTCTTCTATTTTTCTAGCCTTGGCCACTTTTGAGTCTTATTCATTTACTTTTTCTCAAAGCTCTTTCTTTACATATTTTCTTTTGCTCTTTTTCTCATTCATCAATCTTTCAATAAGTTCATCATGATATAACAATTCACGTGCATCGAACGAGATTCATTATACTCCCTTAGGGTAAGGATAATTTTCAATTTAGGCTCATTAATGTGGGTATAATGAGTTTACCAATGACTGTGAATGGGGGTTTATTTGTATGTTAAACATACCCCATTCTTTTTCAATTAGGCTCAAAAGTGTAGTGATTTAATGTAAACAAGGTAAGCTTGGAATGCTCAAACGTTCCAAAGATCGCCTAAATCATGTTCAAGTCAATTTCATAATTATAAAATTTTGCCTCAAAGTACCATCAAATAGGTTCTAGAGCACTCTAAGATGCCAAAGACAAATCATAGTTCACAAAATTATTCACTATCCAACATGTAATCCACAAGATCTTGACTAAATGTGCTCAATATATTCCTCATTCTTGTCATGCTAACCCAACAAAGGATATTCATGTACAAGTCAGGGTGCTTATTGGGTCGGACCAACCGGAACCGGTCTGGAACAGGACCGGTCGGTTCCGATTCCGAACCGGAACCGGTTGGTCCGGTTATAAACCGGAATATGATCCAATTTTACTCGGATCGAATAGGTTCCCCGGATTCGAAACCGCCAATCCGGCGTTTTCGGTTCCACCGGTTCCGATTCCGGAACCAGAACCGGAACCGGTGAAAAAGAATTAAAAAAAGAAAAAAATATGTTGGCCGATGGCATTGTAGCAGTTGGCTACAGGCCACTGCCGTTGCCCAATGGCTAAAATAGCCGTTGGGCAACGGTGACAAAAAAAAAAATTAAAAAAAAAATTGCTTTTATACATACCTCATTTTTCTTCTCCAATTTTCCATCTACAACTCTATTATTCTTACAATCCTAATCTTTTATTCAATTATCTCATTTTTGCATATTCCACTAATACGATGGCATCCTCTTCTACTGGTCGTGGTGGTTCCTCAAATCCACCTTTATTCCAAGAAAATTATGATATTTTTGCCGAGTTTGATAATGCTTATGATGTTGAAGAAGCGGAACGCATTAGAGAACCTGCGGCCCACCAAAATCTGGCCCACGACGGGTCATTCGCGACTACTGTCACACGAGTAACCGTTCCAAACGAAGCAAGGTATTGGATCATTTTGACGTCGAGACAAAACCAGGTATGAACGAATCTGTTGTTATTTGTAAAATATGTAAAACCACATATAATTATAAAACAGGTGGTTCCGGTGGCGGTATCGAAACTTTTAAGAAACATCTAGTTAAAAAACATAATTTTGATGATGTTATTTTACAACCATTAGGTAGAGAACCAACACAACTTCAAATTAATCCTCAGTCTGGCACTAATTTTATCTTAACACCGGAAATAAACAAAAGATTATTCGTTTGTTTTATTGTAAGATGTGAACTTCCCTTTTTGTTTTCTGAAAAAGATGGCTTTATTGAATTTTCTACTGGTATCAACCATGTTTTAGACATATTTCTAGGCATACTTTGAAAAGAAATATTGTGGATGTGTTTCTTGATTACCGTAAGACTTTGGTTGATCATCTTTCTTCTATTAACTGCAGATTAAGTTTAACTACTGATATTTGGACGAATACCGCACTACTTTCTTTTCTTGTTATTAAGTGTCATTGGATTGATGATAACTGGTGTTTGCAGAAAAGAATTTTGTCACTGGATGAATTAAAATCTGCACATACTGGTTCCCAAATTGATAAATTTATTGTTAATGTTTGTAGATTTTATGGAATTGCAGATAAAATTTGTTCGATTACACTTGACAACGCTTCAAATAATAACGCGGCAATGCGTGAACTTAAAATATATTTACGACCAATGCTTAATGGTGTTTTTTTCCATGTTAGATGTGTATGTCATATAATTAATTTAGCAGTAAAAGATGGTTATGAAGATGCTGAATGTAGTAGTATAGACAAACTTAAAAACTGTTGTCAATGTATACGACAGTCACGCATTAAGCGTGATTGGAAACATACGTGTGCAAGTCGGAAACTTCGGTTTACTCTTTTTCCATCGCCCATTGTAAGTCGATGGAATTCTTTGCTCAAAATGTTAGAATCGGTGTTACCTTATCAAGATGCTTTAACTTCTTTTTATAACTCTTATCAAATGCCTGAAAGTGATGAAAGTTATTTATTGTCTGATAAGGATTGGTTTTTTGTTAATAATTTAACTGCTTGGTTATCAACCTTTAAAGATGCAACAGACGTTTCTCCGGTGTTTGTAATCCTACTTCTCATATTTTCTTCCACTTGTATTTAACATGTTTTTTAAATTTATTGAATTTAGAGATGATATTGAGTTGACGTCGTTCGTTTATCGTATGGAGGAGAAGTTTAAAAAAATATTGGGAACAAATTTCACACGTGCACTGTATATCTACATTGTTAGACCCAAGTCAGGGTGTAGGATCTTTCGATACTTTCTTTGAATATTACAGTACGTTTTCGGATAAGGATGTTGACGATCAAAAGACGTCAATCATGCATTCTCTCCAAAATGTACCATAGTGAACAGGGACAGAGCTCATCGGCACGTGTAGTAGGAGGAGAAGAAGAAGACGCTAGTCAGTCACAAAGCGGATGGATTAATCTGTTGCGGAGCCTTTGAAGAAAGAAGCAGAGAGGAAGCGGAGTGTCATCTACCGCTTCAAATGAGTTGCACTTCTTCCTGGGTCAAATGTTCATTACAGATGAAAATTTTGACGTACTAGAGTGGTGGAAAGCAAACGCAAGACAATATCCAGTCTTAGCCAAATGGCTAGAGATGTATTTGCAGTCCAAACATCCATTGTCGCATTAGAGTCGGCATTTTCAACTTGTGCTCGACTCATTGGAGACTTTAGAGTTTCTCTAAAGCATAATCATTGTGCATGCTTACGCTGCTAAGAGATTGGTTCGATGCTGAGAGAAGAAATAAGAGAGAATGAGGAATCGCGAGTTCGGCGATGAAAATTCCGAAGAAGAAGAAGAATTGGCCAAGACTATACTTATAAATTATGATGAATAATGTATTTTAATTATAAATTTCAAATGATGTATCTTTTATGTTGTTTTTCATATTCAATAAATGATGTATTTTTCCTTTACGATTTGGGTTGAACACGAAATCTGAAAAAAAAATTAAAAATTAAAAAAATTTGGCTGAGCGATCGATCGCCAGAATCTTGGCAATCGATCGCCAAGACCCATAAGTTAAAAAAAAAAAAAAAAAGAAACAATTGGCGATCGATCGCCGAAAATGGCGACCGATTACCAAACCGGTTCCGGTTGGAACCTGTTTACCCCGGACCAATCCGATAATTTGGATCCGGGTTTCCGAATCGGAACCGGACCAATCCGGTTCGGAACCGGATTGGTCCGGTTCCACCCAAATCGAGCCCAGGACCGGTCGGATCCGGTCCGAATCCGGTCCGATCCGGCCCGTGAACAGCCTGATGTACAAGTCTCACAATCATCAAAATTCAAGTCCATATGCACAGTGAGATTAAATCTTCATTCAATAGTCACTAATATAATTCATTTTTTTTCTCAAGTTTGAACTCATAAAAAAAATTAGCTCAAAATAATCAGGTGATTCAAGTGTCAATTTCAGCACACAACATGCAGATTAAGCAAGTAAAACATGCAAGTCACTACTCCCCCAAACTTAAATGAAACATTATCCTCAATATTTAAAAGAATTAAAAGGGATACGGTAAACTTCCCTGATCAAGATGCTTGCATGAAGACTGAGGAAGATTGGCTTTTGAAAGCTCCACTGCTGCAGGAGTTTATCGCTCCAACTGAGTACCTAGCAAGAGAAGAATGCACATAATAAAATAGTCGACTCGAAAGATAAACAATTAAAACACAAAACTAAATAGCAAAGGATATGCTTGGGTTGCCTCCCAAGAAGCGCCGATTTATGGTCGTCAGCTTGACCATCGGAAGCAACCATCAAAGAGTGGCTGACGACAATAGTAAGTATCGTATGATACTATGAATGGTTCTTCATTCAGTATGCCCTCAAGATTGGCAATATTGTTCCATTGTAAGTTCGTTGCTCCAACACCACTCGTCTTGAAATGGTGTAAAACATGTCACCATCAATAATCTCATATTCTCAAAAATCAACTCATCCTCAAACTTCACACTCGACTCATCTTTCATTGGAAATTCTTTGGATACTTCCGCCAATGTAGGCGGCCTGCATTCCCTTGAAAATTTCACACTAATAGGAACACTCCCCAAAACTTGGTTGGTTAAATGATCATCGTCATGAAATCCAACTTGATTCGTCTCCTCTTGATTAGTAGGACTCGTCCCATTCTCTTGGCAGCTTGCTGATAATGTGCCCATGAGGATCGTCATTTGCTGCTCCAGACGACGTATGGAATTGGTCTGACTTTCAATCCTTGTCTCACATGATGCCATAAATCTAAGCAACGTATCCTTTATATGAGCATTGACTTATGCAGAACTGTCACTTGTCGCTCCGTGATGTTCAAGTGGTGGGTGTGTAAAATGAGGGTAGTGAGGCTTTGGTGGGTATTGGTGGCTCCAACTATGCAGTGAAGGATTCAATTATCACTGGTAGTCGAAGTCCGCCATATCATTAAACAATTTCAATACACTGTCTTCATCTCTATCAACCAAAGGACTATCAGTTGTCAAAACTCAGTTGAATACCCAACCTTATGTGTCCGCATCCAAACCACTAAAGAAATATTACAGACGAGTGTAGTTTGAAAAATCGTGATACCGGTACATGTTTGTCAAATCGTTGAATCTCTCCCACGCTGCATAGAAAGGCTCTGAGGGTTGTTGGGCAAAGCTTGTAAAGACTTGTGGATGAAACATCCAAAGTACCTTGCAAGACAAACAAAGCAAAAGCAAAATAAAATATATATTTTTTCGAATTATATAAACAAAAAATGGTTAAATTACAGTTGAAGAACCTCGTATGATATTACTAAAGTTAGTCCTCGGCAACGGCGCCAAAAACTTGATCGCGATTTTATTAAACAATTATTTTCTAGTATGGCGATTATATCACAAGTGCACGGTGTCAAGATATAGTATAGATTAAGAAGAATACGGATTGTTGAACCCACAGTGACTAACAAGCAAGTACCAAATAAGACGCTTTAAACTATATTTAACCTACGAATATGAATTAAATAAAATACTAATTAATTAAATTAAACTACTAGTCCAACCAAGTCAATAAAAGCAAACGAGAAAATTTCGTTAGAGAAGATTATCAAGATGTCGGCTCACCAATGTAATCCCTACAATTCTCGATTAAAATCCAAATATTTCGAAGGTGAAGAGTTCTCTGAATTTATCTAAAACTTCTAGCTTTCGATTACTATATATCTATAGCTATCACACATGTATTTGACTTCATCTCTCGATCTTAGTCTGAATCCATGGTATGAGTTATTAATTTCGTATCATAAAATCATCTCTCAATCTCAGTTATGATACTAACATCATTCAAAGGTGATCAATCCTATAAAAGCATTAAAATCATAAAACTTATGCAAAGAATTATAAGGATCCAATCAAAACAAATCATAAAATCATTGGTTCATGACAAAGGTTCACCTAGCCTCGATAAATAAACTTAGTTCTTCATAATAAATCAAAACAAGGCAAAACTAAGAATTTAAAGACAAAGAAAAACTCTCGATGTCGACTTCGTACGTAGATCATTGCTTCCTCTATCGCTTCCTTCTCAATCATCTCTTCAATCTCCTTGTTGAAGATATTCCAAAATCCTATGATGTTTGATGGATGGAGGTGGATGATGGTGATATGGATGGGTGAATGGAGTCTCATCCTAGGGTGCAAAAGTCTAAATGGTGATGTAATTTTTGTACCAAATTTATAGAAGAAAGAAAATATTAAGCTCCATTGTTGGACACAAACTCTAAAAGGAATTTATTCAGAAAATCCGTCCGGGGGATCGATCGCCACTTCCTCGCGATCGATCACGATATCTCTCTGCCGCTTGGCGATCGATCGCCCTATTTGCCGCTTGGCGATCGATCGTCAAAATAGGGCGATCGATCGTTGAATTGTACACTTTGTTTCTTCAACTTTATGCTGGCACGCGATTGATATCCTCGTTCTTTGCGATCGATCGCTGCATGAAATTCTTCATAAGTGTGATTTTGGTCCTTCCTTCGACGTGTTCGCTTGGTTTGTCCCTTTTCATCGTTTTTAGCTCATTTCCTCCACTTTTATGAATTTCAACATTTATTCCTGAAACATACAAATATATACCAAAAAGCATAAAATCATCAAGGAATCAATACGAAAACCATTAGAAATTTATAGCTAGATAAGTGTAAAAATGACACATGTCACCTCCCAGGGTATGAGGTCCTTAGCTCTCGAGTCTCAGCCGAGGCTGAGCCTCTCCTCCATTATTGCTTTGTTCCCCCCGACTATGAGGTAAGAATACATGGATCGAGTGACTGTCCTCATCTCCTCCCGGTGTAGTTTTTCTCTTTTTTTATTTAACGGCTAAGGAGTGGATTGCACTTCCCCATCCCCCCACTATATCAGGAGGTTTCACACTTTTACTGCGTGTCCCTTAGCCAACTCAGCCCCAACTCTTTTCAGAGCATGGCAACCGCGGTTGCCTTGTTTCAATTCTTGAACCTCCATTTCTCTCCTCACCTTCTTCATTATTTCTGTCATGTCAAGAATACGATATTCCCCAGCCTGTTCTATTTGGGGCTAGGTCATCTTGTAATTTTTTGGAGAAAATCTCGAGCTCCCATAAGGGATGGAAAGAAACCTACTTTTTTTGTTAAACCACCTTGGCCATGGTCCTCCCCCCTAGGTACAAAGATGACATCTTCTACCAGAGGTTATGTTAGACATAGGGCGCCGGCAATTTGACACGACCATCCTAATCCGAGAGGATGTACTCAGGCGCTATATGTTGAGCTCTTACCCAGCTAGTCTTCCCCTGGAACGTCCTAGTCTTTTCTTTTTTATTAATCAACACATCATCATCATCATCATCATCATCATCATTATTATTATTATTATTATTATTATTATTATTATTATTAGTGTTGTTGTTGTTGTTGTTGTTGTCATCTTTATTATTATTTTATGCTTACAACTGATCTTGTGAGGGCCAATCCTACATATGTGATTAATGATCACACAATGATAAATATAGCGTAAACAGCGAAAGATTTATTTAACATTTTTTTAACATGTGGCCCTAAAAATTTGTCATGACCTCATCACACGAGGAACATACCATCAATACCAATAAACATATACTGAAAATATATAGATATATATTATCAGTTCATATCTATCAACATAAACCAGCATACATAAATAAACTAGTAAACACATATCCATAGTGAGCTAAAATAAACTAAATATATATAAACTCCTCACACTCCAGGGACGCACCCCTGGTACATATACAACTGGGATAAGGAGGAAAATAAACCTCTCAAGTGTGGCTCCCATCGGATGTACCATGTCTGGGATCCTGGCCACCTGTACTACCTGTCATTGTTCACACACAAAGACAACAACAGTCCCCCTTGGGGGTGAGCAAAAGCTCAATATGGAACGATCATAGAATATACAACATGTATCTATAACATGATATATGAAATGAAATGAAATGTCATGCATGTCATGTCATGTCGGTGTCGTACACCCAACGCTTGGTATCTCAGAGCCAATAAATGAAAGTCAAAATGTCTCAATAGCTCGAGCATGTCAAGCAAAGGAATGTCTATATGGTGCGTCATCAAAGCGTCACTTCATCCCAGCTCTTGACATCATATCATATCATACAGATGACGTCATCAAGGTGCCATCCACAACAATCTCAACAAATAGGGATAATCCATAGGATGACGTCTGCAAACGCCACCAATCCCCGTATCAACAAATCATAGCAATCATAAGGGCCACGAATCCCTAGCCTTTCAGGCAACTTAATGCTAGTCATAGCACTGTGTACAGCCCTTATGATTGAGAGAGTCCAATATAACAGGGTATCAAAGAATCGTAGCTCAACGTGTATGTCATGCATCGATGTATGTATAAAAATGATGTGTTTTAACAAAATATTTATTTTCATACACCGATGTGCAATTATGAATGCTATGAATGCCACATAATTTAAATAAAATCACGTAGCCACAAAGTAAGTCATATAAGTCATCAAATCATATACCAATTGATACAGATACATGTTGTATGATACCCGATCGCAACATACCTTTATTCTCGATATATGAGGGTCACTTGAGCTTGTAAAGTCGATGTATTCACTGTATATCAATATAAACTCACAATTCAATAAACTAATCATTAAAAATTTGTTATCAATTTTAGTCACAGCTTAACCAATTTAGGATAATTAAATTGATGTGATTACATCATAATTAATTTGCTGATTTTTCACTAATGCAAATTATTTTTCAATAATTATAGTCCAAATTAACTGGTAATTATCGAAGCAAAGCCGGAAAAATCGAACGTCAAAGTTTACCCAATTCCGTGCACAGTACATGCACGCTTTTCCTCCGATTTCGGCGAGCTCCGGCTGCGGTAGAGGTGGCTACCGGTGTAGAAACCTTCGTCCAGGTGAGGAGAATAGATTCGGTGTATGGCTTTGTCCAATTTGTTGTAGAATCAAAGGAATCGAACCAAAAGCGCAGAAACCCTAGGTCGCGCGACTTCGTTCGTTTCAGACCAAATCGAACCACTTTGCGAACACCAAAATTCAATTATTTGGTATGGAAAGTTTGCCTCTGAGTTGTGAACACGGTGGTATATCGGTCTCGTCTAGAGGTGGTCGGACGGCGGCGAACAGAGCGGATAAGCAGATGGTGGTCGGTGAATCGTCTGATACGGTGTGTTTTCGCACGTTTTACTGCGTTTTTCGTGATTTGTGTGTGTTTTTACGCATTTTACTATATGTTTTACGTCCTACACCAATATATATTAATTCTCGACCAATTATGAACATCGGGGTGTCACCGTTGTACTTGTGCATGTACAGTACATGTACAGTCCACACCTGACTTCGTGTCCCTATTTCAATCACAAAATGAAATCTATCATTTTAATATAAATTTTACATGTACTAAATTAATTTAACAAAATTTAATTTAATTAACGTTAATCGAACATCGGGGCATCACAGATCTTCTAATTTTTTTTCTTGTAGACATCATGTCTTTCAACCAGATGCTATCTGACATGGTCTCCCAGAAGAAGTAAGGGAAGGGAAGAGTTGCCCTGGGGTCTCCTACAAAACCTCCCATACAGTCACCTCCTCAGATTCCCTTGCAGATCCATGTGCTCATTCCTTCGTCAGAGGATTCCCTTGCAGATCCATGCCCTCATTCCTCCGTCAGAGGGGAGTGCGGGTGACTGCACGCGAGGTTGAGTAGGAGGCCATGGGGCAACTCTTCCCTTCCATTTCTTCTTCTGGGAGACCATGGCGGATATCATCTGGTTGAAAGAGATGACGTCTGCAAGAATAAAAATTAGAAGATTAGCTGGGTAAGCATAAATAATAATAATAATAATAATAATAATAATAATAATGTGTAACTGTAATAAAAAAGAAAAGACGATGACGTACCAGGGGGAGGACTAGCTGGTAAGAGCTCAGCGTAGCGCTAAGTATGTCCTCTTAGACAGGTCGTGTCGAATTATCGGTCCCCTCCAAACCATTGGGCAGGACCAGGGCCAAAAATTTACAAGATGGCCTGGCCCCAAAATAGAACAGGTCAGGGAATACCGTATTATTGGCATGAAAGAAATAATGAAGTAGGAGATGAGAGAAATGGAGGTTCAAGGATTGAAACAAGGCAGTTCCGGATGCTATGCTCTGAAAAGAGTTGCACTGAGTTGCTAAGGGTCACGCAGTAAAAATTTGAAACCTTTTGATATAGAGGGTGGATGGGGAAGCAAAGTCCACTCCTTAGTTGTTTAATGAAAAAAAGCGAAAAACCACCGGGGAAGATGAGGACTACCACCCACTCCAGGTATTCATACCTCATGGTAGGGGGGAACAGAGCAAGAACATGGGATAGGCTCAGCCTCGGCTGAGACTCGAGAGCTAAGGACCTCATACCACGGGAGGCAAGCCCGTATCAAGTCCCAAGTATCAACCTCAAAACCAGGTAGCAGAGGTTCATCGCGAACCCAAGGAGGGACTCACAGAAGAGGCTCCGTGGCGACAATTTCCTCCATTGGTCCTACCCAGAAGCATCTTCAGCTGATCCCCGGAACGTGGCCACGCAGTTGATGAGGTCGAGTCCGACATGAAAAGGAAATAGAATAGCAAAAATAGAAAGCGAAAGAGGAACTTACAAAGATCGGAGCGTCGAGGAGAAGGGAAAAGGGTGAGCAATGTGAGGAATTGGTGTGAATGAAAAGGGAAGCATTTATACGCGGCTAAGAGAATGTGTCATTTGAGACAGGCCCATTTGAACAGTATAGTCGAGAGAGATCAAATGTCTCAGACACGGATGATGACGTGTGGCAACATAGTTAATTGGGACGCACGTCAACTGTCATATCTCGGTGACGGCTCATCAGATCAAGTTTTCAAATTTGAATCATTATAACAACTGAGTTTGGGTCTAGACTTACGAATAGTTGAGGACAGCGCTACTCTAGATCAACTAAGAGAGGGATATTGATGATACCCTGATTAAGGTATCAGTAGGTCTCGTCCTGAACTCTACATTATTTCACCCGACCCGACCTCTCAGCCCATTGAGCTCGGCCCAAAAGCTCTCTGGGCCTAGATTTGTAATGGGCTGAGCTCGGGTAAATAGTTCGGAACACCACCAGCGGTCATTACGAAACGGTGAACCAGCACACCGCACCCCATGTTGATGTTATTTTAGCACCTAGCCACGCTCTGGACCTCATCTTGGCACATCCCATTTCACCTTAGTGACCTCAGCTCGGCACATTCGATTTCACCTTAGTGACCTTAGCTCAGCACATCCATTTCACCTTAGTAACCAGTCGAGGGAAGGGAAGAACCTCGAATGACCGGGCTGTGCTAAAGCTAAGCTAATTTGGTCTATATCCGAATGATTCTGAAATAAAAGTAGAACCAGGGGCCTCGGGCATGGTCCCATGTATCTAATGATAACCCCTACATGAACTAGTATGGTACACATCAGAATCGGACACGACAGAAGCGGATCCCTAGCAAAGAACCACACTCGAAAGTTAGCCAATCAGGTAATTATCCCGCATAATAAGCAGGCGAATCACCTCCATGTACGAACAAAATCACAAAAGCTGCATATCGTATGAGTAGTACAACGTTTGTCGGTGGTCCCCATCCCTGGGACTGGGAAAATAGCTTATTTACACTGGTCCCCTAGGCCTTGACAAGTTACAGCTACAGGTTGTCTTTTCTCCATTCTGTCTATGTATATATACGAGGTCTGTTAAGGAGGATGGATTATTCTGCTTTTAAAAATACTTCTTGTTTTCTTCCCTTTTCCGGCACTAACTTGATCGTCGGAGGGCTTCGCCAGAGAACCTTCTCCGCCCCACTTCTAACACATTTTCGTGCAGCACAACTCACCCCATTGAAGAGGAGTTATTGCTATCTTGGAAAATCACTATCAACTTTCAAGGTAACAGGGCTAAATGTAGCATCGCGCATATATGAATCTAGCCATCTTCAAAGAAAGAGAATGTATTTTACTCGAACCTTATTTGCATGTAATTTAAATGTCGTTTAACTTTATGATCTTTGATATTTCCGACTTTATTGATCGATACTTTCACACAATAATAGTTAGAATGAATAACTTTGATGCAATCGATACTTATTTCCCAACATAAGGAGAAAGCACTAATGTTTGATTTGTTGGGAGCATTTCTGATGTTACAATGCAAACAATAGAAAGAGACTATTCCAAGAAATTAATGACATATCTTTCTATGATTATAAAAATAAAAAAAGTGTCATTTTCATCATTTTTTCCTTTGCATTCACTTTTGATGTCGACTGGTAATCTTTGTGATTAATGAGTAAGAAAACAAGAGTTGAGCTAGTTAAAGCGTAGGGTTATTCGGGTGCTGCTGCTCGGGGTTTATGATCGCGGATGCCAGGTGCTGTTCAAACAGTAATAGTGAACCCAGTTTGCCTTTGAGGTAGTCGTACTCGTCTTCTATAATTTTCAATGATTTTAAACACCTGGTATAATTAGAGCAATGTATTAGTCTTTCTGAGAAAATTTGGAAACTCTAGTGGCAAAAAATAGTTGCGTAAACTCCTCCTAAATTTTAAAATATTATAAAAATTCCATTATCTCATTCTTTAAAAAAAACACTATCTTTTCCAATCAATGATCGTTTACGTATTTTTGCATACTTATTAAGATTTTTCAATATTTTACGTATACATCTTAAGTATTCAAACGGGAAACCCTGAATTAAGCAAAATAGAGAAAAGAATTGCATAAAGAAAGAACAACCATGTGGGACCGCCATTAATTCGCTGGGAAATCAATTGAAAGTTGACGCAGGAAACTAGAACTCTTTTAGCACCAATGCTGGAACTGCTCCCGATCAACTGATTCAAATGGATTCCTATTTTCTTGTAATCCAACAACTCTTTATCCACCCTAAAACACACACACACACACACAAAAACAATAATTTATACAAGACCCATATTCAAGAAACAACTTTTATATCAAATTACAGAATGGATTTAAATACGTACACCAACTCTCTGAGGTTTTTCAAGAGCCTCTCCGTCTCGTTAAAATATATGTTGACAACCTCAGAAACGAAGTTTGGAGACGATTCGTCTTGCAGCTGTAGCAACTGTGAGAACTGCTCATCCAACACTGCCTAAAGAAGTCGAATACAGTACAATCAAACATGTATATGGAACCCAAGAAACAATAGATTTAGACGAGTTAAGAAAAGAAATGAACCTGTTGGAAGAGTGAATTGAGCAACCGACTCATTTCGGTCGGCAAACTCTCCACATAGAATCCCGTCATCCACAGAACCCGTTTTGTCTGATTCCTAAATCTTGTTTTCCCACCGGCTTATTTACGTATAACAAGTTGAAGATGAAAAAAACTTTGATCACAATTAAGTTTTCGTCCTGCTTTTCTCTAGGTATATTAATGGAGGATTTGCCGTCGTCGCTGGTATGGCAGTTGGTTTTGGAGATGGAACTGAAGGAGCAGTTAAGGGAAGCAATTTAAAGAGTGGCGGTCAGTCACCAATTAAATGGTTTAGTCTATATATAATATGGTAACATAAAATGCTCTTGTGATATCAAAACACATATATTATTGGAGTGTTCTTTGTCATGCCCCAAAATCGAGCACATAACACCGACGTTAATCAATCTTTTATTCCATAAACATGTCATTACAACTGAAAATCAAATCATAATTTAAATCTTAACAGATTTTAGCGTAATCTTAATTACATAAAGTCTTGAAATCTTTGATGTAGATCATCAACCCCAAAAGTTATATTGCTCTTCTTTTTCTATTTCTTCTTTGTTCTTATCTGGGAGATGATATAAGATGAGTATTTGAGAAAATACTCAGCAAGTGTAGGCCAATCGAATCTGCATAAAACACATATTTATATATGCAAATTTCAAAACATGTATCAAAATATAAATTGATATGAACAAATACACATAAATGAACAGAATTTTGCTCATCTGAGCCAAAAAAATATTATATCAGAACACATCATATACTAATTGATTGGATCGATCCACAAAATATAAAGACTATAGAGGTGGTTCCCGTACGTATAGCACTTTCTCCCGTAGGTTCAAAAGGTGGCTCATACTTACGTAGCATGTTGCTTCGTACATCACTTATCTACTGGTACATCATAATTAATTCACATATTCGATTTAATTTTTCAAGCATACATACATTTCAAAATGAAAGAATTAATTAACAAAAGTCCACTTAATGTTGTTAGGATTTTTTCCTATAATTGTTTGAGCTGGTTTTGGGTGGCAGGAAGGCCTAAAAAATCCTTGCTAAATTAGTCGTGGAACTTGAACAAAGTTGAGTTGCAGAGAAGGAAAATAAGATTTATTTGCTAGTCATAAAGTTGAGCCAATGGTTTTATATATTTCAGTTGGAAATATTGTCGTCAATTTATAGAGGAGTTCTGAAGCTTTTCTCTTAAATCAAATGTGATGTTTTCTAATTTATGTAAGCCAAGACATTATGCGCCTTCAATGTCACAAACCAAATTTTTAATTGCCATGGCCACAATGTCGATCATGCTCGGATTTCAAATCCTCTACATTTATTCCTTTGCCAATTTGTCAAATATGGTGGGGAGTGAGGTTTCACATCCCTCTCTCCTTATGAGAAGTTTCGTCCCTAAAACGTGAATTGTCTTGTTCTCTAAACATATAAGGATGTTTCTTGTGCATGTTTCTTCTAGTTCCCATGTAGCCTCTCTTTCGGTATGGTTGGACCATTGGACTTTGACATAGGGGATAGATCTCCGTCTCAACACTTGATCATTTGAATCTATGACTTGAATTGGAATTTCTTTGTACTTCAAATTCTCATTCAGATTTCCTTGTGTTACTAGAGGTTCTGTTTTGAGTACGTGGCTCGGACCAGCAATATACTTCCTTAATTGCGATACATGGAAGACATTGTGGGTTCTTGATAGACTTGGATGTAGAGCTAATCTGTACACTGAAGCGTCAATTCTTTCTAATATCTCGAACGATCTGACATATCTCTGATTTAGATTGCCTGTTTTGTCAAATCGCATTATACCTTTCATAGGGGAAACTTTCACATAGACTTTCTCACCGGTTTCAAATTCTATCATTCTTCTCTTGATGTCAGCCAACTTTTCTGTCGATCTTGAGTTGCCTTAAGTCTTTCTCTTAGATTGATATCTTGTCAATAGTGGCTTGCAATAGTTCATGTCCAATGATAGTTTTTTCTCCTACTTCATCCCAATATATAGGTTATCGACATTTGCGTCCATACAGTGCCTCATATGGCGCCATCCCAATACTGTTATGGTAGCTATTGTTGTAAGCAAACTCAATTAAGGTAGGAATTCACTCCAATTTGCACTGAAATCCATGGTACAATCTCTTAGCATATATTCAAGAGTCTGGATTATTCTTTCAGTTTGGCCATCGGTTTGCAGGTGATAGGCAGTACTAAGAGTTATGTTAATTCCAATAGCCTGCTGGAAACTTTTCCAAAAGCGCGATACGAATATGGGATCTCTGTCTAATACAATGCTCACTGGCACTCCGTAGAGTCTCACAATATTATCCATGTACAAGGTTTCCAACTTGTCCAAGTTGTAATTCATACGAACATGTAGGAAATGTGCTGATTTTATGAGTATATCCACAATTACTCATATCACATCGTGACTCTGCCGTGATTTTGGCAATCTCACTGCAAAAGTCCAATATGATCCCACTTCCACTCTGGAAGTTCCAAAAATTGGAGCAATCCTCCGGGTCATTGGTGCTTATATTTAACTTGTTGACATACTAAACATCGAGAAACAAATTTCGCAATGTCTTTCTTCATTCCGCTCCACCAGAAGCTTTCTTTCAAGTCCTTGTACATTTTTGTACCTCCAGGATGGACTAAAAAAATTTATTTGTATGCTTATGACATCATCTCTTGTCTAATGTTATCAACATCTGGTACATATAATCATTCTTCATCCATAGAATTCCCTCATTGTATGCCTGAAATTCAGAGACCTTTCCCACTTTGATTTGCTCTTTTAATTACATGGGGTCTCTATCCTGATTTAACTTGATTGTCTTTTGCAAAGATTGTCTTTTGCAAACATGGTTGAGCCGTGAGTGAAAGCCACCGAGAGTGAAAGCCAATATCATTTTCCCATGCCTTTCTGGCTCAATGTATCTACCACTTTGTTTGCCTTGCCATGATGGTAGTTGATTGTGAGGTCGTACTCCTTCAAAAGTTCGATCAATTTCATTTGCCTCATGTTCAAATCTTTTTGAGTAAATAAGTGTTTGAGGCTTTGATGATCGATGAAGACCTCACACTTAGCGCCATAGAGGTAATGCCACCAAATCTTCAAGGAGAATACTACGGCGGCTAACTCAAGATCATGTGCATGGTAGTTTTTCTCATAAGGCATAAGCTGTCTTGATGCATAAGCAATTACTATCACTTCGACAATTTTTTGATAATACCAGCTAACCTAGGAAACTTTGAGTCTCGGTCAATCCATAAATGATTCCACCTTCTTAGGGTCTACAGATACGCCTGCTTCTGATATGATATCCCCTAAGAAAGCAACCCTTTCTAGCCAAAATTTTCACTTCTTGAATTTGACATAAAGCTTTTTCTTCCTTAAGGTCTGGAAAGTGAGGCGAATGTGGTCCTCGTGTTCTTCTTTACTCAACGAATAAACAAGAATGTCGTTGATGAACACAACAATGAATTTATCCAAGAACGACTTGAATACTCGGTTCACCAGATCCAAGAATGTGGCTGGAGCATTTTTCAATCCAAATGGCATCACTGTGAACTCATAAAGCCTGTATCTGATACGGAGGGCAGTCTTTGCAATGTCCTCTTCCTTAATCTTAAGCTTATGATAGCCAAACCTCAGACCGAGTTTAGAGAAGACCCTTAAATTGATCGAACAGGTCGTCTATCATTGGGAGAGGATATTTGTTCTTAATCGTGATTTTGTTCAGTTCTCTGTAGTCTATGCATAATCTCATACTCCCATCTTTTTTTCTAAACAAAAAGCACCGGAGCTCCCCATGGAGACGCCCTTGGTCTAATTTTCTTCTTGTCCAAGAGCTCTTCAGTTTATTCCTTAAGAGCATTTAATTCATCTTGGGCCATGCGGTAAGGTGCCTTTGAAATTGGTGATGTGTCATGTATCAAGTTGATTTCCTACTCTATTTCTTTGTCTGGAATCGATCCTTGCAGCTCTTCAGGAAAAACATCTGAAAATTCTGAACACTGGCAATATTTCTAATATGAATTTGGCTTCGTTCTTTACCTCACTTATCATTACTATGTAAACTCCATCACCTTTTATCATGGCTTTCCAAGTTTGTGAGGCAGACATGAGAGATTTTCGTTCCTTGGCCTTGCCATAATATACAATTTCTTCTTGAATTGAAGTTTTTAGTTTGACATTCTTATGATGACAGTCAACTAAGGCATGATGTTTAGCCAACCAATCCATTCTCAAAATGGAATCGAACTCCACCATGTTGAGTTGGATTAGATCGGTGCTGAATACTTTATCACTTATGTTAATACCACAACCTCGATATACTTTGTGTGTTTCTAAAGTTTTGTTGGCAGATGTTGCCACTTTATATGGTTCATTGAGAAAATCTGGTTTAAGTGTTAACTTCTTAGCAAATCTCTTAGATATGAACGACTGTGTGGCACCACAATCAAACAAAACATATGCATGTAATTTGTTGATTAAAATGGTACCTTCCAAAACATCATTGTGTCGTCCGCTTCATTCTGTGTCATGGCAAATACCCTAGCATTGGGTTTGTTTTGTTTTGGTTTGTTTGGAAGGGCTCCATTGCCTGAACCAATCCCCCTTTTTCTTGGTCTCAAGGCAATCTGAAATAATGTGTGCAAATTTCCCACATCGGAAGCAAACCCCGCTCTGTCTGTTGCATTCGCAAGTACGGGAACTTTGGAACTTCTTTGTTGGTCGTGGTAGATGCGGGTTCCCTTTGCTGATTATTGAATTGATGTGACCGTTTGAACTTGTGGCCACTGTTATAGGGTTGATTAGGGAGATGTCGTTTGCTCTTGAAATCCTCTTCACGTCGTTGGATATCAGTTTATGCCATTATGGATTCTCCTGTCAAATCTTCAAAGTTGGTGGTCTCAAATACTGTAAGTGGGGACTGGATTCAGCTATTTAGGCCATTCTTGAAACTATGCAGCTTTGAGGGTCTCACTTGTCATGAGTGTTGGAGCATAACTTCATAAGGCATGGAACTTACTGAGTAATCCACCACTGACATTCACGGACTTCGCGTCAGGTTGTCAAACTCACTCAACTTCAAACTCACCAAAGATGGAGATATGCCTTCCCACCATTTTCTTGCTTGATTGATAAGGAAAGGTGATGCGACTTCAACTTTGATATCATGAGATACTTCAAGCAGTCGGTGATGGTTTTCTATGTTTTCTAACCAATTTTGAGCTACTTCAGGGTTGGGATTTCTATCTGTGATATCCCCGAAATGATTATGTGAGTAATCATGCAATTAAGGGTTGTTATTTGTGAACCTATGTGCTAAAGGCGTATTTTATGTGGGAGTGATTTATTTATTTTGATGACGTGGTTTAGGGAGCATGTTAGGTGTTTTTAATTGTTGTGTTTACGTGGTAGAATAATAAAATATCAAGGAGAGATATTTTTATACATCGTATGAAATACCGGGACACAATTAAACACCCCAAAATCACCCTACATGCACCCCCACTTGTTTGAAACCCACGCCCCTCCCCTGTTTTCTGGAAAGCAGATTGACTAAGTAGGCATTTTGGACTTAGATATTTTCACTTTGTCTCTTCCAAAAAGCTTCCTTCTTCCTCTCTTCATTTTGTCTGCAACTTGGTCTGTTTCTAGGAAGAAAGTGATCGGATTTCATTAATCCTTTCTTGACAAAAATCGAGGAGCAAAAGTGGTGAGGAGTCACATGTTTTTCCTAGTTTTCAGATTTCTAGCATGTGTATTCCTTGTAGCAGATTTGACATGCTAGTGTAGGGTTTGATGAAATCTTGTTATGGGTACTTTTATGTGATGTTTATGAAGCACTTAGCATGTTTTGTTAAGTAACTTGCATGCTTTATGTGTTAGATTTGTAGTTGAGAAAAGGGTTCCTCGAACACCCGAGCAGGGGAAGTGCCCTGTTTTCATGTTTAGTAAGGGTTCTATCATGAATATTTGAAGCATGCTAGCTTAGGTTTTGGTTGAACCTTTGATGTGAATACGTGTATGGTAGTTTGTTGAAGATACCAGCATATTTCCTTGAGCATGTTTCATGTATTATATGAAGGATTTAATCATGTGAATAGTAGTGTTCGAAAATTCTGGGCAAGGTGCAAGTGCCCTGTTTTTCTGGAATTGTGGTTGAGTGTCAAACTTTTGGGGTTATTTTGATGCATGTTAGGCTAAGGGTTTATTGAAACTTTGGTTTAAAACCCTTCATGGAAGTATGGTGAAGCCCCTAGTATTTTTATTCGTGCATATTATATGTGTTATGATATGGTTTTAAGTGTTTGAAATGAGGTGTTCGGCAATTCTGGAAATCGCTCAAAGGAACAGGATTGGCGATCGATCGCCAAGGAGGCGAGATCGATCACGACGTTCCAGTGGGTTTTGGCGATCAATCGCCAATATTGAGGCGATCGATCGCTGATTGCATTTTTTTGGTAATCAAGGCAGTAACATCTCGCGATCGATCGGGGCTCAGGGGCGATCGATCGCGAGATGACATTGTTGGGTAAATGTGATTTTCATTTGAGTTTTGATTCCGGATTATTATGAGGTGCCTAATATTGTGTTGTGTGGTTATGTAGAACCATCACAGGTGCCAGCACAGCCGAGGAGATAAAGTCGTTTGACTCCTCTATCTTTTGGAAAGGTACGTAAGCGACGTACGGCATCCCAACGGTAACATGTATTATGTGTTTATTTATTTAACACAAGGTAAAGCAAGATATGCATAAGATAGTGCATTATGATGTGATACATGTTGATATACATTGTTTTTGCATATGTATGTTGTGAAATATAAGAGGTATATTTCACGAGTCAAGGTTATCTTAGTAAGGATTTCAATGCTTACGCTAAGGTCCATAAGAAGCGAGGAAGAATTCCGCTTACGTGGAAAAGTAAGAAGCATTGAAATGTACTAATGATAAGGACTCAGGATTGAAGTGAGGATTTCAGAAGTAAAGATATGTCATGACATTTATTTATGAAACCATATGTTCATATAACGTGTTATTATGAGTTATGGTACAGGGACAACAAATGGGCGTTGTAAATGCTTGGAAATACAGGAAGTGCTTTGTATTTATGTTTGTGCATTTACGCTTTACATTCATATTATGTTGAATATGAATCACAGTATGCTCATGTGTCGAGGGTTGTCTTTGTAGGTGCTTTTGACGATGAGAACCAGGGTCGGGGTTGATTTGCTGAGCTGTAAGGAGTGCTACAGGATTACTATGTTAGAGAATCTTTTTGTATAGCTTCTACAATAGTAGAGTAAGACTATAATGTGGTACCTTTTGTAGGAATATGTGAACTTCCTTTTTGAACTTTTGGGTACTGTAATCTCTTAAGCTCAGGTTAATCAACGCGACATTACTACTCTGATTATACATTTGATGTTTAGTTCTCTTAATTGCACCTTAGTACCTTGTTGAGATAACGGGGTCTCACACTATCGTAAGTCGGGACTCGAATTTTACGGAGGGACTCGTAATGATACTCAATCCCTTGCGGTTGAGTTTGTGGTTGGGGTTGTGGCTAGTTGGCGGCTGGGTTCACAAATCCTTGAAGAGTTGTGGACATGATGGTAGATATGGCCATCAAGTCTTCACGACTTAAACCCATCCTCGAAGGTGGAGGTGGTGGATGATTCTGGTTTCCACCGGTTTTGTCGTCATTGTTTTGTGCAAAGGCATATCTAGGTTGCGATTGTTTCGGGGAGATCGTCCAGTCATATCCTAAATCCTAAGAAATTTATCACAAGAATTTAGCGAATTATCAGAAATAATTTGATTTGAACAAAATAGGCCGAAAACTGAAGAAGAACCATGCGTAAATGTTGCTCCAAAATCAATTTTATAACTTTTCTACATGTAGCCAACCCAATAAACTATCCTATATCGAAAAAGTCATCATTTGAAACCTCAAATTTTCATTTAAATAAAAGCTTGAATTAGAGTTGTAATTAATATATTTGGGCATTTTCGAAGCTTATTTTGGCAAATAAAAATCCCTTGGTGTTTGGTTCCAATGATTACTGATGGGACTAGACTTTAGTCTAAAGTTTGGCTAGGAGTAGTGATGGTCTATCCAGAGAAGGGTGTGCTTGTGTAATTCTTCTAGTTTAGCTACAAGATTGGTATATGTCCCAAGAAATGCCAATGTTTTTAATATTATGCCTTGGTCTAATTTTCTTCTTGTCCAAGAGCTCTTCAATTTATTCCTTAAGAACATTTAATTCCGCTTGGGCCATGCGGTAAGGTGACTTTGAAATTGGTGATGCATCAGGTATCAAGTTGATTTACTACTCTATTTCTCAATCTGGAATCGATCCTTGCAGCTCTTCAGGAAAAACATCTGAAAATTCTGGACAATGACAATATTTCTAATCTGAGTTTGGCTTCGTCCTTTACCTCTCTTATCATTGCTATGTAAACTTCATCACCTTTTATCATGGCTTTCCAAGTTTGTGAGCAGACATGAGAGATTTTTGTTCCTTGGCCTTGCCATAATATACAATTTCTTCTTGAACTGAAGTTTTTAGTTTGACATTCTTATGATGGCAGTCAACTAAGGCACGATGTTTAGCTAACCAGTCCATTCTCAAAATGGAATCGAACTCCACCATGTTGAGTTGGATTAGATCGGTGATGAATACTTTATACTTATGTTAATACCACAACCTCGATATACTTTGTGTGTTTCTAAAGTTTTGTTGGCAGACGTTGCCACTTTATATGGTTCATTGAGTAAATCTGGTTTAAGTGTTAACTTCTTAGCAAATCTCTTAGATATGAAGGAATGTGTGGCACCACAATCAAACAAAACATATGCATGTAATTTGTTGATTAAAATGTTACCTTCCAAAACATCATTGTGTCGTCCGCTTCATTCTGTGTCATGGCAAATACCCTAGCATTGGGTTTGTTTTGTTTTGGTTTGTTTGGAAGGGCTCCATTGCCTGAACCAATCCCCATTTTCTTGGTCTCAGGGCATTCTGAAATCATGTGTCCAAATTTCCCACATCGGAAGCAAGCCCCGCTCTGTCTGCAGCATTAGCAAGTATGTGAAAAGTTATAAATCGGGAACTTTGGAACTTCTTTGTTGGCCGTGGTAGATGCGGGTTCTCTTTGCTGATTATTGAATTGATTTGACTGTTTGAACTTGTGGCTGTTATAGGGCTGATTAGGGAGAGGTCATAAGCTCTTGAATTCCTCTTCACGTCGTTGGCTATCAGTTTCTGCCATAATGGCTACTCCTGTCAAATCTTCAATGTTGGTGGTCTCAAATACTGTAAGTGGGGACTGGATTCAGCTATTTAGGGCATTCTTGAAACTATGCAGCTTTGAGGGTCTCACTTGTCATGAGTGTTGGAGCATAACTTCATAAGGCATGGAACTTACTGAGTAATCCACCACTGACATTCACGGACTTTACGTCAGGTTCTCAAACTCACTAACTTCAAACTCACCAAACTTCTGGATTTGTACTTCAGCAAGGAAGCATTTTTTTCAGAAAGACACTACGGAATCCTTGCCACGTGATCGGTCATGACTCTACCAAAGATGGGGATATGCCTTCCCACCATTTTCTAGCTTGATTGACAAGGAAAGGTGATGCGACTTCAACTTTGATATCATGAGATACTTCAAGCCGTCGGTGATGGTTTTCAACTTTTTTATCCAATTCTAAGCTACTTCAGGGTTCGGATTTCCATCGTAAGTCGGGACTCAAATTTTACGGAGGGAGTCGTAATGATACTCAATCCCTTGCGGTTGAGTTTGTGGTTGGGGATGTGGCTAGTTGGCGGCTGGGTTCACAAATCCTTGAAGAGTTGTGGACATGATGGTAGTTATGGACATCAAGTCTTCACGACTTAAACCCATCCTCGAAGGTGGAGGTGGTGGATGATTCTGGTTCCCACCGATTTTGTCATCATTGTTGTGTGCAAAGGCAGATCGTCCAGCCATATCCTAAATCCTAAGACGTTTATCACAAGAATTTAACGAATTATCAAAAATAATTGGATTTGAACAAAATAGGCCGAAAACTGAAGAAGAGAACCCTGCGTAAATGTTGCTCCAAAATCAATTTTATAACTTTTCTACATGTAGCCAACCCAATAAACTATCCTATATCGAAAAAGTCATCATTCCAAACCTCAAATATTCATTTAAATAAAAGCTTGAATTAGAGTTGTAATTAATATATTTGGGCATTTTCGAAGCTTATTTTTGCAAATAAAAATCCCTTGGTGCTTGGTTCCAATGATTACTGATGGGACTAGACTTTTACTCTAAAATTCGGCTAGGAGCAGTGATGGTCTATCCGGAGAAGGGTGTGCTTGTGCTATTCTTCTAGTTTTAGCTACAAGATTGGTATATGTCCCAAGAAATGCCAACGTTTATAATATTATATTTTCTTTTGCAGTTTATTATAATTTTCAAAAGATTATAACTCTATTTCTTTTTGTAACTCCATTTCTTTTGCGGTCATATTAGTATTTTTTATTGTAATTCTATTTCTTTTTGTAATGTGGATTAAAAAGATAATGCTTTTATTGAATGAATTAGCAGCTTGTTATTTTTGGTTTCATGTGTTGGGATATGCCCTAAGACATATCATTAGATGATTGTTTATGACATACAATGTAATATGATTTTATGAATGGCAATTCATTATTATATATTATTCGTTTAACTGTGCAATATGAATTAATATATATGTTAATGTCCTTAGAATAATATTGTATTATTCTTAAAGATGTCCCTAGTCAAGTATTATCATGAATAGGGATAATGATAATACGTAGAGACTAGTATGTGTTGATTGATGAATTGTTCATTGATATGAGATATCAAATCAACACATGGGTACATGTTGGAGAACGATGTACTGGACAGACCCACCATGAGAATGCAACATGGATAGTTATATGATCGTCATATGCAATTCTCATAGTGATAATAATGTATGTAATCCTTACGACTTGTGATCATCAGAGATCCCAACATAAGGAGTTATGTATCTTGATATTGTCAAACATTACCCGTAACAGGGTAAACTATAAAGGCGACTATTGGATACACTACGAATTATGTAGAGGGATGTTGACTGATCGAGATAGGATTTGTCCCTCCTATATAACAGGAGATGTGTTTGGCCCTTGATCAAGTGAGAACTAAAATGCATGGCCATGCTCGAATGAGTCAATATGAGATATCGAGCTTATTCGTTTATTATAGTTCTACTTGGGGATCAAGAAATAAAGATTGAATATACGAGTATGACTATTCCATGACTCGTGTTCAATCTAAACACAAAGGACAAAGGGATTAAGTTACATGGTTAATATTATCAAAAGTTCTAAAGGTTATGTCGAGTCATTGACATTCTTGTAATTTGGGTAGCCTCGATGTGTTGCTAGACACCGCTCCTTGCTTGTAACGTAAAATAAGATTTTATGTCACTGCCAACATTACAAGATCCTATCGGGTCGCACAAAAGATTAAATCGAGAAGGGAAATTAAATTCATTGGATGAATTAATTAATTAAGAAGAGTCTTAATTAAGTGATTAAAAGGTTTTAATTAAATCATGGGTTTGGGCCCATAAGACTTTGAGAAAGTCTTGAACTTAATTAAGCCCTTTTTTATAACATGGTATAATTAATTGTAAGACAATTAATTGTCATTCATTCCACCCTAAACAAGACACACGGCCGCCTCCTTCATCTCCAAGGTGCTCTCGGTTTTGTTCAAGATATCCGAAGAGAAACTTGTTGATTTGTGCCATCAATCTCGATTGTGAATCGAGATTGTTTCTTGTTCCGGTTTAAGAACGAGTCTAGCAACTTGTTCTTAGACTATTCCTTCGTCCGATTTGATCGTGTGGATACCGTTGAGGCAAAACTTGCTAAGTTTTGCTAGTGGCTCGAAGGATCGTTGGACGTGGAGCTGCACCGTGGAATCTGCTCAAACACGCTACAAGGGTGAGACTTTTGTAACCTTTATCCGATATGAATCTCTATGTATAGATCCGGTGTCTAGTAATCCAAATTTTAAATTCCGCTGCGTTGTATGCTTTATGGATTACTTACATCATGTTATATGAATTTTTATTTTAATATATAATTTGAATTTAGGGTTCTTATAGGAAGAATGCGTTTGAGCAATTCGCCTTTTTATGTTGACTGAAAGTCAACATTTACAGAATGATTTTAATGGGTCTGGCAAGGTTGTCACAACCTTGATGGAACTGAAAAAATATGTTATATTGGTTGAGAAATCAAAAGATAAATTTCGAGGTTTTATGGCCTAATTGGGGAGAGAAACCCAAAGATAATTTGAAAATGGTGTTTGGATTTGAGAGAAATCGAAGCTCGAAATTTACGCAATTTAGGGTTCCCAAGTGTGAATCCTGATCCGAAATTGAGCAACTTCCCTTGTTTGTGAGAAGATCTAATAGAGGGCTTTTATCACCCAAACAATGGAGGGTAATACACCTAAATTAATTTCATTTTGGCGTTCGAATTTTTGATGACATCGAAGCCCTGAATTTCTGTGACCTAGGGTTGAGTTTTAGCCTGAAATTGGTCCCCTTTCTTTGTTTGTGAATTAAATTCGTTAAGAGGGTTATGGATCTACATGTTACAAGGAGTAATAACCAAGATTTAATTTAAAAATGGTGTTCCGATCATTGTGAAATTGAGGGACGAATTTCGTGTTTTAGGGTTCTTCAAGGCTCGACTTCGGTCTGTAATTGGTCAGTAACTGAAACCTAAAATTTGTTGAGGGGTTGCCGGGTCATTTGTGACACGATGGTAGTCCAAATCCGTCAAGAGGTGGCTGGCGGTCACGAGGTTGGAAATAGTCGAAGGGTTTGTACGCGAGTTCTTGGTCGGGAATTTGGTTGTGCTATCGTTGTGAGTTCGGCTCGATGATTGGTGATGTGGTTTTGTTTGCGGGAGATGATCAAGGTGGCGGGTTGATTTTCCCAGCTAGGGACAGTTCTTGGTCGGGAATTTGGTTCCAGTTTTTTATTTTAAAATAATTTCAAGTTGTTATTTCGACCCACAGAGGGATTTTTCAATTTTTAAGTAGTTGGGCTATTGTATCCGGGATTCATATTCCGGTAATTGCATCAACCAAAAATCTTTTCCAATCAGGATTATGGAACCTGATTTTGCTCTGATACCACTTAAATGGCATACCTTGAGACCGATCACATGACACCGGCGTTGAATCCAAATATAAAATTCGAAGACAAAAAGCCTTGTAGTTCTGAAATTAAAATATAACCACTCTTTTATTCTATAAACATAAATGTCTTTACAACTGAAAATCAAATCATAATTTAACTCTTAATAGGGTTTATCAGAAGATTAATTATGTAAAATCTTGAAAACTTTGATGTAGATAATCAACCCCAAAAGTTATATTGCTCATCTTTTTCTATTTCTTCTTCATTCTTATCTGGGGAGATGATGAAAGGCGTGAGTATTTGGAAACTAATCAGCAAGCGGGGGCTAATCAAATTTGCCAAAAACACACTTATATATGCAAATATTTAAACATGTATCAAAATATAAACTGATATGAACAAATACACATAACTGAACAGAATTTCTCTCCTCTGAGCCAAACAGAATGCATCATATCAGAGCACATATCATATACTAATCAGATTGGAACGATCCACAAAATACAAGGATTATAGAGGTGGCTCTCATAGGTATAGCACTTTGTCCCACAGGTTCAAGATGTGGCACACACATACGTAGCAAGTTGCTTCACATAACACTTATCTCCTGGTATTTCTATTTTCATGACATCATAATTTTAAAATGATTAACATATTCGATTGATTTTTTCAAGCATACATACATTTCAAAATGAAATAATAATTTAACAAAAGCTTACTTACTGTTGTTTGTATGTTTTTTCCTGTAATTGTTTGAACTGGTTTGAGTGGCATGAAGGCCTCGAAATTCCTTGCTAAATTAGTTGATGGAACTTGAACAAAGTTGAGTTGCAGAAAAGGGAAAGAAGATTTATTCGATAGTCATAAGTTTAAAGCTAATTATTTAATATATTTCAGTTGAAAGTAGGGAATGAACCCACTCGGCCAAAAAAAACAATACAAAACAAAAGCACCAGACTTCAATCAAGGCAAATATTACGGTGGATGAAAAATAAATATATTTCACATAGAGGATGAAATATATATAACTCCAAAAACATTAGCTTTGTGCAACCAATTTGCCAAGTTGTGCGCAGCATAGTTGATCTCTCTCGGTATTTTAGAAATGCACCAAGTTGGATTATGAATCAGTAGTTTCTGAGCAGCAGCAATATCCGATAGAGCAGTCCAACTAAGAATAGGAACTGTAAGGAATCCGACAAGCATACAACGCAGCGGAATAAAAAAAATTCGGATTCTCACCGAGGACCTATACGAAGTTTATCATATCGCGTGCCAAGAGTTATATCTTTGTAGCGTGTTTGATGCAGAATCCTCGAAGCAAAACGTCCATGAGTCACGAGCAAAACTTTTCAGCTCGGCCTCTAAGGTATCCACACAATCAAATCGAAAGGGATGTTGAATTTATCAAGTTGTTAGACTTGATAAATCAACTGGAATAAGGGATGAAGGCGACTGCTACTTGTTCTAAACAAAAGCACGTCAGTAGTAGGTTTTTGTGTTAATACGAATTAACATCTAACCCAAAAGCCATATATATAAAGACACACACTCATAAAGTGAGGCGGCTACCATCTTTCAGAATAGAGGTTTTGGAAAAACGCCTTGGCCCATCCCACTTTTTATATCTGTATATATATGTCAAATTTATATATATATTATTGTATGACTAGGACTCTTCCTAGTCAAATTAATTCATCCAATAAATTATATCTCCCATTATCGATTTAATCTTTTGTGCGACCTGTTAGGATCTTGCAACGTTGGCAGTGACATAAAATCCTAATCAAATTCATTCATCCAATAAATTATATCTCTCATTATCGATTTAATCTTTTGTGCGACCCGTTAGGATCTTGCAACGTTGGCAGTGACATAAAATCTTATTTTATGTCAAAAGCAATGAGCGGTATCTAGCAACCCATCATTGTTACCCAAGTTACAAGAATGTCATTGACTCGACATTACCTATGGCTTGTGATAATATTAACCATGTATCTTAATCCCTTTATCCTATGTGTTTAGATTAAACACGAGTCATGGAATAAGTCATACTCATATAGTTCAATCTTATATTTCTTGATCCCCAAGTAGACTAGAATAAACAACTAATTTCGATCACATATCGACTCATTCGAGCATGGCCATGCATTTTAGTCTCACTTGATCAAGGGCCCAAACACTTCTCATGTTATATAGGAGGGACAAATCCTATCTTGATCACTCAACATCCCTCTACACTACATAATTCGTAGTGTATCCAATGATTGTCTTTATAGTTTACTCTGTTACATGTAACGTTTGACAATATCAAAATACACAACTCCTTATGTTGGGATCTCTAGAGATCTCAAGTCGTAAGGATTACATACACTATTATCACTATGAGAATTGCTTATGACATTCATATAACTATCCATGTAGCATTCTCATGGTGGGTCCGTCCAGTACATAGTTCTCTAGCATGCACCCATGTGTTGATTCGATATCTCATATCCATGAACAAATTCATAAATCAATACATACTAGTCTCAATGCATTATCATTATTCTTATTCATGATAATACTTGACTATGGACAATCTTTAAGAATAATAGAATTTTATTCTAAGGATATTAATATATATATATATATAACACAGATACTGAAATAATATATAATAATGAATTGCCATTAATAAAATCATATTACATTGTATGCCAAAATCAATCATCTAATGAGTTGTCTTAGGGCATATCCCAACAAATCTCCCACTTGCACTAAGACCAATCGGACATGTACTTAATGCCTAAAGATCTAGAATGACGATCATGGTTGCTGTGACAGAGGTTTCGTCAGCGGGTCAGATACATTATCATCAGTTGGTACTTTACATATTTTTACATCTCCTCTTTCAACGATTCCTCGAATGAAATGAAAACGCTGAAGTATGTGTTTGGATCGCTGGTGAGATCTGGGTTCCTTAACCAATGTGATGGCTCTATTGTTGTAACAATAGAGTTCAATCGGATCTAGAATGATAGGCATTATCCCAAGCTCGGAAATGAACTTCTTGGTCCAAACGGCTTCCTTTGATGCATCTGAGGCAGCAATATACTCAGCTTCAGTTGTAGAATCGGCTACTGTCTCTTGCTTTGAACTCTTCAAGCTCATAGCACCACCATTTAGGCAAAACACATATCCTGATTGCGATTGGAAATCATCCTTGTCGGTTTGGAAGCTTGCATCAGTGTAACCTATTACATTAAGTTCTTCATCACCTCCATAAATCAAGAATGTATCCTTAGTTCTTCTCAAGTACTTCAGGATATTCTTGACAGCGATCCAGTGACATTCACCTGGATCAACTTGATATCTGCTCGTCATGCTTAAAGCATACGAAACATCGGGACGAGTACATATCATGGCATACATGATAGATCCAATAGCTGACGCGTATGAAATCTTGCTCATGCGTTGTCTCTCATCTTGTGTTGAAGGACACTGATCCTTCGAGAGATGTATCCCATGTGTCATATGTACGAATCATTTCTTTGATTCTTGCATGCTAAACCGTTTAAGCACTTTATCTATGTATGTACTTTGACTTAGACCAAGTAATTTTCTTGATCTATCTCTATAGATCTTGATACCTAACACAAAGGTGGCTTCACCCAAGTCTTTCACAGAAAAGCAATTCCCTAGCCAAATCTTTACAGATTGCAAGGTAGGATTATCATCCCCAATGAGAAGTATGTTATCTACATACGACACTAGGAAGATAATTATGCTCACACTGACCTTCTTGTAGACACAAGGTTCATCTACGTTCTTGATGAAATCAAACTCTTTGATTGCATCATCAAAACGAAGATTCCAACACCGAGACGCTTGCTTCAATCCATAAATGGATTGTTGTAGCTTGCATATCTTTCCAGCATCCTTTGGATCGACAAAACCTTCGGGTTGTGTCATGTACACATCCTCAAGTAAGTTTTCACTAAGGAAAGCAATTTTGACATCCATCTGCCAGATTTCATAATCATGAAATGCAGTAATTGCAAGTAAGATCTTAATGGATTTAACCATGACACTGGCGAAAAAGTTTCATCACAGCCAATACCATGAATTTGTTTAAAACCGTTATCAACCATTCGTCATTTAAAGGTTTGTATGTTACCATCCATGTCAGTCTTCTTCTTGAAAATCCATTTGCACCATATGGGTCTTACCCCTTCAGGTGGGTCAACCAAAGTCCATACTTGGTTTACATACATGGATTCCATCTCAGATTTCATGGCCTCTAGCCATTTCTCAGAATCAGAGCCCATCATAGCGTCTTGATAGGATGAAGGTTCATCCTCATCAATGAGTAGTAAGTCACCTTGTTGAGTCACAAGAAATCCATATCTCTGTGACTCCCGGTGTACTCCTACAGACCTACGCTGGGCTTGTGTCTCTTGAACAGACATTTCGTCCACAAAAACTTGTGGTGACTGCTCTGTTTCCATCTCAACATCATGTCAGTGTTTTATTGTGGTTGTACTTCACTAAGTTCTATTTATCTCCCACTGGTTATTCTAGAAATAAATTCTCTTTCAAGAAAGACGCATGTCCGAGCAACAACCACTTTGTTCTCGGTGGGATAATAGAAAAAGTATCATTTTGTTTCCTTAGGATACCCCACAAATAAACACTTGTCAGATTTGGGTCCAAGTTTATTGGAGGCGTGAGGAATCCCAAATCTTCAAAAAGACATACTAGGACGTTTCCTAGTCCATATCTCATATGGTGTCGTTTCAACTGATTTAGATGGAACACGGTTCAGTATAAATATTGTTATTTCTAAAGCATATCCCCAAAAGAAAATCGAAAGATCTGCATGACTCATCATAGATCGAACCATGTACAACAAAGTTCGATCCTCCTTTCAGATACACCACTCCATTGTGTAGTATACGGAGGTGTGAGTTGTGGGACTCTCCCGCACTCCTTTAGATAGTCATGAAACTCTTGGCTTAAGTATTCACCTCCTCGATCTGATCGGATGATTTTGATACTTTTGTCAAGCTGGTTTTGTACTTCATTCTTGAAATCCTTGAACTTTTCAAATGTTTCATATTTATGTTTCATTAGGTACACATACTCATATCTACTGAAGTAATCAGTAAATGTAACAAAGTATTGAAAACCACATCTGACTTGTGTGCTTATTGAGCCACATACATCACTATGTATGAGACTCAATAAATCACTTGTCCTTTCAACATGTCCTTTTAAAAGGGCTTTAGCCATCTTGCCCATTAAACAAGATTCACATGTTTCATATGATTCAAAATCAAATGAATCTAAAACTCCATCCTTATGAAGTTTTGAAATGTCATTCTCGTTTATATGGCCCAAGCGACAATGCCAGAGATAAGTTGGATTAGAATCATTAGTCTTAATCCTCTTAGTATTTATGTTATAGACGGGCATATCAAGATACATAGAGACCATTAATCAATTGTGCATTAGCATAAAACATCTCATTCAAATAAATAGAGCAACAATATAAATATTCTTGGAACCGAAGAGGGGGGTGAATGAGGTTCATTGGCTACTTTAGCGTTTTAAAATGAATTTGCAAAAATGTCGAGTTTGCGCTGCGGAAGACTTCAAGTCAATTGACAAAGAAATAAAATAAATAAATAAATAAATGCGTAATTAAATAAAGATAAAGAACACGAGAATTTGTTATAGAAGTTCGGCGATGAATCGCTTACGTCTCTTCCCAGTTAGAAAACGTTTAACCGAGGTTCCACTAGAACGAAAATGATCTTGGCCTTAAGGGCTCCAAGTTAGCCACAACACACTCTTCCCGAGCAAAAACAGCTCTTCACGAGCACCACTCTCTTCACGAGTCTTCTTAGCCTTAAGGGCTCCAAGGATAGCCACACAAAACTCTTCCCGAGTTACCAACACTCTTCACGAGTCTTCTTGGCCTTAAGGGCTCCAAGGATAGCCACAACACTTGCACCAACTTTACTCGTTGATGACTTTTACAATTTCAAACTTGTGTCGGTGTTGGAGGACCTTACAATAACTCACATAAACACCTTCACGGTGTACCAACATGAAGAATCAAAACTCACACAATAAGAAATGAATTACAAACTACAACGCAACACAAATGTATGAAGTTTGCAATGCTAGATTAATTTGAATTGGGCAAAGCTTTCTTGTAATTTATAGTCTTGTTTCTTTTCTGCAAAATGCTCCAAAGCATCCATATTTATAGTGTAGGAGGCCCAAAGGCTCCTACTAGCCGTTGCTACACTTAAGGCTTGAATCACTCCAAGATCGCCTCGGACATCGCCTCGGGCGATCACCATCGCCGCGCCCCAACGGTCATCAAAATGCACAGATCGCCTCAGGCGAAGCACCCATCGCCTCAGGCGTTGATCAGGCCATCGCCTCGGGCGTTCGTTCCATGCGCGCGGGCCTCGGCGCCGCTCCAGTCGATGTACGTGGCGAAGTCCTTCCTAGCTGCCATCGCCTGGGGCGATGGTCACCATCACCTGGGGCAATCCAGCTTGATTTTCTCCAATCAATCCATTTTTCAACCAATAAACATGTACGCTAAGTACACATTAGTATAACGAACACAAGTTTTGTTAATTCGGAGATAAATTAAGCATTAAACTCAACCATGCGTCTAAGGGTCAACAAATATGCAAAATAAGTTTTATAAATTTAGTCATTTAGTAAGGTCTTATATTAAATGAATCCCCACTATTGAGTTAAAATCATCACCCCTCAAAACTATTAGTGGGCCAAGATCCGTATTTCACCTAATATTGAGTTAGCTTTGGCTAATCACCCAAGACTCGGTTATTTAGATAGACAACTCTTTGTCAATTACATGACATGTAACTCTTTGATGGTTGGGCGAACAACACTTTGTTCTAATTCATCTAATGAATTATTACCCAACCCCATGACTCTAGGTTCCCAATCCTATTGAGATAACGCTAGTTAAGTCGAACCCAAATTAAAGTCACACGGATATCACTTTTATCCTATCGCGCCTTACTAAGACTGTCGCAGTACATTGCTTTGGCAAACTTACACATGTTCAATCGAAGTCTTAACGAGTACTTTTAATTGGAAGGCATCTAACTTGACGTAATATTATTATAGGGATTTAAAGATCTCACGATTTTATTAATATTGATAATGAAAATATGTCATATACATACATATATATATACACACACACACACATATATATATATATATATATATGTACATATTTATATATATATATCAACATAAAATAAATGTGACATGGTTATAGCCCGAACTACTGATTTTCTCAAGCCAATGAGAAAATCTAAATGGTCAACCTAAGGATAACTTCTCCAAACACCTCTTCGGACTATTTGTGAATGGCCTCCTCGTCTCGGCACCATGGTCCAACTTCATTGATCTCCATCAACAAAAGCTAAAATTATACTATATAACAATTACATGATATAGAGAATACCTCGAGTTACATTCGAGGGGATCATAGGGGAGGGAATACATTTAGAAAAATAGAGAAGGCACGACACGCATGCCGTATTTAAAATTACAATCATTCATAAAATTACCAATCTAATAGGCGATAGGGCTATAACCATGCAACATGTTCAAACAACACATAAAACATGACAGTACCTACAATTAATGAATTAAATTCTAAACACTTTAAAATTTAATTATAGGTTCATAAACTGTAAAAAATTGGAAATTGCACGCTCGAGTCGGACACCGTGGTGGCTACCTTGCTCTCTGGTCGCCCGCCCTTGCGCGGCGCGGTCGCCCGCCTTTGCGCGGCGCGGTCGCCCCTGTACGAGCTACGTTCCTCGACTATCAAGCTACGTTAACCCTCCTTGCTAGGGTCAGTCGCATGCACACATATGTATCTTATACATAAGAACACGTTAATATATCATATATATTTTACGATGATTTCCACATAATTGATTATAACATATCGTATATTTTCTTACAGTTTCGGATTAGTGTGATAACAATAACTCATAATCTGATAAAACAATTTATCATATAACCCCGATACGAGCTTCGTACACGGCTCTGATACCGTAAGGAATCCGACAAGCATACACGCAGCGGAATAAAAAAAAATTGGATTCCCACCGAGGACATATACGAAGTTTATCATATCGAGTGTCAAGAGTTATACATTTGTAGCGTGTTTGATGCAGAATCCTTTAAGCAAAACGTCCACGAGTCACGAGCAAAACTTTTCAGCTCTGCCTCTACGGTATCCACACAATCAAATCGAAAGGGATGTTGAATTTATCAAGTTGCTAGACTTGATAAATCAACTGGAAGAAGGGATGAAGGCGACGGTTGCTTGTTCTAAACAAAAGCACGTCAATAGTAGGTTTTTGTGTTAATCCGAATTAACATCTAACCTATATATATATATATATATATATATATATACTCAATCCTCTAGAGTTGTCTTAGGGCATATCCCAACAGGAACATGATCCAATGAGGATTTGCATCACATTGTCTTCGGAGTCACATTCAAAGGTAACATCACGAAGTTGAAACGAGTTGGCATAATTTGTTGCTTTGATCATAGCCTTAGCTTCCGCCGCCAGGACATCGGAGGCCCGGGAATGATTTGTTTCCGCTCTAACAATAGTTCCCATGTGGTCTCGCTCAAACATTGATGGGGCCATTCGACATGATCATAACCTTTGAGCATATCAATTTTAATTGCCATGAAATTTTTCGTTCCTTTTTTTTTTTTTTTTTGTGTTCAGATAATGCATTATCTCATGGGTGGTGATTGATATGTCCACAACTGATCTGGCAGAAACAAAGGTCATTTGAAGGGGGGAGATGAGTTTATCAAGAAATGGTTTGAGCCTACTATATATAATTTTAGAAGTCACTTTATACATTACCGTGCACAAACTAATAGGCCTGTAATCCTCAACTTTAGAAGCAGATTCTATTTTTAGGAATGAGAGTCAAGAAGGTGTGGTTTCTGGATTTTAGAAGCATGCCATGCGCAAAGAAATGTTGAATAGCTTTTGTAATTTCCGGGCCAGTTATGTTCCAAAAATGCTTAAAGAACAAGATGAGGGAAGTCATCAGGCCCAGGGCACAAATTAGAATTCATCGAGAAAACACAATCTTTAATTTTAGTCGGGAGGGGGCAAGCAAAGAATACGATTCTCATCATCAAAATCATCAAATATTTCATTCAAGTTCTCGGGAAAGGTGGCATTGTGTGCTTGAACTTTTAATAGACTAAATTTTGAAATAATTCACAAATCTAGAGCCAACACCATCCCAAGTATCAATTGTAGAATCATCAAATAACGTAATTGAGAGAATGCAACTACCACTTCGGTTATAGAGAGTAGAGATATGAAAAAACCTCATATTGGCGTCACAAAATTTCAGCCAGCTGATGCGTAATTTTTGTTCCACATGATGTTTTCCCTTTGGAGAAGCTTATCCAGATCGTCTTACAGGGAAGATTATTATCAATGTTATTTGTAGATTGCAGTCATGCTTGCAAAAGATCAATGGAATTCATAGTTTCTTTAATTTTCCTAGGGAAGTAACCAAAGCAGGTTCTATTCCACTCTTTTAGTTGATACTTGGTATTGATAATCTTCTTAGCCAGCTTGAATAGAGGATTACCATGAACTTGAATACCCCAAGCATCGCACACAACCTCAGAGCATTCCGGAGATTGAAGCCACATTTGTTCGAAATGGAATGTTTTCGGGCCTGACAAGACATATGAGTTGTTTAGGGAAAGCAAGGATCCATGGTTCGGTGGCAACCGCCCTATCTAGTCGTTCTTGTATGTTGTGACCGCCACCTCTTTTATTGTTCCAAGTGAAAGGGTGGCCATCAAAACCCAGATCCAACAAGCCAGGGGTATCCAAATTGCTCTGAAAATTACATGATGAATTAGGAGCAAAAGGCCGGCCTCCGAGTTTTTGGCTTTGAGCCCAGATAGCATTAAAATCACCAACAACCAACCAAGGATCAGTGAATGAGGCAGACGAGTCACACGAGTTCTCCCAGAATAGAGATTTCTGAGATTGATTAGGCCATCTCCAACCCAAAAGTACATTTTAGTGTAAGTTTTGCACCAAGATAGTGCAATTTCTGCACCAAACACAAAACTCATCTCCAACCCATTTACTCCAAACTTTACTTCAAAAGGAATATTCCTTACAATATTCCTTTTAATTTCATTTATAATAATTATTTTATTCAACCATTTATTAATTACAATTATATTTATATATTTACTAATATAATAAAATTTTAAATTTAATAATTAAAGCATTAAAATTTAATCGATCATTCAATTTAATTAATTAATTTAATACAATTAATCATTTATTTATTTTATAATAACAAAATATTAATATAAAATATATATTATACATAAATAACTTAGAAACTTGATGATAAATATTACAAATTAGACTTGATGGAAAAACATAACATAAACACAAATTTAATTATTCGAATTACTATATTCATCCCATAAATGATCAATCAATGCATCACGTAACGCGATATGAGCTTCTTTATTCTTCATCCGTCTATGCCTGGATAGAAATTGTTGAAATCTTAAATTTTCATCTCCAGCCATTTCTATGTCCGGAGCTGGCGCTTCCATCGCAGATTGGATTGGTGCATTGAGGTTACGTTCATCTTCGATAATCAGATTGTGCATTATGATGCACGCAGTCATTATATCATGCAAATGGTTTTTCTGCCAAGAACGTGCAGGGGATGCCACTATTGCAAATCGAGATTGAAGAACTCCAAATGCGCGTTCTACGTCTTTTCTACATGATTCTTGTTTCATTGCAAAATATTTCTTTTTCGGACCACATGGATCATGGATAGTTTGCACAATAGCAGGCAAGAATTTTACGAAAAAGAGCAGAAAAGGAACACAAAGGAGATGATAACGATTTTGCAACATATTATGGAAATATAGGAGGATCTGGATCCGGATCTGATCTACCAGATTATTAATGATTTGATGTATGTTATTTTATAATTTGGTGTATTTCGAATTATTTACGTTGTATTATTAATTTAAGTAATTTCCAAAATTAATTGTGTGTTTAAACATCATGAATAATTTAATTTCGTAATTTTTAACATGTGTTATGTCATTTAATCAACAATAAATCTAATTTTAATAAATTTATTATAAATAATTAATTATCAAATTATTAATACAATTAATCATTTACGATTTTAATTATTAATAAAAGTATCAAATGTAATTAGTTTTTTTTTGAAAAAAAAAAGATCAAATAAATTAAAATCAATAAAATAACATAATAAATACTATTAAACATTTAAAAATAAAACTAAAAACTAAAAATAAAAATAAAAAAAAGACGCAACTTGCTGCACCAAGAATGGCGCAGCTACAGTGCTGCGCCATTCTTGGCGCAGCAAAAAGTTTGGCGTCAATTTCACGCAAGAAATGCCGCTCGGTTGGGAAGGAAATTTCACGCCATGTTGGCGTTTGATGTAAGAAAAACGTAGGGTTGGAGTTGCCGTTAGGAGGGCAATAAACTGTGGTAAGGATGAATGGGGTGCTAACAGAATGGGGGAATGCTTCTATGTTTGAGTGAATGAGCCAAGGGTTAGAATAACTAAATGAGAGTTTAACGAGATCAGACCACGCACATTCCTCCAGCATGACCATAGCATGAATGCAGAAATTGTTTGTGAGACTCAGGAGGGACTGAGAGTTCAGATTTTACTTCACAGAGAAAGACGAGGAAGGGGGAATTGGTTGTAATGGATTTAGGAGATGATGGAGATTTATATTCCCTAGATGGTTTTTCGAGCTTAGTCTGTGGGATGACCAAAGGTTTTAGTAAGTCAGGCTTAGCAACTGTGTGCAAACTTATATTATCAGGGAATACATGTATAATGGGAGCTACTGCTCTTAGCATATAGGGTGGGTTTTTGTGTAGCAGTATCTACTTGTAGCAACTGTGGGGTGATGGAAATCAGGGAGTTGACAGGAGCATGGGAAATCTCAGAAAGATTACTTGCTTCGTCATTTTTGGTTATGTTGGGGTTAAGGGCACCCCCAATCATTGGAATTGGCACATGGGTGTGCCAATCCAATCCAATCCTGAAGGGCACTTCAAATAAACCGTCATTTTCCTTGTGGCTACTGACCGATGAGCTGTATTTTGAGACTGAAGTATCCGTTATCGGCGGATGAACAAAAACTTCAGTCAACGAAGGGGGTGAGAAAAGATTCCGACCTACTGGTGTTGCTCTGAGCCCTGGTCCGAATGGAAGATTTGAAATTTCTGAATCAGGTTCGAATTTTCTGCAATTCTCAAATTTATGATCGACACATCCACATTTGTAACAAAATTTTGATAGTCTTTCGCAGCAAATTCTAATGGACAAATTCCTTGTATGACTTGTTCTCATGACTATATTACTCAAGAGAGATCTTTTTAGTGGTATTTAAACTCTAACTCGGAGGAAAGGACGGCATTTCTTAGCCTTTGAAAGTAGGTCATCAGCGATATACTTTCCAATCTGATTCCCTAAGATTTTTGCAAACTCCTTCGTCATGAAAACCACCGGGATATTGGACTTCTGAATCCAGAAAGAGCAGAGTTAAATTTGATTTCTTGAAAAGCTAGCTCTGCGGGCCATATTTGGAGCAGTGTCAAAGATCCTTTAAAATTCCATGGGGATGTTGATATCACTCTCTCCATGTCAGATTTTTTGGAGAATATGAAAAGCATGGAGTTAATATCCAACATATTAACGACAACTTGGCCTTTTGGGGCCCAAGTTTTTAGCAATGTTTCCCTAGCTGCCACAAGATTTGGTTTAGCAATGCAAATACGCGCAGCTAAAGAGAAAGTTAATGTTTCGAGAGGTGCTGGAAGGATTGGTGGTGGTTCATCTACTCTTGCAAAGTAGGTAGTGCTTCCATGGAAATTAAGGTGGGGTTCTTGTTTTCCATGGAGAAACAAAAATCATAAACCAAGAATGGTTCATTCCATTCTTTGTAGCGTACTTTTTTATTTGAACTGAAACTAAAATCATAAACCAAGATCATGTATTTCTCTTCCATTCCTTTATCTTAATAATACATAATGTTCATCAGATGTGTATAACATTGAATTTTTTTTATTGAGATATAATAAAAGTATCAAACAAAAACTCAATGTAATTTGCCTAAGGATGGATTGACCCAAAAGCCAATCTTTGCTTGTGGCTTGTGGTGGGCAACTTGACGTCGGAGGACAATCCAATGGCTTGAAGAAACCGAACCACGTACCAAGTCATATCGATTTGCCACCATTCGAGCCCATGTCTCGCCGAATACTCAAACGCATGGTGATTATTATGCCAACCCTCTCCAAACGCAAGCAACGCTACCCACCTAATGATTCAAATTCAATCTCAATTCAGAAATGGGAATCAATTGTTTCCAAGAATAGATAGAGAAATCATATACCAATTATTTCGGGATAGATCACCGGTGTTCCATGCTTGTTTTCCCCAAACATGGCAAGCCGAATTTACCAGCCATGTGATGTGGTACACCCACACGATTCTCACACCCTGCGTTACAAGAAATATCATAACTACATCACAGTCCACATTTAGTTATTATGATTCAAACCCTAAAGTTGTTTCTAAAGCTAATGTTATGGAAATATTATATAGTTTAATTTTGTATAGCAACATTTTACATCTCAAATCAATCAGGGCCTCACTTTGCAACTTGGACCCTCAGAAGAACTATAAGCTTGTGGCCTCTAATAATCGAAATATTGCAAGCCTCCAAAATCAAATGGTCCAACTTGCGAAACTAGTAGACGTGAAACCCAAGTTGTATTGCCCCACTTAGCCAAAACATATCAACGGTACGGTGCATTCACAATCTCAACCAGAATGGGAGATTTTGATTTTTTAGTATAAGAGTATTTATTTTTTAATAATTTATTATTTATTCTCCAATACTCTTTATTTTATTTTATTTTTTATAACGTGGGAAAGCCGATATCCTTAGAGTGCACACAGGATAAACCCTCCGACTGACGCAATAGTCTGCAAAATATTACAGTCAGGTAAACCGCACTAGGCAAGCCCTGTGCGGCAGACTCAAACTAAGAGAGGCGGATGCAGGAATTAAACTTGTGTTTGGCCCAAGCACACTACACTTACCCATCTCAGCTACCCCCTAGGGGGTTCTAATACTCTCTATTATTTATGGGCCAACTTGTTTCTCTTTTTTGGGGGGTCCATCAATTGATATTTTATATGGATGAAATTGTTATTTGTAAGTTTTGAACTTAGGATCTCGATGTTTGCCAGAGACTCTGATACTATGTTGAATAGTAATCTCATCTAAAAGCCCAATCTTGTAGAGATTGAATAATTTATTCTCTAACATAAAAAAACTAATAGTTCATACGAAATATATAAAAAAAATTCATTTAAAATAGCATGAGCGTTTTTGCCCAATAAGTAATATAATATATATATATATATATATATATATATATATATATATATATATATATATATATATATATATATATTGTCAATGGGTTTATTCTTATTCTAAATATTAATTACGTAATAATCTCCGATCTATATTAGTATGATAACGGTG
Source organism: Haberlea rhodopensis (assembly GCA_907163345.1). NCBI lineage: Eukaryota > Viridiplantae > Streptophyta > Magnoliopsida > Lamiales > Gesneriaceae > Haberlea > Haberlea rhodopensis. Next base: position 3,346,288 of record CAJQUN010000041.1, read on the forward strand.
CGGGTCTGGACGGATTTGGCCAAATTTGGAACCCATCCCGCTACAAAAAAGTTTGTCCCAGACCTGGTCCGCCCCACCCAACGAACCCGACGGGTTAAACCCAAGCCCCCCACTTGATTTATTTTTTAAAAATAAATAAATTTTATTAGCTAGAAATAAATTTTAAAGCACAAATCATCATTGAATTTCATGTTTTTCTCTAATAAATATTTATAATAAGTCTTGTAAAACTTTTTAAATCTAGCAGATATTTATTAATTTGCTCATTCAACTTCTTTAATATAAACACATGAATACTAAATTAAATAATGTCGATTCAATAAGGGGCCGGGTCTAGACCCACCCAAACAGACATGTTTAATATGGGTCCGGGTCTAAAAACACACCCTCATTGACACCCTAAGTCACATAAGTCTGATGCGGGAGCGGATGCGTGAGTGCGTCAATTTGCAAAAAATTTGAGTGCGGGTGCGCCTTAATGCGCCTATTAAAAATTAATAAATAAATATATATACATACATACACACTGATGAAATGAAGTTAAACATACATAATATACATCATTTTTAACAAACTCACATCATTATTATATTATTTACAAATTTACAATATGAAGTTCTAAACAACTTTGGTGTTTGCAGCTTTACCATTCTTAAAAAAATATTAAAATTAGATTTTATTGAAGAATCTAACATTTGCAGCTTTGCAAAAATGTTATAGCCAGTGATACAACGTAATTTGAATCTTGTATTTGATCGTTCGTCTAGTAAGAATTCTCCGAAAAATATATTGTAGAAATAGAAATGAAGTATTAAAGTTTTGTTTTATTTTAAGATATAAAATAACGAATTTGAAAAATGACACCAAATTGTTCATATTTATTTCAACATGTTTGGTAATAGTATGAATTTATTAAAAATGACTCATATTAATTCCGGAGACTTATATTATTGCTTTATGAATGACTAATATAAACATTTAAATTAATTCAATAAAAATAAAAGTTTTATTTATAAAGTTCATTCTATTAATTTTCATGCAAAAAACTAAGATATCAAATTTAATATTATTTACTCCGCAAAAATGTTACAAAATCACATATTTATCATACTTTCTTTTATCACATATTTTAATCTTTCATATGTTATTATGTCTTTTCATAATTCATTATCTATCTATTTACCATATAATATAGTTTTCTTACCAACCCGAAATACCTAGAAACCATAAAAATTCATCTAAACCCAAAATCGAAGAATTTTTTTATAATTACAAAAAAATAAAAAATCGGAGAATTAAGGAGGATTAAAAAGACTTAGTGACTTAGTGCGCGACTTAGTAAATCTTAATGCGTGAATTAGGAAATCTTAGTGCGCGAACTAGGAAATCTTAGTGCGCGAATTATAAAATCTTAGTGCGCGAACTAGAAATTCTTAAGTCGCTTAATGCGCCGCACGCGCACCGAGTTCGCCAGTTCGCGGCCGGAGCGCCAGTGCGTGGAGGGGGTAGGAGGATTATGTGACTTAGTTGACACCCATAATCTATATGTTATTGGAAGAAACAGTATTTGCAGTTAAAAAGAAAAAAAGAAAAAAAGAAAAAAGAAATAGTAATTAACAATGCCACTTACCATTCCCCAGACAATGTAAGGAAACCCTCCTAGTGAATAGAGTAGAACACCAAGAGCCATCGGATGAACGATATAAGTTCTTTGAAGAAACTTGTAAAAGGGTTGTTTCTCCAAATCACCAACATTAGTGGGATTTCCGCACTGCAAAATAGAACCCATAATTATTATGATATCTCGATATTTATTCTTGATTTTAAACAATGCATATTATATGTACAAAGCAGCGAAATACTAAATTACCCGTTCAGCAATACTGTTGGTGTCGAAAAGCCAAGTCATGTGACTGAACCAGAATCCTTCAAGCGGGCTGTGAGGATCTTTCTCTGTATCACAAAACTGATGGTGGTACCGATGAGTGCTCACCCAGTCAATTGGATTTCCCTGCACAAACGAATGCGCAAATCTTTACATTTTCTATAATCCCGATTCATGTGAAATCTTGGTTTTGTCGTACCAAGCAAAAGTATCCTACCTGAAGGGCTTGTACACCACAATATGCGAAGAAGTACTCCAGCCACTTGGGAAGCTTGAAACTCCGGTGAGAAAGATTTCTGTGGAAAGAAAGAGTGATGCCCAAAAGGCCTGAGATGACATACAATCCTACGGCAACGGAAAATGCTCCCCAATTGAATGCGAATGGAGCGGCAATACACAGCAAATGCATAGCCACAACCACCCCAACTGTGGCCACATCCAAAGAATTCCACTTTCTGCCCCAATTAATATTATTCCTCCTCTTCACCACAACATCAGATAGCAAGATTCTGCCAAAGGTTGGATCTTTTTCATTTCCCGGTACTGGAATTGATGCTGCACTGAGAATTGTCCAGACCCTTTTGTTATTTCTGTTTTTTCTTGTAAAGGCACCGTGAAACAGAGAATTCTGTGTGTTTCTTATGGTTGTAGCGTAACGTAACGAAACTTGATGCTTTTGTGTGATTGTTTGGGAACTGGGCTTGGCTTGTTTGATGTTATGGTGGTGAAGGGGAGAAAATGGGAAGGGTTTTGGCTTAGGCGGTGGTGATGCAAGAAGAGCCATTTTTTCTGGGCTTGTTTTTTCTGATTGTGTGTTGGGATTTTATATATACACTATAAAATTTGTGGGATTGAAATTTTAAAGTTCTTGGAAATACGTGTGGAGGATTTGATGTTTGCCAAACCTGGAATGGACGGAAAAAAAAGACCATTTAACATGAAAAAGGAGTTAATAAGGCGGTTGCAGGTTTTGTGGGGTTGAATTGGGAATTTCGTATGTATCTTGTGAAAGGCTGGTGATGGAAAGGTCAAAAAATTTTGGGATTTTATTTTGGGTTCACACAAGATATATGCAATTCACGCCTTTTGTCATTTTCTGTGATAAGAGATATTTTGGAGTGCAAAGTTTGTGTTGTGTGGTTGCGTTTGTCTCTCTTTTAACCTCATCATCACCTTCTTTATCTAAAACCTCACTCCCAAATACATCTGTACAGCGCTGGAGTAATGGCTGCGACAGCTGTTACAAGTGCTCCTCTGTTTAATTCTTCTAAGCTAATTGTAACAACCTCTAGTACAACTTCAGGTACCTTTCCTTTGAAACTAATAATATTGTTTATGTTGTCTTTATTCCTTTTTTTCTGATGAAAGAAAGCATTTAACTAGTTTGTTCGTAATTTTGGTTGCCTGGATTAGAATTAGATCAAGACCTTAATGAACAGGACTCTTGATTATGTACCTATTACAAGTGAGTTGGAGAAAGCTTCTGTTTTTCGTCTAAAGAATGCCAAAATCACACATTTAGCCTACGATTTTGACAAGTTTTCAAATAATTGCCATTATTTGATCTTAAGCTTCACGTTCACGCAATGCTTACTGTATCTATCTTAGTTATCTCGTATAAATATTCTTGCAGTCACTAGTTTTTGGGGGAGTTCTTTGCCAAGAAATAATTCTATTAAGAGAAGATTAATTATCAGAGGACAAGTAATTGCTGCTGCTGCTTCAGTCGCAGCTGCTCCTATTACGGAAATTAAAGGGTAAGTTCGTATTTGTCTCATACTTTCATTTGTTTTTCCAAGATAAGAATATGTTACTTCTGATTTTTATTCAACTCATTATCATCTTAGATAATTGCATTTTTATCAACGAAGTCTCATAGTATAGTTTCTTGAATGCTGTTGGTTAGATACGTGCTTCCTAGATGGGCTGAATTTGATCTTGGAAGAGCTCCAGTCTACTGGAAAACAATGAATGGACTTCCTCCTACTGCGGTACGGAAAATGGGTTGCTCTCAATTTCTTCCCTCGACCTTCTGTTCATGTGTGATTTCCTGACACAAAAAAATTAACAGGGGGAAAGACTAAAGCTATTCTATAATCCTATGGCAAACAAACTTGTTCCCAACGAAGACTTTGGAATTGCTTTTAATGGTAATTGCTCACTCTCCATATGAACTCGGTTTCTATAGATTCAGTTACATGTCATTCGCTTTCCATAAACAATGAAATTGAATCAATATTGTTGAAATACAAATTCAATATTGATGTCTTATGTGCCCATGTATAAGCTTTTGTTGCATTTAGTTTCACTAGATTGTCTATCTTGCATGTATGGTGGAGTTCTGTTAATTGATACAGTCTGCAGGAGGGTTCAACCAGCCCATCATGTGTGGTGGTGAGCCACGAGTGATGCTGCAGAAAGTAAGAGGAAAGGCCGATCCACCTTTTTACACAATCCAAATATGTATCCCAAAGCATGGTATACACTTGCTCAAATTCATTCTAGTTTATTGATAATGGTCTTTATTTGCATTCTTTAAAGTTCTCTATTTTTCAGCATTAAGTTTAATATTTTCATTTACAAACGGGGTCGATTGGGATGGTCCCTACAAGCTGCAATTTCAAGTGCCAAAGGCTTGGAGGAACAGACCAATCGACTTTTTCGCGGAGGTGATAAACTGGTCTTCGTCTTGTTTAGTGCATATTTCCCGGCCATAATACCAATTATTTCATCTTAACTATTTAATTTTTGGATGCAGGGTCTTGCGGAGGAGTTGAATAAAGATGGTGCATGTAACAAGGCAATATTTCCTGATACTAACATAGTCGTCGATAGATGTGCTATGATCGGTAACTTAACAGTGGAAGGAGTAAGTTTATATTTTCTTCTCTATTTTATATCACATTGTTGGGTAATATAGTATACCCCCACTGTCTGGGGTGACTCCGTATGCAGAACAATTATCGAAAGTGGTGCTTTCAGTACTGTGTCAGTCGCATAAGTTGTAAACACATGTTGATTGTTAACTCCACTGCCCCCATCGCCAAGTGCAATATGAACTGTGTTATTTATTGTCTTTGAAGGATGAACGGAATAGTCTAAAAGATGCACAAGGAGTTCTTGGTTTGTTTCAATATCCCAAAGTTGGAAGTATAGAAGAAACTCAAAACTATATATTTTCGTGGATACAGGGTGACCGCTGCAATCTTGATCTCATACCTGGATGTACTGATCCAAGCTCGCCCCTTTTCAACCCACTGGCCAATGTGGACGATGGATCTTGCCCTCTTTACTTGGATTCTGAGGATTAGCCACAATACATCGGATTTCAGCTCATAAACAAAGCAGCTTTTGCTGCGCAAGTAATTTTTACAGGCTGGTGTACAAAACACATTGAAATTGGTTTAATAGTTATGTATATACATGTATCTTCTATTGGCTGGGTGTGCTTGCATTTAAAGCAACTGGGGATCAATTAAAGGCCGTAATTTATATGATGTTGCTCAAAATGTCAATCTTTGCAGCTGCATATTGCATCACCCCAAGTGAAATTGTTTATGAGACTGGTGATTGATCAAGAACTCGTTTGAGGGTTCTTTTTGCTGTTCGTTATGTTACTGCGGTTTGTCAGATGTATATGCATTTGCAGGTTTAAGACATATTACATTCATATTACAAACTCACTTCGATGGATCTATCCATTTTTAAAAATCCATGCAAAAGACTTGAGTCTGAACGAGGAAACACCACATGAGTTTTAACAAGAGACTTATAAAATTGATACAATCAAACTCCCATTTAGTATACTAGAAAATGGGCTTGAAACAAATATTAGCGACTTTCTGGGAAAAGAACAAAAAGAACAAACTCTTGCTACCTATTTTACATTGTTCGATACTTACATATACCTACCCATTTATCAAGAAAATCACAAGCATCTTCACTGAATTACACATTTTCAAAATTCTTTTTTTCTTCAAAATTGACAGCTAAACATCTGTTTTTTGGGGAATTATACGAACCACTTTTATATCATTTTATTACCTCACAATCTCCTTTCTTCTTATGTTCATACTTTCCGGCCAGAGAATCGAAAAGTATTCCGGCCCCAACACCCACTGCTAAATCGATCGTGTAGTGACCTCTTGTAGTTAGTAACCTAATGACTTGCAAGACGTTCAGGGCGTCGAATGTGTATGCCAATTCCCATCTTTGCATTCGTTTCATGTCTAAGGAAGCGATAACTGAAGCAGCTACGTGGCCTGAATAAAACAAGAAAAACGAAACGTTCCCGACTGGAAAATCTGCACCCGAACCCAAGAATTCCTGTCAAGAAACAATCAAAATTCGTAAATATGCATTTGGGATGTTGTACATGACCTACTCTAAGAAAATTTAGCTTGTTTGCATCACATATGCAACGAGTATACAATCAAATGTAAGTTTTTGATACCCACCATTGGCATTCTGATAACTAAGAACCATCTGTTATCCTAATTCCTAAATATGTTCTTGGTTTTGATCGAGCTCAAGCTGTTTGAACTTTGAACCATTGTTAGGCTTCAGCTCGAGCATATGTAATTATAAAACTTGAGTGGACGATGAGTTGGGAATGAGTCTTATAAATAAGTTTGGTTACTTCAGTTTTTCAAAAAACTTGTGAACTCTTGACCAAGTCGATACAAATAATTAATTCTAGGCTTGGTTAGTGTACAACAATCTTACATGGGAATCGACCCGATTTGTATCCAACCCAGTCAAGATCTCAGTTAATTCTATCAATCTTCCACAAGCTTGCAATAATATTGAATTTTGATAAAGCTGCGAGAAATATATAAGAACCTGGGGTACTGGAAGCTGCGTGACATAACCAAGAATTCCTCTACACGTGAACATGAATAGTGCCGATAACGTAGCTCTTGGTCTCCCCTCAATTACAAAGGTCCCTATTATGTAGGCCGTTTGCATGCCCACAAACATCTAAACCACAAATCCATTTTCAAAGAGAGTAAATATTAGAAATTTGTAAATTCCATAAACAATTTCAATTTTATAATTGGTAACAATTTTTTTAGTTTGAATCATCAATTCCCAGAGCAAATCCAGACTAATCCCATTACGACGAAGATGGAACTAAAAGTAAAATCAAAGTTGTAGTATATGTCAACATCAAAATTCAAAGCTTGATGCACGAAAGAACTTTCTTGCCATTTGCAATCAACATTGATTGCAATGCGCAATTTACACATAAAGTCAAACCCACCATTCAAAATTATTTACAAGTTAAAAAAAATCCATAAATAGGCTAAAAATAGAAAATGCATTTACCGTGTTAATCCCAGCAAGAAGCGTATTAAGATCGGGCTTGGCGGCGAGAGACCGGTGGAGGGATGCGGTGGCGACAAATCCCAGATCAAACGGCGGAGCAGTAGGCGGAACCATTTTAAGAGTGTACTCAACCGCCATGAAAAACAACACGCAGGTAGCAAATGCGCAGGGTACAGGGTGGTGCCGCGCCGCTCTGCACAAGTCCTCCGCCGTCCATTTCAAGAAATGAGCGTTGCTGACGTGGCACCAGACATTTTTAGCGAAGAACGAGGATGAAGAGAATTTTTCTGGATCATGTCGGGAGAATCTGGGGGTTGTTTATGGACGCCGTAGTGGGCTCAGATGGTGTGGGTCTTCTGTTAAGAGAGGACGGAGGCGCGTTGTGATGGTTGCTCCGATTGGCATGTAGAATAAAGGTGGAGTCTACTTTGTTCGTCTATAAAGTAGTTTTTGGTCCAATCTTAGACTTTTAATTTTTTTTTTTTAATGGCAAACCTCATATAAAAAATATATTATTATTATTAAAATAAGGGTAAACTCACTTAAACTTCATCTATCCAAACATAATTTTAACATTCATCTATACTAGTGGACGACGCACACACGTTGTGTGTGTAACGTAATAAATAAATATTGTATATTGGATATGTGTAATACTTTGCGCATCATATCACAATTTTTTTAAAAACTGATGAAGGTGTTATTTTTTTTAAAACTGAAGCAGTTTTGGAACATGGAGGGAGAGATATGATTTTTTTTGTTTTACCTTTTTGCCCTTTAATAATAAAAGGCCAAGTAATTTGTTTGGACGTATAAGTAATTTGACATTGGTTTATTTAGGACGGACCAAAGTAGTTATTATAAGATGTTTATACTTTATAATATAGTATAGATATCAAAGATTCTTGATTTAAACTCCTTTTTCACTCATTTTCTTTATTGCAACTTCCTATCAACCTCAAATGACATGAAAGCTCTTACTTTAATTGTCTTAAACTCCCTGAATATTTAGACACTTTGCAAAGACCACCCAAAACTTTACTTTTGCTAATAAACATCTCTTATTTCAAAATTATAACAAGCTCATTATTCTTTCGTATTATAATAAAATTTTGATAAAACTGATTTATTCCTTTTTTTATCAAACTACCGCCGGGTATCCCACCAGATTTTACAATGGCTCATCACCATCAACCACACGATTGCAACGATGGTTACTGAAATGGGGCCTTCTATAGTAGGTAGCACAACTCTAATTCGTGTCCTACCTTAGGGCGTATGGTATAACCAAAATATATTAAAAATTTAAAGAAATTTGGAAGAAGATGGGCAACAGCCTTTTCTTTTATTCTGGAAATACTTATTATATTTATTACATTAATATATCTCATTTTGAGAAGAGACGAACTTATTTAGCCTCTCATATAATGATGCCTGCCTCGAAACACATATACAAACTGAATTCCAAAACAGAAATATTACAATGAAATAAAGAAAAAAATTATTATCAAGCTATGAAAGTTGATAAGATTACAGCTTGAAGACTACAATATTTATTTGTGAGAAAACTATGGATAATTTCTGATGTTCTTAGCTTCCTCAATGTCTGGCCTTATATAGGCATGAATCCGGACTTCAAATGCGGATTCCAAACTCTTGTTGAATGTTAAGTGTGCCCGTGAGTGCACCTTTATCTCATGGTCTGGTATCTTTGTCTGAGTATGTCAACTTTCTCGTGAGTGCTGACGCTTTTTGTTTTAGTGCGCCATAACTTTTCTTGTGAGTGGTCCTACCATTTTTTGTTTCTTTTGATAATGGTAGCGATCCGTAGTCACATGACTCTCCTTGTGGTCCCTAGAAATTTGGCTTTAGCGGTCCCCGTAGGAATCTTCCACGTTTTTCTAGTCCCGCTCTATCCTCTTTTTCTGGTCACTTTTGACAGGGAATCCTTTCCCGAACAGTGGCTCCTTTTGCTCTTGGCAGCTTGGGCAGATGTGGTCCTTCCATCTTCCAAAGTGAGCCATGTTGCAGAACTTCCACCATGTGTCTTTGGTTGCCGGAATCTTGTTATCCCACAATACCTGCCTTTTTCTTTTCGAAGATTTCCTCAGCAAATTTTGTGGTATGGCTAGTCATGGAATTCACCATGAAGGATCCATTCGATGTTTTCTGGAATATTTTGAATGGATATTTGACTTTATCCATCTCAGTGAGACTGTCTCATTATCCCCACGCTCTTCTGGTAGTGATATCGTCTTCGGTGAGTGGGGAAACTAGTGTAGTTCCTTCAGGCGGTGGATTAATCTGATCCATCCTCTTCCAGTTCGGCCTCTGTGCTTTATAAAGTGGAAGCTGGGATGAAGGCCTTTTTCCTGTAATTTTTGTAGCTGCAGTTATGAATTTCAGCTCTAGAACATCTCCTCTTCTGAGTGTATGGTTGTTTTGACATGAGTCGTCCACTCCCTCGTAGATCCATTCCGGTAACTTTGTAATTTACGGAAAACTTGGTGTTGTGGTAAAAACTGAGGCTAAACGGCCAAAGTCAAACCATTCTGGGACACTTTCTGATTTAACACTATGATGCATCCACATCCTTGGGCATTTTCCTGACAAAGCAGCTGTTATTTTTCCAGGAATTACACCGACTCTTGTATAGAGTTTCTCCCATCTTTTCTGGTATTTCTGCAGAGGGGAAACTGGAATCTCGTTAATATTAACATTAGACTTGCATGCTGATGGCCTAAGATTAATCTCTCATTAACCCCTGAAATGTTGTGTTGGCTTGATTCTTCAGATATCCTGGATACCTGGGATCAATTTTTCCTTCTATCTTTTCCCCGAACGGACCAATACTTGGACTAGTAGTGCTGGTACTTGAATCCCCCCCACCAGTTTCTAAACTTGACCCGCGACCTGAGCATTAATCACAAGGTCGTTGATCTGTTTGTCTAGCTCCTCCAAACTTTCTCTGACGTGCTTTGAACTTGACCCGCTACCTGAACATTATTTTCATTTGATTCTATATCTTTTCCCGTCCACCATGAATTACATTCCATCTTGCAATCTTTCCCAAGACATACATAAAATATAATATTGTAATTATTTCGATAACAATAAATTATATATAATATATTTTTATTCTAAAAATTTGATTTATAATTTTAAAAAAATTAAAAATTTTAGATTTTAAAAAAGAAAGAAAAATGAAGGAACCGGCCGGTTCAACTGTCGATCGGTTCATTGGTTGAACCGTTTTTTACCGGTTTAATCTGATTCTCACTGGTTTTTTAATATGGTGGTTTTAGATGGTCAACCGGACCAACCCAAGCACCGATTGTCCTCAACTGGTTGAACCAACCGATCAAGTTTTCAAAACACTATTTGAGCATCTTGGAGATGTGTATAGGGTGCATGGTGGTAGTATGGTAGATGACATAGAAGATTGATATAAAATAAAAAAAATTCTTTGGTACAATATTTATTTAACAATATTTTTCAATCAAATGAAGATTATTTTAATCAAAGATGACACTTTTCAAGCAAATTAATCAATTGAATTTTGAAAAGAATGTATTCAATTTTAATCGAATAGGTTTTATTATGAAAATTAAGTCGAATAAGTTTTTAGATCACCCTTTTGTGTTATAGATTTAGTGGAAATGAAACTTAATAAAGTGCGCGCCCCCATTGCCTCCGCCCCGCTGGATCCACCTGCTGACAATTGATTTTAAAATACTGAAATCTAAGTGCAGATGTCATTTAACAAAACTGCGTGTGTTGCATCTTAAAGGCAACCGATTGAACAGAACCATACCTCCGGCTCTTGGAAATTCGAATGGTTTAAGTGAGCTTAGTGTCACGACCCACAACTTCCTAGAAGATTCTGGCATACATTGGAGAGGCTTTGGGACATCAAGCTTGAAGAACACTTTGGAGCACCCCGGAAGATTCTAGACATCCCTTGTACATTCTTTTTGTGATATCCCGGGAAATAATTAATTGCAATTGGGCGTTAATTATGTTTATGTGATTTTTTTTTGGTGATAATTAATAATGGTGTTGGTAATAATTATCTTGGTTCAATGCTTGTCACATGGTAGGCGTGACTCGGTAGAGCATTTCAGGGTGCATATTATACATGTTGGGATATTGGGTGTTAGAATGGTTTAAATGAAATGAGTTGTGTTTATTTGGTAAAACATGATTTTAATAGGGATTTTGATGCATTGTGGTAAAATGCTTTTAAAATATCATGTTGAGGTATTTTATATATCATGCTTGTGTCTTGATACACATTTAAACCCCATACATGGCAAATGAGCCACTTGCACCAACTTTACATCCCATCACCCCTCTCTTTCAACTTTATGTCCCTACAACCCTCTCCTCCCATCTCAAAGTTTCCATTTTCGTTTCTGAAAGAAGAGGAGAGGAGAAAGCTTGGAAAAGGGGATCTTTTTGTGATTTCTTGCTAAAAACTTGGAGCTCAAGTGGTAAGCTTCCACTATGGTAGAGTTTTGTTGAGATTTGATTGGGTTGTAGCTTGTTTTGGGGTTAAAAAGGGTGGATCTTGGTCCATTATGTTGTTTATGCTTGGGGGATGTATTTTCATGTTGTTTTGTGGTTTAATGATGTGTTGGATGGTTGATCTTGGTTGTATATGGGTTAAGGTGTTGTTGGAAGCTCATACTTGAAAGTTTCTCGCAGGAACAGGGCTGCCCGATCGATCGAGATATGGGTCCGATCGATCGAGCAGGGCAGAGCCTGAACAAGGTGTGAAATGAGCTTACCGATCGATCGGTAATTTGTTTCGATCGATCGGTGTGACGTCTCGATCGATCGGTAAAATGTTTCGATCGATCGGTGGAGGCAGTACTTGGATGCCTATTTTTCTTCACTTGGCGATCGATCGGGGCTTAGGGACCGATCGATCGCAAGGCTAAAAATGTGGATTTTGGGTTTTTGTTTTAAATGATGTTATTTTTGGTAATGGTTCACTTATTGGCTTCTAATATGAATTCATGTGATTGTGTAGAACCATCCCAGGTAGCCACACATCAAAGGAGATAAAGTTCCACGATATCTCCACTTTTGGAACTAAGGTACGTAGTGAGACGTACGAGCATCGGACGGTAAAACGTATTTATTACGCTTTGAATTGGCTATGCATTATGGTTGCACATGTGGTCTTATTTATGCATTATGGTTGCATACATGGTTGGAACATGCATTATGGTTGCATGTAATTGTGAGTCGAGGTTATATCACAGTGATGAAGAATACTTGCCGCCTTCATGTCGAGGCAATGATAGAATACTTGCCGCTGTCATATTTAGCGATGAAGAATATTTGTGTTGGAATCGAAGAGGGGGGGTGAATGAGATTCCTTGGCTACTTTAGCGTTTTAAAATGAGTTTGTAAAAATAAAATATTTTGCGCTTGCGGAAGCCTTTAGTCAATCGATAAATGCAAAGAATAAAATAAATAAATGCGTAAAGGAAATAAAGCAATAAATAACAAAAAGATTTGTTATAGAAGTTCGGCGATGAATCGCCTACGTCTCCTCTTCCCGGTTAGATAACCTCCAACCGAGGTTCCACTAGAACAATAGATCTTGGCCTTGAGGGCTCCAAGTTAGCCACACAACAACTCTTCCCGAGTTTACAACGCTCTTCCCGAGCACACTACTCTTCCCGAGTACACAACGCTCTTCCCGAGCACAATACCCTTCATGAGTATACAAAGCTCTTCCCGAGCTACCAACACTCTTCACGAGTCTTCTTGGCCTTAAGGGCTCCAAGGATAGCCACACACTTGCACCAACTAGACTTGTTGATGACTTTACAATTTTCCAACTTGCTTTGGTGTTGGAGGACCTTTACAAGAAATCAAACCAAAAGCACCTTCACGGTGTACTCACACGAAGAAAGCAAGACTCAACAAAGTAAAGAATTACAAGCTCCAATACAACAACAATGTATGGAGATTGCAATGCAATTACAAACAATAATGATCAAGACTTTTGTATAAGTTGTAGGCTTGTTCCTTAGCTTCAAAATGCTCCAAAGCATCCATATTTATAGTGTAGAAGACCCCCTAGGCTCCTACTAGCCGTTGCTAAACAAAAGGCTTGAATCACTCCTCGATCGCCTCGGACATCGCCTCGGGCGATCACCATCGCCGCGCCCCAACGGTCAGCAAAAATCACGGATCGCCTCAGGCGATCCAAAGCCAAAATCAAGGCCGTAGCCTCAGCTCCTTCAAATCTTGCATCGCCTCAAACGAACTTCAGATCACCTCAGGCGTTCGTGCCATCGCCTCGGGCGTTCAGCCCGTCACCTCGGGCGATCTCCTTGCACGCATGCCCGCGCCATGCCTCGGCGTCGCTCCAGTCGATGTGCAGGGCGAAGTGCCAGAAGGTTGCCATCGCCTCAGGCATTGTTCACCATCGCTTCAGGCGATCTTCCTCGCATGCTCGCCTAGCCATCGCCTCTGTCGATGTGCGTGGCGATGCCTGGCCTGACACCCATCGCCTGGGGCGATGATCACCATCGCCTGGGGCGATCCAAGCCAGAATATGCACACTTGATTTTCTTCAATCCAAACCACTTTTCATCACTTAATCTGCACACTAAGTAGATGCATTAGTATAACAAACACAAGTTTTGTTGATCATCAAAACTCAAAGATTGACCGGGGATAATTTAACGCATTAAACGCAACCATGCGTTTAAGGCTCAACAATCTCCCCCTTTTTGATGATCACAAAACTTGATAAACTTGAATAAGTAATATGCATGAAATGTGAGTAAAAATAACTCCCCCTTAACAATTGCATACACTACAAGTTATCAAGTAAAACAATAAACAAATAACTCTCCCCCTCAAACCATGCATACATAAGCTCTCCCCCTTAAACTATGCATGTATTAAGTTTCAAGTTTATCAAAAAATTCTCCCCCTTTTGTGATAATCAAAAAGCATAAAATTCAAATAAACATGACATAATTTATATGTTGACATATAGCTCCAAATTACACATGTTCCTCATCAAACAAGATTAAATCATATAGATGTGAATCACAACCATGTGTTTAAGGCACTCAACAATTAATTCTAAAAGTTGCAATGTGTGCATATGTTCATGCATTCATGCCAAAAACAAAATAATAAAACTATCAAGGCATTATAACAAATCATATGCTTGCACATTTTCACATAGCATTTTCAAATTTGAATGCAAGACATATCAAGATACTTACTATAAAAAGTTAAGCATACATCATGCACTTAACAATTATGCTAAGGGGTTATGCATTTTACTCCAATGAATATTGAGCTTCAATATTTATTGATCACAATTAATTTGTGCCAATGAATTTGAAATTGCTCTTTTAACATGTAAACAATAAATTTTACCCTCAATGACAAGAGTTCGTTCTTTTCATAGGTCCAACGCCTCGAGCCTCTTCTATAGTTGTGAATAATACAAACTCCTCCTTTGAGTTGCTTGGCCCTTCATCCTTCATTCCATTCTTGTCCCTACAAGACAAATTTACAATTGGAGGAACTTTGGTACCCATTTGATTTTTGGGTCCTAGGGGGTTAACTTTCAATGGCACTTTTGGAATCCATTTCCACCTCTTATTAGGTTGGTATTGGATTCTAGCAAACCTACACTTATTTTTAGTGTGGCCATTTTTGCAACAATAATTACAAGTAGGAGAATCATGCTTTGCATTGGCCAACAAGCTAGAAAAAGTTTTTGATTTGCTTGAAAAACCTAACCCGGCTTTGTCAAAGCTACAACGTTGCAAGCCAAGCAATTCATTCATCTTTTTACTACTTTCACTAAATTTGCAAAAAGATATCTTTAAAGAATTTAATTCATTTTTCAATGAATTATTTTCTTCATCTTTCTTAGCAATCTCAAGTTTGAGTAATTTGTTACTCATCTTGGTTTTGCCAATAGCATCAATAAGATCATTATAAGACTCTAAAAGTTCATCAAATGAAGGTACATCATTGTCACTTTCATCTCCTTCATCTCCAAGAGCCATTAGACAAAGATTGGTGGCTTCTTCTTCATCGGAGTCGCTATCACTCCATGTAGCTATAAACGCCTTCTTCTTCCCTTTGTCCTCATTCTTCTTCCTAGGGCATTTGTTAGCATAATGACCTTTATCATTGCAATTATAACAAGTTACCTCATTTTTGGATTCATTTTTGGTTGCACTTGAGGTCTTTGACTTGCTATGTTTGGTGAAGAGCTTCTTGAACTTCTTTGTGAATAGGATCATCTCCTCATCATCATCATCTTCTTCTTCATCGGAGTGGTCTTTCCTTCCGACCAAGGCAATCCCATTTCTCTTGGATCTATCCTCCTCCTTTACTTCTCTCCTTGTGGCAACTTCAAGCTCATGAGTCACCAATGTGCCATGGAGCTCATCAAGATCATAAGAAGCACTTTCTCCTTTGTTGGACTCGATGATGGCCGTCCTCTTGGCATCCCATTCTTTAGGTAGGGCTCTTAGTGCTCTCCTCCATATTTGCTTTGGAGGATACTTCTCTCCAAGTTGAGCAAGCTCGTTGATAATTTGGGTGAGCCTCCTAAACATGGAATCCACATCTTCTCCGGAATCCATCTCAAATGTCTCATATTTGAGTTGAAGGAGGTCTATCTTTGTCTCCTTCACTTGGTTGGTTCCTTCATGACAAATTTTCAATTTGTCCCATATCTCCTTAGCGGTTGAGCACATTGAAATCCGGTTGTACTCCTTCATATCTAAAGCACAATGCAAAATATTAATCGCTTTAGCATTTTGAGATATTAACATCATATCCGCTTTTGTGAAGTCGTCCATTTCTTTGGGAACACTAATTCCCCCAACATCCTTTAAAGGAGTATGTGGACCTTTCACAATGATTTTCCATAGATCATAATCTACGGATTGGATATATAGAGAAATTCTATTTTTCCAATACCCGTAGTTATCACCCGTGAAAAGCGAGAGGGCGATTCGTCGATTGACCTTGAGCAAACTCATTTGCTAGATTAGCCATAAAAAGATTTTGATTTAAAAACAAAAATCAAATGGCTCTGATACCACTTGTTGGAATCGAAGAGGGGGGTGAATGAGATTCCTTGGCTACTTTAGCGTTTTAAAATGAGTTTGTAAAAATAAAATATTTTGCGCTTGCGGAAGCCTTTAGTCAATCGATAAATGCAAAGAATAAAATAAATAAATGCGTAAAGGAAATAAAGCAATAAATAACAAAAAGATTTGTTATAGAAGTTCGGCGATGAATCGCCTACGTCTCCTCTTCCCGGTTAGATAACCTCCAACCGAGGTTCCACTAGAACAATAGATCTTGGCCTTGAGGGCTCCAAGTTAGCCACACAACAACTCTTCCCGAGTTTACAACGCTCTTCCCGAGCACACTACTCTTCCCGAGTACACAACGCTCTTCCCGAGCACAATACCCTTCACGAGTATAGAAAGCTCTTCCCGAGCTACCAACACTCTTCACGAGTCTTCTTGGCCTTAAGGGCTCCAAGGATAGCCACACGCTTGCACCAACTAGACTTGTTGATGACTTTACAATTTTCCAACTTTCTTTGGTGTTGGAGGACCTTTACAAGAAATCAAACCAAAAGCACCTTCACGGTGTACTCACACGAAGAAAGCAATACTCAACAAAGTAAAGAATTACAAGCTCCAATACAACAACAATGTATGGAGATTGCAATGCAATTACAAATAATAATGATCAAGACTTTTGTATAAGTTGTAGGCTTGTTCCTTAGCTTCAAAATGCTCCAAAGCATCCATATTTATAGTGTAGAAGACCCATAGGCTCCTACTAGCCGTTGCTAAACAAAAGGCTTGAATCACTCCTCGATCGCCTCGGACATCGCCTCGGGCGATCACCATCGCCGCGCCCCAACGGTCAGCAAAAATCACGGATCGCCTCAGGCGATCGCTGGATCGCCTCAGGCGATCCAAAGCCAAAATCAAGTCCGTAGCCTCAGCTCCTTCAAATCTTGCATCGCCTCAAACGAACTCCAGATCGCCTCAGGCGTTCGTGCCATCGCCTCGGGCGTTCAGCCCGTCGCCTCGGGCGATCTCCCTGCGCGCATGCCCACGCCATGCCTCGGCGTCGCTCCGGTCGATATGCGGGGCGAAGTGCCAGAAGGTTGCCATCGCCTCAGGCGTTGTTCACCATCGCTTCAGGCGATCTTCCTCGCATGCTCGCCTAGCCATCGCCTCTGTCGATGTGCGTGTCGATGCCTGGCCTGACACCCATCGCCTGGGGCGATGATCACCATCGCCTGGGGCGATCCAGGCCAGAATATGCACACTTGATTTTCTTCAATCCAAACCACTTTTCATCACTTAATCTGCACACTAAGTAGATGCATTAGTATAACAAACACAAGTTTTGTTGATCATCAAAACTCGAAGATTGACCGGGGATAATTTAACGCATTAAACGCAACCATGCGTTTAAGGCTCAACAATTTGCCGCAAACATGTCGAAGCGAAGGATCATGCCGTTGTCATGTTGATGCGAGGGATATTATGCCGCTAATATGTCGAAGCGAGGGGTATTAATGCCGCTGTCATGTAACGCGAGGGGTATTATGCCACTGATATAATAAGATTGGGATTGGCCATTGGTATACATGGAACGGATGCATGTCATGACATATATTATTGGTGTTATAATCAATTGATTGTAATTATGGTACAGGGACAACCAAGGGAGCTTTTATATGTGTTAAATACAGGAAGTGGTTTGCATTTATGGTTTATGCATTGAATTATGATCATATTATTGGGAATATGGTTTATATACTTGCTCATGGTTTTGGGGTTGTTCCTGTAGGTACTTTTGGGCGGACGGGATAAGGCGGGAGGAAGGCTGACTTGCTAGGAACGCGGGGTTACTAGTCAAGTGTTGCACGGGTTCGAGAAAGTTTGGGTGAATCTCTCATCCCGTGACAAGTGGTATCAGAGCCTAGGTCGGCTCTTAAAGCTTCCACACTCAAGGTTGTTCGTTGGTGTTTGCTAGAAGAAAGAATGTCAAACTCAGGGGTGGTCCAACAACCCGAGAAGCCAGAGAAGGCACCAAGGAAGGGCCAAAGCCAGTCAAGGGAACCCTCGGTCAACTTTATGGGTGGCATGGAGAACTGGATGATCCGACTGGAGCAATACATGGCGGATCACTCCCAAGCCTTCAAGGATGTGGCCGAGAAGGTACAGGAACTTGAAGTGAACACCTCAGGGGAGGAGTTTCAAGGCCAGGTACTCCAACAAATTAACTCTTTCAGTTTTGATATGAATAATCAATTCGATGAATTTAGGGGCATGATTGAGGCCTTGCGAGAATAGTTCAAAACTCTCAAGGCCGACATGGTGGTATGCAAGAGGGCCATGGCCAATGCGGGGGAGCATGTAGCCATGGCACCAACCAGGATCGATGTTCCAAGGCCAAGACCGTACAATGAGAGTCGCAATGCTAAGGAACTTGACAACTTTCTATGGAACTTGGAGCAATTCTTTGCAGCCTCGAATGTAAGGGACAACGAGGCCAAGATTCGCATATCGCCCCTAATCCTGACAAACACAGCCACACTCTGGTGGAGGAGGCGACACGCCGACATTCAGCGAGGCACATGTCGCATGGATACATGGGAAGACATAAAGACCGAGCTCAAACGTCAATTCTACCCCGAGAATGTGGAGTATAAGGCTCGGGGAAGTCCACGACGGCTCACGCACAACAAAACTATAAAAGAGTACATCAAGGAGTTTCAAGAGATCATATTAGAGATCCCGGAGTTGACGGATCGTGACGCATTCTTCGCTTTCCTTGATGGACTCAAGCCGTGGGCAAAACAAGAGCTCCAACGCCATCAAGTGCAGGATCTGGCTACGGCAATTGCTTATGCCGAGAGCCTTATTGAGTTGCTGCCCTCCAACGATGGCAACAACAAAGGCAGGAGGGATGACAAGGGCAAAGGTGTGGGAGGCAACCAGTCCAACACAGGTCAAACCTACAACAAGGGCAATACACCAAGACCATCAACCAATGAACGGACTTGCTTCCTTTGTCACAAGACCGACCACTTCATGGCCAATTGCCCAAAAGTAAACAAGCTAGCAGCTCTTGCAAACGAAGATGATGAGCCACAGGAGGAAGGCACACATATTGGATCTCTACGGCTCCTCAATGCCGTCAAGGCAAAGGTGGAGCACGCCAAAGGACACAAGGGTGGGGTCTATGTTTGTGGATGCCTTGGTTAGAGGGCGGCGAGTCAAGGCATTGGTGGATACGAGAGCCTCACACAACTTCATCCGGGAGGAGGCGACGAAGAAGTTGGGGCTTGCCATCACTCCGATCGGAGGATCAATCAAGTCAGTGAATACAAAGACCAGACCAATTGTCGGAGCGGCCAAGGGAGTGAAGACCATGATAGGAGAATGGTAGGGATATGTCTCCTACACAGTGGTGCCCATGGATGACTACGACATGGCACTTGGGCTAGAGTGGCTCGATGAGGTACGAGCTTGCATTCTACCTTTTTCGGACTCCTTATATATTCTTGATGCAAACACTCCATGTACTATACCAGCCAAGAGGGCGGCCAAGGGGCCGACCATGTTGTCGGCTATTCAATTTGCAAAGGGGCTTAGGCGTAGTGAGGAGACCTATGCCATAGTTCCTAAGATAGACGAAGGGCCAAAGACTGAGGGCGTGGGGGAGTTGCCCATGGAAGTCAAGGCCGTGCTTGAGGACTTCAAGGACATTATGCCAAAGGAGCTCCCAAAGAAGCTACCACCAAGGAGGGATGTGGACCACAAGATCGAGCTAGTAGCGGATGCTAGCCCGCCCTCACGCACACCCTATCGGATGGCACCACCTGAATTGGAAGAGTTGAGGAAACAACTCAAGGAACTACTTGATGCGGGGATGATTCAGCCATCCAAGTCCCCATATGGTGCACCAGTGCTCTTTCAAAAGAAGCATGACGGATCTCTAAGCATGTGCGTGGACTATCGGGCCTTGAACAAGTTGACGATCCGGAACAAGTACCCTATACCACTCATTGGAGAGTTGTTCGACCAACTTGGAGGGGCCAAGTGGTGTTCAAGATAGACTTGCGGTCCGGATATTGGCAAGTGCGGATTGCCGTAGGGGACGAGGCAAAGACCGCCATGGTGATGAGGTACGGGTCTTATGAATTTCTAGTTATGCCTTTTGGTCTCACCAATGTCCTGGCCACGTTTTGCACCCTCATGAACAAGGTATTCCACCCTTACTTGGATAAATTTGTGGTTGTTTACCTTGATGATATTGTTATCTACTCATCCACGTTGGAGGAACACGTGGAGCATTTGAGAAAGGTGTTTCAGGCACTTCGGGATAATGAACTTTACATCAAGTTGGAGAAGTGCTCTTTTGCTCGAGATGAGGTGTCATTCTTGGGCCACAACATCAAGACCGGGCGTATCATGATGGAAGAGGCCAAGGTAAATGTCATACGAGATTGGGAGGCTCCAACCAATGTGCCCCAACTCCGATCTCTTCTGGGGCTAGCCAATTTATTATCGTCGCTTCATACAGGGTTATTCTACATTGCCACACCCATCACTAATCTCTTGAAGAAGAACAAGAAGTGGGAGTGGGATCTAAAGTGCCGGGAAGCATTTGAAGAGCTAAAGAGCAAGGTGACGGAGCAACCAGTCTTAGCCCTGTCGGATCACACAAAGCCATATGAGGTGCACATTGATGCCTCGGACTATGCCATTGGGGGCGTTCTTATGCAAAATGGGCATCCTATTGCCTTTGAGAGCCGCAAGTTGAATGATGCAGAGCGGCGTTACACAGTCCATGAGAAGGAAATGACTGCGGTGGTCCATTGTCTACTAGTATGGAGGCATTACTTGCTTGGGAGCAAGTTTATTGTGTGGACAAACAATGTTGCCACAAGCTACTTCCAAACCCAAAAGAAGCTCACTCCGAAGAAAGCAAGGTGGCAGGAGTTTCTTGCGGAGTTTGACTACACATTGGAGTACAAGCCGGGGACAACCAATCTTGTAGCCGATGCCTTAAGCCGGAAGGCAGAGCTTGCAGCCATAAGCCAACCCGCAAGCATATTGAAGGATCGCATACGTGAAGGACTAGGTCAAGACCCGATGGCAAAGAACATCATGGACTTCACTAGGGAAGGCAAAACCCGACGCTTTTGGATTCGAGATGGCTTGCTATTCACAAAGGGAGACCGCCTCTTGTAATACCCTTGTCTCACATTGGTTGTGGATGAAAATTTAAAGTAGTTTATAAAGGCTTACAATGGACTATTATAGCAACTTGGGTTAACCATTTTCGTAGAGCGATGACGAATACGAAATAGTTGCTATAGGAGCCCATTGTGCAGTCGCGCTTGCGCGGGCCTGGGCCCGGGACGTGACATAATGGTATCAGAGCCGGTCACCTGCAGAAAACACCAGGAGATAAGTGCTATGCGTGGCAAAGTGCTACGTGCATGGGAGCCACCTCTTGAGCCTAAAGGGGCAAAGTGCTACACAACGGGGGCCACCTCTTGAACCTGCGGGGCAAAGTACCACGTGCGTGGGAGCCACCTCTTGAGCCTAAAGGGGCAAAGTACTACACGACGGGGGCCACCTCTTGAACCTGCGGGGCAAAGTGCCACGTGCGTGGGAGCCAACTCTTGAACCTGCGGGGCAAAGTGCTACATGGCGGGAGCCACCTCTTGAACCTGTAGGAGCCACCTCTAGATTCCCGGTGCCGGTGGATCGATGAGTTAGGTCGCGACGAGGACGTCGCTTTCTAAAGGAGGTGTAATTGTAATACCCTTGTCCCACATTGGTTGTGGATGAAAATTTAAAGTGGTTTATAAAGGCTTACAATGGACTATTATAGCAACTTGGGTTAACCATTTTCGTAGAGCGAGGACGAATACGAAGTAGTTGCTATAGGAGCCCATTGTGCAGTCGCGCTTGCACGGGCCTGGGCCCGGGCGTGACAGCCTCTTCGTACCCAAGTGGGGAAATTTGCGCCGGGAAATACTCAAGGAGTGTCACGATTCAAAGTGGGCTGGCCACCCGGGGATGCATCGCACTATGGCCCTCATGGAGGATTCATATTATTGGCCAAGGATGCGGGAGGATGTGGAGGCCTATGTGAGGACTTGTCTTGTGTGCCAGCAAGACAAGGTAGAATAGCAGCAGCGAGCCGGTCTCCTACAGCCACTTCCCATTCCTGAGCACCCGCTCGAGAGCATATCGATGGACTTCATTACGGCACTACCCAAGTCAGAAGGGTGAGGGACTATCATTGTTGTGGTGGACAGGTTTTCTAAGTATGACATCTTTATTGACGCACCACCAGACATCACTGCCGTTAACACGACCAAGCTTTTCACTAAGCACGTGGTCAAGCATTGGGGCATTCCAAAGACCATTGTGAGTGATCGAGACCCTCGCTTCACGGGGAAGTTTTGGTCCGAGCTATTCAAGCTTTTGGGGTCCGATCTTGCTTTCTCGACGAGCTTCCACCTGCAAACGGATGGGCAGACAGAGCGGGTGAATGCGCTACTAGAGTTATACTTGCGGCACTATGTGCCAACCAAAGAGATTGGGTAAAACTCTTAGACACGGACCAGTTCTCTTATAATTTGCAGCGGAGCGAATCTACTGGCGAAGTCCATTTGAGTTAGCCATAGGCAGGCAGCCGATGACACCGCATAACATTGCCACGGGCTACATAGGGAGCAGCCCCGCAGCATACACATTCGCCAAGTCTATACAGGAGGAGACTGACTTGGCTCGAGGATCCTTGAACAAAGCCGCCAAAAAGATGAAGAAGTGGGCAGATCTTAAGCGACGAGCGGTCGAGTTCAAGGAAGGTGACCTTGTAATGGTTAAGCTACTACCACAACAGTTCAAGTCATTGCGACCTGTAAGGACCCTAGTTTCTTAAATGCGGATTGAAGGCGCAAATAAAATTTTTGTGCATAAACGGAGTATAAAATCATGTTGATGCCTTGAGCTATTAGATTACAGTGCCAAAATAAAGTTTCAAAAGGGATTAGTTACATTCCCAACCAATGAATGTCAATCCTATAGCTTTACACTACTCCTAGAGTAGATACTATACAAAAGAATGTGCCCGCTACCAAGAGCACTCCTCACTAGCTCACCGCATCAACTCGCCTTAGCCCGTCCGCCCAAAAGTACCTACAGGACACAACCCCAAAACCATGAGCATGTATATAAATCATATTCACAATGATATGATTGTAATTTAAATGCATAGACCGTAAATACGATTCACTCCCTGTATTTAATACATTTAAAAGCTTCATTGGTTGTCCCAGTATCACAATCATAATCAGTAGATTATATTACCAATAATGTATGTCATGACATGTACCAATTTTCATGTATACCGTGTTCAATTCCCGAGTCTTATTATATCAGTGGCATAATAGCCCTCGCGTTAACATGACAGCGGAAATACCCATCGCTTAGACAATACCAGCGGCACTAATATCCCTCGCTATAAATATGACAGCGGCCGTGTTCTTCGCTTCATATTAGCAGCAAATATTCTCTCACCGCTATGGTATGACAGCGACAAGTATTCACATCGATACGCCACTAGCGGCAAGTACTCTCCATCACTGGAATCTAACTCCGACTAACAATCACATGCACAAATGCATCCCATACACATGCAACCAAAATGCATGATCAAACCATGTATGCAATCCATAATGCATAAACAAGACCACATATGCAACAAATATGCATAATAAATTCCATGTGTACAACCATAGTGCATAACCAATTCAATACGTAATAGTATGTTTGTAAGGACCCCCGTGCCCTTAAACCGTTATTAGTGTATTAAGCCATACCATTAGTGCATATAATCATAAATCATGGGGAAAACCATATGCAAGTGTGACACCATATGCTATCCAGGAAATTTTTGCATTTAATCCACATAATATTCGAACTCCCCAACCAAGATTATTTATATAACATGCACCCTCATAATACACTAACATGCTCTTAGTTCATTTAGCAGTTCCATATTTAATTGCATGCAAACCATAAATGAATAGAGAAGAGCCGTAGCCCATTTATACATTCCATATACACGTAAAATGTACTCACATAAGAGCACCCAATGAATATGTGTGTATCTAATGTATAAAAGACTCTACCGGATACCGTTACTGGCACTTCAATCCTGGAAGTACCTCCCAAGCACAGCTCGATCCCAATTCTGGATCTATGCACTTGTTCAACCAACTCTGGTACCTCGATCCTGGAAGTACCTCAAATCAACCGTCCGAGCTCAACTCCAAAGCTGCTGCTATACCTGTATCACCTGTCCCAACAGAGACAGCCCTCACATGTGGTGAGCATACCAGTACCACCAATCCAAATAATCATTATATTACAATTTACAATTTGCAGAATGTAAATGCCATGAATTTAAATGATACTCCCTGGATGGTATCATCCTCATCTAGGATCCCCTGTATCGTCCACGTTCTCAAAATAACCAAACTCATCAAATTCCCAAAGCCAGTTAATCGCCACATAGATTAACTAATACCATTTCTAATATGCCAGTTCCATAATCAATATGGTAAAATCATTATATAAAAGACCGTAGATAGCACACATATCTAACCAACGAATTCATGGTCCTATTCATTGCTCGCTCCACAATAGCGGCATTTTAAATCCCACGCACTCTCAACAATAGCGGCGTTATAACCGATGGTCGCTCAACGACGATAACATCTCAATCGTTGCTCGCTCATAGCGGCACCATATAATTCCCAACGTATTTCCATTTATCATAATTACCAAACACTATACATTTCACTGTCCATTCATTACAAGCACCATATGCCATGCACCTCAACATTCATTCATTGCAATAACCATATACTATGCAATTCACAGTTGTAATATTATAACAGGTTATGCTCGTACGTTATACGTACCTTAAGTCTCCGTAGTCCAAGCCAAACCTTGCATGAGTTCCATACCTCGAGAAATATGTGCTAAAACACATAAACAACTCACAATCAAGTATAAGCATGCAACCACGTGTCCAAGCACGTTCAAGACTCCCAATCATATCGTCAATCCATGACGATTACCAAAATAAAAGCCCCCCGGCTAAGCATGCATAATACCCAAAATATTCCATTTTATATGTTTAATAGATAGCCAAAAACCCAACCAAAAATTCCGTTTAATTAATTTTGGCTCCAACCAATCCATTTTAAAAGTATAGCATTCCCATTGGAATGTAGACATTGCCCCGGAAACGGCCCCTTAAACCCCGATTCCAAAATCCGGACATTTTCCAAAATTTTGAAAAAAACAAAGGGAACAGGGCCGCGATCGATCGGCGCTAAGCTGCGATCGATCGCCATACCCTACTGCCCAAAAATAAACAAGCCGCGATCGATCGCCACAACTCGCGATCGATCGCCGAGACCCTCGCGATCGATCGCCCACTTTTCGCGATCGATCGTCGCTACTGCTCATCGCCTTCCCAAAACAGAAACATGTCACAATTATCCCCTACTAATAAAATTTCATCCTCGAAATTTGCACCGGTGTACTCTACGTAACACCAGGACTACACAAGCAAAACAAAGTCACAATCCCGGTTCTGGACCGCATTAGAATCGAATTATCAACTGTGAGAACATCAATCTCGCACCAAGCTCTAAAATAGAGCAAACGCCAAAACCAATACAAACCCGAAAGATAACAACATACCTCGATGTGAATCGTCCCAGAAGTCAGTCCACCACTACTGTAAATCAACCAAATCTTCCTTGGTCCTGACATAGATATCTTCTCATGAGATCTCCATCCTTTGCCCACGACGCTTAACACGCATCGTTATGAAGATGACTACTAGCACTTTGTAACACGGATCGGGCAACCCATTGCTACCGATCAACACCAAACACACATCTAATGATGTACACATCCGGGCGTTCCAAGAAGATCACATCTTGGTCCTAACACACAATCGAGACTCCGCAAGGTCTCAAGCTCTCGAAAGGACATGCAAGAATAATCAATTGCATTCCCGATACACGTGTCAACACGACACTTAACAAATTTGAATCCTAGCCATCCCTCGTTTATTTTGGGATTCAACAATCCTAAAACAGGAAGGCTATCGAATTATTCAACAAGAACTACCATGGTTCCAAAACACGACAATTCCTCCTTAGGGGAAGTCAACCGGACTCCCCGATTATTCATCGGAATACATCGAGCCATCGAGATCACCAATCTCAAAGTGCCACAATCTCTTACGGGAGATTCATTCATCACAGCATATAGATCCGATGCTCGACGAGTACCAAGAAAATGCTGACCTTTGTATACCCACACCGGCATACATGTCTACGCACCAACACAACAAGCACACTCAAAGCAATAGACTCGGTATCTCCAATCATACCCAAAATCTCAAAATCAACTGTCAATCCTCAATCATTCTCGCCCCACGGAGAATAATGGTTGACAAACCAAAACCAAAGGGTGTGATTTCAACATCAACACCACACAATCAAAGTAATGAATCTCCCAAAGGATTCAACCGGTAGGTATATCAATACCGCCTTTCTCACAATGAAAGTGTCATGAATCCACGACCCTCCAACCTCGAACCACTGTTCGGAAAACTGGATATATTTAATCAAAACATATCACGGAACCAAAAGTACGCAATTGGTTCGAGATAGTGCATCAAAGCAACCATTACCAAATCGAAACCCGTATACGCCATGTATACTCATCCTAGAGATGCTCTGTACTAATACCATAGTACTACACAAACTCGAGCATTTCTCCGGAGACGTCTCCTCGAACGTCTCACCAGAAGTACGAAGCCATCGCCAAGTCCAACACTAGTAGGGCTTACCCCGGTTGATTCACAATCAACCCTCAACCAATACTAGTTGTCTCCACGACAGTATAATCCAAATCTCTCCAAGAGATAAAATCAATATAGTAGTGTTACCCCACTAGCTATATCCCACAAATTCAATCGTGACTCCCGTTGCATTCCATATGCAAGGATGCTCAACTAGAGCTAACCACGACTTGTTGATACTCACGTTGGTATTACCAACAAAATTGAGTTGTCCCAATACAAGTCCCTCGAAATATAAGACGTATAAACGTCCCCATGAGGTATTCCCCACCTCAAACATCAAACTACACAGAGACTACAAGAGTCTATCATAAGTCCGCATCGTATCATCATACGATTCACCGAACTCGGATCCAACGAGCAGTATAACGGCTATCACAAGCACGCTAGAGCACTGCAACAATACCTGGCTACCGATCCGCTGGCCCCATAGGTTCATACCAACTTATCAATGTGACACACGTCCCATTCCGGTATACCATACCGTACAAACCATTGGAGTTGTGGGTCGTCACCCAACATATCTCTAAACACCAAAGCACAATGGACAATCCGGTGTCCTTGCTCGACTACGATGCAATCCTAATCCATTAGGACTTATCCCACACCCTCAGGGTGGGTGTGTCCACGCCTAACACACATCACAGCAACAAGCGAGTGGTTTTCCTCAATGACTACTCTTACCACCCAATCACTTGGCCTTAGCCAAACCAGCGAGTATACCCAAAGGATATCATTACTCGAACAATATATACTTTGAATGTGTGCTGCGGTACAATTCTTGTACGGCGCACCCAATAATTCTTCGAGCAACCTACTCGGCATAATGGTCTCGTCAACTAGTGACCCAGACGCTACCATGTGCTCACCAAAGGCACTCAAACCATACAACCACGTACATAAAAATGAATGTATTAATCATCAAAACGACGCTACACGTCTACATAGAACATCCACTATGTCATCGTCATCCCGTGACGGTACATGTCAACATATGACTTCGAAATAACATCGTCGACTCGTGACGGTATATGTCGGTACACGACGTCCATAGTCTCATCGTCAAACACATGACAGCATAAGTAAATCAACGCACGATATCCACAATAATGCTAAATAAACAGTAATACGACATACCTCATTGCTAACAATATAGCAGTATACCTGTCTCCGTCATCCAACAGTGGTATGCAATCAGCACCCATCGCTCGTAGGTGGCGTAATCCAGTGTCATGTACATAGCGGTATAACCCGTCGCTATAGAATCAACGGCATAATCCCTCGTCATAGAGTCAGCAGCGTGAAACATCGCTATAGATATCTGGCGGCATGAACCATCGCCAATAGAATAGCGGAATGAACCATCGCTATGAATACCCGGCGGCATAAACCATCGCCAATAGAATAGCGGAATGAACCATAGCTATGAATACCCGGCGGCATAAACCATCGCATAAACCATCGCCAATGGAATAGCGGAATGAACCATCGCTATGAATACCCGGCGGCATAAACCATCGCCAATAGAATAGCGGAATGAACCATCGCTATGAATACCCGGCGGCATAAACCATCGCCAATAGAATAGCCGATCCCTAGTCATTGTTACGGTAGTGTAGTTTAATGCCCCTCGCTCAAATGCGACATGCGGCACTCCCACCCCTCGCTTTACATATAGGCGGCATAGAATAACCTTGCTTAAATGGACATGCGGCGCTCCCACCCCTTGCTTCACATTTTAGCGGCAAATATTCTTTCCTCGCCTCATATGATAACCACGCTTCAATGTGACATGCGACGCTCCCACCCCTCGCTTCACATTTTAGCCGCACAAAACAAACAAATAGTGGCAAGCATTTAAAATCATCACTCATCCATAACAATGACTCATGGGATATTCACCAAGTATTCCGTCTATACCTGCAACACAAAGCATATTCCATATCCCAACATACATCATCATGAGTGTATTTTAATGCACCTCGCTCAAATGCGACATGCGGCATTCCCACCCCTCGCTTCAACATTTGGCGACAGAGCATTAAAATCATCACTCCATTATACACATGCAACCACAATGCATAATCCATGATGTATATAAAACGCAGGTTACCGTTCGTGTCTTTCAACCCTGGTCTTAGCCTTTCGCGTCATAGTGTCCCTACAGGAACAATCCCTAACCATGAGCATACGATAATCCATATTCACCACAATATAATTATAATGAGTAAATGCATAAACTATGAGTACAAAGTACTTCATGTATCCCAATGCATTTCAAAATGCTCCAATTGGTTGTCCCTGTGTCACAACTCACAATCATAGTCAACAGGTTATATTATGATTCTATAGATGTCATGACATATAATCGTTTCACTATGATCACATATCACAAATGCACATAAGCAAAATAGTTGTGTCACACAACACTAGCTACTATCATGCATAAATATGTGCTACCTATCCCCATCAGCATGTTCCAGGCCTTCAACAGTCCCAAAGAGCTAACCACTGCTCTGATACCACTAATGTAAGGACCCCCGTGCCCTTAACCCGTTATTAGTGTATTAAGACATACCATTAGTGCATATAATCATAAATCATGGGGAAAACCATATGCAAGTGCGACACCATATGCTATCCAGGAAATTTCTTGCATTTAATCCACATAATATTCGAACTCCCCAACCAAGATTATTTATATAACATGCACCCTCATAATACACTAACATGCTCTTAGTTCATTTAGCAGTTCCATATTTAATTGCATGCAAACCATAAATGAATAGAGAAGAGCCGTAGCCCATTTATACATTCCATATACACGTAAAATGTACTCACATAAGAGCACCCAATGAATACGCGTGTATCTAATGTATAAAAGACTCTACCGGATACCGTTACTGGCACTTCAATCCTGGAAGTACCTCCCAAGCACAGCTCGATCCCAATTCTGGATCTATGCACTTGTTCAACCAGCTCTGGTACCTCGATCCTGGAAGTACCTCAAATCAACCGTCCGAGCTCAACTCCAAAGCTGCTGCTACACCTGTATCACCTGTCCCAACAGAGACAGCCCCCACACGGAGTGAGCATACCAGTACCACCAATCCAAATAATCATTATATTACAATTTACAATTTGCAGAATGTAAATGCCATGAATTTAAATGATACTCCCTTGGTATCATCCTCATCTGGATCCCCTGTATCGTCCCTGTTCTCAAAATAACCAAACTCATCAAATTCTCAAAGCCAGTTAATCGCCACATAGATTAACTAATACCATTTCTAATATGCCAGTTCCATAATCAATATGGTAAAATCATTATATAAAAGACCGTAGATAGCACACATATCTAACCAACGAATTCATGGTCATATTCATTGCTCGCTCCACAATAGCGGCATTTTAAATCCCACGCACCCTCAACAATAGCGGCGTTATAACCGATGGTCGCTCAACGGCGATAACATCTCAATCGTTGCTCGCTCATAGCGGCACCATATAATTTCCAACGTATTTCCATTTATCATAATTACCAAACACTATACATTTCACTGTCCATTCATTACAAGCACCATATGCCATGCACCTCAACATTCATTCATTGCAATAACCATATACTATGCAATTCACAGTTGTAATATTATAACAGGTTATGCTCGTACGTTATACGTACCTTAAGTCTCCGTAGTCCAAGCCAAACCTTGCATGAGTTCCATACCTCGAGAAATATGTGCTAAAACACATAAACAACTCACAATCAAGTATAAGCATGCAACCACGTGTCCAAGCACGTTCAAGACTCTCAATCATATCGTCAATCCATGACGATTACCAAAATAAAAGCCCCCCGGCTAAGCATGCATAATACCCAAAATATTACATTTTATATGTTTAATAGATAGCCAAAAACCCAACCAAAATTCCGTTTAATTAATTTTGGCTCCAACCAATCCGTAAAAGTATAGCATTCCCATTGGAATGTAGACATTGCCCCGAAAACGGCCCCTTAAACCCCGATTCCAAAATCCCGACATTTTCCAAAATTTTGAAAAAAACAAAGGGAACAGGGCCGCGATCGATCGGCGCTAAGCCGCGATCGATCGCCATACCCTACTGCCCGAAAATAAACAAGCCGCGATCGATCGCCACAACTCGCGATCGATCGCCCACTTTTCGCGATCGATCGCCGCTACTGCTCATCGCCTTCCCAAAACAGAAACATGTCGCGATCGATCGGCGCCAAGCCGCGATCGATCGCGACCTGCGGGATTCCGAAAATTTCGAGCTTCAATGGTGTTTTTCACACCCAAACTCCAAACCAACACCCCATACAACCTCAACACCTCAAATACAACAATTAAACTCCATAAAAACACTGAAATCAACATATTATATTTTAACCCAAAACCCCCAAACACAAATCCAACCCAAAAGCTCAACCATAACACACCATACCACTATCAAATCGAAGACAATGGTGAGGGGAATGTTAATACCTGATTATCTTCGAGAAATCCGGCTCTCGAGCCAAGCTACCAACAATTTTGCTTCCCAAGAGCCAAAGAGGGGAAAGGGGGAGGAGGGTTTGAGCGATGAGAGAGGGAAGAGAGAGAGGGATTCCGTGCCAAATGACGGAAATCTCGAGTCCAACTGGTATATATAGCAAAAATGTTCCAAGATACCAATACCTCCACAAATACATCATGATTCATTAAAAATCATCTGTTTTCAAAAACTCTCTCTCCAACATCAAATACCCATACTGGCCCCAACATAAAGCGCCCCGAACACCAAGTCTCACTAAAAACCCAACTCATAGGTTTTTCCACCAAAATGAGAATACAATCTCAACCTTTGGATCCAACGATCCCAAATGCCCGATTTAACAACCTCGGGAGACGCAAAACCACAATTAAATCCTAATTGCCACAATTAAAATCCATCAAGGATTATTACCACACCGGGATTAACACCATTAATCTCCGGACATCACAATGTTTTACCGTCCGATGCCCGTACGTCTCACTACGTACCTTGGTTCCAAAAGTGGAGATGTCGTGGGACTTTATCTCCTTTGTTGTGTGGCTACCTGGGAAGGTTCTACACAATCATACAAACCAATATTAGAAGCCAACTTATGAACCAATACCAAAAATCCCACAAAATAACCAAAAAAACACATTCTGGCATCTCGCGATCGATCGCTGTGGAGTCCCGATCATCGCGAGGTTCCGTAGCCTTGATTGCCAAAATCTAGTGCTAGGCGATCGATCGCCATTTTTTAGGCGATCGATCGCTCGCCTCACCGATCGATCGCCACAACATGGCGATCGATCGCCAAAAGCCATTTTTTGCCACTGGTTGCGCCCGATCGATCGCTCTGTTTTGGGCGATCGATCGCCGCGACCTGCACATGAAAAATCGCCATTTTTCAACCTTAAACCTTCCCAATCCATTCCAACTCAAATAGCATCCCAACAATAACATCAAAACATCATAAACCTTCAATATACACTTTAAAACAACCAAGAAATCCTACACCCAACAAAAATACCAACCCAACACAACCCATTTCAAAACCATTTAAAACTATAACAAACCCAATCCAAACACAATAAAAACTTCAAGGAGGTATCCATACCTCTTGGGGACTCCAAATCTCCCAACAAATTCCACAAATCAAGTTTTTGGAAGGATTTCTCTTCCTCTTTTTGCCCAATCTCAAAAATGGAAGAGAATGAGGGTTTGGGTGGATGATTTGGGGGAAATAGAAAGAGTGATGGGTAAAGGGGGGGTAGTGGGGTTAAAGTAAATAAATTTGTACCCCAACAATTAACATGATGTATAAAACATCCCAACATGATATTTCAAAAGCATTTTACCAAAATGCATCAAAATCCCTATTAAAATCATGATTTACCAAATAATTATCAATTATCATAATCAAATCATAATTACACCCAATTCCCCAACATGCATAACATGTACCCTGAAATGCTCTACCGGGTCACGCCTACCATGCGACTAAGCATTTCACCAAGATAATTAGTTTCAACATATAACTTAATTATCACCATAAAATCACATAAACATAATTAATGCCCAAATTGCATATAATTATTTCGGGGATATCACAATACTCCCCTACTTATAAGATTTTGACCTCGAAATCGCAAGCACTTACCCAAATCGTAACCAAACATAAATCACATACCAGAAAATAGCTCCGGGTAGTGTTGCATCATATGCCGCTCCGTCTCCCACGTGGCCTCCTCGACACCCCTGCGATCCCACTGAACCTTGACCATCGGTATCACTTTGTTCCGAAGTCTGCGATCAGCCCTATCCAAAATCCTGACTGGCCGTTCCTCATAGGATACATCAGAATCCAACTGAACCTCAGAAGGCTGCAAAACATGCGACGGATTCGGCTCATACTTCCGCAGCATAGATACATGAAACACGTCGTGAATACCAGACAACAACGGTGGCAGTGCCAAACGGTAAGCCAAGGTACCGATGCGCTGTAAAATCTCATACGGTCCCACATACCTCGGAGACAATTTACCATGCATACCAAACCGAACCACACCCGTGAAAGGTGAGATCTTCAAAAAGACTCTGTCTCCCAACTGAAACTCCAACGGTCTCCGCCGTTTATTCGCATAGGCTGCTTGCCTATCCTGGGCTGCCTTCATTTTCTGACGGATAACCTTTACCTTATCCTCCATCTCCCGAATCATTTCGGGTCCTCCCACTCTTTACTGGTCAAGTCATCCCAGTATAATGGCGACCTACAACACCTACCATACAGAGCCTCAAACGGTGAATACTCGTCTGATAGCTGTTGTTGTATGAAAACTCTACCAAGGCCAAAGAATCTTGCCATGAGGCATCAAACTCCAACACACAAGCTCGCAGCATGTCCTCGAGCGTCTGTATAGTACGCTCAGTCTGACCGTCCGTCTGGGGATGATATGCCGTACTCAATCTCACCTCAGTACCCAATGCTGACTGAAGACCTCCCCAGAAATGAGATGTGAACCGCGGATCTAATACGTAGATATGAAGGCCCATTTCCCATCGAGCGGTGTATAGGCACAGTGTCTTATCGACTACAATTACCGCCAAAGTTAAAGATCCATCAAGTGTTTCATGTGAGTCAGCTGAAGACATATCATGCAGACATGGAGGATCCAAGCCGTGGGACATCTCATCTGGCGCCAACTACTGTGGTCACATCATATGACAAAGGCGTGGAGGAGATTTTGGGGAACCGAGTGATAGGTAAAAGAGGAGTTCCCTTCATACACCGAGTACTTTGTGCGATGGAATGGTCTACCTGAGGCAGAATCTAGCTGGGAGCACGAAGACCACTTGTGGCAATCTGCTCACAAGATTAAGGAGTTCAGCGATATTCAGGTAACGATGGCGTCGCCAATTTAGGTGGGAGAATGTCACGACCCACAACTTTCTAGAAGATTCTAGCATACATTGGAGAGGCTTTGGGACATCCGGAAGCTCCCGGAAGCTTGAAGAACACTTTGGGGCACCCCGTAAGATTCTAGCCATCCCTTGTACATTCTTTTGTAGGTCATTCTAGAACCTTATAGAAATGTACATAGTAGAAGCATGTAGAAGCTTGTAGATGTGTGGAACATCCTAGAAGATCATTTCTAACCATTAGATCAAATTGATCATCACCGTCCATTGGGAGGTGAACTTGTATATATAGGGGGGAGGAGTTCATTTGTAATCATCAAGTTTTCAATCTAGCATTCAAGCAAGCATTCTCTCAAAATCTCTTTTTGTTCTCTCTTTCTAGCACTTTAGCAACCAACTCGGGATAAAGGCTGACTTGCTAGCAACGCGGGGTTACTAGTCAAGTGTCGCACGGGTTCGAGAAAGTTTGGGTGAAACTCTCATCCCATGACATTATGCTAGATAACAACAGATTGGTCGGGCCTATTCCTTTCAATAGAGACATGGTCTGGAGAATGAGAAGAAAATTAAGGCTTAATAATAATTTGGGACTATGTTATAATGCGAAGAGTGGACTTGGAAATTATTTTGGATGCAGAAATTGGCCATTGTGAGACATCAAGGGCAACTCCAATTGTATGTCATTTTAACATGAAATGCTAAAATTGCATCCATGTATGCTCCAATCCACTGCTAAAGTTTGCGCTAAAATTGTGTATTGTTACAGTGTTGCACATGTAGCAACGCTATCCTTCTTTTTAATTTAATTTTATTTTTTTATTTGTTTAAATTTTGTCATTCTTAGGTTTAATACTTTAGAATTAATTATTTAATTAAATTTCATATTCCTACACAAAATTAATATTTTAAAATTAATTGGTTTATATAATAAATATATTAAGAAAATTAAATTTATTTGTTAGAAAATATAAAAATGTTAAAATAAGAAAACTAAGTCTGTTCCTAATAATCATGAATAATATGTAAATTATAAAATTTAAAAACCATGTAAAAATTAATAAATATTAAAAACTTGAATTCTAACATGAAATAAAATAAAATACATCAAATTATTAATAATCGGATAGCTTAAATCTGGATCTGGATCCTCATAAATTTATGAAATAGGATCCAAAAGTTTAATGATTTAATTATTAAATACAATTTTAATTAATTCACTAAATAAACTTACTAAACAGAAATTTAATATGTAAATATAGGAATAAATTTGTAATAGATAATTGATTGAATAAATAATTATTGTAAATGAAATTAAAAGGAATATTGTATGTAATATTTCTTTTAGAGTAAACTTTGGAGTAGATACAAAATTGAAGATTATTTTCAATACATAGCCCGGTCCGGATTGACCCGACCGAATAACATCGGATTCAACACATCAACAAATGTAACATCGGATTCATATTTTGTTGTCACTTGTCATTGGATTGATGATAATTGGTGTATGCAAAAACGAATTTTGTCTTTAGATAAGTTATATTGTGCACATACTGGTTATGTGATTGCTAAATATAATTCAACACATGTAGACATTATGAAATTCAGGATAAGATATTTTCAATCACATTAGAGAACGCTGCGAATAACAATGCTATGATGCCTGATTTAAAGACCTATATGAAACCAATACTTGATGGTATTTTTTTTCATGTTAGATGTGCATGTCATGTTATTAATTTGGCTGTTAAGTTGATTTATAAGGACAATCACTCAGTATATTGAGAAAATGAAATATTGCACTAAATGGTTACGCACGAGCCGTGTTAAGCGTGATTGGAAACAATTATGTTTAGTTAATGGTTTTTAAGCATCTTCTTTTTGCATCACCAATAGAAACTAGGTGGAATTCGTTGTACAATATGTTGAATGCTATGTTACCTTATAAAGATATTTTAACTCCATTTTATAATTCATATCGAATGCCTGATACCGATGAAAGTATTTATTTGACTGATGGTGATTGAGAATTTGTTGAAAATTGTGTATCATTGTTAGGTATTTTCAAAGAATCGACAGAACGCTTCTTCGGTATTACTTATCCAACTTCTGTTTAATTTCTTCCTTTAGTATTTAACATGTTTGATAAGTTTATAAAATTTAGAGAAAACTATGACTTGCATACTTTTTGTTAGTGAAATGGAAACTAATTTATAAAGTATTGGGAACAAATATCACACGTGCACTGCATCACAACTTTACTAGATCCTAGTCAATGTTTAGCTTCGTTTGAAATATTTTTTGAATATTATGCTAAATTTTTGGGGAAGGTTGTTGGTGATCAAAAGACTTCTACAATGTAATCTCTCCAAAATATGTTTCAATTGTATTATAATCAACAAACAAGTGAATCATCGCAACAAAGGACTGTTAAAAAACAACCCCAAGCTCAATCTAGATGCGAGGGCATCAATTTGCTTAGGATGCTGGGCAGGAAAAAACTTAAGGGAAAGGGCATTCTACTAGCACGTTGACTGAGTTGCAAATTTATCTGAATTATCAATTTCTAACGAAAGACAACTTCGACGTCTTACAATAATGGAAGACAAATGCAGCACAATCCCTATCTTAGCCAAAATGACTAGAGACGTATATACGTTACAAGCTTCAAGCGTCGCTTCTGAATTGGCATTCTCAACATGTGGCCGAATTATTGGATAATACAGAAATAATCTATCTGCTGATTCGTTATGCATGCTCACATTACTTAAAGATTGGTTTGAAGCAGAATGTAAGAATAGATGAAATGGGACGATTGATGAATTCGTAAATCATTATGACGAGCAAGAAGGAGATAACATCAAAATAATACTTATCAATTATGAAGAGTGCTAAATACTAATATTGTTTATTTAGATTTTCAATTGTCATAAGTGTATAATTATTTGTATGCATTTATATTATGAAGTAAAGAAGATATATATTGAATGTGATGAATATTATGGAAACGTTTACAACATCAAGAAAATAAAAATTCAAAAATTTTAAAAAGTGTTCAAAAATAAAAATAACTTTAAAACATAACGAACCAGATCGATCCGAAGCCGGTTGGAACCAAAACTGGATCCGATCCGGTTCCTTAACGGATCGAACCGGTTCCGTGCTTAACAGATCGGTTTGACCAGTTAAACACCCCTACGTACAAATAAAAACATTGTTTAGCAATGTGATAATATGTCAAAGTCCAATATAAAAATTGATAGCAAATTTAACTTGCAATAATCTTTTTACAGTATTGAACTACATATTTTATAAAGTTGATAATTACGATACTCTTTAAAACATATTTTGATGTACCAAAAATAATCTCTCTATTATTAGAATATAATATATGACAATACCTTAATAAAATGTCTCTTAGGTGAGATATACAATAGATATGCTTTTAGTACACAAATTAAATAGTTTCTGAATAGCGTCAAAATTATATTCTAATTTTTGCCATTTTATTTTTTGAAGCAAAGGAAATAAACCTGCATCTATTTTACTGAACAGTATAGAAAGAGTGCTATATATTCGTCAGATTTCTTGAACGTGAGTTGCTCACAAGAAGGTTCAATAAAAAAAAATTACCTTCGAACATTAAAGTACAAGAAAGCCTAGGGGCAATGCTACATTAAGTAAAGGTATCTTCCCTGTCACCTTCTGCAGTTTCGCCTTCCTCCAAGTTGCTGAATTCCAGGAAATGAGTAGGTCGGTGATCCTCGTGATAGTATTCTCTAGGCGTCCCCAGTTTCATCCCATATTTCATGCCCACAGTATGTTTCACACCCATAAAATTGTAATTCCATGGACCGTTATCGGGTACCTGCACGCCAAAAATTGCAAAAATCGATGACAAAAAACCCCCAACAAGAGTAAGAAGAATACGAAGAGTACATAAAAGAACTGGAAGAAAGTATGATGTACCATGTAGAAACCGAGAAATCGATCGCTCAAGAGCATTTGAACTTTCTCATAGTAAGTTGGAAGGTAGCCATGGGGATTACTTGCAGCGTCGGTGTTGCTTTTACCCCATTCATATCCAGATGGGGTCAACTTATATGCGGTTAAAGAGCAAGAACCTGGAGTGAAACTGCAGGTCAAAATTATGCATTTCTCTCCGTCCCATTGTTTGTTGTTTGACAAGATCCGAGCATGAGCCGCAAGATCCTAAATTAAGCATTAATTAATGTTGTGAGAACGATCACAGAAGACTGTCCATGTGAAAATAGAGTAAACAGAAAACATAAGACGGGTTAAATACAAACCTGGGGTGACAGCTGAGGAAGTTCATTTGGTTGTGTATGCATCCATCCTAGAGGCTCTAAATCATTCAGAAAATCGTGTTCAGGAAGAGCTGATGGAAGATGAACCTGCTGGTGAGTCCCCCACTGAGGGGGCATAGCAATACAACGAATCTCTTTGACTTGAGGGTTGTCTGGAGGACTTATGCCATACAGGTACCCGGAGATTTGGGTACGGAGGTCAGCAATACATATAAAGTTCTTCAGAATATTTTTGGGCATGATGTACGTGAATCCAGTTTCCTGCTCAACAAAGTCAATCTGAGTGAGTGTTTTGCATGAATAAACACTTGATTCTAATGCAACTTCAGGATGAAATAACCTTAATGTCTTCAGAGTTCACATATATGTGATTCACCCGGAGATGAAGATTTGTTGCAGATATAGCTCGGACCCGCCAGTCAGTTTTCGAACCAAATGCTGCTTGTTCATAGGGACTTGTAGTGGTGACTATTAATTCGTCTCCATGCACATTTGTGGTTCTTGTAGTGACTGCCGTAAGCTGACTAGCCTCCTTTGCCTAAATAGACATAAAAGTCAATTGATTTATTTATGATTACATACAACAATCAAGCAGCAAAACAACAAAAGATACTGCAATTTATGAAAGATATGGGATCACCTGTTTCTCAATCTCAGCAATTTGTTGCCGCTGTTGTGAAGGTGGAGTAATCTCAGCTCCAAGAATTATATCACGGATCTCGGATTGGGTTAACGCCGATGTGTTCACGTTGTTCTTCTTCGCATAGTCAGAAAGTATAAGATCTCTCAGAGCAACTTCAACCTGCATTACCATTCCACAATAGAATAAATGCCTTTCAGAGTGTTACTCTATTTAGAATCATCAGTGATATGAAATAGTAGTATATCCCCTCAAACAAAAAAACTTTATGCCAACCACTAAACACACATGGCCATCGCCCATCAAATCTCACCTTCATCCATTGTTCATCCGATAATGAAGGCCAGATGTGGTGAGCCTCGGTCACAATTGTCTTATCAGGCTTCAGCAACATCTTTGCCTTCTCATTGTTGACATGGAGAGCACGCAAAATCAATATCAGCCTAGAGAACGCCGTGTAAGATGAGATGCTTTTCAACCAATCATCATAAATGTTAAACAACACCATTTGTGGCTCTGAGGCCTTCAATATTAGATCACCGAATTTTTCAATCTTCAAGCAAGCCTGGAATGGTAACTGTAGCTCACTTCCTTTTATCACAATATTTGGGAAATCAAGCAAGTGGACCTCTAACGGATCCAACATGCCCTTGCGGGTCACAATGATCTGCTTCGGCTGTTCTTCGACAGGCAATGACCGTACCAGAGCAGCCACTTCTTCAGCAGTTTTCCACTTGGCCAGCTGACCAAGACGTTTTTGCCCAGCCCAAACACTTGTGTGGATAACCTGTAAGAGATTCACAGAAACATAAAATTAAGTTTACGCATAAAAATCAAGATATTTAGAAAATAATAGCAGATTCTACAAACCAACCTTCAGAAAGAGTTGACCAGTTCTGGGGTTGAAAATAAAAATGGCACCATTAATAGGCTTTGTCGTGAGATTTCCCTCAAAAGTTTTATGAATGGTAACTCGATACACATTTGTATCATCGACAAACCAGATTATCTGATTGCTGAATATCTCCCCATAATTCTGAGATGATAAATAAGGCTCTGTAGGTTCTGACGAATACAACTGCAGCCCTTTCCTTATACGTTCTCTTAACACATATAATGCTGGATTTGACTGCATGCAAAAGATTCATACATTAGCATGCATCAATAATTATTCAGTAATATTAAATGCTAAACTAGACATTACATGGCACCTTCATAATCTTGTTCATGGCCTGGGCAAGCAATGGTTTTGACCCAGGGAACCAATTTCCAAAAGCAGAATGCAAGTTGTAAGCAAGATCAAGTCCAATCATTACCCCTGCAAATGAAATCAATTAAGTTACTTGATTGGAAGTACCAGCGCTTGGGATATATCAACTACTACAGAAACAGCATACCAGTTGGTGCCGGATAGATGGACATATTATCTGTTGTGTAATCCATAAATTTTGCCCTGTTATATCGCTCAATATCATGGGAATCGTAGTCACCCCAACGAAGTTGAACATCTATCCAGTATTTATTACTGGCTTTTTGGTCAAACACATCCTTCGATTCAGCCACGAGACTGGGCTTTGACATAGGCCATCTATGAGCAGCAAAGAGGAGAATGTCAGCACACGAGCTGTTCATTTTATAGCTCTTTCTAGGATGAATCGTCTCTTTCTGAACAGTTTCAATCTCCAGTGCATCCAACTCTTGATCCAAAACCTGGCAAAGGTCCATCACCACACTCTCATGTATCTTCTGCCACAAGTGCGCACGGAATATCTGAATCAGAGATATCTTTAGTGTAGGTATCTTTCCATGCATAAAAATCCCTGTAAGATCCAGCTGCACTTGGAACCCAACGTATACATTTGCTCGATTTATAGTTGGCGACCACCAAAGTGTAAACCTTCTGTTAGGAATTTGATTGAGTCCAGATCTTTGTGCATTGGTTAATTTCTTATACTTCATGGACTCCTCAAAACCTGAAGCTTTCTCCCAGAAAAGACCCTCCCATGTAGGGAAGCTGAAAAAATAAGGAGTAAAAGTATGGTGTCAACTAAAACATACAGAAAGCACTACCAATATTTTTCAGGTGGAAACATCAATTGATAACCAAGCACATCAATTGATAACCAAGCGATAAAATGCTAAACCCAACATTTCATACAATGGTACTTTCACATAAAAGTGTAATACGAGTGCAATCAAAATACAATTACTTACTATGTTCCCTTAAACAATGTGTGCTCGAGAATTCCTTCAACTCCTCCCAGAGCTTGAATGACATCAGTTCGATAGTTGTTCAAGTTCCACAACTTCCCATCATGCCTCTGGTGTGTCCACCAAAATGGATTTTGTTTCAAAACCTGATACTGTTTAAAATCTGTTCTCACTCTCCACCCTTTGTCATAAGCAAGGGTGTGCCGGTCCTTTTGAAACAGAGTATTAATACGTGGTATCCCACGATCCCAAGAATCCTACATATAGAGTAGAAAGAAATGTGTGAACATGCCTTTACTAAAACAAAATAATACAAGTAAAAATGACCATCAAGGAGAACACCTAATTAAACATAGATGTAAGAAAAGGCCCCACCATGCTAAACCTCAAGCACACAAATGCCCGCTCAAAACTTCACATTTTCTTTCCTTCAATTATTAATGTTCATGTTTAATGTTTGTGAGGGAATGAAGAGCATAAAAGAAAGATACCTTAGCAATCTCAGCTCTTAACATTTAAGTGTTTAACATAGACACCCCAAAGGAATGAAAAACTACAGATAGGAGAAGTAAAATAGTTTCAAAGGCTTACTTCCAAATCTTCCAGCGTTAAACGTCTGTTCTGTGCCTGAGCTTCCTGCCTCTTCAATGCATATTCAGCCCAAACACGCTGTGAATCAATGAACTCACTCTCCCATGGCTATCACAAAACTCGAAGGTAAGATAGAGGTAAATAACAATGATATGAGTTTACTGCAAAAGACAAAATAAAAAGCACGATTTGAATTCCTCATACCTGTATGTAGCGATATAAGTTTGGAATCAACTGGTCGTCTTCGTGACTCATTCCACTTCTAAAATGAGTCACACCAACATCTGTCTGTTTACTATGCCGAAGGTCACTCTGGGGAATCAATATGTGCCCCATTGAAAGCATTCCAAGACCTCCAATTTCCTTTGGTGTGTAAAAGATGACAGGTGGGAACCTGAAAAAGAACAAATTTCAACACGATCTCAGAAATCAGAATACATAGAATAATAACACACACAAGAAATTCATATCCTTTACCTGCTAGGCATCTTAGAATTCAGCCCAATCTTAATACGAGTCTGTATTTTATTTTCACATTTTACAAGCAAGTCTAAGAGCTCCTGTGTGTGCACAGTCGCCTCGCGGAAATAAGTCATAAGGCCTGCAGAAGTAAACAAAAACTATTCAGCATAAAAACAAAAAAAGCGCCAGCAGCACTGCAGCAGCCTACTATAAGCATTTTGAAAAAAGCTTCAAGATTTAGGAGATATCGAGTCATTACCTATAAGAGCTGTATTCCATTTGTTGACAATCTTTGTAAATGTTGTGGAACCAGAGGACATGAGAATCTGTCTTACTCGATTCTCAAACACTTTCATGTGTTCATCATCAACTCGTAGGAAAGCAACAGCAGTGCGTTCTTTTGTCTGTTCATTTTGCAGATTCCAAACCCCATCTCTTGTATTGCTGAAAGCCTCTTGTGTCATTCTTATCTTCGGCAAAATACGAATTTCAAATCCAGACCTGCACACATCATTAATTTATTATGTTTCATTTTCTATGTAAATATGTAATGTATGTGTGTGTATGTGTCAAATATGTAGCATATATACAAGTACATTGCTTAAAAGGTAGAATAATAATAAAAGAAAGAGCTAAAGTACATGCTAAAGAGCAAGTTCGGATTGTCTTTGCTGTATACAGACACAAAGCTGTTCTCCCATTCAAGTGTGGTGATGCTTCTAGGTAGACGGTTCTTCATATCCCAAAAGACACTTCTGCCTAGATTGACTGCAAGATACAAAATACCATGACCAAAATTTAGCGTCAAATCTAATTGGTTTTATATTACAATAAATTTTGAAAATAATATTAAATACTTGAAGGTGGTTAGCAAAGAAGAGTATTACCATCATGCTTCATGAGTCGCATTCTGGCATCTCTTGGCCAGCATTTTTTGTTGTTATAGCCAACCATATTTTCATTGTTGGGATCAGGATGCTCCGTGAGATACCGCTGGATAAGGTCCCGAGCCTCTTCATGAGTAAAGCGAAATAAAATATGAACCTTATCAATGTATCTAGAGTATAACCGAATTGGATGTCGTGTTTCAACTCTAGTGTCATGAAACGTAATAAACTCATTAGGCATCTGCGGTGGCCCAGCGATTTCACTGGCTCGAGTTAGACCAAGAAGTAG
The DNA here is from genome assembly GCA_907163345.1 of Haberlea rhodopensis. NCBI lineage: Eukaryota > Viridiplantae > Streptophyta > Magnoliopsida > Lamiales > Gesneriaceae > Haberlea > Haberlea rhodopensis. The sequence goes on from CAJQUN010000041.1 coordinate 3,390,380, forward strand.
AAGGTCCAAGACAAGTCCAAAGTACTGCACCACGAAAGAAGCAAACTGCAGACCACGAATAAGCCCATATGAGTTTGTATGACTCATATCCTTGTACGAAAGAACAACATTATTCTTCGCAGTGACATAATCAGCAATGTTATGGTCGAGAACCAGCCGCAGAAGCCTACAAAAATATTAAAATTTAACATAAGCGTCTAGTTATAAACTTTTGGCTGATACATTAAAAACACAGATAGTAAATCATGTTGTTTACCTGTTAAGCATTGTTAGATCAATTTTTTCGAAAAACTTTTCAAATTTGGTCTGAAGCATCACCACACACTGCCCTTCACTAGTGTCCCAAATGCTTTGTAAGTTATTTATGCCCTGACACCATTTGTAAACTAGCAATGGTGGCGGCTCTGAATCTGCAGGCTTAATCCAATTCGGAAAAAGGTGCCGCTTATCACCTTCGTACCACAGATACTGGTCTAGATATGCATCAGTAATCTTTTCAAGTGGTTCAATCTCATAAACGGGAATTAGATAGCTATACAAATCCATGAACTCAATGCCAACCTGCAGACCACTCGAAGATTAGCTTGACATGGTTCGTTTATAAAAAAATGTATGCAAGGGAAACCACAAGTCTTTCTCATGATGACACGATCAAAACACAAAACACAAAACATTTTGCAACTTGTGAGATATAATCACTTCACAAAATCCGTGAATTTATATAAAGGAAATTCAATTTCTTTCACAACTTACTTCCTTGAAGGCACGCTGTGTAAGCAAATGGCGCTTAATACGAGAGAGCGCCTCATGAGGATTGTCATAAGCCTGTTCAATCAGACCCAACTCTTCTCTTTGTAGCTGGTTTAGCCTGACAGCAACACTATAAGATTCCTTCAATCTCTCCAAAGCAAGAATGAGAAGCTTTGTATCATGCTTGTAAGATAATGGAGGGAATGGTATAGGAGAGAATTTTCTTGATTCCAACCAATGAACAGTTGTTGTGTATATGGCCACGGCTTCCTCTGGTGTGACATATGGACCATCTTTCAGGTAGTTGTGTTGGCGTTCCTGGAAAGTGTGCAAAGAAGAAGTTTCAGAAAGCGGCATACAGAGAACATCAATAAAACCACAGAAGGAAGAAAGAATGGAATGAGCATCCAGCTTACAACACAACTTTCAAGTGAGAACATGATAAAAAGATCATACCTGTTCTGCCTTCAGCCAAAGGCGAGTCAACCTTCCAAGATTCTTCCGACAAACAGTTTTATCAACTGTTGCTCCTCTCCTAATACGTTCGCGATTATAGTGAGCAACATTCGTCCACCAATCAGCTTTTGACTTGACATATCGTAGTATCATGTTCTCAATGGGAACAGGTAAACCAGGTACCTAATGATCGGAAAGATATTTTTTGATAAGAAACTTCAGCACACGTTCAACTAAATAAAATAAATATATTATCATCAACTGATCAACATTATTGCAAGGAATAATCGAACAGCAAAAATACCTTCCAGGGAATATTTGCTTTCCAGCAACGCCATGCTTCACTCAAATGCTGCAAAATAGTTCTTGCTTTGTTTTGTTTAATACCCTCTGCAGTGTCAAATGAACATTTTTAATAGAGGAAAAAGGGTATTAAAAACAACATGGTATAGAAAAAGAAAAGAGATCAGAAAACAGATGTTAGATACTAGCCTGGCATAGCATCAAGAACATCGTGCATGACAGCAGCACGAAGCTCCAAATCAAAGTGGCTTTCAACACGCTGCTTTGTTACTGTTTTAGCCACTCCTTTGGAATGCCGTCCCTCAAATTGTCTGGCCAGTAAATTCCCCAACCACCTTTCCAAGAGAGGCACTATTCCACGGAGAAAAAACAACCATACCCTCCACATAGGTGCCCAAAAACCACATCCAGGACCTTTTCCAACAGGCCCAGTATTAAATCGGTAATAAATCAAATGCTTCAAGTCTTTGCACATTCGAATCTGCCGCATGAGCCTGTATTTATAACGGTACATACCGGTTAACTGGCCAACATGTGAAAAAATGTATTGCAGCCCGTCTGCCAATTGAAATGCATCGACGTTTCCCAACCGGAACTGAATATTTGCATCAACTACAAGCTTTGTCAAACGCAGAATTTCACGACAAAGATGAAAAGCGTTACCAAACCGTGACTTTTTGCGTTCCTTGGTTGTAAGGGTCTTCACAGGCTTCAAATTAAAATTGTAGTCAAGGTGGAGGTAGTTCAAATTCTTCCTATGGATCAGTAAATTCAGCATATTGTACCCTTGCTTACAAACTTGTAGACCAGCCTCAGCCCAATCAAGTTCAGTAGTCTGGAAAAACTTTGTGGCTTGCAGAGACCTGAATAAGTGCTTCTTCTTCTGAGCCTTTGGAGGTCGGTGATGTAGCTCATTCAACACAAAACATTTCAACAGTTTCTGGTAACTGACTCGAACTTTAACAGGGTATGATGGAGGACTGAAGGAAATGCAATCAAGAGAATATTAGGAGAATAAAGTGTTAACTGTGCAGACAAGGTAGTTCTTCAAAATGCATAACTAAACGAATTGAAGACTTGAAGCTTACCAGTGTTCCTTAAACCACTCAGACACAAGAGGTATATCTTCAGCCCGCCGCATCCGACCAGATCGCATGTTAAAGGGGCGTCGAGCAAACAAAAGCGAAATTCCAGCAGCTGTAGTATCAGTATAGATTGGTGTGCCAGAAAGTAATGGTTCAACTTCCTCAGGCAAAGCAAAATCATCATCTTCATCTTCTTCATAATTCTTCTTATCTCGCCTATCTTTATTCGCACTTGTTATTGGGTGAATAAGAGGATCATAATAGAAGGCCGGTAAATCGGGATCCTCAGTTTTTATGTACATCACCATTGGAGTGTGATAGATACCAAGCTTTACTTTCCTGGGTCTATTATTATACAGATGCGGGAATGCAATCCTGTACTCTGTCCTGAGAGGAGATCGGATGATAAGCTTATTAATGTCATTAAATTCATTCCAATCCTCATCACCTTTCTCCATGTCGCGAAACAAAGGCTCAAACTTGGGTCCACCTGCCAAAGGAAGCCATCAGAGCATATTCAAGAAGAGTGACAAGCATGGACCATAATCTTCACTTATCAATCTAAAACCATTGGAGCACTAAATCAAGATTAGGAAAGGATGGTCCGTAGAAGGCATGCAATGGAGTTGTCCGTAGATATTATGTGTCATTGAGCGATACAGGTATGAAATAATATTCAAATGCAGACAAATTCACAAACATACCTACAATTTTAAAAACTATTGTTTCTGCAGTAAAAGTATAATCCAGTTATCAATCATACCAGGTATGCACATGTTCAGTGCTTTCGCAGTGAAAAATGACTCCATGTCAAAAAGGTAAAAATAATTGCCATCGGTCAAATCAGAAAGCAACTGTCCAGAAAGTCGGTGTAGTGTCGCCATAATTGGAAGTGATAGATGCCACTTCCGGTAGCTGGGTCCATTTATAAGTTTTGTTTTCACAAGAGGTTTATGATCATAGAACCAAGTATGAACCGCTGAATCTTCTTCCTCGTCCATCTCTAACTGGATTGGCTCCAAAGGATCCACATCTAGAATATTATCAGCATAGTCCAGTGGGGGCTCTTCATCATCAAATGGAGGAAAGCGCATTCTCTTGAAGTGCCGTCGATCTCTTTTCTCTCTTCGCATCATGATCCACATAGTCCCCCACTGAAAGATTATAAAATGAGATGTAAACATAGAGTCAGAACTATGCGATGTCAGGAATAAATATAAACTCCAGAAAAGGTTACTACAGTATCCCCAACAACTAGAAAGAAAGGACATGGGTGTAGCTTTGCACGCATAAAGCCATACCTGTGCTAAATAGATTGGTTCAACAACCCACGGTATTTCATTTACAAACGTAATAGCACCAGTAATATGGTAAAGAACCTTCACTTCACGAACCTATTGACACAAACCAATAGCAAATTAATACAGATGGCTCCTTGAGCCACATCACAAATCATTCAAGAGGAAAACCAACAATCACACCATTTATCAAACATAAATACCTGTTCCCACGGCATCGGCATGTTTTCAAGAAGTTTATAAACAGCATGTGGGACAAACTTAAGAGCTCCTAAATAGACACGTTTGTCGTGACGAAATTTCTTTGATGACATGTCACCATGGTCCCTGCCAAATAAAAGGGGAGAAGAAATCTCTATCATTGATTTATTAAGGAGATATATAAAGTGAGGGTGAGAGAAAGCCATCACAAACTATTAAACAGGAACATAACATAAAACCCGGTGTATGTATTTAAGTCGCAAACAAAGCTCATAAATGGATGCTAATGTAGATGTAGATGTGGATGTAAAAACATTACAGAGAGGTCAAACAAATAGATGAGGACGGTAAATGAGACATATAAACAAATTCATAGAAATGACAGGCCAAAACTTGTAGTTCAAACTGTGATTGCACAATTGTAAAGAGTGACAGAATATTTTGGTAAATGATTATCGAGTAATTACATAGATAAAATCTTCATTTACACTGCCCGACAATATGAGCTAGCTGCTAGCCAAAAAAAAAAAATCAAAATAATATCACGGACATGAATCTTATGCAGCCAACTCAAAGTAATGTATTGTCATCTAAAAAAATAGGACACATTTTTCCTTCATTATCTTCAGTTCTTTCACTACCACCACAAGGCAAGACCAAACTGTAATTCTACAGTTCTTGGTCCAAGGACACCAGTAACATCATACCTAAGAATCCACCAAAAAGAATTGGAAAAAAACCCATCAAAGAATGACGCTAGACTTGCAAACTTTCCAGGACTGTAAAAACGTTAGCATAGAGTTTTACTTCCAGGAAAGGAACAGTATGAAATAAATACTGATAATATAATGACCTTAAAAGTGACCAGAATCACCAGCGTCCAGCCAGATTAAGAGTGATTACTAAATACTAACTGACTTCAGTTTCACAGATTACGTCTAATAACTCAAGGAGAACCAAATTCTAAAGAAATGGGAGACTTAGTAAAACTTCAAAGGAAAACAAACTTTTCAGACAAAAGACTCTGAATTTGCCACCTGAGGACAGTACTAGCAAAGAGTAAGCAGAATGAATGAAGTAGATCATCGCCAATCAATTGCAACTTTGAAACATAAACAACTAAAGAACTTCCAAAAAAACTACAACCGAAGATTCAGGTAGCATAAGAATATCTTAACATTAAATCAATCAAAAGTTCTAAATAGCCATTACGTAGCCTAGATATGCAAGGAAACATACCGAATGATTTTCCTCACGTGTTCGGGTGGCATATCCTCCTTCTGCGTCTCAACGAATCCAAACTTCCTCTTATCACTGTACCGTTTCGTGTTGAGCTGCATCCACTTCCTCGCTCTCTCGTCGAGCTGCACCTCACTCGGGACCACTGTGTACGATGGAGTCAAAGACGGCGGATGAGGAGGAGCAACCGGTGGTACTCCGCTTGTTCCCGGAGGAGGAGGTGGAGGAGGCATCCCTGCAGCTCCGCCGCTTCCACTCGTCCCCGGCGGCGCCAGATTGTTAATATTAGTATTCCACATGTCCTGCCCGTTGTTATACATGATTTACTGAAACTAAAACATAAACAACAAAGTATATCCGATTTCGAGGAACTCTAAGTTCAGCAATTTTGGGGAATTTCGGTAGGGTTTAAGCGAGCGTGAAGCTAAATGAGTGATTCAAGCGTATCTCGGTCGATCCGGAGCGACGCGAGGGAGAGAAATGAAACACGTTTGATGTGGGCCGGCGTTTATATACCGTTAACTAATGGGTAATAGAGACGGTCCAATTTCACCGACTAAATGTTATGGGATGGTTCCGCTCTGGGTTTTTTACCATTTGGGCTCAGCTTTTGGTTTCAGTGTGGGCTCTACTATTTGAAATTGATGACAGGCCCAGTTGAGGTTGCTGCCAAATTAATTGATTTGACGGTTAAATTATTTCATTGATTCATGATGTGTTTGGATTTTTTTTTTTCTTCTTTTAAAATGGAATTAAGGGTTTCACTATTATCCTCAATGGTGACTCGAACACAGAACCTTGAGCATAGGTAATGTATCTTTCTAACTGGGCTACCTCACTTCGTCATAATGTGTTTGGATTGCTATGTTAAAGAGATTTCAGATTTCAAAGGTATTATAAATTATTCATATTGTAATGGAAAATATTTATATAGATCGATTTTGGTAAGATAAATATTTATGTATATATATGCATATGTTTGTACGTGTGTTGGTCTTTGTAAGACCCAGATACATAGAAATGAGATCATATTGTAATCAACTACACAATTGGACCATTGTTATAATTATCACATATTCATGCGTCAACCACAACCTAAACATTTTCTTGAAATCATTTATAACATATTATAAAACAATTTAAACAGATTCCAAAATCAAGTACTAAATTGACCTCTTGGATTTGGACAACAAAATATGAAAATCCTAACGACCCTTTCCCATTTGTCTTGTTATTACAAAATATGAAAATCCTAACTGTATCTAAGCAGAACTAATGCAATCATATAGATGAAAATTATTCATATTCATGTTGGATTGGCTAGTTGCTACTCCTACGAACAGTCAACCTGGACATCTATATTTTTCAGACATGATCATTTAGTAACATAAAAAAATTTAATAAAGCATTTAAAATATAATATAATTTTGTAAATATTGTGTATGCAGTTGTCATAATCCAAATCTGAAGGAACAATGAAAGAGAGGCGAGAGACATAAATTGATAAGAAATGAATATCGGGGTTTTGACAATATAATAATAATAATTTCCCTCGTGTTTTAAATATGATTTTTGAAATTCTAATTTAGTACTTCACTTTGTTGAGATTTCGTTTGGTTTGCTTTCTTCGAAACCAATAAAATAAAATTTTGTTTATATTGATAAATAGAATCTGGATATTATTAATTAATAAACGAAAATAAATCCAATCACATCAAATCATCGTACGCAACCATATCATTAGTTGCATGCCTTTGGATTTGTTGCGTCACCCATAGATAGTGGTTGCTATGAAAAACACTACATTAATTTTATTTTTTATGTATAATCTTATGTTTACATCGGTTTAATGAAATTATTATAATTGTCTAATTATATATATATAATCATTAAACCATATATAAGATAAGCATTTAATTATTAATAGCTATATATGTGTGTGCACTAATCCAATTTGTTTGATAAAAAAATACCAAGACTTGTGAAGCTAATAAACGACTCAACCCCATAGATCTACCGAGCTTATAATCGTGTTGTCTTCTTAAATAGATGAAGTGTTTTGTACATATTCATAAATAATATGGGGTAAATTGTTTAAACATCACATTGTCCCCTTACATAGAGAGTGTTTTGTACATATTCACAAACATATAAGGTAAATTGCATATTTTAAAAACACAGAAGGATAAGTTACCTATTTTAAAAATGACAAAGGGTAAACTGCTTATTTATAAAATCATATAGAAGTTTGTTGCAAAAAAAAAACCATTTAGTAAGAAACATCTCATTTCGTTGAAAAATAGTCATATTATATATGAATATATCAAAATGTGATCCGTCCCCTATATATATATATATATTTGACAATAATATGTATCATAGAATCTTTGGCTCCATCATTAATTTGGAGACAAGATAATGGCATATCCAAAAAATCATGTAGTGCTTATTTGTTCACCTTTATAACTAATCAAAACTTATTTGACTTTAATAAGTGAACTTAATCATAATACTTTAATGGACAATGGGATGTGAAGAAATCTTGGAAAATTAGGATATGTATAGTAAAATAGGGGGGCCTATCCCTCACTTAATAACAATAATGAGAGGATCATGCTTGACAGTACACCACGCGTGCGCCTTAACAGTGTTGTACCATCCTTTTGCCGATCAAAGTAAGTTTTATATATATATATATATAAGTGGAATCAAAGCTTATATTTAATCATGAGATCATTTTTAAAAAAAATATAATTATTGTGGGATTATTTTTTATTAGAAACAATTCACATGAGAGTATATTTTAATTTATAAAAGTTTGAGATTAGTATTAAAAAAATTCATATTATATTGGATCATTTTTAGATTTACTTTTATACTCAATTTATTAATCAAGAATCTTGTGCAATGAATTACAAGAATTAGCATCACCTTTACCATGGACTGATATCTTTTATAATGTGTTACATACAAAAACTTCATTTTAACCGTCATTATTCGTGTATTATTGGTGCATCAAGACTGAACCAGGAAATTTTTAAAATTTTATGATCTAAACCGAGTCATTAGATACTTTAAGAACTGAATTGAAAATAGACCCAAACTGTATGAACGTTTTAATGTATCCATCTAAAAAATAATAATAATTGAAACCATGTAGGGTTTAAGGATGTGCTAATCTCAACCAAACAAGAGACATAATTTATTTAAGAGATTCACAGTTGAGGGATTAAATATGCAAGCGAGATAGATATGAATGCTTAGGTGTACTAATTTCAACTAATTACATTTGATGTTTATCTTTACAATTGCGGCTTACATCTACTTCCATTTTCCTTCTAAACAAAAGGAAAATAATCTATTCATGAGATTAAGCACGTAACTTGGATATAATAATTTATTGTCTATAATTCAACATCTGGTAGTTGAATGGGATGATTTACAATATTTCAAAAAAAAAAAAAAAGAATAAAGGGATGATTTACACTGTATATATCTTACTTGTTAAGAATCAGGTCTTAGACCGACAACAAAATGGCATGGCTTCAGATGAAATTAGCATTATGTCTCTAACTCTTTTCTCCTCTATAATTTTTACTATGCGAGTAGCTTTATGACCAGTGACTTAATTTTTATCATGGCACTCGCTATTTTCTACTCCTATAACTTTTATAGTAGGCCCAATTTGGTATGACATGTGACTTAAAAAATCATAATGCTCTCAATATGTCCCAATAAGCTAACTCATAGTAATATGACCTTATTTTTAAAAAAATAAACTCAATAAACAATTTAAATAAAAACATATTGTACAAACATACAACAATTTAAACAACAAACGACTGTACAAGCACGTAATACGTGCAGCACGATGCTAGTATACTGATAAATCTTGACATGCGACACAACACGTAGATTATAAGATTATAACATAATAGGTATATGTGTAGACATTAACAAGGTTCTCAACTCCACAAACATAGAGTAGAATATAATTTAAAAAACATTATCTCAACTCGTATATAAGTCCAATTTTAGACCAATAAATGAAGCATATGAGTTTTGTGACTGTAATATATTGGATGCTCGAAGCAAGTGGATAAGATGATATTAAATAAGATAACTTGGGATATGATATTAGACAAGGCGTGCATTTCATATTTATTGTAAGCTGTGTTGTGTTCAATCAGGTGTCACGCTCTTTGACACCACATAGGTGACAATTCAGGTTGAAATGTTTTTTGATCTTAAGTCATTTTCTGAAAATTAAATAAAAAAGGCTCGTATCTCCTAACTCAAGTGACAACGATCGCTTTTACAAATTGGGAGGTCTCATATTCGAGACATTTACACACTCTCCAAATAAATAGTGTGTTGTATAAAAAAATTAAATAAAAAGGATAGTTATGTCATAGGATGAGTCAGTTTCTTCGGTAAAATCTCATACAAGCGCCGAGCAAAAGATATTTCGAGCAAAAAGCCCCGTACTGCCGTACTCAAATTGCGCAAAGAACATCAAAATCTGCTAGACATATTGGTCAAAAGCTAGCGGAAGACCCGAACGTAACTGACAAATCAACCTGCGCAAACAAACATGTAGTAATGAAACACGAATTCCTCGGACACATGTTGAGCCAATAATGACACGGTCAGAGGAGATCGTGTTTCGGATTTATCTCATGCCAACCACCAGGATCAACACTATAAATACACGCATATGGTCTCATTGTAAGTGGTTGAACTTTCTAGGCAAGAAGAGACTCCGAAAAGAGCATATCATAGTCTGTTCGGTCTTTCACTCTTATGCTATTTTTTGAAAGTTCTTGTTTTGTATTTTAGTCCTGTAAATCAAAAAAAAAATTATAGTGAAAATTTATACTGGACTAGGTCCTTCGATTCGGAGGTTTTCCAAGTAAAAATTATGGTGTTTTTCTTTTATTTTCCACAATACTTAATTCTACCAAACACGGAAAAAAATCGAATCACATCAGGTATAAACAATGTGCCTACATAAATTTTTTTGCATCTTTTTATTATTTTCTTACTATTTCACTATATAAACATATTTATAAACGATATGCTTCGTCAGCCGTGGAATTTTTATGTCCCGACAATAAATGATATTTACTTAGTTCTCAACGGAATTTACAAATTTACGTCGCAGTATTACGAAAAATAATTACAATAATTTTAATATTAAAAATTTTTTATAGATTTTTTTTTTAAAAAAATTTGTTTTTCACACTTTGTTTTTTTGCCCCCGAACTTTTAATTCTGTATCCTATCCTAATTGTGATACCCCTATATGAACATTATTCTCGTTGATCTATTGCACCCTTGCAACATGGACTTTATTTTCTGGTATATATATAATATTCATATTAAGCCGGTTAAGCTAAAGACCCCTCTATTAAATGAGTTAAATTCATCTATTTATTGAGCAGTTGCTACCCCATAAGATTACAACCCTTTGGATGAGTTTATTACCAATGTTTCATCTGCCCCTAAGGGCAAAGCTGCACCAACCAATATTTTGAATGTTCTTAATCATATTTTAATTTACTCGCGAATAACTAATCATATCAAGGTACCATTTTGTATATGTGTTGAGATAATTGTACGACGTGTAATTGTTGGTATTCTTTGTCGGTTGAAGCGCTTCTCCGCATGAATTTTTCGTTGTATTAGCGGGTTTGGAAAGATGGCAATATCAAGTCGATGCAAGTATTTAACATTTTATCTTTTAAAAAAAACAAACTAAAAATGAAATATAAAATTTGCTGGAACAATTGCACGAATGTGACGACACTTCACAATAAAAGTTTGTTGGAATCGAAGAGGGGGGTGAATGAGATTCCTTGGCTACTTTAACGTTTTAAAATGAGTTTGAAAAATAATAGAGTTTTGCGCTTGCGGAAGCCTTTAGTCAATCGATAAATAAAAAGAACAAAATAAATAAATGCGTAAAGGAAATAAAGCAATAAAAGACAAGAGATTTGTTATAGAAGTTCGGCGATGAATCGCCTACGTCTCCTCTTCCCGGTTAGATAAGCTCCAACCGAGGTTCCACTAGAACAATTGGTATTGGCCTTGAGGGCTCCAAGTTAGCCACACAACAACTCTTCCCGAGTTTACAAAGCTCTTCCCGAGCACACTACTCTTCCCGAGTACACAAGCTCTTCCCGAGCACAATACTCTTCCCGAGTACACAAAGCTCTTCCCGAGTACACAAAGCTCTTCCCGAGCTACTAACACTCTTTACGAGTCTTCTTGGCCTTAAGGGCTCCAAAGATAGCCACACACTTGCACCAACTAGACTTGTTGATGACTTTACAATTTTCCAACTTGCTTTGGTGTTGGAGGACCTTTACAATAGATCAAATCAGAACACCTTCACGGTGTACTCACACGAAGAAAACAAGACTCTAACAAAGAAGAGAATTACAAACTCCAATACAACAACAATGTATGGAGATTGCAATATAATTTGAAATAATAATTGATCAAGACTTTGTATAAGTTGTAGGCTTGTTCCTTAGCTTCAAAATGCTCCAAAGCATCCATATTTATAGTGTAGGAGGCCTCATAGGCTCCTACTAGCCGTTGCTACATAAAAGGCTGAAATCACTCCTCGATCGCCTCAGACATCGCCTCAGGCGATCACCATCGCCGCGCCCCAACGGTCGTCAAATTACACGGATCGCCTCAGGCGATCAACAGCAAAAATCAAGGCCGTAGCCTCAGCATGTCCAAAAACTTCATCGCCTCAAACGAACTCCACATCGCCTCAGGCGTTCCAGCCATCGCCTCGGGCGTTCAGCCCATCACCTCTATCGATGTGCGGGGCGATGTCGCTCCTGGTTGCCATCGCCTTCGGCGATGGTCATCATCGCCTGGAGCGATCTTCATGGTGTTGCTCGCCTAGCCATCACCTCTGTCGATGTGCGTGGCGATGCCTCGCATGTCACCCATCGCCTGGGGCGATGATCACCATCGCCTGGGGCAATCCAGGCCAGAATATGCACAATCGATTTTCTTCATTTCATTCCACTTTTCATCACTTAATCTGCACACTAAGTAGATGCATTAGTATAACAAACACAAGTTTTGTTGATCATCAAAACTCAAAGATTGACCGGGGATAATTTAACGCATTAAACGCAACCATGCGTTTAAGGCTCAACAATCTCCCCATTTTTTATGATCACAAAACTTGATAAACTTGAATAAGTATTATGCATGAAATGTGAGTAAAAAACAACTCCCCCTTAACAATTGCATAACATATACAAGTTGAACAAGTAAAGCATTAAACAAAACATTCTCCCCCTCAAACCATGCATACACAAGCTCTCCCCCTTAAACAATGCATGTATTAAGGTTCAGGTTTATCACAAAATTCTCCCCCTTTTTGTGATAATCAAAAAGCATAAAATTTAAATAAACATAGCTCAAATATGTTGACACATAGCCATATTTTAACAATTTTACACATGGTCATCACCAAGCATATAATAGCTATTAGATCAAATCAATTAGTGAAATACACATGCGTTTAAGGTACTCAACCATGAATTCTAAACATTGCAAAGTGTGCATATGTTCTACCAAGAGTTCATGCACCTATGTCCAATTAACATCAAAGCATCATTAGATAAGTTGACAAAAACATACAGTTGCTCATTTCCACATAGCAAATTCAAATTTGAATACAAGGCATGTCAAGACACTTACTATAAAAAGATAAGCACACATCATGCATCAAGATAATTTATATGTGCATATGCTAAGGGGTATTCCATTTTACTACAATGAATATTGAGCTTCATAATTTATTGATCACAATTAATTTGTGCCAATTAAATTTTGAATTGCTCTTTTAACATGTATAAAGTAAATTTTACCCTTAATGACAAGAGTTCGTTCTTGTCATTGGTCCAAGCCTCGCGCCTCTTCTATGGTGGTGAATAGAATAAATTCTTCTTTTGAGTTGCTTGGCCCTTCATCCTCCATCACATTGTGGTTCCTACAAAATAAATTTACAATAGGATGATCTTTGGTACCCATTTGATTTTTGGGTCCTTGAGGGTTAACTTTCAATGGCACTTTTGGATTATATCCACCTTTTATTAGGTTGGTATTGTATTCTAGCAAATCTACACTTATTCTTAGTGTGGCCATTTTTACAACAATAGTTGCAAGTAGGAGAATCATGCTTTGCTTTGGCTAACAAGCTAGAAAAAGTTTTTGATTTGCTTGAGTAGCCTAACCCGACTTTGTCAAAGCTACAACGTTGTAAGCCAAGCAATTCACTCATCTTTTGACTACTTTCACTATATTGCAAAAAGATATCTTTAAAGAATTTAATTCATTTTTCAATGAATTATTTTCTTCATCTTTCTTAGCAATCTCAAGTTTGAGTAATTTGTTACTCATCTTGGTTTTGCAAAGAGCATCAATAAGTTCATTATAAGACTCTAAAAGTTCATTAAATGAAGGTACCTCATCGTCGCTTTCATCTCCTTCATCTCCAAGCGCCATTAAACAAAGATTTGTGGCTTCTTCTTCATCGGAGTCGCTATCACTCCATGTGGCTATAAACGCCTTCTTCTTCCCATTGTCCTCATTCTTCTTCCTATGACATTTGTTAGCATAATGGCCCTTTTCTTGACAATTATGGATACTTTGGAGGATACTTCTCTCCAAGTTGAGCAAGCTCGTTGATAATTTGGGTGAGCCTCCTAAACATTGAATCCACCTCTTCTCCGGACTCCATCTCAAATGTCTCATATTTGAGTTGTAGAAGATCAATCTTGGTCTCCTTCACTTGATTTGTTCCTTCATGACAAATTTTCAATTTGTCCCATATTTTCTTAGCGGTTGAGCACATTGAGATCCGGTTGTACTCCTTCATATCTAAAGCACAATGCAAAATATTAATAGCTTTAGCATTTTGAGAAATTAACATCATATCCGCTTTTGTGAAGTCGTCCATTTCTTTGGGAACACTTATTCCCCCAACATCCTTTAAAGAAGTATGTGGACCTTTCACAATGATTTTCCATAGATCATAATCTACGGATTGGATGTATAGAGAAATTCTATTCTTCCAATAACCTTAGTTATCACCCGTGAAAAGCGGAGGTCTATTTGTCGATTGACCTTGAGCAAACTCATTTGCTAGATTAGCCATATAAAAGATTTGATTTAAAAACAAAAATCAAATGGCTCTGATACCACTTGTTGGAATCAAAGAGGGGGGGTGAATGAGATTCCTTGGCTACTTTAGCGTTTTAAAATGAGTTTGAAAAATAAAAGAGTTTTGCGCTTGCGGAAGCCTTTAGTCAATCGATAAATAAAAAGAACAAAATAAATAAATGCGTAAAGGAAATAAAGCAATAAAAGACAAGAGATTTGTTATAGAAGTTCGGCGATGAATCACCTACGTCTTCTCTTCCCGGTTAGATAACCTACAACCGAGGTTCCACTAGAACAATTGGTCTTGGCATTGAGGGCTCAAAGTTAGCCACACAACAACTCTTCCCGAGTTTACAAAGCTCTTCCCGAGCACACTACTATTCCCGAGTACACAAGCTCTTCCCGAGCACAATACTCTTCCCGAGTGCACAAAGCTCTTCCCGAGCACAATACTCTTCCCGAGTACACAAAGCTCTTCCCGAGCTACCAACACTCTTCACGAGTCTTCTTGGCCTTAAGGGCTCCAAGGATAGCCACACACTTGCACCAACTAGACTTGTTGATGACTTTACAATTTTCCAACTTGCTTTGGTGTTGGAGGACCTTTACAATAGATCAAATCAAAAACACATTCACGGTGTACTCACACGAAGAAAACAAGACTCTAACAACGAAGAGAATTATAAACTCCAATACAACAATAATGTATGGAGATTGCAATATAATTTGAAATAATAATTGATCAAGACTTTGTATAAGTTGTAGGCTTGTTCATTAGCTTCAAAATGCTCCAAAAGCATCCATATTTATAGTGTAGGAGGCCTCCTAGGCTCCTACTAGCCGTTCTACACAAAAGGCTGAAATCACTCATCGATCGCCTCGGACATCGCCTCAGGCGATCACCATCGCCGCGCCCCAACGGTCGTCAAATTACACGGATCGCCTCAGGCGATCGGTGGATCGACTCAGGCAACAGCAAAAATCAAGGTCGTAGCCTCAGCATGTCCAAAATCTTCATCGCCTCAAACGAACTCCACATCGCCTCAGGCGTTCCAGCCATCGCCTCGGGCGTTCAGCCCATCGCCTCAAACGATCTCCCCTGCGCGCATGCCTGCGCATTGCCTCGGCGTCGCCTCTGTCGATGTGCGGGGCGATGTCGCTCCTGGTTGCCATCGCCTCCGGCGATGGTCATCATCGCCTGGAGCGATTTCCTGGTGTTGCTCGCCTAACCATCGCCTCTGTCGATGTGCGTGGCGATGCCTCGCCTGGCACCCATCGCCTGGGGCGATGATCACCATCGCCTGGGGCGATCCAGGCCAGAATATGCACAATCGATTTTCTTCATTTCATTCCACTTTTCATCACTTAATCTGCACACTAAGTATATGCATTAGTATAACAAACACAAGTTTTGTTGATCATCAAAACTCAAAGATTGACCGGGGATAATTTAACGCATTAAACGCAACCATGCGTTTAAGGCTCAACAAAGTTTACTATACATAAGATTAATTTAATATTAAATTTAAAAGTAAATGCACGTAATATGTAATAATGTCATCTCCAACCCATAACTATATTTTAGAGCAAGTTCTACACTAAAATAATGTAATTTCTGCACCAAGTGCAATATCCATATTCAAACCATCTACTTCAAATCTTACTTTTAAAAAAATATTCTCAGAATATTCTTTTTATTTTATTTACATTAATTATTATCATTTATTTAATATCTATTTATCAATTTTAATAATATAATTATAATTAAATTTTACATTCATATAATTAACATATATTATAATAATATTTACGTTTCTCTTCATTTTAATTTACAACTACTTTATTAATAGTGATATTAGTGGAATTCAATATTTGTGACATTGAATGTCTTGGGGTCCGATAGTAATCTACTAAGGAAGGTTCAAAGTCAAAAGCTACCTTTCCTGATGCAATAATTTTTCGTGTGAACTCTCTTTTGATGTCATGTGCATACATGCATTGAATTTCATTCATGTGGGAGATTGTTGGAATTTTAAGTTTTAATGAATTGAAATTAAGCAAGATAAAAATCGTGCTTAATGAAGTAAGATTAATCTAGGCTTAATGAATAAAAATTAAGTAAAATTGACATGAGAAAAAGTTAGACATGATAAATGCCAAAACGAGCAAGAACGGACGAGAAAAACAGCTCAGGCAGCCCCCGATTGCTGCCCAAATTTTTGGGCAGCAGGCTGGGTGCTCGAGCACCCGACGATCTGGCAAAACTGAAGGCGGGGCAATTGAGCGCCCGATGTTCTGCTAGGATACTTCAAGGGTGGTTTTTTCGTGAAGGGGAGTGTACTTCTTGTTCTGATATGACTTTTCATGAATAAACATTTGTATAATCTATATATTTATAAATTACATTAGAATATAGTATTTATTTATTAAATTAAACCATTTATTGATTATTTATAATGAATTAAAAATAAAAAAAATCAAAAAAATAAAAAAAATAAAAACCTCTCCACCAAATTTAGTGCAAAGGGATTTCCCTGTGCCAAAGTTGGTGCAAAGAAATTGGGGGCACCATGGTACCCCTGTTGGAGCAATTCCACTGCTTAAAATAACGGCGTTGGAGTTGCCCTAAAGAGCTAATGTTTTATTTTATAAAAAAATAATTTACTTAAAAAATATTAGTCATTATAATCATATAAAAAATAATTTTGATTATAACATAAAATTTATTATTATAAAATCCATACTTTATTATCCAACTTTGATCGCTACCACTTTTTTTCAAAATCGAACTGAACATAAAATCGATGTCCTTATTGGTTATATGTTTGATCGGTTGAATTATTGATTCAACCGGTGATGATGTCAGTATTATGTCATATCTATTTTATGTTTTTAGAATATATATATCATATATTTGATATAGTTTCAAGTTGTTCACAATAAAAAATATCATACACCAACATAACATGTCTAAGTTCAAAAATCACTCAAATTAAATGTCAACATAAAGAAAAACAACAAAACATATCAAAAATAAAAAGCAATATCCGAAAAGAACAATGTCTCAAAATCATAAGAAAACATCTAATTTTTTTTGAAATTATTAGCATCTTTTATAATTTACAATAAACTATATATATATATATGTATATACTATGTTATTTTATAAATATTTCAATAACAATACAATATATATAACATATTTTTGTTACAAAAAATTGATTTATAATTTTAACAAAAATAAAAAATAATTTTTTTAAAAAAATAAAAAAGAAAAAGAAAGGAATCGGCCGGTTCGTCGCTAGATCACATAAGTCCGATGCGCGAGCGGGTGCGGATGCGGATACGGATGCGCGAGTGCGTCAATTTTCAAAAAAATTGAGTGCGGGTGCGTCTTAATGCGCCTATTAAAAATTAATAAATAAATAAAGATATATACATACATACTGATGAAATGAAGTTAAACATACATATTATACATCATATGTAACAAACTCACATCATTATTATATTATTTAAAAATTTACAATATGAAGTTCTTAACAACTTTGGTGTTTGCAGCTTTACCATTCTTAAAAAGCATTAAAATTAGATTTGATCTAACATTTGCAGCTTTGCAAAAATGTTATAGCCAGTGATACAACGTAATTTGAATCTTGTATTTGATTGTTCGTCTAGTAAGGATTCTCCGAAAAATATATTGTAGAAAAAGAAGTGAAGTATTAAAGTTTTGTTTTATTTTAAGATATAAAATAACGATTTTGAAAAATGAAACCGAATTGTTCATATTTATTTCAACATGTTTGGTAATAGTATGAATTTATTAAAAATGACTCATGTTATTTCCGGATACTTATATTATTACCTTATGAAATGACTAATATAAACATTTAAATTAACTCAATAAAAAAAAAGTTTTATTTATAAAGTTCATTCTGTTAATTTTCATGAAAAAACTAAGATATTATTATTTACTCCGCAAAAATATTACAACATCACAGATTTATCATACTTTCTTTATCATATATTTTAATATTTCATATGTTATTATGTTTTTTCATGATTCATTATCTATCTATTTACTATATAATATAATTTTCTTACCAACTCGAAATATCTAGAAATCATAAAAATTCATTTAAACCCAAAATCGGAGAATTTTTTTTATTATTACAAAAAAAAAAAAAATCGGAGAATTAAGGAGGATTAACAAGACTTAGTAACTTAGTGCGCGACTTAGTAAATCTTAATGCGCGAATTATGAATTCTTAGTGCGCGAATTATAATATCTTAGTGCGCGAATTATAAAATCTTAGTGCGTGAAATAGAAATTCTTAAAGCACGAATTAGAAATTCTTAAGTCGCCTTAATGCGGCGCACGCGCACTCAGTTCGCCGGTTCACGGCCGGAGCGCCAGTGCGTAGAGGGGAGTAGGAGGATTATGTGACTTAGGTTTGACTGATTCACCGGTTTTTGATCGGTAAAATCTATTCCCAACGATTTTTAGTAATATAGTTTTAGATGATCAATCAGACCAAACGAAACACCGATCACCAATTAAATCGATCGATTGAATCTGATTTTTAAAACATCGATCACTGCTATAAAATTGAGCCACCATGCAAATGGATCTTCGTTAGTTTTGCTGCTGTCCAAACTCAAAGATCGTTTGTATCTGTCCTTTCACTTTTCTACTCTCCCCCACTTTGAAAGGGAACTGACACTTGGTTTCTGAAGAGAAAAGACCTTGAAAAAGAACAGAAAATAAAGAGAAAAGGATCTCTAAAAAGAAAGATGTTCGCCGCAGAGAATGGTTTAAGGGGTGACCCAAGATTGAAGGCCATATCCGATGCCATTAGAGTTGTACCCAACTTCCCAAAACCAGGTTTTTTCCCTCTCAAACGAGAAAATTTGCCTTATCTAGTTGTAATATGTGGTCCCTTGTGTGTAATTTTTGGGTACATGTTCTTGTGGGGGGATTATTTTCGGAGAAATTCACTTTTTTGTGTTTCCGATATGTGTTTTTATTCGTTTTTTTCTAATTTTTTTTTTGTGGGTTTTGCAGGGATTATGTTTCAAGACATAACAACACTTGTCTCTAACCACAAGGCCTTTAAGGATATCGTTGATATATTTGTTGACAGATACAGAGACATGGGAATCTCTGTTGTTGCTGGTAATTTATTTATTCCATTTTTCCCATTTTCATTTTGATTATGTTAAATTTTATTGTGGATTATCGAATTATAAGTCATAGTAAATGCATGCATAATAAAATTGATCTATAGAAAAATATATGTATCTTGATTTGTTACAGCCGTGTAAAAATTTCGTCTGTTCCAAGACTACAATTTCTTCAATTTTCTGAAACTTTTTGATGGCTCAAATAAAGAGATCAAATTTGCTTAATTTAGAATCTCTGCTAAAGAATAAGTTAATTCCATTTTGAAGCTATACATTATCTCTGTTATTTGAGAGGAGAATGCTTGTTATAAATTTAATTGTCTGTTGCTCTGACCTCAGTTTGATTTGGGATCACTAGATGTTTACTCAATGTAACTTAAGGCTGAATTTTGCTGTAGGAGTCGAAGCCAGAGGATTCATTTTTGCTCCTGCAATTGCGTTGGCAATTGGTGCCAAGTTTATTCCCCTGCGTAAACCAGGGAAGCTGCCAGGTACACTTTAATGAATGCAATTATAAGGGTGTTACTTAGGCTGTTTTAGCAAACTTGAGTTGATCATTCTCGTAGAGTTAGTGGCTAGCACAGCCAGTTGGCCCAGTTCTGAACAATCTTGCTTGCACAAACCCCACCTTGTGGCGAAAGCCTAAAAATTTAGTCAATCACACACTTATGCAGCAGTATCTTGGTGAATTTGGCATTTCGTACAGCTGCTGAATATATATGTTTCTTGGTAGAAATCTTGCAATGCCTTAAGTGATAGCCTGAGTATACTTTAGAAAAGAACTTTCATATTGTCTAGGTGAAGTTATTACTGAAGCGTACGAGCTCGAATATGGCAACGATTGTCTGGAAATGCATTTGGGTGCTGTTCAACGAGGAGATCGTGCGTTGGTAATCGACGATTTGGTGGCTACGGGAGGGACTCTATCAGCGGCCATAAGGCTATTAGGTGAGGTCCTGAAGTGTTCTGTTGGTATTTCAATTTGAACTCTTGTAACTTGTATTTATGTTTTATATTAATTGGCGTTTATGTTCTTCCATTGCCTAGAACGTGTTGGGGCCGAGGTTGTCGAGTGTGCATGTGTTATTGGATTGCCCGAGGTCAAGGTAATTTTTTTTAAAATAACTCATTGCCTGTGAATTCTTCTCTTTCTGCTGTTGATTATTTGCAGCATTAGTTCATTTCAAAATTTAGTCGAATTTATTATCTTGATGTTGCAAGTGCCACACACTTGTAGTTACTTATGGTGTTCATTTCTCTTAAAGTATGTTTGATTCTACATTGAATTTATTGTATAGGGGCGACACAGGTTGGATGGAAAGCCACTCTATATCTTGGTAGAACCTCGTCAATAGAATTTATTATCAGGTACTCTGGATTCTCATGCCATTTTTTTCCTAGTTATTGCACATTGGATTCAATAGTTGTGGTCACAAAATGGATAAATGCCCTTAAAAACCTAGTTATTTCACCAGTGTGGCTCACAAAATCATCAGTAAATCCACAGCATTGGTTAGTTTGCAAAATCTATCTGGACCTAATTGAATACTGCTCCTCTTCTGTGCCAAGTATCACTTGGAAGAAAGCGAATGATTTTGTAAATTAAGATATTACTGTGCTTTTAAATGCCTATGTAACCCAAGAACACACTCATGGTTCCTACAATCTTTTGGTCCTCAATAGTAAATTCTGCATAAGTGCTAACTATATTGTACTCTTCCGGTAAAATGGTCATATAATTCACTTCGTTTCTTGTCTGCCCATTTGACCAGATCTGGGATCGAGTTATTCCAAGAAAACATCTTTTCATTGGATGTCCCAAGCTATGCAGGATGATGTAAATTTCTGACATTGCATATGAGTGTAATTCTTATGCAGCTGGACCCGACTCGCGACCACAACTATCAGATATGGGAATGAATTCTTGTATCGTTTCGTTTTTTCCTTCTGTGTATTGCTTTATCTATGTATTCACGTTGTGTCTTCTCATTACATTGTAATGGTTTGGTTATTGCAGGTTTTTTGAGTCATAATTTTTTCCTTATTTTAGTGATATTTCTATAATAAGAAGTAATAGTTCAATGTTTACTACTGGATACCTTTAACTTATAGTAGCTAATTAATGTGTAATTTGGTCGTATTATGTTGCATGAGTTTTCAAGGAACTAAAAAACCAAAAGTCATGTTCTAAGCGGTAAAAACCTTGATTATTATCGGCTAATATTGTATGATGAAGAAAAAGAAAATTTTCCTTGACCGAAATTTTGAGAGGATCGTAGTTTTATCTACTTTTCATTGGAAAAATGGATGTATTCACTCCAAGAAAAAATAAAAAATTCATTAGTCAGACTAACGTATTTAAATCCGTGTAAATACATTCACACATATGTTAAAAAGTATTTTTCTAGCCAAATATCCATTTTTTTTAACGAGTTCTCATTCCAAAAGATTGATTATAACACGCTTTACTCCAAACGAGTAATAAATGATAAGAATATATAACAAAAGCGTGCTTTAAAGGACGCTAAAGCGCACCACCCCCACGTCGTCTCCCACACCACACAAAATGGAACTGAGAAAAACGGAGGAATACTTTCAGAACTGAAACTCAAGCTGGTCGCGGCAATGACCAAAATCCCAGTACCTATTCTCCAAAATTTTCCAGAGCTTTAATTGAAAACGTACAAATCATTTTGAACGTTTTCCACTAACCGGATTGGTTAAATTTTACGAAATTGCCTGAATTTAGTCAACAATGGCCGCCGCCTCCGCGTCCACCACCGCCACATCAATACCCTTTTATTATTCAATGCTGGCGCCCCGCAGCCGGAGAAATTTTCCGTCTTCCTTGTCTTGTTCTGTTTCAGGCGGGGCAATCATGTGGGGACACGATAAGTTTGTGCTAGTTTCTGTATTCTCTGCTACTCGATTGGATAAGAAAATGTCCGCTAGGAGGTATAGAAGGGCGATGATTGTGGCTGCAGCTGATTATTACTCCACTCTTGGGGTTGCGAAATCTGCCACTAGCAAGGACATTAAGGCTGCTTATAGAAAGTTGGCTAGGCAGGTATCATTCCGGGGAGTTATTGCAAATTTGTTATTTTGATAGTACTAGTTTGATTCTTGTATCAATTACGATGTTTAGATATTTGGCTTTATGTTTCCCAATGGTTGAACAGGGGATTTTTTTTATCTACTTTCTCTCTGTTCCTGATATCACTAATTCATGTTGAATTGTTCTTTTAAGATGCTGTGACTTGGTATTGTTGCATTGATATAGTTTTTCACATCATCTTGCTTATCCAAGAATCTCGGGGCATTTAAAATTGGTTTAGATGATTACACCTTTTGGAATGCTTACTCTAGGTGAAAATATTCCTTCAACATGTAACTCAAAACGAGGCTGCTATTATCTGGAACTGGAGTCTTTTTCTTGGTAGAGGTTGATTCTCGCATTACTAATTGATTGCTTGCATCTCTAAATTATTTACTCGAGTGTAAACTAGGTTTATATATTGGTTTCACCCATATATGTACCGATGTACATGTGTGTGCGTGTTATTAAACTGGTAATATGGTCATTTGAATGTCTTTACCATCTCAGTTTCTCTGTGATATAGCACCATGGATATGTTGATTTCCTTCTTCTGAAGGACTTGATATTTTTTCCTTTCGTTAGTACCATCCTGATGTCAACAAAGAAGCTGGGGCAACTGAGAAATTCAAAGAGATTAGTGCTGCATATGAGGTAAGGACATGAAGTAACAGTTTATTGTCTCACCTCTGTGATTATCAACTGATTTACGTTTCTCTACACCAATAATGTTCATCTTGGTAGACTGTTACTGTGATTTTAGTTACATTTTTTTTATCTTTTGCAGTCTATTTCATTTTGAAATATATGAGCTCTTAGAGGTGTTAGAGTTGGATTACTCAGGTCCACACAGACTTTGTTCTTTTCATTGGTCAACCAAAGCTTTCCAGTCCATTATTAGTAGCAAAATCTCATTTTATTTCTCGCACAGCGCTAATGCTTTTGTTGACTAGAAAGTGATGGGAAATTTTTATGGAAACATGAACACTACATATCGAGTTCTATTTTTTCTATTGACTAATTTGTAACCTGCGACGAAGCAATCATGTTTCTTAGTTTAGCTTATTATTTAGTCCATTTTTTTTATCAGTTAACCCTATAATATGCGTGGAAGAGGTGTACTCATAATGAAGAGTGCATTACTGAAAATTTATTTATATAAATTATGCATTTCATTGTGGCTTTTGCCAAATGGGCCCGATTCTACCATTTCCTTATGTCCTTCCTCTTTGTTTATGTCCTCATATTTCTCTTTGTTTTGTTTTGGCGATTGACTTACCGTATTCGATGAACGCTATGGTTGAACTCTCCTTGACAAAATGGTTTCTCCAAGTTTTTTGCTTTTCACCTTTGTATTAACTGGAAAACTAATGTTTTATTCATCAGCGTTGAGTTGCTTTGTCATTATAAATCATGTTGATCTCCTTAACTGATTTATTCCTGGTTTTGATCTTGATGATATAATCTTTTATCCCTTCTGAACTGAATGTTTTTAAATATGAAAAATTAGTTTGACGATAAATAGGGGAAGGTGAGTTAAGTTGCACATTGGAACAATGCTTTAGTAATCTGAAGTGTGATTTGTCAGGTACTATCAGATGACAAAAAACGAGCCATGTATGATCAGTATGGTGAAGCTGGCATGAAAAGTCCCATGGGCGGAGCTGGTGGTTACACGGTATTCCCTATATTTCGTTTCAATTTTCAATTTTATCCAATTTTGTGTGGGGTTTGTTTAGCAGAAATTATGGTCCATATGTTAAAAGTCCCTGCAGCATGGTGATATGCCACTCATATATACATTTAAGATACCTTAGTTGTAGCTCAACCAAATAATGATATATAACTTCTCTTTGGCTTGACTAATATTGGGACGTTTTTTTTCTAGAGATTTCTGGCCTATGTTTCTAATCCGCAGTGTGCTCCTTGGAATTAGTTACTTTCCTTTCACCAATAGTTCAATTATATGATTATAGTTTGAAGTGTATCAGAGGTATTTTGATTCTATGTATTATGAACTCCAAAGGTGGAACATCCTCCTTGAAAGTTTCTCGACTCTTACCTCTAGCAGTCTTGCAAGACGTAATTAATGTAGCACCTCAGAGCACCAGAATATTTGAGATCATTTCACCTGTAGTAGAAATGAACAAGAAAACAGGATTAAATTGTTATGTTGATGATATATCTGTTCTTATGTAGGCAACAAATCCTTTTGACCTATTTGAGGCATTTTTTGGGTCTAGTATTGGTGGGTTCCCTGGAATGGATGGAACTGGATTTGGAGCATCACGTCGCAGTACTGTTGCTAAAGGTGAAGACCTGCGGTGAGTCAAGCTTGAGTGGATTATACTTGCCACATGTCTTTTCATGTTCTATCACATTCATTATAAGAATATTAACTTGCTTATGATTCTCTCTAATTTGAGAGTTCTAGGCCGGAATTTGGAGTTGGAAAAACTTGCATGATTATCTCATTACATTGGGTTTTATTCATTAGCTATGTTTGGTCTTTTTTTTTTATTGCCTGTGACCTTTAAATTCTTATGTTCATATTTCATACTTACTGTGGGTTGGGTTAGGGTGTTTTAGCAGTCTTATGTGCTGCAATAAAATGCACTACGTCAATTGATATCTTCATCAGATATGACTCATTATTCAAAATACATTTCAGTTATGATATGACTTTGGAATTTTCTGCGGCTATATTTGGGGCAGAGAAGGAATTTGAGCTTTCCCATCTTGAAACATGTGAAGTTTGTGCTGGTACTGGAGCAAAAGTAGGCTCCAAAATGAGGATATGCTCAACATGTGGAGGCAGAGGTCAAGTTATGAGAACAGAGCAAACACCTTTTGGCATGTTTTCACAGGTACTTGTATATGTATTTAATTTGTCTCTTGTTTCAAGGGTTACAATTTTTATGACATGAGGAAACATGTTGTGTCTTAGTGATAATTTAAAATTCAATCCGATTGGGAACAAAGAAAGATATGATTTTAAATGCTTTCATGGGTGCGTATTCAAAAAAATCAGTTATAATATTCAACATATGATCATATTCAGTCTGAATAATATATTATTTCTATAACTTGATATAACAATGCACATAGACATTGGCATAAATGGATTCTTAAAGAGACTAATCGAAATAATCAAAATTCTTAAGCGTAACTAATAAAACAACCTGATAATGAATAATAGAGAATATACAACAACGACAACAACTAAGCTTTTAATCCCAATTAAAGTAACATTTATAACACAATGTCATAGGGGGATTTACAAACATGCAGTGTTAGTTTTTTTTACGTGAAAACATGTGGGGTTCTGTTACGGGAACATTAAGCACAAGCCAATAGATAATATTGGGCCAGTTTCAAAAGACCTAGGAGAAAAGCCCAGGACTTATAAAGTATATCAGAGGAGCAAAGCGATAAGAGAGAGGAAGTTAGGTGGTTATGTTTTTGTTATGCTGTTAGTTTGTTAGACGTCAGGGAGATAAACAGGGGATAGGGTGGGGGGGGGGGGGGGGGGGGGCGATTTTGAGAGTATTTCAAGCTTTGCTTGGGCAAGAAGGGACACCTTCTTGAGTAAGAATGAGCATTTGGGCGTTTCTCTTGTAATTTCCTTTTGTTCTCGTTTGAAATCATTCAATAAAAGCATATTTTAGTAATACCATTGTTTGGTTTATAGCAATTTGGTGCGACTTGCCGGATCGAGAGAAGCGACCTGAGAATCTAAATCATGGAAATACGCTAACAGATGCTAGGCGTTAGAGAAAATAGTACCAAATCGAGAAAGAATCATTCAATACATTGATGAATAAGGAATGGAAGCGGAGCATGAAGGAAAAATTTAAAGAACTCTCTAACATGATGGGTACGATGATGGAGAAGATGTCGGGAAATACTCCACAAGGCGGAGCGGGTGGGGACGGTGGTAGTGGTAGATCGAAGGAGGTGAGGAAGGAGAAGGATCACGTACAATGGGAAAGTGAGTATGATGAAGAAGTGGGTGAGGTGAATATTGAAAGGAACTTCGACCATGATGAAATGAAACACACTGAAGAGGTTGGATATGCCAAGTTTTAATGGCGTGGATCCTTTAGGATGATGGGTAGTACGAGCTGAGCAGTATTTTGAAATTACTGGGACAACCATTCAAAATCGGGTACCCATTAGCTTGTGTGTGCATGGAAGGTGTGGCCAAACGTTGGTTTCGTTGGATTAGGATGAGGATTCCCAACTTGACGTGGGAACAATTGAAGATGGAGTTAATGAGGAGTTTAACGGAGAGGTGGGCAACAATCCTTACCAACATTTGGCATCATTGAAACAATCAATGACGTGGAAAAGTTTGAAGCATTAAGCGCCAAGTTCTGGAGTTGATGGAAGAACATTACATAGGGTGCTTCTTAACTTGGTTGAGGAAGGAGTTCAGATATCGGGTGGAAAATCACAATCCCATTACCGTGACGAGAGCCATGGAGTGGGCGGTGGAAAGAGAGATGAGGGGGATTGGGGCTTTGAAGATGTGGGAGTTAATGGACCAATAGAGGGGTGGGAATTACGGAGGGGGTTCTGGTATTAGGGGATACAGGCCACCCGTAAAAAGTACCATCTATACGGACAACAATGGGTGGGGAAGTGGGTGTAAGCCAGGGTTCAAAGAAAAGAGTCCCAACAGAGTTCCGAACCCAGGAGGGGATAATAGTCGGAAACCATACCATCCGACAGTAACACGAGGTGGTGAAGGAATGGGAAAGGATGGAAACTCTTATTCTCATCAGGAATTCATGCGACGGTAAGAAAATGGATTCTGTTATCGTTGTGGACAACCTTTTCATCCACAACACCAGTGTCCAGCATAGTGGTCGAGGGTGGTTATTTTGGCCTGAGGATGAAGGGGAATGGGAGGATGAACGAGGAGAACTGATAGAAGAAGAGCAATGGGGTGTAGGGATGAATGTGAGGGGGATGTGAAGAACTTGGAATTACAGTTGTTCTCGATAGGGAGCATCTCCCAACCAAGAACAATGAAGGTAAGAGGGAATATGAAGGGGGAGACGATTATGGTGAAGATAGATAGTGGGGCAAGCCATAATTCTTGTTCGAACAATTGGTGATCAAGTTAGAGTTACCAATAACAAATACGAGGGAGGTTGGTGTGAGTTTGGGTGATGGGCATAAGGTCACGTCTCGGGGCATGTGTGAGGGAATTAAGGTGAATTTGGGGAGTTGTGAGGTGGAGGTGGATGGGTATTTGTTTGGGTTGGGTAGGTGTGGACTTGATAATTAGGGGTAGCATGGTTGAGTACATTGGGGGAGGTCAAGGTAGATTGGGGAAAATGAGTATGAAATTCGCAGAAGGGGATAACGATGTGGTGTTGTTGGGGGACTTATCATTAAGTAGAGCTCCAGTGTCACTTACATCGATGGCTAAGACTAAAGATGTTGAATCATGGGGAATGGTTTTGTCTGTAACAGCAAAAGAAGAAGTAGTACAGATTGTGGCCCAAGGGGAAATGTTGAGGCACTCAATACAATGTTACAGGAGTTTGAAGGAGTTTTTAAGGGGGATGGGGGACTGCCACCAGAGCGTGGTCAAGAACACACAATCAATATTAAAGCAGGAGAAGGACCCGTAAAAATACGCCATTACAGGTATGCACATGGGCAAAAAAATGAGATTGAAAGGTTGGTTGAGGAGTAGAGAGCAGGCATAATACAACCTAGTATTAGCCCATATTCCTTCTCTGTCATCGTAGTTAAAAAAATATGGGAGTTGGAGATTTTGTGTAGATTATAGAGCGTTGAATGAAATACCTATTCCGGATAAGTATCCTATTCTGGTTATAGAGGAGTTATTGGATGAGTTGTATGTGGCTAGCATGTTTTCTAAGATTGACTAAAAGGGCTGGATATCACCAAATCAGGTTAAAAAGAGAAGATGTAAGTAAAAACAACCTTTAGGACTCATTCTGGGCATTATGAATTCTTAGTAATGCTATTCGGGTTGCGGAATGCATCATCCACATTCCAAGCAACTATGAACAACATTTTCAGGCCGTACTTGAGGAAATTTGTGTTGGTTTTCTTTGATGACATTCTAATCTATAACAAGTCAGGGAAGGATCATTTGGGACATTTGAGGCTGGTGTTTGAGACATTACAGGCACATAGATTTGTTGCTAAGAAAAAAAATGTAGCTTTGGGCAGGGTTCAAGTTGATTATTTGGGACATGTTGTGCCAATTAGGGGACTGGAAGTAGATCCTAATAAGGTAATAAGTGTTCGGGAACTGGTCAATACCTAGAAATATAAAGGGGGTGAGGGTTTTTTTTTGGGTCTAACAGGGTATTACCGCCGCTTCATTAAGGATTATGGGAAGGTTGCTAAGCCCTTGACTGAATTGTTGAGAAAAGAGGGTTTTAAATGGGGAGAGGAAGCTAGAATTGCCTTTGAAACTCTAAAAAAATTAGTCACTACAGCCCCTGTGTTGACAGTTCCTGACTTTGATAAGGTATTCATAATTGAGTGTGATTCTTCGGTTGGGGATTAGGTGCAGTCTTGATGCAAGAAGGGAGGCCCTTAGCTTTCTTTAGTAAGGCTTTGAGGGAGAGGGCTCTTTCAAAGTCAATATATGAGAAAAAGCTGGTGGCTTTAGTGCTATCTATCCAACATTGGCGGCCGTACTTGTTAGGGAAGGCGTTTTAAGGTGTTGACGGATCAAAAATGGATGAAATATTTGACACAACAGCGAATTACAACTCCCGACCAACAGAATTGGTTAGCCAAGTTATTGGGATACGACTTTGAAGTAGTTTACAAATCTGTGATTACAAATAAGGTGGCAGATGCGTTGTCAAGAGTGATGGTGGAGGGAGAATATTACATGCTATGATTATACCTTGTTGGATGGAAGGGGAAGAAATACGAAAAACTATAGAGCAAGATGCTCAATTGAGTAGAATAATCGAAGGGTAAAGGCAGCAGCCTCTTGAACCATCCCCTTATACGTTGGTTCATGATAGGTTGCTCTATAAGGGCAGAATGGTAGTCCCAGCAGGTTCACCATGGGTCAGGAGGATGCTGGATGAATATCACAGGACTCCTATGGGGGGGACACGCAGGTGTTTATCGTACATATCGTCGATTAGCGTCTCAAGTGTACTGGAAGGGAATGCAAAGGGACATTTATAAGTATGCGGCTGAGTGCGATGAAATGCCAGCGCCAGAAATATCAAGCTAATTCGCCTGCGGGCTTGTTGCAACCCTTACTATTCATTCCCGAGAATGTGTGGGAAGATATAGCCATGGACTTTATAATGGGTAACCTAAGTCTAGAGTATTTGATACAGTGATGGTGGTGATGGATAGGCTGTCAAAGTATGGCCATTTCATACTCCTTAAGCACCCATATTCCGCTCGAGCTGTGGCAGAAACATTTGCTAAGGAAGTGGTGAGATTACATGGGGTGCCAAAGTCCATTATAAGTGACCGAGACCCCACGTTCAAAAGTCATTTTTGGAATGAGTTTTTAAGCTGCAAGGGACGAAACAACGTATGAGTTCTGCTTATCATCCGGAAACCGATGGGCAATCTGAGGTTCTACATCGCTGTTTAGAACATATTTGTGATGTTTCGCATCGGAGCAGCCTAAAACATGGGCTGAGTGGGTACATTGGGCAGAATATTGTTATAATACGAGCTTCCATACAGCCATCAAAGCTACACCTTATGAGGTGGTGTATGGAAGACCTGCACCTACTCTGATTCAGTTTCTACCAGGGGAAATTAAGGTAGAGGCAGTGGCTAGAGAGCCATGGGAGAGAGATGAAGTGTTGAGGCAGTTAAAGTATAATTTTAAAAGGGCACAAAACGTATAGAGACATACGCCAATGTGAAAAGAAAGGATGTTGCATATGAGGTAGGGGAATGGGTTTTTGTCAAGTTAAGACCACATCGTAAGTCCGCTGTAGCCAGAAGAATCAATCAAAAATTAGCAGCTAGATTTTTTGGCCCCTTTCAAATTATACAGAAGATAGGAGCAGTGGCTTATAAGCTGCAATTACCAGAGGGTACTAGAGTGCATCCGGTTTTCCATGCATCACAGTTGAAGAAAGCGAGAGGGGAATATGCTGCAGACAGTCAATTACCCAAGGAACTAGAAGTGGAATTGGGTCCAGACAGTGTACCCAAAGTTGTTCTGGGAAGGAGGAGTTTGCATAGGGGAGAGGAAGAAATTCAGCAGGTGTTAGTACAATGGGAGAACAAGTCGAAAGAAGATGCTTCCTTGGAAGATATAACAGAGATTTGTGAACAATTTTCAGGATTTAGCCTTGAGGACAAGGCTAATGTTGCGGAGGAAGGTATTGTTACGGGAACATTAAGCACAGGCCCAATAGATAATATTGGGCCAGTTTCAAAAGACCAAGGAGAAAAGCCCAGCACTTATAAAGTATATCAGAGAAGAGCAAAGTGACCAGAGAGAGGAAGCTAGGCTGTCATGTTTTTATTATGTTTTTGTTATGCTGTTAGTTAGTTTGTTAGACGTCAGGGATTCAAGCTTTGCTTGGGCAAGAAGGGTCACCTTCTTGAGTAAGAGTGAGCATTTGAGTGTTCCTCTTGTATCGTTTAAATCATTCAATAAAAACATATTTCAGTAGTACAACTAGATATTTACGTAACAAATTAAATCAGTATGTAATTGGATTGTTTTTGGTTGAATAAGCGGATTTCACATAAATTTTAAGTTTTCTTAAGTGGCAAAATAAAAGAAGATATTAGGAGTGAGTGATATGCAGAGGACTTCTTTTTATGTGTAGTATGATTGCACTAATTTGATTTCTGAACTCCATAATTTGTCATTACTTGTGCCTCTGTTTGATATGTCATTGAATTTGTTGAACAAGTCAGGTTTCTGTATGCCCAAATTGTGGTGG
This sequence comes from Haberlea rhodopensis, assembly GCA_907163345.1. NCBI lineage: Eukaryota > Viridiplantae > Streptophyta > Magnoliopsida > Lamiales > Gesneriaceae > Haberlea > Haberlea rhodopensis. The sequence continues at coordinate 3,422,130 of CAJQUN010000041.1, forward strand.
GAATGGTGAAATGATATCTGAATCCTGTCGTAAATGCTCTGGCACGGGTCGGGTACGTGTTAGAAAAGATATCAAAGTCAAAATTCCTCCTGGAGTGGGCAAAGGTAGTATTCTCCGAGTTGCTGGAGAGGGTGATGCCGGACCAAAGGGGTATGTCTAATGTGGATTTTGCTTTTGAAAGATACAGCTTTTCTGATCTAGCTATTTTGTCAACATCTATAATTGCTTGAAGTGTTTGTTGTGCTATATAGTTATGTAGATGAATGAAAATCTGTTGTAAGTTTTGACAATATCCTTTCCATATTCATGAGCAAAGGAAAAACCAAAAGTCATTGTTCGCATTTTTATGTGCTTAAGATGTCTTCTAAGCGGGAATAGATTTCCCTTTTTTCTGCAAATTATCTTCTATGCATTATGATTTGTAGGTTTTCTTTTATAGCGCACAATGTAAACCGTGCAACTTATGCGGGCATATCTTAGTCTTTGACCTTATGCTTGTAAAATCCTGACAATAAAATGCATGGTTATTACTGGTGCTGACCGCCTTTGAATTTTTAATATGCACTTCTCAGGATGATATTTAGCCTTGGATTTGAGACAGGTTAGTGAGGATCACTAGCAGATTTCATTTGCTCTCGTTGTTTCTTCACGTCTTTTTTCCCTCCCATACTTCTTTCAATTTAGCAACGGAGACTCGGTTCCTCACTTGAAGAAATTAAATGTAAGGTTGGTTGAAGATATTCAATTCCTTTTTCCCGAGGAGCGTGAGCCTAGGTCATTGTCAAGCCCTCAAGAAGCATGTTTTAATGACAGTGATTGGACATGTTTATGAGCTACCTGTAAAAGCTTGTGAGGAAAAAATTAAGCATATTGATCGGGTGCTTTTCTTGTGCATTGTGTACTGAGTTTTCGTGTTACATATCATTGTTGTACCCTGAATGATCTATTTTTTACTAGGTAAAAAATTCATATATTGAAATAAATGATACCTAGTGAATCCATTGGTTTCACTCTTCCTCGGGCTTCTCTTCTTTGTGCAGTGGCCCACCTGGAGATCTTTTTGTCTATCTTGACATTGAAGAGATACCTGAGATTCAAAGAGATGGCATAAATCTTTATTCATCAGTTTCTATTAGCTATCTGGATGCCATATTGGGAACCGTTATTAAGGTACATCTGCTGCTGTCAAGTTATGATTTAATATTTAATGGCCTTTACCTTTGGTTTGCCGATTTTAATTTTCTGCTTTTTTAAAAAATCTTCTAAGTAGGTTAACAGCAAGTTCCTAGTTGACTTTGTTTATGTACCGATGGTGTAGAAATGTAAATTGCGTGAACAAAAGTTTTACTTACTATGAGACTTCACCACCGACGACTCCACGTATTATATATATATATTAGATATCATTTTTCGTTTAAGTGCTACATTTTGGGTTGCACCCAGTGGTTTCTGAGGCACTTCTTCGAGCAGCCAACAAGCTTACGGGCTTCATGTATGCTTTGTCTCATGGGTTCAAGTATGGCACTCGTGCATGTAGCATCCTGTCCCACGTAGCATTCATATTGGCTACCTGCTTGAATAACTAGTTTTGAACGCTACTTTTTTTTTTTTTTTTCTATTGTGAAATATTTGAGGTATTTGTATACTTGAAATGATTCCTCAAATTGCCTCTTCGTTGAAAACTTAAGTTTCAAAATCAAGCACAGAAAGTTTTCATACTGTGTTGGCTGGTATTTGCAAAATGAGGACATTCTAATTTAGTGGCGTGTGAAATAGGTTAAAACTGTTGAAGGAATGACCGAACTGCAGATTCCTCAAGGTAGTCAACCTGGAGATGTTCTTGTTCTGGCTAGGAAAGGTGCACCTAAACTAAATAGACCATCTATACGTGGTGACCATTTGTTCACTGTCAAAGTTAGTATACCAAAGCGTATAAGGTATGTTGAATCCTATCTCTTCTACAACTAACTATTACATTGCATTTTATGCAACTCTTTACTTTGCTAAATTGCAGTGGGAACTGGAAAACTAGTCTCTGCTTTGGTTCATCCTTTGTATCTGGCACCTCGTATCTACTTTTATTGAATGGTTGAATGTGTCTCTACGTATCTTTTAACTTTTTACAAAAAGCGTGTCTAGTTGTGTCCATAGTGTATTAAGAAATTTTGTAATGCTCCAATAAAATGTTTCGGTTGACTTTAATCATATAGATAACCTTATTCATAAGAATATGTGCAATTTTAGTTTCTCATTTTTAAATTTGATGACCCTGTTTTTCTCTGTCAACTGTATTTAAACTAGAATGAGAGTTGACGTCCTTTTGGCCTATCCCTCTACGGACAAGAGCTGAATTCTTTTTGCTGGGTTATTGTACCTTAATGATTTTAGTCCTAGTCCCTGGCATGCCGTTGCTATGCACTTCCAAAACTTTTGATACACTGTCACTAATATAGTTTAATTCAGTTCAAAGGAACGTGAACTACTTGAGGAGATTTCTTCTCTTGGCAATGCCCAGTCCATCCGATCGAAGACCTCCTCTAAGGTTCAACAACCTGGTAAGGAATACTTCTGTAGTTTAGAATAAAAATGAAAATTTACACTTATTGGATATGCTTGTTTAAGCAAAACACGAGTGTGTCTACTTGAAATACTCAATTGTTATCAATTAAGCCTGAACCGATCCCTACATTGCAGTTGAAAGCACAGAAAGTGAAACAGTTCAAGTTGAGGAAAAAACGGATAAATCAGAAGATGAAAAAGACTTGTGGAAGAAGCTGACAGATTTTGCTGGGTAAATGTTTCCTCTTCATTTTCTTACTAATGTGGCTAGAGGTCCTGAGAAATGCATTGAATGTTTATGACGCTGATATACATAGAAGCTTAATCCAAATAGACAAATTCGGTACATGGGCACTGAGGAATAGAGATGATATTTTGAAAAATACGAAAATATGTGAATGTTATTGTAGATGGACAGTTACACAAGAATGGATCGAATAACATTTGTGTTGGACATTTAAAATCGTATCTGAGTGTTATAGACACCATTATAATCATGAGTTGAGATTCAAATATTAAACTCAGAGAAGGAGAGCAAGGTCAAAAGATCTCTTGATATGAAGGTGGTATTCATAATGTAAAGGATTCAAAACTATTGAGAGTTTAACTTCAAACACAATGTAGTAAAGAATAAGATTCATGTAGTTGACTCTACTACTTTAGGTAGAATTTAAATAACGTTAGTTCTTGTTATGAGTTCTTTTACCTTATATCCTCTACTTTGTTTAAAAATACTTTACAAGACTATTGTGTTTTATTTTTTTCGTATGTTAGCTCACACTACGACTCATTTAACATAAACGTGGTGCTTGCAGATCTGTTGCAAATGGAGCTTTAAAGTGGTTCAAAGATAACATCTAATTCTTTATATCCTCGATGCATACCCACGCGTAAATGCTGTTGATTGGTACCTGAGATGTTCGTGAAAGGATTTTGTATGCTATTTTGCTCTTCTATCCATTTTTATTATTAGATTTTGCCTGAGCAAATGAACGAGAATCTAATGGGAATTCTTTGATTTTTCCCCCATATGCCAGTTGCTGTAGTGTAGCATGGGTTACTGTAGAGTGTCACCTCTCTTCAATTGTATTCTTTTGTGTTTACGCGATTAGTAAAGTGGAAACTGGCGAAAATATTTAACATTAATACCTCAATTTACTTCAACTTTACTCTGCTACTTACTATATGGGATTTTAGAAGAGTTCTGCCACTCGTGTGTCTGAATGGTTTAAACGATTTGAATTGTACGCATTACTAATTGTTTGTGACAAATTGGGATATGTTGATATTTTCACTCGTATTTACATATCACAAATTTATCGCGGAAGTAATTCAGTGATGGATGCTCTTGCAAATAAAACATTGGAAGATCAATATTGAAAATTGATTTCTCAATAGTAAGATGCTCACATAGGGGTCTTTGTAAAATGGATAATATTGGGTTACTGTTAGGTACCAAAATAGATGAATACAGTATAAAAAAAGGAATGAAATCCTCCTGGCCCAAGCTCTCGCTCGGATACAACAATCAATGTAAATTCTGGAATGTCTTCACCCTCACTCCCCTCTCCCTTTTATACTTTTCTTTCCTTTTTAACTGACAGCTCCACCTCCCCACGTTTTCTGCCCATTCTTTGATGATTTGGTGGGCCTATTCCTGGACTTCAATTGTGCTGGCCCATTCCTTTCTAGGCTTGGACTTTGTATAACTTTGGTACGTAACAGTTACCTTATTTTAGAACTCCTTATAAATTCATGTAATGCTTTTGTTGGGAGGTTTGGTTTGGTCCTCATTTCATGTTATGGTTTTATTGTATTGAATAAAACCATCCTACGAATTGTTGTTTAATAAAACAAAAATACTAATTGTTTGTGACTTCAACTATACTTGGTGTTTTCTTAATTTCATTATATTACTAGTACATTATTTAACATAAATAATTAAATGCATTTGGAGATAGAAGATGTTTGTAATAATTTAACTCGATCCGTATCTTACCGGGCGGTTCGGAATCGAGCTACCCAATTTCGATTTCAAATCGGGCTAATCGATCCGATTTCGAGCTGGATCCGAATTGACCGGCCCATTAAGCACCCATCGAGATGGCTCTCTCTATATGTTTTTCTTTGAGAGGAGTGACTCCCTATCTGAATTCTGAACAGATGGGTTTGGTATTAAATTTAAAACACGGCCGAGCCTTGTTAATTCGACGACGTTTTACTTACTGGTATATAAATTCAGCAATGAGCCCACTCCATCTCATTCTCATCGTCGAGCTCTTCATACCCAATTCCACCTCGACAACCTAAGCCCTAATTAGATCCTTTATAGATTTCCTATTCGTTAATCAATCCGATAATACCACAGAGAACAGATCCAACAATTCGTGAAGATGGTGCTCGCGCAGTTAGGTGGAAGTATTTCCCGCGCTCTTCAGCAGATGAGCAATGCGACCATCATCGACGAGAAGGTGCTCAACGATTGCCTCAACGAGATCACGCGCGCTCTCCTTCAATCCGATGTGCAGTTCAAGCTTGTTCGTGATTTGCAGGCCAATATAAAAAAGATTGTCAATCTCGATGATCTCGCCGCGGGCCATAATAAGCGTAAAATCATCCAACAGGTGAAGTGAAAGGAAGGAATTTGCTTCATTGTTTGGGAAATTTATTTTGCAGACTTGTTTCTCTTTGAAGTCATAATTGATTTATGTTTAGGTTGGCTTTTTATGGCATGCTAAGTGATAGGTGTATTTATGAGTGGCTGAATATCAGTAATGATTTTTATTTTTATTTTTATATGAACTGTTTAACCTCATGCACAAATAAGTGAGAAGTAGCTGTATTCTCTGTAGTTCTAGTATTGTTTGCTGAATTTGCTACGACTTTATCCATTTATGTTCTATGATATATGGAGCTCAAGCATTTTCTAATCTCTCTTCTTTGCTGTTTTAACAATTTTTTGACTTTCGTGCAGGCTATTTTTAATGAGCTGTGCAAGATCTTGGATCCAGGGAAGCCTTCATTCACTCCAAAAAAAGGAAAAGCAAGCGTAATTATGTTTGTTGGCTTGCAAGGTATGTTGTTGTACTTAAGTAACTGTCAGTTCGTTACTGTGAATTCTCTCCCCCTTAGCTACGGATCCACCATTTGGCCTAGTTGATTGACTGCATGCTACCATTTTCCTTCCGTTCTTTTTGAGAAACAGGATCTACTTATTCATATGTTCTTTTACAGGATCGGGGAAAACAACCACATGTACAAAATATGCTTATTACCACCAGAAGAAAGGCTGGAAACCTGCACTAGTTTGTGCAGATACTTTCAGGGCTGGTGCTTTTGACCAGTTGAAGCAGAATGCCACCAAAGCTAAAATTCCCTTTTATGGAAGGTGCCTTTTTTTTTTCCCCTCAAATTTAGTGGATATGCTTCATCTTAATTTTTTAAAATGTCATGAACATGAAGTTTTCTGAAATTGTTCTATTCCTTGACACCAGACATAAGAAAATGCCCTTATATTCTTCCAGAAAAGAAGAATGTGATACAATAGCAATGAAGAATTGATACCTTTGTTTTGTGAAGTTACCAAAAGAAAAATGTGGCTATCTGTTTCCACTGATAGGATGAACAATGGAATTAACTAGAATTAAACGAATGTCTATCATGTGAAATGGAAAGCTCGGGAAAGCAGGGAGTCATTTCTTCTGGGTTTGGGTTAACAAATCTCAGGATACATGTGATTATATGATAAAAAAAGGTTTCTCATTGTTCCTCCAGATGTTTTGAATGTTGCTAGTAAAATTGGACTAATTCTTTATTGCCAAATTGCTTGATAACATTCCTTGTATTCTAGTTATACTTCTTTGAAGAGATAATCATTTTTCGCACCTATTTTTGTGTCTCTTTACCTCTCTATGTTATTCTCTTTTTGTTTTGAGGTAGAATAAAAATAAAATCTTGATTGATGCCGGTTTGCAACTTGGATACTTTATTGGATTTTCGTAAAAAAATTCATGGTAAATGTGCTCCGTCTAGTTTTGTTTCTATTGATGACCATGATTATTTCAAAAGAAACTTTCAACCGGATGGGGATGATTTTAATCGGTTCCATATTTCAGTTTTACTAATTAAAATTTGCGGATTCTAAACCTTGATGTTTCTTTGGTTTTATCTATAGACTATAATTTATACAGGAATTGCAGGTTATTATTTTGTTCATTTAGTGCATTAACTTAATATTTTCTATAACAGCTATACGGAGTCTGATCCCGTAAGTATTGCTGTAGAAGGAGTTGAAAGATTTAAGAAGGAAAACTGTGATCTTATAATTGTTGATACAAGTGGACGCCACAAACAGGAGGCAGCTCTCTTTGAAGAGATGCGTCAAGTTTCCGAAGCAACAGTTAGATTTTCTATTCTTATCCTGTTTTGTTAGTTCGGAGTCTCAATTCAGCTCTGCTTACATTTTCATTTGAATATTCCAGAAACCAGATCTTGTTATATTTGTCATGGATAGCAGCATTGGTCAAGCTGCCTTTGATCAGGCTCAGGCATTCAAGCAAAGTGTTGCAGTTGGAGCTGTGATTATCACTAAGATGGATGGTCATGCCAAGGGAGGTGGTGCGCTTAGTGCGTAAGTTTAAACATGATTCTTTTGAATTTTCTGGTTCTAGCAAATATATTTAAACCTGCAGTTGATGCGTGCCACTTGTATTGCTATGCTTGTAGACCCTAGCATCTTTTGGTCGTTTTTGTAGATGTGAAAGTCGAAGTTTGTAGATGTGTAATATATATACTGTATAGGTTGCTAAACTTATCGCAGTAAGGAGTATAGTAAGATGCAATTGTAATTGTTTTTATAAGGACGACATCATGGTTGGAAGTATCGTTCTCATGCTGACTTTGACTTCATTGATGCATTTAATTTTTACTTCACAGGTAAATAAAACACCTAGCTTGCATAGACGCCAATTTAGATGACGCCATATAATGTGGACAATTGATCTTTCCTCTCCATTTGCAGAGTTGCAGCAACAAAAAGTCCGGTCATATTCATTGGGACTGGTGAACATATGGATGAATTTGAAGTATTTGATGTCAAACCATTTGTTAGCCGCCTTTTAGGTTTGCTTCCCTCAATAAGAGTTCTGACATTATTGCTTTTAATGGATTCATACGGATAATATTTGTGCATCGGAATTTTTATTTAGTCATTTATTTATCTATTTATTAGGCATGGGTGACTGGTCCGGATTCATGGACAAAATTCATGAAGTAGTTCCCATGGATCAACAGCCTGAACTCCTTCAGAAGCTTTCAGAAGGGAACTTTACTTTGAGGATAATGTACGAGCAATTTCAGAATATACTGAAAATGGGTCCGATTGGCCAGGTTTGTCATTTTACTTCACTTGTGGAGTTTTAAATACTCTCTTTACTGTTCTAATCAATCCATCATGTTTAATTCGTGTTAGTTAATTTATGCCACTTCTTCCTTACGTAGTTTTCCAACTTTCAATTCATATCAATAGATGTTAAAATATGTACCACTTTTCTTATCATTTTTTTGGTTCATGTAAATGCCTTTGTGTTGTTATTGAGATGTAGCAACCAAAGGACATCTTCAAGGGAATTGTTTCTAATTATACAGAATTATGCTTGTTGACATGGACCTAAAGTGGCGGCCTTGTGATTTACTTTTTGATTAGTATGCAAGTATGCTGTTAATTAGGATAGTTAAACTAAGTCTATTCCTTTCTTAACTGTCTCTCTATAGTTTTAAAATTGAAGTTGGCATATTTTCCATTTCAATTGGGCTCGTTCTTCTTTGAACGTTTTTGACTGGTCTAATGATTTTTTTTTTTTACTGCTGTATTTCTACTTATCCTTTTATTTAACTGCTCCATGCATGCGTATAAGTATGTAGAAGCTAAAATATTTTCTCTAGTTCCATAAATATATACATGCTTGTTTCTTTGTAGGTCTTCTCTATGCTTCCAGGATTTAGCCAGGAGTTGATGCCCAAAGGCCAGGAGAAGGAAAGCCAGGCAAAGATTAAAAGATACATGACCATGATGGATTCGATGACTAATGAAGGTAAAACTGACCCTTTGAGTAATATATGGTTGTCGATGAAGTGAAAATATAAAAGTTAGCGTGGACCCACCTATATGATCGACTCACTTTCAAGACCACTGTGATATTCCAGAAGGGTGTTTGTTATAGAGAAGCTTGTTTAAAGCACACTTTGAAATAATTTGTGACAGAAGCTTTTTTACCTCCGAAGTCACCTTGCCATACTTGAATCAAGTTGGTCGTTGCAAGTCTATGTTTCTAATATCATTATGTCGAATATTCCAGAGTTGGACAGTTCCAATCCGAAGCTCATGAATGAATCACGAATCATGCGGATAGCTAGAGGGTGTGGCCGTCCTGTGAGAGATGTAATGGAAATGCTGGAAGAGTACAAGCGGCTGGCCAAGATTTGGAGCAAGATGAAGGGACTCAAGATTCCAAAGAAAGGAGAAATGAGTGCCTTATCGAGAAACATGAACGCCCAACACATGAGCAAAGTGCTTCCCCCTCAGATGTTGAAGCAAATTGGTGGAATGGGTGGATTGCAGAACTTGATGAAACAAATGGGTTCTGCCAAGGATATGATGGGTATGTTTGGTGGTGGGGATAAATAGAACTTTTACAATTGTCAGAAAAAAAGGGGTTGAATTTTCAATTTGTAATTTATTTTCCTTAACCGGGGAGATATAAATTTTGATGGTTCTGCCGCCCAAAAAAAAAGTCCCCCTCGACTCCCCTATTTGTATAGAAAGGTCTTCCCTGCTAAGGATAAAGAGATAGGGGATCACCTTTTCCTCTGGATGGGCAGAAAGAGGCCATCTTCTCTTGGCAAGATGGACAGAGTCAATACAATTGTTCGTTTTATTAGAAGAACTCAGCTTAGATGTGGAGCTGAATTATATCGAATCAAATCTCTACTGTTCTTCTCTTCTTCCCTCTTACAGTGCTTTTAAACATAAAGCAAAAAATAGTTCGAATAGACATCAAACATTTCGAGCCGATTGATTTGAACCGAATTTGAGTAAAAAGATATTAAAATTTTCAAATTTCATATTAACTCGAGCTCATATTCCAGACTAAAACTTTTTGTGATACCCTACAGCCATATCTTTGCATCAAATAGAATTCAAGTTCGAAATCTGAAGTCAAAAAAACCCTACACCAACATAACTTAATCTTCACATCTTTCTTTTGTTCTATTTTCTATTCCCAATTTCTATCCCTGCTTTTCTTCTGTCCACACCGACCATGTTGATACCAACTTATCATTTTATTTATTTATATTCCATCTCTGATTTCTTTTTATTTGTCCAAATATTTTAAATTTTTATTTTGAAATCTTATGCAATAATTTATAAATTCATTATATACTTTATAAACTATAAAAATTATAGTAACATAAATAAAACAAAATCTAACCAAATTAGGTACATTATCCAAAGTCACACGACAATAGGTAAGACTTTGGACTTCATTTAATTATTGTTTTTCCCCAAAAATGCATCTTAATCAAAAAAAATATTTATACTAGTTATTTTAAAAAAACCACAATTTCATGCACAAAGTAATTACGTATGATTTTATCAAAATTAATTAATCCTAGGAAATAGTTACATAATTCCATTAATTAATAATATATTAGCTAGGTAAATTCGAGAGGAAGAATTATCATAATTATCTCTCGGTGAATGAAGCGGAAACAAAGGCAGAAGCTCCGGCGGGTCGGGTCCTCTCGGAGTGCTTAGCGCAGCGCTAGCTCTTCCTTCATTTCCCACACTCGATCTCGGAGTATTTGGACTCCCACGCGCCGCCAAATACTCAAACGGCGAAACCGGCGAAGCCATAACCATATTCTCTATGAGAAATTTCCGGTGAAGACTTCTGGGAAATAAAAGGGAGAATGTAACAGGGCAGCAGTATTAACACTGGAGCTACCATTGACGTTGTTGAGCTTGATCTCCAGCTTTCTCGCAGCCGTTGGCCTCCTTTCGTGGAGCTTGAACGGGGAGTCTCCGGGAACAATTTCGTTTGAGTTTGCTTTTCCAGTGAATCTTTGGACGACGGCTCGGAAAGTTGACGGGTCGGCTTGAATGAAGGTGGTGTTTGGAATGGAGCTCAGGTCGGATACGTTAGCGAAGGAGGGGTGGTATGTGGGCTGAAATGAAGGGCCGGAGTTTGAATTGTCGTTGGAGGAAGAAAAAGAAGCAGCAACCATCGAAGAATAATCACGAAGCCGAAAATGGAAGCGGGAAGAAGAAAGGTAGATTGCATAGAGAATCTATACAGTGTTGGGTTTCCGTACCCCGGCGCCAGATCCAAACGCAGCGGAAATAATACAATAAAGAGATCTGCTCCGGGGACGGTCGATCGCGCCTGATTCATATATAAACATGCATAAATCGAATAAATGCACGAAAAGGAATTACCGTTCACCGACGTGAATCTGATAGCGGTGACCCTCGAGTCCAACCAACCTGACCAGATCTGCAAGCTTCAGCACCAGTGCTAGTTTGGTATGAACTTTTAGAGAGCGTGAATTGATTGAGAATGATTAGGTCGTTCTACCTTCTGATACAAATGTCATATTTATAGTTGTATAAGCTAATTGGGCCAGGGTTAATATAAAGCCCATTGGGCCAACGTTTGGCTTGTAGGGCATTTATACTAACAATCTCCCACTTGCCCAAAAGCCAAAACAAAACTACAAACTCATAATCCAAGTAACTCAATCCTATTGAATAACTTGATGTACAACTAATGTACATAATTATGAGACATTAATATATCAAACGTTTTAATTTAGAACTTTCTACAGATGAAACATTTTCAAATATAGAAACTCCACTAAAGTGAGGAGCTTTCAAAATTAAATTCATCTCTTCTAAATCACTCAATTTGAGCACTTAACATTTAAGTCTCAATTCTCATCAATAGATCGGCGGCCGGTTGATTGTGACCCAGCGAGGCTCAAGTGTATCATAGCAGTAGGATCACAACCTTTGTGATTTTAGAAGTCAAACAACTTCTTTGGGCTTACCCTGAATGCCTCATTGTCAATTAAACTCCTTTAATAGACAATGGCTGAAATATAATTCCAGCAACAACCTACCGATCGTGGGTAGCGCCTAGCATCTGCGCTTCACGAAGACCTAGATACAAATGACTAGCAACGTACGGGAACCTGTCAGCCATAGTTAGCGTGCAGTACATTCCTTTCACTCAATATGTCCCGATTGAATCTAGGGCATTGGTTGATGGAGACCCATTATGATTTCAATAACTATGTATTTGTTTCACGTTATATGATTCATTGTGTGCGTATATGAAAAACTCATTTTTCACAAGCACTACCCACTCTGGCCAGAGATTCCTCGAATCATATATAGAAAAACACATAGGACATCCTGGTTCATTAAGACCAGTGGTGAATCCCCAACGACAATCATAGGCCTCTGACAGCATCACTGAATACCCAAAATAATGACTTTATGACCCATATGTGATCAGTCATTAAATCAAAGTACACAGCTATCTATCAAGACCTCAATGACGCCTCGGGTCATGAGAAGTAATGGTGCACAACTATGACTAGAAATTCTATACTCGACAAATGGTAACCACTTATAGAATTCCGAGTAGGGTCGTTCAGTGAACTCATTCCTAATGAGCACCTATTCATGTGTGCTGACTTCTCCAAGCCAATGCCGATGAAACGCGGCGCACTACACTAGACACATCATGAATACCAGTCTCTAACGAGCATATATCGATATCCCATTCTCAAAGGCTCATCGACCAGGAACATTTAGAAATCGCAGTCGAGAATGTATTTCATGGTCACCATCATATGCGTAACCACATTCTATGGACTATAGCAATCTCAAGGACTTCATCAATGCATCAAGATGCATGGGTAAACAGATGAAGAAGTGCCATATATATTAATATTCAAACAAAGATTTGTCATAATAAGATTATAAGTACAATCAATCAACTATTGATTTACTTAATCATGTATGACAACAATATCTTTCACTTTACCAAAGCCAACTACTCATGTGTCTTAAGACCATCTTCCCAAGATGTCTATCAGACACCAATCATTGTAAATGCTTTGTCAGTGGATTCACTATATTTTTCTGTTGAAGCGATTCTCTCGATAATAATGTCGTGTCTACCATCTGTCTCATTAGATAGTATTTTCTCAATATATGTTTGGATCCTGATGAGATCTTGGCTATTCATAATAGCTCAAATGTTGTCACAGTACACAGAGACTGTGTCAACTGCACTAGAAATTACACCCAACTCTTGGATGAAATTTCTTATCCAAACTGCCTCTTTGTTGCATCGTATGCTGCAATGTATACAACTTCAGTGGTGGAATCCAATGTGGTGTCTTGCTTGGAACGTTTCCAAGAGACATCACCATCATTGAGTTTAAATACAAATCCGAACATCGATATGGTATCATCTACATCCAATTTAAAAACCAGCATCAGCTTAGCTTCAACTTTTATTTCTCCACTTACAGATCCAAAAACCATGAACATATCATAAGTTCTTCATAAGAACTTGAGGATTATTTTCACAGTTTTCCAGTGACCTTCACTGGGATCTGTCTGATGTCTGCCCATTACTCTAAGAACATACATCAGGCCAAGTACATACCATAGCATACAATATGCTATTAAAAGTAGAAATATAAGGTACCAATGTCATCTTTTCTCTCTCCTCATCAATCTTACGGCCCATTGACTCGAGAGATGAATACTATGACATAATATGAAGTAACTCATTTTTCGACTATTCTATGCTAAACCCTTTTAGCACAGTGTTTATGTACGTAGATTGAGAGATCTCAAGCATCCTTTAGATCTATCCCTATAGATCCTTATGCTAAGCACGTATGACGCTTCTCCCAATCTTACATGGAGAAATTAGTAGATAATCATGCTTTAATTGATTAATCCAATACCATTCACAATGAGCATGATATAATCGACTTAAAGCATCACAAATGTAACCGTGCTCCCACTAACCTTTTTGCACACGCATGCCACTTCCGAATTTATAACAAAACCAAACACTTTGATGATGTTATCAAAATGGAAGTTTAAACTTTGGGATGTCTTCTTAGGCCTATAAATGGACCTATGGAGTTTGCAAACATTTTTCTAACGCCCATAAGTTGTGAACACCTTTGGCTGCTACATTTCTACCTCAATGTCACCATTGAGAAATGTTGTATTCACATCCAACTATCATATCTCATATTCATAATATGCAGATATAACTAATAAAAATCCAAATAGACTATAGCATCACAACTGATTAAAAGTTTCTCACAGACAACTCTTTGCCTATGAGAATAATCTCTTCACATCAGTTAAGCTTTGAAGGTCGCTACCTTCTCATCCACTCCAAGCTTTCACTTGTAAATCTATGCAGCCAATGTGAACAATTCCCAAAGAGGATATACTAAGGCCCATACCTTATTGGAGTACATGGAGTCTATTTAAAATTTCACGGCATCTCGCCAATATCCCAAAACGATGTCCAACACCGTCTCCTTGAAAGTTCTAGGATCACATCCATGGTCAAAATCATTTTGACTACTTTCTAGGAGTAAATTCAATTTATCAGGAGTTCTTGAAACATTTTCAAATCTCCTTCGTGCGTGTAAATCAAAGGTTATTATTGACTCAATTAATTTCACCGTTTTCACTTTTCTAGTGGTTTGTGGTTCTTGAACCCTTTCAAGTTATATTATGTTGTCATCCTTTCTAATAGAAACATTTTCTCTAGAAAGATTGTACTTGCGAAACAAACTCTTTGCCTGCAATTGATAATATAAATTTCCACAACATAACATAAGATGGATCAACTATCCAACTCATCTCCCACTGGCTGCTTCACATAAGCAGAACAATCTCAAAATAAAAATTTGGATTATTTTTCAATCCATGTCGTATATGGAGTTTTGGTCACTGCATTGGTATGAATTATATTCAACAAATATGTAACTTTAGAGAGTTACTCAGAGAGAATCACATTCTCTTTAAGATAACTCAACATCATCTTGCACTAACATTTAGTGCTCCACATACGTCCATATGAATCAAATTCAATGGACATTCAGCACATGCTAAATATATGTTGGATTTAAGTTATCATTCTTTTTATATTCTTTGAATATAATCATACTAATCATTCATAAGTTCACCAGATTCAATAAAACATGCATTCTTAAAAATAATGCAAATCACTTTCGCATATTTAAAAGAATATCATTCTCTATCAAAATAGGAACAATGTTCATGATTAAATCTAGAACAAATAAATATATGCTCAAACCAGTTCCTAACCAGTTCAAGATTTTATATTAAATTAATGTTTCAAACAGCCTTTGCAACAACTCTTGCTACAATGCTTAGCCTCAGGCAGGTTTTACCTTCCTAGGGCTCTCTACTTCTTCACATCACATGCAACTATTTGCAAAAATGCGAGCACAACTGGCATCATAAACCAATGAAGTAGAACCAATAGAAACATTTAATTTTAATATATAACATACCCTTTCTAGAACGCTTCTAGTCTAGGTATTCCTTACAATTTTGCGCCAGTGACCAGCAGTGAAAACATAGATGCCTCTCCTTTCTTAGTTGCTACTATATCCTTTTTCGTCTTTTGAGGTTGGGAACCATTTTCTTTCATCTTCTTTATCCTTGAACTCTTCCTACCATTGGTAGAAGATTCGACAAGAAGAACACGTTTCTCCTTTTGAATCAAGGGCTCATGAGTTTCCAACATTTTGACTATAAGATCAAATCTATAGCCAGTTAATGAGGATTTGTCACATTCAGATTTTCCAATTTCTCAACAAGAGATATTTTTCTTACACCATGCTCATAGACCGAAGCCCCATCTCGCATGTGAAATGGAAATAACTCTTTTGAAATCGCGAGTCTCAGTAATCGCGTCCGTTCACCAAACAACATTTGTAGGTGTTGGAAAATATCAGCAATGTGAACAAATTTCTCATATCTCTGTTGAAACTCATTGGTGACATTGATGCTATCATATAGCACATAGTCTAGAGATCATCGTCCCATCACTTCTCAAGTGTGGCAATCTCTTCATGAGACGAACCGGGAGACACTTCAACAGGAGGCTCCCACCAAGGGTATATAGCAATCTTTTAGAAGCAAGCATTATTTTAACATTAATAGTCAAACAGAATAATTTGGTGCGGTTACTTTGTTTGTATCGAGAATTGATGCAATCGGATTCACGGCAATCACAATACTGAGAATAAACAGAAAATACATGCAGACCGTTTGATTATTAATTAATTCAAAAACTATGGACTTTAGTTATTGAATGCTCCCACTAAATTTTTCGAATTCGGCACCCTCATGACAAATGAACGGAAAATCGCATTTTCTTAGTGGGCTTGGAGTCCAACTAGCTCGTGATAGCCCCGGGCGAGGGTCCAGCCGACCTCATGATACTAAAGGTAGCTCACAATTGCATCATATGCAACCCCCAAGATATTCGTCTCGTGATTGACATAACCCTACGGAGGCAGGCCAATTATGCATTCTCACGTCAAACTAACCCATCCCACGGATGGTAATGTTCTCCAATAAGACCCCACGAGGGTGAGTAATCTTAAAGGTTAACGGAACCCTATCCATAATTAAGTGGCAGTTAAACACACAGCTTTCCCATGCCAGATGCCCCCCACGAGGGTGAGACAAGACACCTGACACAAGTAGCGTCTCATGGCTTAACTGTTGATGGAAGACAGGAAGCAACAAACTCCTTTGAGCTCCCTTTACAGTTTGATATTAAATTTTTTGAATCATATTCAAAAGAGGGATTTAATAATTTTCAAATCTCATCAAGTACTTGTTTGTTTGTTTGCCGGATTCATGCAACTATGTTTTATTCATGCAATCATATGTACTAATAAAACATACAAACAAACATTTATCATACATCACATGCATAATAAATAAATAAATATGGACGATCACGGCCTTTTCCTAATTGATCCACGTGAGCCATACGTGGATCACAAGTCTGTCTAAGGTGATGCAGGTATGCAATGCAATCCTATTACATTTTGTTTCCACCATACAAGTCTTGATCTTGGTGCTCCGTCTTCAATCTTGATCACCCACTAATTCTAAAGATTTTACATTTAAATCGTGCAAACAAGAGAATAGGGATACAAATCCGGGGTGGGATACATCAGAAAATAGAGAGAGCAGGCTCGCAGGCCCGATAACCAAAATCACAATAATAATGAAACATTAAAAACCTAAACATCCACCTAAACACATTGGTCAAGGCCCGTAATCATCAATCATGCAATCACAACATATGTAATTAAACATTAAACTAAACAATTACATCATATGTAATTGTACTAATTACATCACATGTAATTAGAGCACAATAATTAATTTATTCTATCGTTTCCCACTAATCGCATCATTAATTGAAAATAAAATTAACAAATTAAATAAAACCATTTTATTTAATTTCTAATTAATTAAATTTCAATTAATTGGTAAAATCTCTATTTTACCTTTAAATCACATTAATCGAAAATAAAATTAACAAACTAAATGAAACACTTTCATTTAATTTCTAATTAATTAAATTTCAATTACTTGGTAAAATCACTATTTTTACCTCAAATCATAATATTAGCCAAAAAAATAAAATTAACAAATTAAATGAAACATTTTCATTCAATTTTCAATTAATTAAATTTTCAACTAATTGTAAAATCCCCATTTTACACTTATTAAATTAAAAATCATATTTTTAATAAATTAAGTATTATGATTTATTATTTCAAAAATAATATCCGGATAAAACATCTAAAACGACCCAAAATAATTTATGGACTCCAAACAATTTGGACCCAAAATTAAAAAATCAATTTCAACCCAAAATACCCAATTTTCGGATTTAATTTTTTTTTTAATTTCGAAAAATCAGATTCGAGTTACTGTTCATCATCCCCACCAATTCAAAAATTAGGGTTTAGGATTAGGGTTACAGTCTGCGCCGCCACCAATGCAGCTCGCCACCGCTCCATCTTCTCCTCTTGACGTCGACAACAAAGATGGCGAATCGTGGCAGCAACTCTTGCTCGCTCACGCTGTGGTCCGATTCAGAATAATCTGCGGCGGATCTTCGGAAAAGTTCGCGACCACTCTTGAGCCTGCAACAATTGCAGAAGTTCGCGCAAATCTCGCTGCTCGCACCATTTCTCTACAACAATTGCAGAGTTCTACAGCGGACGGTAAAAGAAATTTCATCGCACGTGGTGTCGCGCGTGGAGGAGCAACAAACCCCCAACGCAGCGCCGCCGCTCCACAGCTTTTGGCCCACCATGGTGGCGGCAATCGGACGTGAACAGTAAAGTTTGGGTTTTGATTAAAACTCTTTTTCAATCGATTTTTCTATGTTTTTCCGGATGCAAAATTTCTGAAAATTCGAATACGAATAATATCAAGTGGAAACAGTCTAATAAAATTAATTATTAGATATATGAATCAAAGCGCAACCTGGCTCTGATACCACTGTTGGGTTTCCGTACCCCGGCGCCAGATCCAAACGCAGCGGAAATAATACAATAAACAGATCTGCTCCGGGGACGGTCGATCGCGCCTGATTCATATATAAACATGCATAAATCGAATAAATGCACGAAAAGGAATTACCGTTCACCGACGTGAATCTGATAGTGGTGACCCTCGAATCCAACCAACCTGACCAGATCAGCAAGCTTCAGCACCAGTGCTAGTTTGGTATGAACTTTTAGAGAGTGTGAATTGATTGAGAATGATTAGGTCGTTCTACCTTCTGATACAAATGTCATATTTATAGTTGTATAAGCTAATTGAGCCAGGGTTAATATAAAGCCCATTGGGCCAACGTTTGGCTTGTAGGGCATTTATGCTAACATACAGTTCTATTTAACAAGAGAACAAATGTGACATAGAGTTGCACCAACTATATCGTGGTATAAAACTCATGTATCATACAATGAATCTCTTGAATCTCTGAGAGAGGATAATTAAACGTCAGTTAATCAGGGAGATTAATATCTCGGATAACCAATTTGAGTTCATGACATGACGGTCAACTACAGAAGCTATCTATTTACTTCGTCAACTTATCGAGCGCTATCGTGAGAGGAATAAAGATTTGCATATGGTCTTTATAGACTTGGAGAATGTCTACGATAAAGTCTCAAGTGATATATTATGGCGGTTTTTGGATGAATAAAAGGATTATCATCAAGTATGTCAATATAATCAGGGACATGTACGACAGAGTAGCATCCAATGTGAGAACGTGTAGTGGGGTGCCAAGTGAGTTCCCTATCACTATTGGATTGCACCAAGTTCTCGATTAATATTGGATTGCACCAAGTTCTCGATCAATATTGGATTGCACCAAGGGTCTGCATTGAGTCATTTCATGTTCGCCTTAGTGACAGATGAGATAACAGAAGACATACAGACTGAATTACACTGGACCATGCTTTTCGCTAACGATGTTGTGTTAATCGACGAGACCAGGGCAAGGTTAAATGCCAAATTGGAGTTATGGAGAGAAACATTGGAATCAAAGAGTTTTAGATTAAGTATGTCTAAAACGGAGAATATGAAGTGCAAATTTAGTGGTCGTACCTTTCGGAATCCCGGTGTTGCAACACTCGATGATCAAGATGAATCGATGATCATCAACTTTCGATACCCAAGTTCTATTATCCGAAAGGATAGGAAGATTGACAGTGACGTTAACACAGAATTCAGGCGGGCTGGTTAAAATGGAGAAACACCACTGGAGTTCTATGCGATCGTAATATCCCGATGAAATTGAAGGGAAAGTTTTATAGAACCCCCATTAGACCTGCAATCAGGGGTGCTTAACGGGTCAATCCGACCTGGTCCGATCCGAAATCGGTCGGTTCTGGATCCGCTAATTTCGGAACATATCCGATCCGGTAAGGAATTGGATCGGATCCGATTTCGGGGCTACCGGTTCTGGGTTGGACCGGTTCCAACCAGGAACCGTTTCCAACTCGAACCGTTTTTTTTAATTATTACTTTTTTTTCAAAAAATCATGGGAAGTTGTTGCTTGGAGGATTCGAACACACGACCATCGTCTTATACTCTAGAGCTCTAACCAATTGAGCTAATGGACCTTTGTGTTTGTAAACTAACATCAAATATATTTATCTAAATTTTTTTTAAAAAATTTAATTTTTTAAAAATAACGGATCCGATTTTGATTCAGCCCGAAATCGGATCCGTTTAGTCCAGAATCGGTAAGATACCGGTTCCGGAATGGTAGAACCGATCCGGACCGGTATCTTACCGGTTCCGAACAGGTTAACCAGTTGGCTGGGTTCCGGTTCCGAACCAGGCTAACCGATCGGGTTTTGGGCCCGGTCCAGATTGACCCGGCACGTTAAGCAGCCCTACCTGCAATGTTGTATGTGACGCAATGCTGGGCACCCAAGATGAACACATCCAAAAGATGAATGTGACAGAGATGCGTATGTTTCGTTGGATTGCTGTAAGACCATAAGAGATAAAATAAGGAACGAAAATATTCGAGTTGGAGTAGGTTTATCTTGTCTAGAAAAGAAGATGCAAGAAAGTCGCTTACGTTGGTTTGGTTACGTACGACGTAGGTCTAGCAATGCACATGTGTGTAGAGTGAAGTCCGTGAATTCTGCCATTTAACAAGAGCAAGAGGATGACCGAAGAAGATATAACTCGAAGTTATACGCAAAGACTAGGAGTTCAAGGGGATTAAAGATGATATTCTGACCGATAGAAGCGCTTAGAGAAGACTGATGCACGTGTCTGACCCGACTTGTGTCGGCCCGTAAATTGAAATCTTTCACACAAAACAACTTGATTATCTCTAATGTTCATGTTGCATACCTCAATTTATTGAGATTAAAGGTTTAGTTGTTGTTGTAGAACTATAATCATTATGCCTGCATCACGTACATTTTATTTCTTTAATATATATATATATATATATATATATATATATAAACTTATATTATATTAATAGATCAAACGATCAAACGGGTTACAACAAGAAACCAACCAGACACAATTAAACACAAACACTAAATTATGGCACTGACAAATATACGATTAGTAAATGTGTGATCAGAAAATGGTCGAGTAACGATAAACGCCGAAAAACACATGGCCATTACTAAGATAGTGACGGGACACTCTGAGTCACTTCAGGTCTCCTAAAATCATGCAATCCAGATCAAGAGCGAGTAAGGGAAACTACATTCCAACATAAAGGAATGTACTTATAAGGAAAATCAAAGAGCATAAACTGATAATAGACATAAAACGAACAACCTTCATTTCCAAAGTTCTCACTGAAACTCTTCCACCCAGGAACAATATTGCATTGGCGCACAAAACCTGAACAACCCAGGAGCCATCGCAAAGAGCTTTCGCAGCAGTTAAACGAAACCCAGTAACCAAACAAGAAGGAGCCAAAACCACACACCAACTGACAACGACACACAGTCTATATTTACAAGAGACCGCAACAACAATTGACATAGAAAGTAGATAGTTAATTCAAAACATCAAAAGGGAGACCTCGTCCGAGTTTATTTATATTTTCAAAATAAATATAATTTGAAATATTTCATATTAAATGATCGAAAGATATTTTTTATGCTAATGTGAACATTATATATATTTTGTCATATTACTGAATTTATTATATAATATATATGTGTATATGGATGTCAGAAAAAATAGAGAAAATTACCAAATGATACCATTTACAAAATCATTACTCAACTAAATCTGTGAAAAAAAAAACAATTTTTCATATAAATCAACTTTTCAAGAGTTTATTCAAATATGTCCAATTTCTAAACATATAGTCTATTAGATACTTTATTTTTATTAAAATACATATTATTTCAAATGTGTACATGTATTTCGTTTTTTCCCCTCAAATCATAGGATATTATCCACATTTTTATTAATTTTTAAGCTTGACATTTTGGCTCAGATATGTATATATTATTTAAATAAATGAAAATTCAAGTTCTATAATTTTTATTTCATAAAAATTAAATATTCTTCGAATCATCATTCTGAAAAACTCTCAATAAATTTACTCACATGAATAATTGGTAGATGAAGTAAATAAATCTATCCTTTTTCACACTTTTTCTCCATTCGTTTGTTAGCAAGATATGAATATATTCATGTATTTAGTTTGTCTTTGTTTTTTCAGTCTTCACGGATGTGTTTCCTTCCTGCAATAATATATCATACCTTCCAACTAAATAATTCATTTTCATATATATAAATTTAACTTTAGAAAGTGTGAATAGCACATTCAATTAAGAATGTGAGCCGTGACAGATCTTATGTATGCCAATAATTTTAGAATGATATCTGATCTATAAAACTATTATTCAGCCGGAAATACTTGTATGCACTAAATCAACTCAATATTAAAATAACACTTTTAAATTTTTTTTAAAAAAACTAACGTACCGATCATTTTAGATCAATCATATTAAGTTGGTCAATAGATGGGATCCAAACCATATATATACAAATATTTTCCATATTAAGCTCTTCTTATTTTTTTTTCCATATTCAGCTATTCTGATGTCAACACTGGCACTCTTTTATCCAATAGCAAAATATTACCGGTTAGAAATATAAAAGCCTTGATAAGTGTACTTTAAGGTATGATATTTATGAGTAAACTATCATTATTTGGCTAATTTAACTGAAAACTATAGTATATGTTTGATGACAGCTACGTAGCAATTGCGACCCAATGTCTCATGTTCGAGTATCCGTCCCTTCCTCCACCGGTAGTTGTAATAATTGTACAATATATATATATATATATATATATATGATGACAGCTTACTTTTGAGTCCCCATTTCAAAAATTCAAAACTAAAATGTATCGATTTCTCTTTTGTTTGTGGTCAAAAGTTGGTAATAGGATGTCATCTATTTTGAGGAAGAAGACATGGAAAGAGGCATGGAAGATGCCAATGGAACACTCAAATCATTCAAATATTTCGTGTGGACGACACTATAATCCTATTTCTTGAGTAGCTTTCCAAGTTCTAATTATTATTACTTCTGAAAATTTTAACTAATTGAAAACATATATTATGGTTGTGTTAATCTAAATAATTCTGCATAATAAATATGCCAATTGACTTATGTTAAAGTCTATGTCAATATTGTTTACAAGAATGAATCATAATTAATTACACAAAAATATATAAGAAAAGTAGGTGGGGCAAAAAATAATAATATAAAAAATGGAGGACAAAAGGTTTTAAGGCGACAAAATATAATTTTATGGAGGCAAATTGTAAATGAATATGTCAGACAAGATGCAATAGAAGATTTTATACCCGAAAGGAACAAGAAATGCCTCAGCTGAAGTACTGTCTCATCCTTTATTTCTTCATTTTCTTGAAATATAACAGTGTTCTCCTATGTAAACAAACAAGAAAACACATAAAAAAACAACCAGGTTACAGAATTGAAACAATCCAACTAAAGAGACAGATCAGCCAAGTCAAAAGTCCTCGAAATTGCCTTGCACCAAGAATCCACCTTCTTCTTCCTCAATTCATCATCCAAGATGGGAAAAAATTTGGTGTCTTTCTTCGTCTTTTCCCCGGAAGAAAATATTTCGTCTTCGGTCCAAACACCAACGGCTAATCCAGCAGCATAAGCTGCCCCAAGAGCAGTCGTTTCTATATCAGCTGGTCTCACCACTGGGTTTCCAAGTAAGTCCGCCTGTACATTGTTGAAAGCACAACTTTTACACGTACAGGAATCGATTTTAGTAACAGTGTCCTAAAGAAAACATTAGAATCCAGAGTAGCAAGAAAATGATACCTGAATTTGCATAAGTAGATTGTTAACAGTGGCACCACCATCCACTCTAAGTAAAAACTCCCCTTTCTCATTCTTAGCCTCACCCTTCTCTCCAGCATCCTTGTGCATTGAATCCAACACGTCTTTCACTTGAAAACACATGCTATCCAGCACGGCTCGAGCAATGTGGGATTTGTTTGTAAACCTGGTTATGCCTATACAAACCCCTCGAGCATCATCACGCCACCACGGAGCGAACAGGCCATTAAATGCCGGTACAAAATATACTCCCCCAGATGAGTCAACCTTCAAAGCCAACTCCTCAATCTCACTTGCAGTCTTGATTATGCCTAGACCGTCCCTAAGCCATTGAACAGCCGCACCAGCTATGGCAATCGAGCCTTCCAGTGCATAGTTAGTGGGGGCTTCAGGCCCGAGTTTATAAGCCAATGTGGTCAAAAGCCCGTGTTTCGACTCTACTATCTCTTCCCCAGTATTAAGAAGTATAAAAGCCCCGGTCCCATATGTGCTTTTAGCTTCACCTTTCCGGCATGCTTGCCCAACCATTGCTGCATGCTGATCACCGAGACATCCAGAAATTGGTATCCCAGCTATCGGCCATCCTTTGTTTATATTCCCGATTATCTCAGCATTACTGATGATCTTAGGCAAGATCTCATCTGGGATCCCCAGAGTATTCAAAGTTTGTTTATCCCAGTCTAGTGTTTTGAGGTTCATTAACATAGTTCTTGAAGCATTCGATACATCAGTGACGTGTAAACCGTTTTCTTTTCCTCCTGTCAAATTCCAAATCAACCATGTATCTATGGTGCCAAACAATGCATCTCCTCTATTCACGGCTTCTTTTACGGCTTCCACATTTTCCAACAACCACAACAACTTCAAAGCACTGAAATAAGTGCTTATTGGCAAACCACATGTCTCTACAAAATGTGTTCTTCCTCCTGGTAACTCTTTCTCCAATTTTCTAGAAGAAAGAAAAAACAAAAAGTCCCACACAAGCATCATCTAACAATAAAGGTTCCGAATTAAGCAATCCAGAAATGGCAATTTACTGTATTTTGACACAAATACATAAAAAATTTAGACCAATTGCACATGATTTTTTTCTTCAGGGTTGCATCAGACAAACCTCTTTGCCCTTAGTGGCGCTCCATGATACAAAGGTTGCATTTGGTAATCAATCAAAGAAATGCTAGTCAATGGAAATGTTTGCCATTTCCAATAAAACCCGTTTCAGAACAAAACTTCTTGCCAAAGATGATAAAAACAATGATAACCCGATTCAGATATTGTCGCTCAACAACAAAAGAACATGTTTAACAATATATATTTGATTCAAAATAGAAAAACTACCTGCAGATATAACTGGTGCGTGCATCCATCCAAACAATAGCATTGTAAAGAGGGAAGCCGGTGGATTTGCTCCAAACAACAGTTGTTTCTCTCTGATTCGTCAGACCAATGGCTTTCAATCCACTGTCGACATTATAGCCTGAAGCTGTTGCTTTATCAACAGCTTTTGCAATACAAAGCCTCACGCTTTCGAGAATCTCCATTGGATCATGCTCAACCCATCTACAAAACAATCAAAATCAACCACTTCAGATTTTTTCTCCGTCTGTTCCAAAAGGCTACTTTGTACTTAACACAGATTCATTAATATATATTTTTAAAATCTATATTATTTATGAGCAGGGCTTTGAAACTGGATTTGTGAACTGAAAATACATCAATACGTGCTCATTGAATAATTTCTAAATCAATTCATCGACACTGTTTTGTCAGTGATGATACAGAGAGTATCTGAGTTTTTTTTTTCAAATATTCACTCTTCCGATAATGTAAAGGAAAAATATATATACTCTGAAGAGAAATTAGTGATCAAACAGTGAAGACCCAAAGATGCACAGAAGATTCGATCTTTTGATATTTAAGAAAAAAAACCATATACCCCAGAAATCAAAACAACGATAAACCACGAGAAAATTAAAAAAAGGATCAATCGTTAAACAGTTTAAAGTAAACAACATGTACCCAGATTGAGGGTAGAACTGAGTGAATTCAACTTGGTGAGATCCAATGGGTTGCGCGGAACGATCATAGATGATGAATCTTGTGCTGGTGGTACCTTGATCGATTGAACCCACGAAAACATCTTCCCCAGACATATTTTTGAAATTATGATATCTGGTTGTGTTTCTTGGGAATGGTGATGGTGTTGATCCAGGATTATATATACAATAAATTTGTGATGATTTGATAACAATGATTATTTAAGATAGATAATAGTATTTGACCAGTTGAAATCATTTTTCCCTTTTTATGGATTTTTATAAAAATAAAATTATTTTTTGACTTTTGTGGAGGCCTGCGCAAGGAGACCTTGATGTTACGTCTTGGTTTGTTAAGAGTGGTTGGCTGAAATTAAGATAATTTCAAGAATCATAATGATATATATATATATATATATATATATATATTGGGTTATTATCGGGGTTTTTTATTAAAATAATCGAAAAAAAAAATAATTTAACAAAATACCCAAATTTGAAAATCGTTTTTAAAATGACTCAAAACGCCATCTCAGATGGCGCCTTCATGTAAAGGCGCCATCTGAGATGGCGGCTTCTGTATATGATAAAAAAAATAATTGAAGGCGCCATCTTGGATGGCGCCTTCATATAAAAAATTAAATTTTTTTATGAAGGCGCCATCTACGATGGCGCCTTCTCAGGTATAAATACCCCAGCCGCGCCCTTCAATTTTCATACCGAAACGAAAATCACATATCATCATAGTTTCTTATCTTATTTTTATCGTTACAATTGTTCAATCTCCAATCTCAATTAACCACTCTCGAAGTATTTTAAGGTAAAAATGGTGTTATATTATTGATTTTATCATATTGATTTTATCATATTGATTTTATAAATTTATTAATTATTTGTAATATTTTATAAATTTTTCAGATATGTCGATTCAAATATTATTATATTGTGGAGGTAATATATTACAGGATTTGGATACCATTAGATATGATCGTGGTCCAATAAGAGTTACCACAATATCTCGCACAATTAATTTTATGCAGTTGTTGACCGAAATATATAATATCACGGGCATCGATGGCAACCAGTTTCTTCTGAAAATACATGTAAGACATATGTTTAGAGATTTTGCCGGGGTACGACAGACAATTTTGCCAATCGATAATGATTATAATTTAGCATGGCTATTGGATTCAGAACAAGGTCTTAGTTGCTTGGAACTTTACATAGAAACGGAACAAAGAAACTATGATTATATTCCAGAAAATGTAGATTGTTTGCCTGTAGTTGCAGAACGACCGACTGTCTCCGGTAGACACCACGATGACGATCCAATAGATGCTGATGTTATTGCTCCTGAGCCACTAGCAGACAGTTTCGCTGAATTGGGAAATGATATTCAGTCAGAACCAGATGATATTCCGTCCGAGGATGATGCTGATGACGATGAGGTTGACATTTGTGTCATGTCAGAAACAATTGCAGATGAAGATGAAGGGATCTCAATCACCCAGGAAGTGTCAGTTAATGTACCGGAGACAACCACGACAACTAGTCATGTCCTTTATCCAACAATTCCATTCTTCTCAATGACACATCCTGAAGTATTTGCAGTCTCAGTAGACATTCCAACAGGTAAATGGGGTAGTTATTACGATTACTCCAAAGGGGATATGCATGTAGATATGGTCTTCAAAAATAAAGCACATCTGCAGGCAGCTGTAAAGGATTACTCTGTACGTGTTGCAAAACGAGAGTACCGCGTTGTGAAAAGTACAAAAATATTGTGGAAAGTTGTGTGCAAACACAGTACAGAAGATGCACCTTGTAGATGGTACATGCGCGCCTCGTTGAAGAAGAAAGTTGGATTATTCAAAATAAACAAATATGGAGGTTCTCACACATGCCTTTTGAGTGAGCTGTCTATCGATCATGCAAATTTGGACAAAAACATGATTGCTAGCTTGTTAGTGGGAATTGTTCGGCGTGATCCAGCTTTCGAGATAAAGTATGTAATTCAAACAGTCAAAGACAAATATGGATTTGAGATCTCTTATGCAAAAGGATGGTTTAGTTTGCGACGTGCTGTTGAGAATGTGTATGGGACATGGGAGAGCTCCGTTGAGAAACTGCCTTACTATACGGGAGCTTTGCAAAAATGGAATCCCAGCACCGTCATTGAGTGGGTTCACCTTGACAATGCCAGACCAAGAGAGAAGACATTGAATTACGTGTTCTGGGCCTTCCGACCATGTGTAGAAGGATTTCAACATTGCCGCCGGGTAATAAGCGTGGATGGAACACATCTGTATACGAAATATCAACATAAGATGTTGATTGCCGTGACAATGGACGCTAATAATCAAGTGTTACCTTTGGCATTTGCAATTGTTGACGAAGAAAAGTTTCTGTCATGGAGATGGTTTTTGGAGATGATAAGCCAGCATATTTTGAGAAGATCTGAGGGTGGTGCATGTTTGATTTCTGACCGTCATCCGGGTCTCATTGCAGCAGCCGATTGTATTCCTGACTTCAAATCACCGCGTGGAGTACATCGATTTTGTTTGAGACATGTTTGCTCAAACTTTAATAGTCGCTTCAAATCCGTTCATTTGAAAGACTTATGTTGGAGAGCGGGATCAGAAAATCAACTCAGAAAATTTGATCGCACAATGGAAGAGATAAAACTTATAGAGCCAAGGGCTTTTGATTACTTAAGTCGTATCGATAAGTGTCAATGGTCTCTTGCTCATGACGGAGGCTGGCGTTGTGGTATCATGACCACAAATATGTCAGAATGCATAAATGGAGTTTTGAAAGGTGCTCGTCGGCTTCCAATCACCGCAATTGTGCAATTAACTTTTGATCGTTGTGTACTATATTTTGTCGAACGGATTAAGAAGACGGAGCGAATGATTGAAAATAATCAAGAATGGCCAGATTCTGTGTTGGAAAGATATGGTCGTGCCGACTATCATTCCATCCATCATGATGTCCAGATGTTCGATCGTAGACACCTTACAGCTTCTGTTATCACAAGAGTACAACCAGGACGTGGGGGTAACACCCATGTTGTGCATCTAAAATCAGGAGAATGTTCTTGTGGAAAATGGAAAGAGTTCGGAATACCTTGCTCACATGTGATCCAAGTTTGTCGAAAGTATGGCCTAAATGCAAAAACATTTGTCAAGGCATATTACAATATGAATGAATATTGGAGCACATATCAAGGGCGGTTCGAACCAATATGGGGGGAGGAGTATTGGGACACCCCATCTTTTGAGTTGTACCATAACTCCACTCTGCGAAAAACCAGAAGAGTGGGTCGAGATCGAACAACGCGCATTCAGAATGAGATGGACTGGCCAGAAGCCCGTGCAAGACGACAAATGGCTTCATCTTCTCGAAATCAATAAATATTTTTATGTGTAATTTATTGTAAGTTTATTTTGTAAATGATTTTACGCTATTGTGAAAATTGGTTGTTTGTCTATCACACTATTTTAGTATATGTTTAATTGCTCACAAAACAACATTGTTCAATATGTCAAAAAAATATCAAATATCAAATATTTACAAAAGAAAGACAACAAATATCATCCACGACCACGACCACGACCACGACCACGAGGCCTCGTTTGTAAATGACCTCCGGTACCACAAGGAGGAGGAATGATCTCTCTTCGAACTCTCTGCCTTCTATCCGCTTGGTCATTCCTCTGTTGTGCCACAGGTACATCAGTAGGTGGTCGATATGGTGTGAGCTGTGGAAATGCAACAGGTGATACATCAAAATCGAGGCCCGCAGATGTGGTATATGATTGTGGAAATTCATATCCCACATCTGTACCCTGCTGTGTGTACATCAGAGCATACGGAGTGAATGGTGAAGGATCATACATCTGTGGCTGCGGGACATAATAACCAGTAAAAGATGTAGATGGACCTGCCCCATCTGTCGGTATAGGTGTATACGTAGATGGACCTGCCTCATCTGTCGAGAAAGGTGTATACATAGAAGGCCCTGCGATATCAGTCTGTACTGGTTCTTCATCAGGCTCGTGAACTTCTTCGTCTGGTGGGAAGTTTCTGTCTCGTCGTTCACGAGCCACTTGCATCACATCCTGCGCTATTGCCCTATGATGATCTCTCATCGACTCCATATACGTGCTAACAGATTCTCCCTCAGCAGGATAGCGGTCGCAACTAACACTTAACTGTTGCATCTGATCAAGCTGAAAAGTGAATAACAATAATTACATGTTCAATCTATAAATCCATATGACATATTCTACAAAACAAAGTTTGAATATATTTACTTACCACATTATGCCACGCTGGGCCGTCACCATGTTGGTATCCGGTCTGTACAAATTGCCTTTGATGGCCAATATATCTGCGTGTGACTCGGTCATACCACTCACTATATCCAACCACTACTGCACAATATAGTGGTCTGTCCACACATAAATCACCTGCCATCTCCCATTTCTGCACGTATCCAATATGATGTGCACTCCAATCCTTGTTCATACTTCCTCTTCGATCAACAGAATGCAATTTATCATCCCTTGATTGTGGATCTGTGGGGATGTCTTGGAGCATTCCAAATTGACGAATAACCCTATCAGGACGGTGCATCTCAACAATTTCATAACAAATTAATGGGCCGGCATATGTCCATAACTGGTGGCTCAGATGCTCAGTACACTCATCAGGGTATGGCTGCCAATTAAACTACAAATACAAAATTGGATTAAAATAATATAAACAACATTATTAACTTTCATAACAAACACAACTAATATACTGCTTACTTGAGTTGATGGCTGCTCATCAAGAATGTCCCTAATGATACGTACAGAATGCCTCCCTGTTTCCGTGAACCTTAAATGGCATGTCCACCTGAAAAAAACACATTTACAAAATCTATAAATATATTTAAACATATAAAATAGCACAAAACATAAAAACATTATTACCTTGCACCATATGGAGCAGCAGGTAAGATATTCTCCTCATTGATAATTATTGGGCCAGTGTCGAATCTAGCATCACCCAGTTGAGGAGTTAAACCAGGTAATCTTGACCATGCCCAAATCTAAAATATTATCAGGAATAATATCAGTTATTATGACGACAATAATATTTCAAACATTTGAAAAGTGTTAATGTAAAGTTTACCTGTACGACCTGTAATGCACCACCGATCACTTTTTTGCCTCTCATCGAGGAAGTGCATAACTCACGGTACAAATATGCCAATACGGCACTCCCCCAACTATAATTACCAACTAAATGAATATTCTCTATCATATGTAAATATAATAACTTTACAGTATTGCCGGACGAATCAGGAAACAAAATTCCACCAAACATCAATAACACACAGCCCCTAGTATAACGGACTACATCTTCTTCCGTACTGTGCCCAGTAAGAGCATTATTCACCAAATGATTGTTTATTGCAGATAAAAATAACTTTGCACCTTTAAAGTGTGCAGTATCCGGTATAAATCCCAAAAGCATATGACAATATGCTTGCCAGTCAGGTATACTCCTATCATAATCAATACCGGATACTACGTTACCATCTACTGGCAATGCCCATATAACTGCAATGTCTTGCAGTGTGATGGTCGCTGGTAGCGTTTATCGTGTACGCCCAAATTAACCCTTCTTCAGTTAATAACAAAAATATGTAGTAGTGGAAGTAGGGATCGATCTCACAGGGAAGGTAAATTTATTTTGTGTCAATTATCAAAGAACTAGTAACAATGGGGGATTTGGACTGGATTACTACTACTTAGCAAATATCAAACTAATTAACGAGTCTAACTAAAATGATTAAAACTTATGGGATTAAAGCGATTCTTGGTTTTCAGGTAACCGTACTTTTGGAAAATTATCTTTTAGTCATCAAATCAAAACATTCGAATTCTTTCAATTATCTATCGATTGGAAATTCAATTCCTACTCATCTTATTCGTAGTCAAAGGGAAAACAGCATTCAATTCAACCCTTACCAAATCTCTAATCACCACTACAGCCGTTAATGATTAAATCAATGATAGTTTTCAAAACTAATGAGTTCGACAAATCTAATCAATAAAAACTACAGCCGTTAGAATTGATTACTCAATCGTTTCTCCTAAGAATTCAATAACACCTACAGCCGGTTAATTATTAATCTTAGTTGTTTCTTAGCAAACTATCGATTATGTTATTGAATATTAGGTGATCGGTCTAATACACAAGCACAACAATCATGGAATTCGAATTCTGAGAAACCAATTGAAATCGAAGATTAATTCAACAATCAAACCGAATTTTCATAAAAGATTTAAATCCAAAAGTAGGTATCCCTTCAACCAAGAATCGAAGGGTTTTAGCCTAGCATAATTAAATCTAAAAGCAATAAAAATTCAATGGAAAACATTAAATAAATAAAGGAAAAGAAATTACTACTATAAATCACGATTCCGGCTTGTCAATTCCGGTTCCGTTCTTCGTCGTTCTTGAAGAAAACTTTGAAAGAAAATTAATCTAAAATCCTAAAAAATTCTAAGAGTATGAAATTATGCTTAAAATGAGGTAAAAATCGTGTATATGAGGTATGGAGGCTGATGGAGTAGGGTAAAATCCATGTGGAAAGGAAAGAAATCAAGAATTTTAATTTTCCAAAATTCTATAGGCGTAATTACGCCTGAAAGTGGCGTAAATATGCCTGGTGACGTGTCACAAAATGGCTTTCTGCGTTTCTGGCGTAATTACGCCTCAGAATGGCGTAGCTACGCCTGTAATGCCGTAGCGTTGGCGTAATTACGCCTGTGAATGGCGTAATTACGCCTGTCCTCCATTTTTCTGGCAAGTTTTGTATTTTGGCCATAACTTTCACATACAAACTCCGAATTCGACGAGTCAGCTGTCCACGCGAAGATAACTCAAAGTTCTACAACTTTTATATGGACCACATTCCAAAAACTTGGCTGGAATACATAGAAATTTGAGGAGAAAGGAGCAACATGTGTCTTTGATTCCGGTTTTTTCCTCTTTTCTTCAACTTTATTGCTTCTTTCATCATTTTAGCTTGATTTCTTCACTTTTCCCTACATTTACACAAATATACGATTAGGTAGCATATGTATCAATTTATCCATCAAAATATACCAAATCGTAGACAATTAAGCGTAATAGATGTGTCTATTTCTAGTCACATCAAACACCCCCATACTTACTCTTTACTCGACCTCGAGTAAACAATCAAACCTACAATATTTTTGGTTGGCTCATAGGTTCATAACAAAGCAACTTGTCCTCACTTTACTGCCTCAACAATTTTAACATGCATAATAATGAACGGCGGTGAAAAGTTAACAGTGGAACAAGTTCAATCCCTAAACATTTCGTACCCAACGAAGTAGTGAACGTGTGTGTGTGGTCATAAACAAGTGTTGTGTACAAATTATAGATTCAAAATATGCAAAGCCATAATAGTTCAAGTCATACACTAACACAAGTATAAGCTCACTTGCACACTCTTCTCCACTATCTTAGCTACTTTGCAAACACAAATCAAGTAGGTCTTTATTAGCTTGTAGCTTGGCCTAGGTATTGGCTTATGAAAGAAAGGGTAAGGATATTCAAACAAGAGAGTATGATGAAATGCACACTAAAAGCTTCTCTTCTTGTATGAATTTTTCAACTTTGTTCTTTTTCACAAGGTCTATTTCAACACTTTGCTTCTTTTGTGCCTTAGCTCCCCTTGGAGTCATATTTTTCATCTATTTTTCAAGGCATCCCTTTTTCTTTCATGCATTCCATTCTTTTGACAATTAAGCTCACAAATAAACTTCAATGATTCCCAAGTGTATTTGAATGAAATACATCATACTCCCTTAAAAGGTATGGATTAAAATTACATTTAGGCTTAAAGGGTAGGATGATAAGCTAGTCAAGAAATGTTGAATGGGGGTCTTTAGTATGCTTAGCATACTACCATTCTTTTACATTTAAGGCTTGAAATAGGTACTAGAGAATGATTTTGTTTACATGGTAGGCTTGAAAGGCTCAAACGCATCAAAGATTGCCTATATCACTTTCATGTTTGCAAGTAGTCTAGACATACGCCTCAAAGAGCATGTAGTTAAGTTCTAGCATGTATTAGAGACTTCTTAAGACTATCACAAAATTTACACAATCTTCACTAAGTGATGCACACTTCACAAGTCATGACAATAGTGTGCTCAAAATATTCAACTACTAAGTTAAAGCACACTTTGCATTAGAGTTCAAAGTGTTCCAAGGTTAACAATTCACCTATGTTCAAAAACATGCATGCTATCAATTAGGTTTCATCATGGGCTAGTGATTATAAGCATGCATTCATTACTAACTATGAGCTCAAAATTTTTAATTTTTCGATTTTTTTTTTTGTATTTTTGCAATAAGAAAAACAATAACACACTACTAATCCCTCCCCCATACTTAAATCTTACATTGTCCCCAATGTAAGGCAAAAATATAAGAAAAGAGAAAAGTTTAAACTAAAAAGCAATAAAAATAAAAGGGTAAAAGGGAAACTAACTCCCCTTGGGTTGCCTCCCAAGCAGCGCCTCTGTTTAACGTCGGTGGCCCGACGCCAGTCCTCTATCAAGGTGGTTGATGCAGTGTTGCTCTATCCTTCCTTAACCACCTCAATATCTTTTTCACTCCTCGATAGTTCGGTTTGTTGGTCTTTGAGTGGTTATGCCCAGTCCTTACTCTTTCGGCACGTGATTGACATGGTCGATCCGGAGGATGCTTCTTTCCAACGGTACGATCCTGCAAGTGAGACATAAGAGGATCAGCAGTATCATGAGTAGATAAAGCAGCAATAGTATGAACAGTATGCACAGGAGGGGGATCCATACCTCTCTTCTCGTCAAGGCCATCAGTAGCCTTTCCCATTTCCCACAACTCATCATTATCAAAATCAGAATCATAATCATCATGTACATCAATAGCGTAACTAGAATGCTCAAGAGGTTTAATGGGTTCATACATGTTGAATTTTTCAATTTCACCATTAGACTCCATGGTTATCAACCCGCTATTCATATTGATTACTGAATTTGATGATTTCAAGAATGGTCTTCCTAAAATAATTAGACTAGAAGGATCACCATTTCTCATGTCTAAGACATAGAAATCGGCTGTGAAGACCAAATTCTTTACATGCACAACTACGTCCTCTATTATCCCCTTAGGTATGACCATGGATTTATCAGCTAAGTGAATAGCTGCTCTATCTCTTTTTAAAGGTCCCATCTTCAGTTGAGAGTACATTGAGTAAGGCAAGACATTTATGGACGACCCTAAATCGAGCATAGCCTTCTCAATTTTAATACCTCTAATCTCACATGGGATAAAGAACATACCTGGGTCCTTGCATTTAATGGGGATGCTTCTTTGGTTATCCGCCGAAACATTGTCATTGAGCTCGACCTTGGGCTGCCCCTTGTGTTCCTTGTTTCGATCCTCATTCACGGTTTCATGCAATGGGGCTTGCTCTTTGTAGCGTGGACTCATCTCGTAGAGGCCTTTGAGTCCGGCACCTTTCCTATTGTCCTTCAATGCTTGGGGGAAAGGGGGTGGTTCTTTATATTCAGAAAGTTTGTGGTACTTACCTCGTGGTTCCTCCCCTTGCATTGGCTCTTCAACATCTGTCTCTGTCTCCGTCATCTCTTCTTTTTGGGGTGGCGTCAGTACCACCTTCTCTTCGGTTGCATCTTCATTCACATTCATTGTGATAGCACTCACATTTTCCCGGGGGTTCATCTCTGGTTGTGATGGCAGTCCATTTGAAATCCTTGCTTCGATCTTGCTGATTGAAGTTGCCAATTGTCCCATCTGCGTCGTCAAGCTCTGGATGCTTGCCCTCGTCTCCTGTTGAAATTGTAAGTTATTTTCAGCAATAATTTGGATGCTATGTTCTAACCTGTCAGAGGGAGGGTGCACTGGCGGTGGTGGAGGTCGCTGATATGGCGGTCTATAGGGTGGAGGTTGGTTCATCTGTTGGTTACCATAGCATTGGTTTGAATGTTCTCTCCACCCTTGATTGTAGTTGTTTGGTGGATGGTCATAACTCCTTTGTGGTGGCCCTGGGAATCCTCCCGCAGCATTCACGTTCTCCGTGGTTGTCTCTTGTAGTGAGGGGCATGCGTCTGTGGAATGGTTCGCAGCCAGACAGATTCCACACGGCTTTGTCTTTCCTACATTTCCACCTGCCATACCACGCACAAGAAAAGTGAGGTCTATCAGTTGTTGTTCTAAGTTTGATACGTTTACCTCTTTTCTTTGCGGTTGCCCATGGCGCACAGATCCGAATTGTTGGGAGTTGGCCGCCATGTTAGCTATCAACCTTCTAGCTTCCTCCGCTGTTTTGTCTATAAATGCTCCTCCGCTTGCCGCATCCACTAAGTTCCTGTCAGAAGAAAGTAAACCTTCATAAAAGTATTGGATGAGAAGGTGTTCACTTATCTGGTGTTGTGGACAACTTGCGCACAACTTCTTGAATCTCTCCCAGTACTCGTGTAGTGATTCCTCGTAGAGCTGCTTCACACCATATATCTCTTTCCTCAAGTTCGTTGCCCGTGAAGCTGGGAAGTACTTTTCTAGGAATACTCTTTGTAAGTCATTCCACGTGGTGATCGATCCGGATGGTAAGTAGAAGAGCCAGTCTTTTGCAGCGTCCTTTAGAGAAAACGGGAACGCTCTTAGCTTTATTTGATCCTCAGTGATTCCGGTCGGCTTCATGGTAGTGCACACCACGTGGAATTCCATCAGATGCTTATGTGGGTTTTCACCTGCAAGACCATGAAAAGATGGCAATAAGTGAATTAAACCAGATTTGAGTTCAAAATTTACGTTATTGGCCAGAGCAGGGAAACTGATGCAGAGCGGTTGTTGATCCAAGTTAGGATTTGCGAGCTGCCTCAAGCTTTGATTTGCAGCCATGTTGTTCATTTCTTCCTCTTCAAGCAGCCTTGCTTCTCTCCTTCTCTGATGTAGCGTCCTCTCAATCTCAGGATCGTAGTGAAAGTTATCTTCGTGATTGAACGATCCACCTGTACTCATTAACAAACCAAAGTAGTAATGCGGGATAAAAAAAATAAAAAAAAATCGACACAAATAAATGTTGCCCTCCCCGGCCACGGCGCCAAAATTTGGTAGCGTTTATCGTGTACGCCCAAATTAACCCTTCTTCAGTTAATAACAAAAATATGTAGTAGTGGAAGTAGGGATCGATCTCACAGGGAAGGTAAATTTATTTTGTGTCAATTATCAAAGAACTAGTAACAATGGGGGATTTGGACTGGATTACTACTACTTAGCAAATATCAAACTAATTAACGAGTCTAACTAAAATGATTAAAACTTATGGGATTAAAGCGATTCTTGGTTTTCAGGTAACCGTACTTTTGGAAAATTATCTTTTAGTCATCAAATCAAAACATTCGAATTCTTTCAATTATCTATCGATTGGAAATTCAATTCCTACTCATCTTATTCGTAGTCAAAGGGAAAACAGCATTCAATTCAACCCTTACCAAATCTCTAATCACCACTACAGCCGTTAATGATTAAATCAATGATAGTTTTCAAAATTAATGAGTTCGACAAATCTAATCAATAAAAACTACAGCCGTTAGAATTGATTACTCAATCGTTTCTCCTAAGAATTCAATAACACCTACAGCCGGTTAATTATTAATCTTAGTTGTTTCTTAGCAAACTATCGATTATGTTATTGAATATTAGGTGATCGGTCTAATACACAAGCACAACAATCATGGAATTCGAATTCTGAGAAACCAATTGAAATCGAAGATTAATTCAACAATCAAACCGAATTTTCATAAAAGATTTAAATCCAAAAGTAGGTATCCCTTCAACCAAGAATCGAAGGGTTTTAGCCTAGCATAATTAAATCTAAAAGCAATAAAAATTCAATGGAAAACATTAAATAAATAAAGGAAAAGAAATTACTACTATAAATCACGATTCCGGCTTGTCAATTCCGGTTCCGTTCTTCGTCGTTCTTGAAGAAAACTTTGAAAGAAAATTAATCTAAAATCCTAAAAAATTCTAAGAGTATGAAATTATGCTTAAAATGAGGTAAAAATCGTGTATATGAGGTATGGAGGCTGATGGAGTAGGGTAAAATCCATGTGGAAAGGAAAGAAATCAAGAATTTTAATTTTCCAAAATTCTATAGGCGTAATTACGCCTGAAAGTGGCGTAAATACGCCTGGTGACGTGTCACAAAATGGCTTTCTGCAGTTTCTGGCGTAATTACGCCTCAGAATGGCGTAGCTACGTCTGTAATGCCGTAGCGTTGGCGTAATTACGCCTGTGAATGGCGTAATTACGCCTGTCCTCCATTTTTCTGGCAAGTTTTGTATTTTGGCCATAACTTTCACATACGAACTCCGAATTCGACGAGTCAGCTGTCCACACGAAGATAACTCAAAGTTCTACAACTTTTATATGGACCACATTCCCAAAACATGGCTGGAATACATAGAAATTTGAGGAGAAAGGAGCAACATGTGTCTTTGATTCCGGTTTTTTCCTCTTTTCTTCAACTTTATTGCTTCTTTCATCATTTTAGCTTGATTTCTTCACTTTTCCCTACATTTACACAAATATACGATTAGGTAGCATATGTATCAATTTATCCATCAAAATATACCAAATCGTAGACAATTAAGCGTAATAGATGTGTCTATTTCTAGTCACATCAGTCGCCTCTCCGGATCTAAGATGGAAAGTATGTGTTTCACGGCGCCATCTCTCAGCTAAAGCCGTGATGAGGTGAAAGTCAAGTGTAATTCTACCAGACCTATAAACACCATAAAAACCAAAACTGTCCAACAAACTCGCAACACGAGTATCGAGGGGGAAAAGATCCCAAAAATACTTATCAGGGTTTCTGCCTCGAAGTGTAGAATCAATATCACCTGCCCAAACAGCTTCAGATCGATGACCTGACTGCAATGATAGCAGATGACTGTCAATCGGTCCTGGTCCTCTTTGTAAATCCATCCTGAAAATATTACACAATAAATATCAATATAACAAAATATCAACATGACAACCACCACCCGCCCCTACCGGTGACAACACGGCCGGCTGGGCCGGAGCGCCGCCGCCGACGCCGTGCCGGAGTACAAAAATTCGGCAAAAACTAAAAATTTGTAAATCATCCGACGGTTTGCCATTATCTCGAAACTATAACTAATTTTTCAATAAAAACTACCAAACAACAAAATTTAAAAACAACCAACAACATATTTCAAATTTTACAACTTTCAAAAATTTCGATTCAAACTTGTAATGTTACCTGAAATTCA
Source organism: Haberlea rhodopensis (assembly GCA_907163345.1). NCBI lineage: Eukaryota > Viridiplantae > Streptophyta > Magnoliopsida > Lamiales > Gesneriaceae > Haberlea > Haberlea rhodopensis. Next base: position 3,461,190 of record CAJQUN010000041.1, read on the forward strand.
AAAATGTTGAACAAGCAAGCTCCAGAAATGATAAATCACGATGATTTTTTAATTTTTGCACAATAATATGCAAAGATCTGAGATGAGAATGAGAAAATTTCAGAAAGGCCGATGAGAAATGAGGAAGAAGAAGAGGGTCGGCGATTTATTTTTATACTGAAGGCGCCATCTTGGATGGCGCCTTCAATAAAAAATTATTTTTTTATTTGAAGGCGCCATCCAAGATGGCGCCTTCAATTAATTTTTTTTCAGATTAACAAAGCCGCCATCTGAGATGGCGCCTTTACCTGAAGGCGCCATCACAGATGGCGTTTTAGGTCATTTTAAAAATGATTTTCAAATTCGGATATTTTGTTAAATTTTTTTTTTTTTCGAATAATTTGTTAAAAAACCCGTTATTATCGTGTACAAAATCATTATTATATTTTTATATAATAATACATGAGATAATACATATTTGATAAAAATTATAGAGAAGCAAAACCAAATACCAAAAACTTGGATTGTTCATGACATGAACCAAGGATTTGTAATTTGCCTCTCGAAAATTTTACCCGTCCTAAAGTTATATTTTAACCCAAACTTTTTGACACTTACTTTTCATGTTAATTTTTTTTTGCTCTTATATGTTTTTTTCTTTATGCACCATTGATCACAATCTATGAATCTATGATGCACGGACACTACTGAAAATTACTTGTTGCATTGTCAGACATTTTTAGGACACTGACATTCCTTAGACACGTAACGGACATGCAATGTGGCGTGTCCTAAATTTTAAAATAAAAATTAATTCGGACACCGGTGTCAGACACTTTCAAGGGACGTGTCCGATAAGGAAATAATATTTTGGGGGGTTAATTGTACAATTTAAAAGGTTTTCAACTAAAATAAAATTTAGATGTGTTTGTTAAACTTGATGGTAATTGAAGTAATATAGATTTGGTGCTTGTATCAGTGATACTATAATGATTTTTGTGACGTTCAATTATTTATGCTCTTTTTGAATTTGGTAAGAGTATATTTGGTATTATATTTTATTTGGACATACTTGCTAAACTTTGTTAATTGAAGTACTATGCATTTGATATTAGTATGTGTGATATTGTGATGATTCTAGTGACATTCATTTATTTATAATTTTCTTGAATTTAGTAAAAAATATTTTTGTTATTTTTACATGTTTTTAGAATTTTAAAAATATGAATTTTAATATTTTATAATATAGTACATGTATAATATTTATAAAAATATACATGCATGTCACAACTGTGTAGTATCCTGTAAATTTTAATAATCCATGTCACCGTGTCGTATTTGTGTTGCTATATCAATTGTCCGTGCATTATATGTCACAATTATGATAAAAATCTAAAACCATAATTTTCGTGACTTTTTGGGGGATCACATGAATCCGAATTTCAGTCCAAAAAGTACAGACTCAAGATGATAACGTCATAACTAATGCTGTGGTTGTTCAACCACGCGGCAGATAGTTTGATCAAATTATAACGAATATATATATATAGATATATATATAGATATAAAATTAAGAGGTACTTATTTAAATAAATCCACTCACCATATTTAAATAGTTCTAAGTTAATTTGCTCTATCATGAAAATTGTTAACGTGATGGATTTAGATATGATATGGTTCGATTATATCCAAATCTAATTACTCAATCAATTATCTAAGAATCATCTTCCCATCAGAGATCCAGAAATAAGATTTTATTTGCTTGCCTCCGTTTCATTTCTTGGCATTGGGCCCTGACAGCTGGATCTTATTCAGATGGGCTGGATATCTACTAGCCCATAATTCTTTGAGATGGGCAACTCTCAAATTAATCGAAATGGCTTACAAACTTTGAACAGGTCTGACAATTAATTGAAGGGGAAATTACATGGAAGTCCACTTTGGTGACACAAAATCTACTTAAGTCTTGAGAAAAAATCTTAGTGCATAAAAAGCCAAATTGGAAACAATTGTGTTGAAATAAGTCCACTTTTCAAATTTTCAAATCAATTGGGTGTTTTATGATGACTCTTTTACCCTCAATAGTTTGATATATTGCATTCTAGCCTTTAGGCTTTTGTTTAAATTACAAAGAAGTTCATATATAATATTTAATTATCTTTTATATCCTTATATTTATAAATAGCAACATTTAACATCGTCTTTTTACAAGTCCCCGTGTTTTGCGATTCTTTTGGCACAAAATGGTATCAGAGCCTAGGTTTATTCTGGAAATACTATGATAATATCTTGAATATTAATTTGTAACCTATACGGAGGAGACGATTCAAGAAAAATATGGACCCGAACGTTTGTTCGAAGTGTCATTCTTACATGTGGTATTTCCAGAAATTGGAAAAACTAAATCAAAAGCATATGGCAGAAGCTCAACGCTTCAACCATAAGTGGAAACAATTACGAGGAACAGGTTTATGCACTCCAAGCATAAATCATTACAAGAAATTGGAAAGGATGGCGAAGAGGCTTCATCAAGTGAACCTCAAACTTCAGTTCCAGTTAGCCGAACTTCAGGAGGACAATCATCCTGAACACGAGGACGTTGTACCAGACCCCAATGATCCAACAGGGTCCGGACCGGATGAATAAGATGGGTGAGCCAACCTTTCGAGAAATCGAGCCCGATTCTTCTAAGATTTCCCAAGATCTTAGAGAGATCCAAAAGACAGTGCAGCGCTATGGATATCTTCAATACCATGTCCCTACACAAATCCATCAGATCCAGAGTCAGATGGAGACCATGATTAAACATCAAAAGGAGATTCTTGAAAACCTTCAAGATGTTCAATCCCGAGTAAAGGAATTGGAGTCAAGGACCAGTCCTACAGGAAGAAGAAAAGGAGGATGGTTGCCACCATCTTACGGAACAGAACCCCTTTTACACCAAAAGAGGAAAGCAGAGGAGGTCCGAAGGCCGTTAACTGAGTCTGAAAAAATGATTGCAGTCCTACAAGGAGAACCCATACTTCCCACAAAGTAATGGAAAGAATCAACCTGGAAGATCTACGGGATCTTGAAGATCTAAGGGATCTTGCTGATTCATTTGCGGGATTAAATCTCGTAGAAATCAAGACATGAGAGCTTGTACAAAGACCTCCACCACAAGAGAGCTTCGGGTCATACAATCCACCCGAAGGAGACCAAAGTATGCCACACAGGGATGATTTCACCTCAGCAACTTTGGATCCCCCAGTAGGAACAAGGAACCGTTCCCAAAGGCCAGATATTCATCAGACGCCATATGGGAAGTCACAGCTAGATCCAATCCATCCATATGGACTTATGCTCAACATGGATAATTTGGATTTCAAAAACAGAGAACTTCTTATTGATGAATGGGCTTCAGCAATGAGAATAGCAGCAGGAACACTTGACTTAGGCAAAGAAGGATTCATTTTACTTCTAAAAATGAGTCTGGAAGGATCAGTCAAGATTGCCTGGGATCTTGGAGACCCAGGAACCAAGGAAGAAGTTCTAGCCGGAGAGTCCCTGAAAGAGATCGTGGACAAGATGGCGAGATTCTTCAAAATCTGTTTCATCGGAATAAGCTACTTCGAGGGAATGGAGGAAGAAAAGGCTAAGAAATACAGACAAACTCTAATTAGCCTAGAACTACATGACATCTGCTATGTAGATGAGTACATCAAACTCTTTACAGAGTATCGATGGAAGTCGAAGATAGCGGAAAACGATGCAGCGGAGCTGTTTTTTGTCAAAATTCCGAGCCCATGGAGAGAAATGCTTATCCAGGAGTATACACCGCATACAATCGAGACGGTGTCCAGGAGAATGTCATTTCTCAAAGTAAAGCTGGCGGAGTGGTGCTACCAAGCAAAGCTCCAGAAAAATTTCAAGAAGCTCAGAGGAATCAACAAAATGGCTCCTCTTTGTTGTACGGGAAATGATATCCCTACAATCATTGGGAACTACCCACAAAGGCGCAAGTTGAAGAAGCACATAAGTCAACCGTATGCCCGAGGAGGTGGTTCAAGAAAAAGTAGGTCTTCATGGAGACCTAGAAAGTTCTGGTCAAAGCAGAAAGCCCGAAGCTATAGATCATGGCAAAGGTCTGGACCAATAAGGAGTAGAATCTCATCGACAGGTTCTAATCAAGCAAGTTCTAGCAGGGCACCAACGAAGAGAACTTTCAGACGCACACCTACCCGTGCAAATGAGAGTTTCAGAGATTGTAACTGCTGGACATGCGGAGCAAGAGGACATATCTCTACAGATTGTCCAGAAAACCAAAGCCGAGGAGTCAGACAGTTCAAGCATACCAAGGAATTTGAGGATGCTGTCTATTTTCAGGATTTGGTACAGGTGTATCAATTTGAGGATATTCCCTCAGATGAAAGTATCTACGAAGAAGTGATCTACTCTGAGGATGGAGGTGAATCTAGCTCAGAATCAGAGTGAAGGAGAGTTCCTTCAGCACGTAATTAGAGAAGAGCCATCGGGGTTTTTCTCGCATACCACTGTTTCTCATAAAACCCTTATGATGATCATGAAAGAAGAGCCAAAACTTCAAATGTATGATGGATTTACAATTGGAGCAATGGAAAAAGCCATGGATATGATTGGTCTTCGTAGCAGGAAGCATCAGATTATCCATAGGGTAACAACAGGTGAATTTGCGATCCCGATGAAATTCACGGGAAACCAAATTGAGATGCAGTTAATCCCCTACAGAGAAATCCAGGAGATTAAGAACAAAGTCAAGAGAGAGGTTGCTAATACACTCTCGTGGATTCATATCGGAGCCATAAGAGTTATCATCAAAGCAACATTCAAGGAAGGAATTGATTCGCCCCTCAACCTGGCAATCTTTGACAAGAGAATCCCGAACCTCAAAGATTCTTGTTTGGGAGCAGTAGCAGGAAATCTGTATGCAGGAAAGATGGCCTTCAACATCTATCCGAGGATTGCTTACAATTTAGGAGATCGAGACTTCAACAAAGTTCTCACTCCTCATCAAGATTTTAAAAGAGAAGATTTGATGAAAGAAGGGAACAGACCTTACTCGATCACCTACAAGGTGTCATACGCACTCTCGAATACTCATCATTCCGAAGTATTCTTGAGAAAGGAATTCATCGAAGTCCCCAGAATCTTCGAAGACTTCGCCAAAGCAGTATTGCCGGACATCATTGATACTCCGACAATATGAGAGATTGACATGAGGATACAAGATCAACCTGTTCTGAACAGAAGCAGGAGCCTCATGATCGAGTCAAGAAGGATGTCTTTCCAACAGGATAGGTTAATCAGCAACTATCCAGGGGAAAAACATAAGGGAGCATCAAGCAGAATTCAGAAAGTTCCTGATGTATTCCAAACAATAGGGAAACTGAAATGCCCAGAAGGCTGGAGAGAAGTGCAGATAATTTTTGACATCACCGAGAAGAACAATATCTTCCCCTGCGATGTCCTATATTATTTGCAACAACCTACAGTTGGCAAATTTCAAGGAAACCTTCAAATTGGTGAAATTGATCTCACAATTGAAGGAATTGCCGGACGGATCCCCGAGCAGCTTATTTTAGGGATTGAATTTCTCGAGGAACATAAACCTTGGAAAGATTGCAAGATGGAATGGAATTCACGGTCGACGGAAAGAGATACCGAATTCGATGACCACCAGTCCATTCTCAATATACATCTCCATTGGATGTTATATGAGAAGTACCGGGCTGAATATTTTGCAGCCTACATTGACTCAGGGGCTGGAATATGCACTGCCAGGCGAGAAATCTTCCCCAAAGACGTTGGTGAGAAATTACCAGCCATTGCCGGAAGAGACTTTTCCAAACGGATCCTTATTCTTAATGAAGGAGTCCAAGGAGCGGAAATAATTATCGGCGGAGCAGGCGGTACCCCATGGTACAAAGTCAAAACTCCACCTATATATTTCCATGACACAGGTGCAGATATGCTGTTAGGAAACAATTTCCTACAGACGTTCAAGACATTCACTCAAGAGTATGAAACGAGAAGACTTATTTTCACAACTCTATGTGATCATAAGATTATGGTACAACGATTACGGGAGGCGTTTCACCGAAAATTCCCTATTCGTTTTCGCAACAAGCGTGGTGATGAAGGAAAACTTCGACACCCAAAGATGAAAGATCAGCGGAAATTTGGAGAGGCAATTCTTCAGTTCCGACAACAAGGTCCTAGTGAAAGGGGGTCACAAACTTTTGACTGGGTTAATATCATGTCTGTCAGAGAACAGGATGAGGAAAGAGTAACTCCAGAAACCCTGTTGCTCCTGAAAAATGCTTTACGAGAAGAAGTTCCACAACCTGAATCTACCCTCGAAGAGCGAATCACTCTAGAGGATGTAAAAAGGAAGACTCGTAGGAACTACAACGAGGATCCACTGGCATGGTGGAACAAAAATGAGCTAAGAGCTACTTTGAAGGTGAAAACTGAAAAGAAAATGAGTTTGTGAGGTATAGGCCGATCTCCATGAACCAAGAAGATCGGAAGGATATGCAGAGCATACTTAAGAAGCATCTTGACCTTAAGTTAATCTCAGCAGGTATTTCTCCATACAGCAGCCCCGATTTTCTGGTAAGAAATCATGGAGAAATTAAACGAGGAAAGCCGAGATTAGTGATCAACTATAAAGGGATCAACGAAATCTTGGAGTTCGATGGATATTTTATCCCAAGCAGAGAACATTTGGTAAATAGCATCAAGAATGCCAAAGTATTCTCCAAATTCGATTGCAAGTCTGGTTTCTACCAGATTAAAATGGAGGAAGCAAGCAGAAAGTTCACAACATTCTCCACACCACAAGGACATTATATCTGGAATGTCATGCCAATGGGATTGGCAAATGCTCCCCCGATATATCAAAGGAAGATGGATAATCTTTTCAAGGATTACTTCAGCTTCATGTTCGTGTACATTGACGACATCCTCATAGCGTCAAAAAACATGAAAGAACATCTTAAACATCTAGAGATCTTCTCAGACGTTTGTTACAAGGAAGGATTGGTGCTTTCCGAAAAGAAAGCAGTAATTGCTACAAGACAGATCGAGTTCCTTGGAATCGAGATCGACGAATCTGGAATCATCCTACAAAATCATATTGTTGAAAAAGTACAAGGATATCCGGATGACCTCAAGGATTTAAAACAACTTCAGAGTTTTTTAGGAGTTGTTAATTTTGCTGGAATGTTTATCAACAATCTAGCAAACCATAGGAAGGTGTTCAGTTCACTACTCAAAAAGGATGTTAAGTTTGAGTGGAATGAAGATCACAGACAAGCTGTTAAACAGCTAAAGGAGGTTTGCATGCAACTACCAAAACTAGCAATACCAAACGACGAGGATGAACTGGTATTATACACAGATGCCAGTGATCATTGGTGGGCTGCGGTCCTCATGAAAGTTACAACAGAAGGAGAAGTGCCATGCAGATATTGCAATGAATTATTTGATAACAACGAAGTTATCAGATGGCACATCAACGAGAAGGAGTTCTTTGCAGTCCAAAAGGCTTTTAAAAAATGGCCATTATTTTTACTTGCAAAGAAATTTATCTTAAAAATAGATAATACGAGTGTTAAGTCTTTTCTGAAAAATAAAATTAAATCAAAACCAGAAAAGGCTAGACTTTTACGTTGGCAAGCTGAGTGTCAATATTATGATTATGATAATGTCATTGTGAAATCTGATAAAAATATTCTTGCAGATTTCTTAACACGAGATGGAGGGACACATTGCTAGCGATACCCTCAAGCGAGTTAGGAATCTCAGGAAAACCTGGAGATCCTGGAACGAGATTTTGGGACTCTTTGTCTCAATGCAGAGGTCGCGGGACGACTTCAACGAGCAGATCAGGAACTTGTTACTGATCATATACGAGCATGCTTTCGGGACCACGAACGTTTGTTTGAAGTCTTGAAAGGGCCTATACTTCAGGCAGCACCTTCAACAGTGCAAAAAGAAGTGTTTAGAGAACGGGGCTCATCTAACCCGGAGGCAAGGGATTCAAGTACCCCTGTCACGAGTGCTTCAGATGATGCATTCCTTGAGGATGTACAAGCTGAAGCGAATGTTGAAGGTCAGGTGTCATCACAATCTGAACCTTCAAGTCAACCCAGCACCTCTGGGGTAAAAGAAGGGAGAGTTGAATCTTAGGCCAATGACTGGCAAGTCTAAGGTTCAAACTAATGACGATTTAGTTTCTTCACCTATGCAGGATTACCAGCGCACTTGGGAGAAACTAATTACCAGGCGAGGTATCAACCCACAAAAATCAATAGTTGATATCTCCGGAAAATATCCGAGAGTTTGGATGAAACCAGGCAGCCATCCAAATGATGTTTAGGAATGGTATAATTTCGGAGCTCTGGCTTCGGTTTATACTGTGGCACCAGCCTTCTCTGAAATTTCGAAATTAGCAAAATGGATCAGAGAAGCTGTATACGAGACTTGGGCCAATAATCCACATTTGGCCAGAGGTGATATCTTGGAGTTGTATTTTTTCAGTGCTGCTCCAGAACCGGCAAAGAAAGGCTTCATTGAAGCTTTTCATTTTATCAAGCTGAGAAGACCAGATGGAAACGCCCTGAAAAATATAAAAATGGCGCTACCAGAAGGAATTCCAATTTTGGCGGGAACTATCACAGATGATGAAGTTTCAACCAGACGAGCATGGGGTCTTTGGGTTTGTCTAACTGAAATGGACAAAGTCAAATACACATTCAAGTTCTTTCAGAATTCAGCCAATGGAACTTTCTTGCTGAATTCCATGACAGGAACCTCCACGAGATTTGCCGAAGAACTCTTTGAAACAAAGAGAAGAATTCTTTGGGAGAACAAGATTCCGGCAGGAAAGGAGACTTACCGGAAATTCTGCAACATGGCACACATTGGCGCTGGATTGATCATATCTGCCTAGCATGCCCGGAGCAGAAAGAACCAGAGTTTGGGAAAGGATTCCGATCCAAACCCGACAGATCAGAGGCAGGAAAAGACAAAAGACCTGCTGACAAGAGAGCCCGTTTTCCTAAAGCTCGGGGACCACAAAAACCACTAATGTAAAGATTCCCCGACAAAGGAAAAGAGGTGGACCATTAGAAGTTAGTGCGGATACTGTTCAAACGCACTCAGACAAAAAATAATGGACCACTCACGAGAAAAGTTGGCACAACCGGACAAAGATGCCAGACCACGTGAAAGTTAAGGCGCACTCACAGGCGCACTCAACAATTATCAAGATTTGGAATCCGCATTTGAAGTCCGGATTCATGCCTATATAAGGGCACTCATTCAGGAAGCTAAGGACATCAAAAATTCTCCATAGTTTTCTGAGAAATAAATTTAGAGTCTCCAAGCTTTGTAATATTTCAACTTTCGTAGCTTGGTAATCTTTCTTTCTCTTATTTCTTTTGTTATCGTTTGTAATATTGTTCTGTTGGTTTTAAGTTTATGTGTTCTTGAGTCAAGCCTCATCTATATGAGAGGCTAAACAAGTCCGTATCCTCCCAAAAGGAGACGTTTTAATGTAATAGATGTTATAAGTATTCCAGAATAAAAATAAGGTTGTTGCCCAGCTATCTCCCAGATTTCTTTAAATCTTTTTATATCTTGTATATACCTTACGCCCTAAGGTAGGAAACGAATTAGGGCTGTGCTGTGCGGTTTCTGAAGGAGTCGGATAACTGGCAGACTAACCTCGCCCGTGTGCTGAGGTTGGATGGTGAGGAGCCATTCATAAAACAGTCTGGAGGCAGTAAGTTTTCGACTGGTGGAAGTTGCGACCCACCTCACCCGGTGCCGTTATGGTCAAAATGGTATTTTTCAGTTTGCTAAAATTTTATTGTAATACGGAAGCATGTTGGGCCTTTTATTTATTTTAACATGATCTTCAAATCGGGTTGAATTATAATTAGACGAACGTTATATAAACCGTGAGTCCTTTGCAAAAGTATGCTCTTGGGATTCATCTCGAGATGACAGAAACTGAAGGATCTCATGTTCATATAATGTTCCTGTTTGATAAATATTAGGATGAAAACGATGATGAATAGTATATTGTGGCATATTTTGTTCTTTAAACATTTTCTAGGGCTAAGAATGCAAATTTATTAAAGATTGGTTGGACAGCGTTGACCGCTTGGACCACATGGACCACATGGGGTTATTATGGTCATTTCAACCTAGAATGGACTTATGTCAACTAATGTTTTTTCGCTGGACTAGGATAGATTATGTTTCACCAAAGTGTACCGGCCCGTAATTTTCCCTTAATTGAACACTCTCCTCTTTTCCTATTTCTTTATTGCTATTAAAATAGATGTATACGTGATGTTATAGGATAAATCAGTCTTTTCGGGTAAAATTACATACATGTGTCGAGTAAGAAATACCCCGAACGCAGAGCCCCGAACAACATGTTACCCGAGGAGGTCAAAACCTGCTCATATTATTGGTCAAAGCTATAGCGAAAAATCCGGGCACAACTGACAATTAATGGGCGCGGATGAAAGTGCGTTGATGACGCGGATATCTCGGATACATCTTGAGCCAATAATGCCACGATCAGAGAAGATTGTGTCCCGGATTTGACGTGCATTATTTACCATATCAAGCATTATAAATACAAGCCTATGGTGCCATTGCAAAGGGTTTGACTTTTGGGCAAGAAAAGACTCTGAATATAGTATAGTATATTACCTGCTCGGTCTTTTTATTCTAGTCGAGGTTGATGTGAGGGCCAAATTCTAAGTATGTGATTAATGATCACACAATGATAATTATAACGTAAACATCAGAAGATTTATTTAACATTTATGAACACGTGGTCCTAAAATTTTCGATATGACACGAGGAACATACCACCAATACCAATAGACATATAGTGAAAATATATAGATATATACCATCCATTCATATCCATCAACATAAAGCAGCATACGCAAATCAAGCTAGTAAACACATATCCATACTAGGCTAAAATAAACTAAATATATATAAATCCTCACATTCCAGGGACACATCACTGGAACATATAAAACTGGGATAATAAAGAAAATAAACCTCTCAAGTGTGGCTTCCATCGGATGTACCATGTCTGGGATCCTGGCCATCTGTACTACCTGCCATTGTCCACACACAAAGAAAACAACAACCCTCTTGGGGGTGAGCCAAACCCCAATATGGAACGATCATAGAATATACACCATGTATTTATAAAATGTGATATATGATGTAATGCATGTCATGTCGGTATCATATGGTACACCCATCCACTGGGTATATTTGAGCTAATAAAAAAATGTCCAAATATATCAGAACCAATCGAATCGATATCGAATCATAGCTCGGGCATCTCATTAGTCAAGAATAATGACTACTCAGATAGGTCCTCTGACCACTATCAGTCTCCTGTCTTGACATATAATAGGGGCACAAATGGCTATGTCTTATGAGCCACGTAATGCCAGACATAGTATAGTGTTCTAACCCCGGAATCAACATATGAGCCGTGAATGGCTGTGTTTTTTTGGGCCACTTAATGCCGACATAGTATCATATTCTAACTCCTGAATCAATCTCATAATCAACAATATCGGGGTAGCCAAGGATCATAGCTCAACGTGTATGCCATACATCGATGTATGTATAAAACAATGATGTGTGTTAACCAAACATTTAATTTCATACACCGATGTACCAAATCGTGAATGATATGAATGCCACACAATTTAAATAAAATCACGTAGCCACATAATTTCACATAAGTCACATAGTTCATCAAATCATACAATAAATGATACAGATATCTGTCGTATGTTACTCGATCGCGACATACCTTTACTCCTCGATATATGATGGTCGACTTGAGCTTGTAGAGACGATGTATTTACTGTATATCAATATAAATCAACAATACAATAAACTAATCATTAAAAATTGGTTATCAATTTTAATAAGAGCTTAACCAATTTAGGGCAATTAAATTGAGGCGAGATAATTTAATTTGCTAAATTATTTTTCACAAACTCAAAATATTTTTCATCAATTATAGTCCAAATTAACTAGAAATTATTGAAGCAAAGTCAGAAAAATCGGATATCAAAATTTATACCAAATTTGTGCCGTAACACGCACGGTTCTTGGCTGATTCCAGCGAACTCCGGTGGCGATATGGGTGGTGGCCAGTGTATAAAGTTTCGTCCAGGTTCAAGGAAGAGATTCGGTGTTTTGGCTTTGTCCAATTCGTAGTAGAATCGAAGAAATAGAACCAAAATTGCTCAAACCAAAGTCTGCGCGATTTGGTCCGTTCCAGGGTAAAATCAAAGCACTTTTCGAACACCAAAATTTGATTATTTGGTATGGAAATGTGCACATGAGAGTTTTGAACACAGTGGTAGGTTGGGCTCGTCGAGAGGTGGTCAGACGGCGGCGAACGGAGCGGATAAGTACACGGTGGTGGGTGAATCGTGCGAGAAGTGTGTGTTTTTACATTTTTTGCTATGTGTTTTACGTCCTACATCGATATATATTAATTCCCGACCAATTATAAACATCGGGGTGTCATTGGTGTACTGGTGCATTTACATGTACAGTCCACACGTACCTGTCGTCATATTCAAAAGCTAGAAACTCAAGAGTTATCGCTTAACCTCCTCTCTGACCTATCCCCTGTGATGATACTATATGCATAATCAATATATCCATGTTATAATAAGCCTCATCATCAAATTCCATAAATAATAACATGTTGCAACAGTTTGAGTCTCGCGATCGATCGCTCATCCTTGGCGATCGCTCAACACTAAGAAATTTGCTCAACATTCTGTTCATCAAGAGATCGATCGATCGCTTATTGTTACGCAATCGATCTCCTGATACGCGAACGATCACCTGTGTGATGACCAGGGATTATAGGTGTTAATCCCGGAGTATTAATAATCCCTAAAGTGGTTTTACGTGGCGATTTGGGATTTAATCGAGGTGTTGGGCCTTCTGGGCTCGTTTATTTGGGCAGTTGGGATCGTTGGATCCAGAGGTTGAGATTGTATTCACATTACGGTGTAAAACCTAAGAGTTGGGTTTTTGATGTGTCTCGGAATCTCGGGTGCTGGGTGAGCACCGGTAGGGGATTTTGGAGTTAGAGAGAGAGTTTTTGAAAACAGATGATTTTTAAGGAATCATGATGTATTTGTGGGGCTATTAATTTTTCGGGGTATTTTTGCTATAAATACCATTTGAACCCAAGATTTTAGGATTAATTTCATTTTCAGCCCTCATTTTTCCCTCTCTCCCGCGCGCGACCCCTTTCCCGATCTCCCCTGCCTCCGCGCGCAAAAGCCCTGCACCCCCCGCCGTTTCAGGCGCTCCGCCAGCCGCCGTCCGGCCGCCGATCGGCGCGTGCGACCTACCCACGGCTTCGTCTCGACGAGGCGCTCCTTTCCCCTCTGCCAATTGAAGGTTTCGTCGCGTGTGGAAGTCGAATTTTACAGAAAGGCGTCGATCCCCAAAAGTTAGGGTTCTTCGATTTTGGTCCGATTTCTTCCGATTTTCGTTTGAGTAATCTTCCTAACCCCTTTTTCGTTATTTTCGTGCAATTCCCTGCCATTTTTGTGTTCGATTTGTTCGGATTATTGTTGTTGGTGGGATTGGTTCGAAATTTGGTTGTATGCATGAAGTGGGTTCGAATTTTTGGGGGTTTTGGAAGGGTTGTGGTGATTCTTGTTATGGATTGATTAATTCATGTTGTTGACGCATTATAATGCTTGATTGTGTTCGGAATTGAAGAATTGGATTCGAAATTAGGGCTTTGGATTTCGAATTTGGGGGTTTGGCATGTGGGATGATTATTCATGCTATGGATTGATTAATTCACATTTTAGATGAAGTATGGAATTATTGGGTTCGAAATTGTGAGATTAAGGTTCGATTTTTGTAGGGCATTCTTGAACAAATTTCGATTGTCTCATTTATTTCCTTCCCTGCATGTACCCTGCCCCGGGTCTTTTAAGAGGATAATTGTCGTGTATTGACAATGTTGTGAGGGATATGGGTGTGCTTGAACATAGGTTACATGTTCGTAAATAATGGTGAATTGTTTATCGTGTTAGCACATCATTCCTCGGGGCATGGAACTCGAGCAAGGCTTGGCTCGGACTTCGGAGATTTAAGGTACGTGCGACGTACGAGCATTACTATATATATGTGAAATGCATAAGGTGTTTTTGATTGCATTGAATGTTTTGCGTATGGTTATACATATATGTTGATATAGCCAAGGAATGACCCAAATCTTGATATCGCCGCTTGTAGCGTGCGTGACACTTAGGATGACTCTTGCATGATATATGGGGTACTGGATTTATATGACTATATTATGAGACATTTGAGATGTCTAGGTTTGTAGAATCATGCATTCTTCGTAAGACATTTGAGATGTCTAGGTTCGTAGAATCATGTATTCATTATGAGACATTTGAGATGTCTAGGTTTGTAGACTCATGTATTCATTATAAGACACTTGAGATGTCTAAGTATAATGAAGGAATGGTAAAATAAATGCTAAGGCATTTGAGCTATCTGTGATTGATAGCAAGGTTGTGAAATCAGTATTAGATATTGTGATATCTGTAATTGCATGTTTAATGAATTTGTAATCACTATATGTTGATATTCGAGGATCAGGCATGCGATGTGTAAATCAATGTGTTGATTTACTGATTTATGAGATTTGATGAGTTTGATGTTGTGAGAACAGGGACAGTACACGGAATCCCGGATGAGGATGTTGCCATCCAGGGAGTATCATTTAAATTCATTAGCATTTACCTTTGTTGTAAATTATGAATTTCATTATTATGATTATGGGATTTTGTGTATTGGTATGCTCACCCCGTTGGGGGCTGTCTCTGTTGGGACAGGTGGACAGGTACATCGATGGCTATGGAGCTGAGCTCGAGCTGTTGATTTGAGGTACTCCCAGGATCGTGGTACCAGGGCTTGATGGAGCACGGTATCGTATAGAGTACCTATATATACACCTGAGGATTTATACATATTCATATTCATGATGCTCGCATGTGAGCACGATTATACTTGTATATGGATTGTATATAAAGGCATGAGCCTTTCTCTCTTTCATTTAAGGTTGCATGCAATTAGGTTGAATTGCTAGAATGATATGAGAGTCATTGGTGTATTATGTGGGTGTTGGAACCCACTTTTGTTGACCTATGTGTAGTGTCTTCCCTGGCTGGGAATCTACTTGTATTACTGCTTTCTGTTGAGTATTATGTGTTCCCTGGCCGGGAATTTTGTTATGTGTTGTACTCTGTTTTGGGATAGCTCTATTTATGGGGAGACTCTGCCCAAATTTTTGTAAAAGTTTACAATGTGAAAAGCGGCACCAAGGGGTTGGTAAAGGGCAAACATATGAGTCTTTTATTGACAGGCAATGATTAAGTATCATCAGAGCTTCCCGATTGACATTTTATAGAAAGCATGTACCACACATAGTGGTTAATACACTAATCAAGGTTTTAAGGGCTTGGGGTCCTTACATTAGTGGTATCAGAGCAGTGGTTGCTCATTGGGGCTGTTAAGGGCCTAGGAAGTTATTGATAGCACATATTTATGCATGATGGCATTAATGTTGTATGACATAACACATTGTTTATGTGCTCTTATGATATGAAAAGTGGTATTGCTAACCATTGTGGTTGCAGGAATCGTGTGGAACACGATAGGATGACATTTATGGGGATGTCTGGCACTCCGTGTGTTATGTGCCAAGGAAGCTGGTTTTTAAGAAAATCAGATAAAGGGATATTTCCGAGGTAACATGTATTTTACGTTGTCTTGTTGACACATGATGAATGCAAAGTGGTGCATTGAGGTTATGATATATGTTATTGTGCATTGTTTTTGCATATGCATGTCTTGAGTCAAAGTTATCTTAGTAAGGATTTTAATGGCTTATGCTAAAGTCCATATGAAGCGATGAAGAGTCCCGCTTATATGGAGTAGCAACGCTAAAGTCCATTGGAAGCGATGAAGAGTTCCGCTTACATGGAGTAGCAACGCTAAAGTCCAGTGGAAGCGAGGAAGAATTCCGCTTTCCTGGAGTAGCAAGAAGCATTAAAATGTACTAATGATAAGGGCTCAGGATGAAATAAGGATTTAAAGAAGGATATCATGACATTTATTTGTGAAACCATACATTCTCATAATGTGTTTTTATTATGTATTGAATGTTGATGCATAGCGTATATGGCTATTGTTGTTAACCCTGATGGTTGCAGGTTACAGGAAATATGGAGTATAAAAAGGAATGATGATTATACATTCCAGGAGTCCTGCTTATGACAGTGAGAATTTTTATACTTACGCTTGACCGCTAAAAATGTGGAGCGGGCGGGGATGCTCGCTTGCACATGGAGGCGGGGTATGCCATACGAAGCGAGGATGAGATACCGCTTGTATGAAGAAGCGAGGATGAGATGCCGCTTGTTAGGATGATGATTCATTCCTACGTGATGACACGGATGATAGCGGTGATGTGTCCCGCTGTGTCGATTTATATTCATTTCTCTATGAGGACACGGTTTATAGCGACGGTTCATTCCGCTATATTTATTGGCGATGGTTCATTCCGCCAGGCGTATTTATAGCGACGGTTCATTCCGCTATATCTATTGGCGATGGTTCATTCCGCCAGGTGTATTTATAGCGACGGTTCATTCCGCTATATCTATTGGCGATGGTTCATTCCGCCAGGTGTATTGATAGCGATGGTTCATTCCGCTATATTGATTGGCGATGGTTCATTCCGCCAGGTGTATTTATAGCGATGGTTCATTCCGCTATATCTATTGGCGATGGTTCATTCCGCCAGGTGTATTGATAGCGATGCCTCTTTCCGCTACTATGTGGACGATGATTCATACTCAGGTATATAGCGAGGTTTCATGCCACTTATTATATGACGAGGTGTCATGCCGTCGATTCTATAGCGAGGGATTTTGCCGCTATGTACTCAGCACAGGATTTTGCCGCCTTCGAGCGATGGGTGCTGATTACGCACTATTATTGAGCGACGGAGACAGGTATGACGCTATATCACTAGCGATGAGGTATGAGATATTGCTATTTTATTAGCTTTATTGTAGCTGGCATGCATTGATATACATGTTTTATTATGCCTATTTTACTAGCATGTTAGTGGATGACATACGCTGAGGTACATGTATCGTCACTAGTGGGCAATGTTTTAGATGCCATGAGTTGGCATGTGTCGTCACGGGATGACGATGACGATGGTGTAGGAGATGTCTTATTAGACATGCATCATCGTTACGATGATCGATGCGTTGAGTATACGTATTCTGTGGTATGCCTTGGGTGCCAGTACCGAGCACAAGGTGGTGTGTGCGACACCGATGGACGTGACCCTTATACCGAGCGGGTTGCTCGAGGAATGGTTGGATGCGCTGTACATGGGATTGTACCGCAGCTTACGATTGGGGCGATCATATTACGAGTGGTGATACCCTTGAGGTATGCTCGTTGGAGTGGCTTTTGGCCATGTGATTTGACGACAGGAGTAATCATGGAGGAAAGTACTCGCTTTCTGTCGATGTGACATGTGGTGGACATGGTCACACCACCCTTGAGGGTGTAGGATGGGTCCTAAGGGAGTAGGATCAGGTTATGTTAAGTACATAGGGACATTGGAGTGTCCAGGGTGTATCGGCATTGAGGAATGTTGGATAAAGACCCACTACTCTATTGAGTTTTCTCCCATAGTATGTTATACCATGTGGAAACGTCCGTCTTATTGGTAGGTTTGAGGTAAACCTAAAGAGGCAGAGACTAGGTTGTCTGCCGCGTGTGTGTAGCACCATGATGGGCTTGCTAGAGCCGTTACACTGCTCGTTGGAACCAAGTTTGGCAATCGTAAGGTGATACGATGAGGATTGTGGTGGACTCTAGTAGTCACCATGTCATTGAGGTTAAGGTTGTTCATGCCTCGCTGAAACGTGTATACGTTTATGTTTAATCTTGGAGACTTGTCTGGGACAGCTCAGGATGTTGGAGTACCAACAAGAGAGTCATCAGGTTGTTATTGACTCAATCTAAAGGAACCCGTGTATTGGGATACAATGGGTGTTATTGTATCCAGTTTTTCCGAACGATGGTTCGAGACTTGTGGATCTCGAGTTCGATGGCATTTCCCTTGCGAGGAAGGAGGTAGTATTATACCTATTTGGGAATCTTGAAAGATTCGGTAAGTTGGTGCAAGTGGTGTTGATCTTGGGAATCACACCGTGTATTGTTAATCGTCGATTTTCATCCTCCACTGAGTAAGGAATGACTCAGAATTGACGGTTGTGTTTGGGGCTTAGGGATATGTGGTAGATACCCGAGCCGAGTGCATTGAGTATGCATGCGACATCAGTGCTTAGGCAGGTATACCGGTGAGTATACGGATGCCAGTTGTTGATTTCCTTTCTGTCAAGCACAGAGTTATGCTATTTTTGGATGGTTAAATCTCTGATGAGATATGGAACACCTTGAGATTGGGAATCTCCATGGCACGATGATTATGATGAATGATCGTGAAGTTAGTTGACTCCCTTGAGGAGGGATTTTCTTGTGAGGGTTAAGGTATTTCCCTTGTTGGTGTTTTCCTTCGAGTTATGCGACAGCCTTCCCAAGTTTGGATTGTTAAATCCGAGGATTTTCAAGGGATGGCAGGATTTCGGATTGGTTGAGTGTCGCTGACGACACAAGCGTTGAGGATGCAATGGGTTTATTGCATGCCCCTTAAGAAATGTAAACTCTGCGGAGTCTCGGTTGTTATTTATGATCAGAACGTGATTCTTGGAACATCCGGAGGTGGACATCTTGTGAGATGTCTTTTGTTTGAATTTGTGGCCGTGAGTTGCCCAAATTAAGTTGCAATGAGGCGACTACTCCTTCGATGGAGGAAGTTTGAAAGTGGAAACCAGGTTTGGTATGTGTACACCGTGGTTGTACTAGTGTTTCCTTCGTAACGATGTATGTTAGGCATCGTGAGTCTTGATAGAGATGTCATGGAATGATATCTACGATAGAATCAAGAGCGATTCGAATCCTTGCAGTTTCAGTTGACTAACTGCTTTTGGACTGTTAGCGTTGAGTTGTGCTGACGCTCTTCGACGTTATGATGGATTTGGAAGTCTATTCCACTCCAGAGTTTGACACGAGGTCAACGTTCTTACGGTTGAGGTGTCATTCAGGATGTGTTCGTACTGTTGTATTAGATCAAAGGATGACTGTCCGATCTACAGTCGTAAGTATTGGTTGATTTGCAGTCATGAGAGGCTGACTTTTGGGATGACCCGCATCGAGGTACGTTTTACCTCTTGGGTGTTATGTTGGTTATGGTATGTCGCTCTGTTTCAGAGATTAGATGAGAGGTAAGTATCCTCGCGTTTATTAATACGATTCTGATATGGTCAGGAATCGAGGTTATGGCTTCATGTTGTTGTGTAGCCTGGGTGTTACGTGATACACCAGTGCTAATTTCGAGGACGAAATTCTTTTAGTGGGGGATATTGTGATGACCAGGGATTATAGGTGTTAATCCCGGAGTATTAATAATCCCTAAAGTGGTTTTACGTGGCGATTTGGGATTTAATCGAGGTGTTGGGCCTTCTGGGCTCGTTTATTTGGGCAGTTGGGATCGTTGGATCCAGAGGTTGAGATTGTATTCACATTACGGTGTAAAACCTAAGAGTTGGGTTTTTGATGTGTCTCGGAATCTCGGGTGCTGGGTGAGCACCGGTAGGGGATTTTGGAGTTAGAGAGAGAGTTTTTGAAAACAGATGATTTTTAAGGAATCATGATGTATTTGTGGGGCTATTAATTTTTCGGGGTATTTTTGCTATAAATACCATTTGAACCCAAGATTTTAGGATTAATTTCATTTTCAGCCCTCATTTTTCCCTCTCTCCCGCGCGCGACCCCTTTCCCGATCTCCCCTGCCTCCGCGCGCAAAAGCCCTGCACCCCCCGCCGTTTCAGGCGCTCCGCCAGCCGCCGTCCGGCCGCCGATCGGCGCGTGCGACCTACCCACGGCTTCGTCTCGACGAGGCGCTCCTTTCCCCTCTGCCAATTGAAGGTTTCGTCGCGTGTGGAAGTCGAATTTTACAGAAAGGCGTCGATCCCCAAAAGTTAGGGTTCTTCGATTTTGGTCCGATTTCTTCCGATTTTCGTTTGAGTAATCTTCCTAACCCCTTTTTCGTTATTTTCGTGCAATTCCCTGCCATTTTTGTGTTCGATTTGTTCGGATTATTGTTGTTGGTGGGATTGGTTCGAAATTTTGGTTGTATGCATGAAGTGGGTTCGAATTTTTGGGGGTTTTGGAAGGGTTGTGGTGATTCTTGTTATGGATTGATTAATTCATGTTGTTGACGCATTATAATGCTTGATTGTGTTCGGAATTGAAGAATTGGATTCGAAATTAGGGCTTTGGATTTCGAATTTGGGGGTTTGGCATGTGGGATGATTATTCATGCTATGGATTGATTAATTCACATTTTAGATGAAGTATGGAATTATTGGGTTCGAAATTGTGAGATTAAGGTTCGATTTTTGTAGGGCATTCTTGAACAAATTTCGATTGTCTCATTTATTTCCTTCCCTGCATGTACCCTGCCCCGGGTCTTTTAAGAGGATAATTGTCGTGTATTGACAATGTTGTGAGGGATATGGGTGTGCTTGAACATAGGTTACATGTTCGTAAATAATGGTGAATTGTTTATCGTGTTAGCACATCATTCCTCGGGGCATGGAACTCGAGCAAGGCTTGGCTCGGACTTCGGAGATTTAAGGTACGTGCGACGTACGAGCATTACTATATATATGTGAAATGCATAAGGTGTTTTTGATTGCATTGAATGTTTTGCGTATGGTTATACATATATGTTGATATAGCCAAGGAATGACCCAAATCTTGATATCGCCGCTTGTAGCGTGCGTGACACTT
Source organism: Haberlea rhodopensis (assembly GCA_907163345.1). Classification (NCBI taxonomy): domain Eukaryota; kingdom Viridiplantae; phylum Streptophyta; class Magnoliopsida; order Lamiales; family Gesneriaceae; genus Haberlea; species Haberlea rhodopensis. Next base: position 3,482,250 of record CAJQUN010000041.1, read on the forward strand.
AGGATGACTCTTGCATGATATATGGGGTACTGGATTTATATGACTATATTATGAGACATTTGAGATGTCTAGGTTTGTAGAATCATGCATTCTTCGTAAGACATTTGAGATGTCTAGGTTCGTAGAATCATGTATTCATTATGAGACATTTGAGATGTCTAGGTTTGTAGACTCATGTATTCATTATAAGACACTTGAGATGTCTAAGTATAATGAAGGAATGGTAAAATAAATGCTAAGGCATTTGAGCTATCTGTGATTGATAGCAAGGTTGTGAAATCAGTATTAGATATTGTGATATCTGTAATTGCATGTTTAATGAATTTGTAATCACTATATGTTGATATTCGAGGATCAGGCATGCGATGTGTAAATCAATGTGTTGATTTACTGATTTATGAGATTTGATGAGTTTGATGTTGTGAGAACAGGGACAGTACACGGAATCCCGGATGAGGATGTTGCCATCCAGGGAGTATCATTTAAATTCATTAGCATTTACCTTTGTTGTAAATTATGAATTTCATTATTATGATTATGGGATTTTGTGTATTGGTATGCTCACCCCGTTGGGGGCTGTCTCTGTTGGGACAGGTGGACAGGTACATCGATGGCTATGGAGCTGAGCTCGAGCTGTTGATTTGAGGTACTCCCAGGATCGTGGTACCAGGGCTTGATGGAGCACGGTATCGTATAGAGTACCTATATATACACCTGAGGATTTATACATATTCATATTCATGATGCTCGCATGTGAGCACGATTATACTTGTATATGGATTGTATATAAAGGCATGAGCCTTTCTCTCTTTCATTTAAGGTTGCATGCAATTAGGTTGAATTGCTAGAATGATATGAGAGTCATTGGTGTATTATGTGGGTGTTGGAACCCACTTTTGTTGACCTATGTGTAGTGTCTTCCCTGGCTGGGAATCTACTTGTATTACTGCTTTCTGTTGAGTATTATGTGTTCCCTGGCCGGGAATTTTGTTATGTGTTGTACTCTGTTTTGGGATAGCTCTATTTATGGGGAGACTCTGCCCAAATTTTTGTAAAAGTTTACAATGTGAAAAGCGGCACCAAGGGGTTGGTAAAGGGCAAACATATGAGTCTTTTATTGACAGGCAATGATTAAGTATCATCAGAGCTTCCCGATTGACATTTTATAGAAAGCATGTACCACACATAGTGGTTAATACACTAATCAAGGTTTTAAGGGCTTGGGGTCCTTACAACCTGAAAACACGTGATCGATCTTCTAATCCTTTACAAAACATACTGTCCAAGCACGATCGATCGCTCCTATTTACGTGATCGATCTCCTGAAGTTTAAACTGCCTTATTATTTTCTTCGCATAGGCGATCGATCGCTCCATGAAACGCGATCGATCGTTATGCTCTGTCTTTTCAGAACATGGCGATTTTCGAGCTTATCTTCTTGGTTACAACTTCTCATCTCATAATTCAACATCAAAACTTCATAAAACATCACTCAATCATGATATAAACACGTTTTCATGATAACACAACTTATTTCATTGAATTAAACTCATATTAATTCAAACAAGAGTAGTAACTTGACATAGTTCAACTATCAACACACATAAACATCATAGGTTAGGAATTTCTTACCAACTAGCTTTGTTTTCACTTCTCACTCAAGTGATAGTTTGATTTTCCAAACCCAAGCCAAGCAAGTTCCCCAAGTACAAGTGAGAGTTGAAAGAGGAGTTTGTGTAGAGAACTTTAGGTGAGCAAGGTGTAACTATGTGATTTCAAATCTGAAATCACCTCTTATATTGCACTCTTTTTGTTAAACCAAACTCATTTGAAAGTCACATCTAATGCAAATTCAACTTCATGTACCCTTGTTTTGTTTATCCAACCATGTACGATGCCTACTCTTTCATATACTAACATGAACATGCAATATCTTCCTACATATTTACCAACCATGTACTTCATAAATTTATTATCTCCACCTATGTTTAATGTATTTCAACATGCTCATTCTTCATTTCATCATATGTCAACGACTCCCACTAGGTTCCACCCAAACCCGAGTCCACATCATACAGTTATTAGTTCATGATTACTCAATAATCACAACAAACATGTTTCACTATATCGAGGCATTACACTTGTTCTGGAAGGGAGTTCAAGCCATTGAATGAGAATACTCCCAGTAGCGAGATACCAGTATTGGTATGTGGTAATGTCCTTATACAGTTAGATACACATCTACTTATTCAATGCTCGTCTATGAGCGATTTTGATATGTGTATATGAATTGTATAAGGATCGTGAGAATTCTCTTTTCATTTATGAGTTTCATGCAATTTTTAAGGAAATTGCATGATGATTTGAGAACATGTTAATGCATTATGAAGTGTATATTTATACTAGTTGAGCTGTGTTGGGAATTGTATGTTACAAGAATTTATGTCAAAATTTTACAGACGTCATGCTATTGTTTATTGAAGCATGTAATGAGATTTCCCAAATCGTATGAACCTACACACTAATATATGTGTTAATGCACTAATACCGGGATAATGGCATACATTTCTTTATTAATATTCGTCTGTGAGCTTCGTGGATATGTATTTATGACTTGTATAAACATCTCGAAGTTTCTCCTTATATTTTGGTGTTAGATGTGTTTTAGATTGGAGAGATGTGGTGCATTATGAATTGAGTAGAAGAACGATGCATTATTTCGATGATTTGTTGGGGAACTGATTATGTTGATATTGTGATAATGGGGGAATTGATTATTGTCTCTTTGTTTATTTTTGGGAAGTCAAGATTATGGGGAGACTCTGCTCATATTTTTATAAAATCCCCCGTCATAACTAAGATTACGTGCTTGTGAAAGTTTGAGACTTAATGCGTGTGAATTGATCACACCATACATTGCGTGTTCTGTTATTATGCGTTGGTGTATGTGTAACTCTTTATGGCATAGTTGAGGGAATTCATCGAAGGATATTATGACTATCACACCATTAATGCCTTAATATTGTGTTAGTGGTTTGGGGTCTTACAAATTTTATGCTTCAGCGCAGGTGGTAAACATTGTAGGATCGAGCGCTTACCACTTTACCAATAACTATAGTTAAGGGTAACGACGCAACATCAATCTTTTCAACCATACACTGGCACAAACGCCACGTGTTCGACCGATCACAAAGCAGAGGCAATTGTTGAACCCCAACAATCCCTCCCCCAATAATTGCACTCTCTGCAACTCATGGGAATTGAACACGCGACCTTAACTCTGATATCAATTGTAGGATCGAGCGCTTACCTCTTTACCAATAACTATAGTTAAGATAATGTCACAACATCAATCTTTTCTACAATACACTGGCACAAGCGCCACGTGTTCGACCGATCACAAAGTAGAGGCAATTGTTGGAACCCCAACATAATGAATCACATCAATAAGCTAAAATAGAGATTAAATAACAATATTGTTTTATTATCATATGATCCATATTATATATCAATACAATATAGATATATATAATTAGAGAGGAAAAATTACAGATATGTGTGTACAGTTGAAAATAAACATTTAGAAAGGAAATTTTAATTATATTTCAATTAACCTTTTCTTTCCTAATTTCAATATTATCTATATATTATGTAAATAACATATGGCCATTTTGTTATTAATATTATTATTATTGTCAGTGTGAAATTGTTGTCATTAGATTTTTTTTTATTTGGCAAAAATAATATGGATAATGAACACAGTGGGTGCTCATCACATTACACAGTCACAAATGGGTTACACCAAGAAGAAATGCAAGAATTGAATACGACATGTTATTGAAAAACTTCTTACCATGGTAAAATTTTATAAATTCAATCCCAAACACACGTCTGGTTCTCGAAGTCAATCTTTCTTTGAATATGGTGTAAAGTATGAGCTTAACATCGTCAACCAATTCTATAGTCCGATTTTAATGTTATCAATCAAGTTTAGTTCGATAAAATGTTATTACTAAATATTATCTTGTTCCGAAGACTCCAAATGTCCATGAACAATACATATCCAGTGTTTTCCAAGTCTCGACCCTATTTTGTACACCTATTTTTTTGTACAAGATTGTGATACATAGCCTAAATGATACTCAATATAACATGATTAACACTCGGGAAACATAAATCTCACTTGAAGTACATATAACACTTTTTTATCTTGACCAAATAAGGTTGTTGAATTTCAGCTAATTTAGCACATTAGGGGGGGAAATTACTCCTATAACTTTAATTTGTCTCTTTAATCATGTCAGTCATTCTTTAAATGAGTCACTTTAATCAATTAAGTGGTTTAATAAAGATACTGCAATATAATGTGACATCTTACATAAAACATTTGAAAAAAGCAATTAAACGAAAGTCGAATTAATTTATTAAAATAAATTTCTAACTTAATATCTTCGAAATATCCAATCGTCATATATAAAATTTGAAAATTTTAGATTTATACATGAGGTTATGAATATTGAAATAGTTAAACATGTCAACTGACACATGTAATGTTGGATGAATGACCTAAATTTATTAATATCTCATTTTATTATGTGAGATATAATACAATAATAAATTTGGGTCATTGATTTACGTGTAAAGTAGTACCCAATAAAAAAATAACCAACAAAGGGGCATAGATCCTAAGTTTATTTTTGCATATATTTATACTACACTTTCGTTTTCTTTTTTCATGACTCTTTCTCTAACCCAAAGTTACATTACCCCATTTCCCCTACCATCTCTCAGTCCAAAGAGTGTGTGTTTTTCTTGGGAAACTCCTCCTTTTCCTTTGGTTTTTTTCAAGTTTTTTTTAATCTTTTCTTGAAGAAAACAATAGAAAGCTACATTCCCAATGCCATATATAAGTTTTATTTAGTCCGACATTCCCTTTTGTTCCTTTGCAAATGTTTCTTAAAATATTGGAAGTTGGGAGGTTTCCTTTGACATTGCCACATTGGGAATGTATCCCAAAGAGGCCACACACACATATCAATTAAAGGGAAACTTGTAGTTTTTGTTTGGACAAAAGCTAACTTGTAGTTGTGGTCGAGAAATCTTTAGCTTGATTAACTCATGATTCACTTCTCTAAACAATAATCATTAATACGATAGTAATAATAGTAATTCTTTTTTCATAATTAAAAAAATGACCCATAAAATAGAGGTCTTTTTAATACTAGTCTCAAACTTTTAAGAGTGATCAATATATTACTATGATATTATTTATAGTCAAATATAGTCCCAAACTTTTGTTTTTAATCAGCACTAATCCTAAACTTTTATTTTAATCAAAAGTGGTCTCAAAAGCCCCTATTCAATTATTGTGATTGTTTTTCTAAAAAATTAATTTATGTAAGACTAAATTTGTTAAAAAATTATTTATATGTGATTATTTTTTATTAAAAATAATTTATGTTGGACTATGTTTTAGTTCTAAAAATTTGGAATAGTAGTAAAAAAATACATATTCTATTAGGCCATTTTTTAAAAATTTACCCTAATAATAGTTGTTTTAAGAATTTTTTTGATTTGGTAAATTACACTGACCTGCTTCATGGATGTCTAATGGCCAAACGTTATATGTACATTAGAATATAGATCACGGTCGAGGTCTCTATTTTTAGGTAATATCAATAAATAGTGTATATTTCGTTCCAAAAAAAAGGTGGTATATATAGCTAAACTTAATGGTTAATAATCATTATATCATGGGTGAAGCCATGATTTAAAATTATCTAGGACAAGCTGTGCACTAAGTATGTCTAACGGGCTAATATAATTTTGAGAGTTGGACTAGATGACGAAATTTTCGAAAATTCAAACTTAATATTTTTTTAATTTACATAATGCTTGAGTGACCCTAGTCTTTTGGGTGTCTCTGCCCCTGATTATTTCTTATTTTATTTGTAACTTTAACGAGTATATATTAATTTGTTGTGAATCTGGTTAATTATGTGTATATAATATAATTTACATTATCTGTTTCGATTCATTTTAACCGAAGATTAATTACATTGAAATTATTTAATTGGTCAGTATAATGGATTGATTTTTTTTTTTTTTTGGGACTATTATCTCAAAATTAACTCCCTCATTAATTGGAATTTTTTTATCCTTTCCTGGATACTTCTCAAAACTCACAAACCTTACATTGACAGGCATCTATTATTTAACTGACCCGATAGTACTCATTTTTGGAATGTCCAGTGTCAAAGTCACTGAATGGGTAAGTCGTCAATTCCTAGACTATATATTGTACTTTATCTGCTTGGTGACAGAGGGCATTTTATCAGAGGTTTTCTAATCTACCATTGTATGGTTCCTGTTGAAACATATACTCGGGGGAGGGTTCATGGCGGATGATTTTAAAGCAGACTCTCTGTTAATTAGATAGGGAAGATCACCAAGATTGCGTGAAAGCATCGAAGTTTGATATTATAATTAATATGATATTGGGTTATCAAAATATGATTTAGTGGGATGAACATAGCTCAATAATTAAATAAAAAAATAAAACAAGATTTTATCCTCAATATTTTACCGAAATTATAATTTTATTCGTGAATAACATTAAACATCAACTCTAACCATGATTTGCGAAATCATCTACTTAATTTATGGTTGTTTTTAAAGTAAGAAAATAGTTTTTTGTAAGAGACAAAAAGTTGGGTTATCAACTACTACAAGCAAAGGTGAACATCGATAGGGTTCTAAAAGACTACATTACCACACATCATCAACACTGTTAAAATGCCCCGAAACTTGTCTAATCCAGGACGACTTATAATATTATTTAGGGTAAATTTTTAAAAAAAATGTTCATGTAGAATATATTTCTTTCTAATATCAGCTCAAATTTCTAGAACTACTCAAATATAATCCCATGTAAATTATTTTAATAAAAAATAGTCTAAATTTTTGTTTTTAATCAAAAATGTTCTCAAAGCTCCCTGTTTAATTATGAGACCACGTTTGTTAAAAATTAATGTATCTGAGACTAAATTTGTTAAAAAACATTTATGTAAGACTATTTTTGATTAAAAATAAGTTTTATAGAACTATATTTAATCAGTCATGAACGATAAATAGCCGCGCACAATTCCTATTTATGTTATATTCCGATGATAGCCACAAGGATTCCAATATAAGCAAATGTTTTTTTTTATAACTTATAATTTAGAATAAAAATTAAAAAATAGAAATAGAATAGAGATTTATATTTTTTTAAAAAAAGAATTTAAGTATTGTCGTCATTTTGATAAGTGATATATAATAAGACAAAAATTCGTTTTCCTAAACAACTCTAAGTAAATAAATATATTTTAGATATATTATATATTGATTGATGTGATTTATAAAATCCCTTGCACCTAAACTGTATTTACTCAATACCCAAACCCTAATATCACCATCTACTCAGAAAACCCTATTTTACCCTGCGAATTTGTAGCGGGTTAAATCCATGCACGTAAAGTTATCCCTGGTTAAATGGGGTAATCATAGCCATCAGTCAAAACCATCTTTTCTATCTGATGGCAACTCTCATTCTTACAAGTCACGTAATCCAACGGCGACAAGCCTTCCTAATTTTATTAATTTTTTCACGTTTAACATAATAAATCCTATTTGATTCTTATTATGTTTGTAGAGCAAAAGTTAACAATAAAAGGATAACTTGGCGATGGTCGAAGTTGATTTGATCTGGTCTTCATTCCATCTTTAGTTTATTTTAATGTGTACTAATCGGCATTAGACTTGTAGGCGGGTATGTAGATATTATCCGGAAATTAGATTATTTGATATGCAAAATTAAAATCAAATATTTTAGAAATAAACAGCAATATGTCACGGAATGAGAGTTTTCAGCCAATTTTCTCGAACCCGTGCAACACTTGACTAGTAACCCCGCGTTGCAAGCAAATAAGCATTTCTCTCGAGTTGGTTGCTAAAGTGCTAGAAAGAGAAAGAACACAAAGAGAGCTTGAGACAATGTTTTGAAGAGTATATTGCTTGATTGAAAACTCGGTGGTTACAAATGAACTCCTACACCCTATATATACAAGCCCACCTCCTCAATGGATGGTTGTGATCAATTTGATCTAACGGTGGAGAAAGATCTTCTACACTTCTACATGTTGCTGTAAAGTTCCATGGATATCTCCTACAAGATTCTAGAAAACTCTATATTACAAAAGAATATACAAGTGAGGCCTAGAATCTTCCGAGGCGCTCTAAAGCGTTCTTCAACTTTCGGGAGCTTCCGGAACGTCCCAAAGCCTCTAATATGCCGGAATCAGCTAGAAAGTTCGGGGGTGTGACATTCTCCCCCACCTAAGTTGGTGACACCCTCGTCGCCTGCATATCGCGGAACTCCTTAATCTTGTGTGCAAACTGCCAGAAGTGGTCTTCGTACTCCCAGCTAGATTCTGCTCGGGTAGACCCTTCCATCGCACGAAGTACTCGGTGTATGGGGGAACTCTTCTTTTACGTATCACTCGATCCGCCAGAATCTCCTCCACGCCTTTGTCATATGATGTGACCACAGCAGTTGCCGCCCGATGTGATGTCCCATGGCTTGGATCCTCCATGTCTGCATGATATGGCTTCAGCTGACTCACATGAAACACTGGATGAATCTTTAACTTTGGTGTCAATTGTAGTCGATAAGACACTGTGCCTATACGCCAATCGATGGGAAAAAGGCCTACATCTACGTATCAACCCCTTGTGTACTGGCCGCAATGATTTGAACTGTTAGGGTAGTAACTTCACCATTACAAGGCCCCCGTCCTTGAACTCGACCGCTCGTCACTTAAGATCTGCCCATTTCTTAATCTTTTTGGCGGATTTGTTCAAGGATGCTCGAGCCAAGTCAGTCTCCTCCTGTATGGGCTTGGCGAATGTGTATGATACGCGGCTGCTCCTATGTAGACTTTGGCAATGTTATGTGGTGTCATCGGTTGTCTGCATGTGGCTAACTCAAATGGACTACGTCCAGTAGATTCGCTCCGCTACAAATTATAAGAGAAATGGGCTGTGTGTAAGAGTTTCGCTCAATCTCGCTGGTTGGCACTCACATAGTGCCGTAAGTATAATTCTAGTAGGGCATTCACCTGCTCGGTCTGCTCATCCGTTTGCGGGTTGAAGCTTGTTGAGAATGCAAGATCGGACCCCAAAAGCTTGAATAGCTCGGACCAAAACTTCCCCGTGAAACAAGGGTCGCGATCACTCATAATGGTCTTCGGAATGCCCCAATGCTTGACCACGAGCTTAGTGAAAAGCTTGGTTGTGTCAACGACAGTGATGTCTAGTGGTGCAGCAATAAAGATGGCATACTTAGAAAACCTGTCCACCACAACAATGATAGTCCCGCACCCTTCTGACTTTGGTAGTGCCGTAATGAAGTCCATTGATATGCTCTCGAACGGGTGCTCAGGAATAGGAAGTGGTTGTAGGAGACTGACTGGCTGTTGTTGTTCCACCTTGTCTTGTTGGCACACAAGACAAGTCCTCACATGGCCTCCACATCCTCACGCATCTTTGGCCAATAGTAGGAATCCTCCATGAGTGCCATAGTGCGATGCATCCCCGGGTGGCCCGCCCACTTTGAATCATGACACTCCTTGATTATTTTTCGGCGCAAATTTCCCCACTTGGGTACGAAGAGGCAATCTCCCTTCATGAATAGCAAGCCATCTCGGATCCAAAAGCGTCGGGTTTTGCCTTCCATAGCGAAGTCATGATGTTCTTCGCCATTGGATCTTGATCTAGTCCTTCCCGTATGCGATCCTTCAATATGCTTGGGGGTTGGTTTATGGTTGCAAGCTCCGCCTTCCGGCTTAAGGCGTCGGCTACACGATTTGTTGCCCCCGGCTTGTACTCCAACGTGTAATCGAACTCCGCAAGAAATTCCTGACATCTCGCTTGCTTCGTAGTGAGCTTCTTTTGGGTTTGAAAGTAGCTCATGGTAACATTGTATGTCCGCACAGTAAACTTGCTCCCAAGAAAGTAATGCCCCCATACCAGTAGACAATAGACCATTGCAGTCTTCTCCTTCTCATGGACCGTGTAGCGTCGCTCGGCATCATTCAACTTGCGGGTCTCAAATGCGATGAGATGCCCATCTTGCATAACAATGCCCCCAATGGCATAATCCAAGGCATCGGTGTGTACCTCGTATGGCTTCATGCTATCCGGTAGGGCTAATACTGGTTATTCCGTCACCTTGGTTTTTAGCTCTTCAAATGCTTCCTAGCACTTTGCATCCCACTCCCACTTCTTGTTCTTCTTCAAGAGATTAGTGAGGGGAGTGGAAACCGCAGAATATCCTCGTATGAAGCGGCGGTAATAGTTGGCTAGCCCCAGAAATGATAAGAGTTGTGACACATTGATTGGAGCCTCCCAATCTCGTATGGCCTTCACCTTGGCATCATCCATCATGCTCCTTTCGATCTTGATGTTGTGGCCCAAGAATGACACCTCGTCTCGGGCGAAAGAGCACTTCTCCAACTTGATGTATAGTTCATTTTCTCGAAGTGCATGAAACACCTTTCTCAAATGCTCCACGTGTTCCCCCAACGTGGATGGGTAGATAACAATATCATCAAGGTAAAAAACCACATATTTATCCAAGTAAGGGTGGAATACCTTGTTCATGAGGGTGCAAAATGTGGCCGATGCGTTGGTGAGTCCAAAAGGCATAACTAGAAATTTGTAAGATCCGTACCTCGTGACCATAGCTGTCTTTGGCTCATCCCCTACAGCAATCTGCACCTTCCAATATCCGGACCGCAAGTCAATCTTTGAGAACCACTTGGCCCTTCCAAGCTGGTCGAACAATTCTCCAATGAGCGGTATCGGGTACTTGTTCCGGACGGTCAACTTGTTCAAGGCCCGATAGTCCACGCACATGCGTAGAGACCCGTCATGCTTCTTTTGAAAGAGCACCGGTGCACCATATGGGGACTTGGATGGCTGGATCATCCCCACATCAAGTAGTTCCTTGAGTTGTGGTGCCATCCGATAGGGTGTGCGTGAGGGCGGGTTAGCATCCACTACTAGCTCGATCTTGTGGTACACGTCGTGGTAGCTTCTTCGGGAGCTCCTTTGGCATAATGTCCTTGAAGTCCTCAAGCAAGGCCTTGACTTCCATGGGCATCTCCCCCAAGCCCTCAGTCCTTGGCCCTTCGCTATCTTAGGAACTATGGCATAGGTCCTCACTACGCCTAAGTCCAGCAGACAACATGCTCGGCCCCTTGGCCTCCCTCTTGGCCGATATAGTGCATAGAGTGTTTGCATCAAGAATATATAAAGAGTCCGAAAATGGTAGAATGCAAGGTCGTACCTCATCAAGCCACTCTAGCCCAAGTACCATTTCGTAATCATCCATGGACACCACTGTGTGAGACATATCCATTCTCCTATCGTGGCCTTCACTCCCTTGGCCGCTCCGACATTTGGTTTGGTCTTTGCATTTACTGACTTGATTGATCCTCCGATCGTAGTGACGGCAAGCCCAAGCTTCTTCGTCGCCTTCTCCCGGATGAAGTTGTGTGTGGCATCCGTATCCACCAGTGCCTTGTGTGGGGTCCTCGTTACTTAATCCATTATGTATTCAATTAAACATACATACGTGAGTCTGAATTAGTATTACGTAAAAACCATACACTGATTAAGAGTTTCTAACTAGTTAAGTTGTTACAAGGTTTACAAAACCTAACCAACTATACATCACATGTACAAGTAACAACCTAATCCAACATAACTCTTAGGCAGTGGTTCAGCTCGCAGCGGAAAATTATGACTCACGCTCCCCACGTCTATGAGTCCCTACAGAAAACATTCACACAATGAGTATAGAGAACAACTATCTCAGTGCCATATCAAAACACAATATCAATATCAATGATAAAGCACAAGAAATCATCTAACGTGAATGTTCTATATCATGCATCCACAAATGCACTATGTCATGACATGTCTCAATAATCACCCTATTATCATGAGCCCCATATGATATGCCTATTCAGCTCAATATGTCAGTGGAACCACATCACATCTTCATATTAGCAGCACATATCATAGTACCATGCTCATCTGTGACAATAGCCAGAGCATATACCTACACCAGGTGTATATCTCTCAAGCCAAAGCATATGTAGTATATCTATCGTGGCAACGATCCCAGCCAAAGCATATACCACACCAGGCATATCTATCGAGGCAATGATCTCACCAAAGCATATACACATATCTATCAAGGCCTACATCCCAATCATATGAAATCCATGTATGAACATGCGTACGAACGACCAATCATATGACACAAGATAACAAAAATCATATGATATCAAAACCATAACATCATCATCACATCATATCTATACTCCGTACGTCAACACGTACCTGTACGGCGACACAAACAAGATAAATTAGGCGTCACTGGCTAAGTGCCTCGTTGTCCTGTCCCCTGAGATGATGCTACAACAATGCCAACAATATATATGTTATCATAGGCATTAAAATCAAATTCTACAAAAATATAAAAATTTTCAACATTCTGCCATCACCGATCGATCGCCCCGAATTCTCGATCGATCGCTGAACTGTTCACTCTTCCCCGATCGATCGAACAAAATCACCGATCGATCGCCACATGCTCACCGATCGATCGCCTCAATTCACCGATCGATCGCCTCATGCTCAAACCGCCTTAAAACTTTACTGTTCGCGGCGATCGATCGAGATCACATGCCGATCGATCGGCGCGATCAGAAAAAAATGAGACAATGGCGATTTTGAGCTTATCTTCATGGTACTTCTTACACAACTCATTTCCTATCATGTAACCATGATTCATGCACTCCCTAGTATCATATAAACATGTTCCTAACATCCTAGAATCCAATTCTTGGCAAAGAAACAAGTTATGATTCTAAGCATCAATAATTGATATTCCCCTTCACATAAATCAATACCAATTACATAATTCAAGTGTAAAACCATGAAATTCTTACCAAAATAGTAAGAAAGCACTTCACACACCTTCCTAGCTCAATTTACAAGTGAATCCCAAGCTTAAACCACAAGAAAGTTGAAAGAGACGGAGAGGAGCTTGGTAGAGATTTGTAGGTGTAAAATGGTGTATTATGTGATTCCACCTCCCTAATCCACTTGATATAGATCCTTAGTTCCCTCATTCACTTGCTATCATACCATTTAGGGATAATTACATGTTAATTAACATGTACATGTAAATACAATCCAAATTCAAATTCACATGCTAATGCAACCTTAATGAAAGGTAAAGGCATATGGAATTCATATCAAATGCATACTTTATTTATATCATTTCTTTGCACTACATTTCGTACATCATGTTTCATTCCTTGTCATATATCATTATATACATGTATTTCTTCATTATTGGTTCCACCCGAACCTCCATTAACATACCACTATTTGATATAATTACACCATAATCATATCATACGTATATACAACAAACCGAGGCATGACAATTCTCCCCCACTCATTGAATTTCGTCCTCGAAATTGCATATACAGACAGAATACATGCATATGAGATATACAACTCAACAATCCTGCGATATGAAAATAGGAAACATGATCATGTATGCAACAGTACCATAAAACTGTAAAATCATACCAGAAAACAAATCCGGATACCGTTGCATCATATGCTGCTCCGTCTCCCACGTTGCCTCTTCGACACCCCTTCTGTCCCACTGTACTTTAACCATAGGAATCACCTTATTACGCAACCTGCGTCCAGCTCGATCCAAGATCATAACCGGTCGTTCCTCATACGACACATCTGTATCCAACTGTACATCAGGTAACTGTAATACATGACTCAGATCTGGTTCATACTTCCTCAACAGTGAAACATGAAAAACATCATGAATACTACTCAATGCCGGTGGTAGTGCTAAGCGATATGCCAACGTACCAATACGTTGCAATACCTCATACGGACCAACATACCGTGGAGACAATTTTCCACGCTTACCAAACCGTACTACACCTTTAAAAGGTGAGATTTTTAAGAACACACGGTCACCAACTTGAAATTCAAGTGGTCTATGTCGCTTATTGGCATACGCAGCCTGTCTATCCTGAGCAGCTTTAAGTTTCAATCTAATTACTTTCACTTTCTCCTCCATTTCATGAATCATATCCGGTCCATGTAAAGTAGACTGATCTACATCATCCCAATACAATGGCGATCTACATCGTCGCCCATACAAAGCCTCAAATGGTGCCATCTGTATACTAGACTGATAACTGTTGTTATATGAAAATTCCACTAATGGCAATGACTCTTGCCAAGAAGTATCAAACTCTAATACACAGGCACGCAGCATATCCTCAAGCGTCTGTATCGTACGCTCTGTTTGTCCATCTGTCTGAGGATGATATGCTGTACTCAACCGCACTTCAGTTCCCAACGCTGTCTGTAACCCTTCCCAGAAATGAGAAGTAAATCTCGGATCCCTATCCGATACAATGGAAACTGGTATCCCATGTAGTCTCACTACATGTTGAATGTATAACTGTGCCATTCTTAGATATGTAAACATCATACAATATGGCACAAAATGAGATACTTTGGTGAGTCGATCAACGATCACCCAAATAGCATCGCAACCAGAAGACGTCCGTGGCAAATGAGTCACAAAATCCATCGTGATATGTTCCCATTTCCACTGAGGAATTTCCAAATTATGTAATTCACCTCCTGGTCTCTGTCTTTCCGCTTTCACTTGTTGACAGATCAAACATCGTTTCACAAAGCTCAACACATCCTGTTTCATACGTTTCCACCAAATTTGTGTACGTAAATCATGATACATTTTCTTCCCTCCAGGATGTATACTGTATCTACTACAATGAGCACGTTGTAGTAGTTCTTGGCGTAGTCCTAATGAAGCAGGTACTACCCAACAATTTCTGTATTTCAACGTTCCATCACTTGTAAGTACAAAGTGAGATAATTGTCCTTGACTTATCCTTTCCTTCCATTGTTGTACTTCATCATCAGTCATTTGTGCCGTTCTGATTTTCTCAAAAATGTCGGGTTCAACCAACAATGTTGATACCCTTACTGGCACTAGTGCCATATCAAAATCATAACCCAAAGTACAACAAGAAGTCATCAATGCGGATAAATGAATCACCTCATCAGCCGTGTGATGTACCTTTCGACTCAAGGCATCTGCTGTAAGATTAGCTTTTCCTGGTTGATATTCAATCTCACAATCATAATCTTTCAACAGATCCATCCATCTCCTTTGTCTCATATTTAACTCCGCTTGGGTGAATAGAAATTTTAAACTCTTATGATTTGTGTATATGGTAAACGACGTACCATATAAATAATGTCGCCATATCTTCAATGCAAAGACAATGGCAGCTAATTCCAGATCATGTACTGGATATCGCATTTCATGTGGCTTCAACTGTCGTGATGCATAAGCCACTACATGTTTGTCCTGCATCAATACACAACCCAAACCAAGTAATGATGCATCAGTATATACTGCAAACCTGTCATGCTCAGATGGAATGATCAAGACTGGAGCTGTAGTCAATCGATGTTTTAATTCTTGAAAACTACGCTCACAAGCCTCTGACCATTGAAATGATACTCCCTTCTGTGTCAAATGTGTCAATGGTTTGGCAATCGCTGAAAATCCTTCAACGAACCGTCGATAATATCCAGCCAAACCCAAGAAACTACGAATCTCTAGCACAGAAGTAGGTGCTGACCAATTCAACACTGCTTCCACTTTCTTTGGATCGACTGATATACCTTCCTCGGAAATAACATGTCCTAAAAAGCCGACACTAGTCAACCAAAACTCACACTTACTGAGTTTGGCATACAACTGATGTGTCCTCAACAATTGCAATACCATATGCAAATGTTGAACATGTTCTGCATCACTTCGTGACTAGATCAGTATATCATCGATAAAGACAATGACAAATCGATCAAGGTATTCCTGAAAAACCCGATTCATTAAACTCATAAAGACAGCAGGAGCATTTGTCACTCCAAATGGCATTACCAGAAACTCATAATGTCCATAACGAGTTCTGAATGCTGTCTTCTATACATCACCCTCTCTCACACGTATTTGATGATATCCTGACCTCAAATCAATAGAATAAATCTTTGATCCCTGCAACTGATCAAACAAATCATCAATACGAGGAAGAGGATATTTATTCTTTATGGTTACCTTGTTCAACTGTCTATAATCTATACACAATCGCATTGTCCCATCCTTCTTCTTAACAAATAAGACCGGAGCACCCCAAGGCGATACACTAGGACGTATGTACCCCTTGTCCAATAAATCTTGCAATTGCGTTTTCAACTCTTTCAATTCAGTTGGTGCCATCCGATAAGGAGCCCGTGAAATTGCAGAAGTACCAGGTATCAAATC
This sequence comes from Haberlea rhodopensis, assembly GCA_907163345.1. NCBI lineage: Eukaryota > Viridiplantae > Streptophyta > Magnoliopsida > Lamiales > Gesneriaceae > Haberlea > Haberlea rhodopensis. The sequence goes on from CAJQUN010000041.1 coordinate 3,498,769, forward strand.
AATACCAAATTACACTTCTCGACTCGGTGGGAATCCAGGTATCTCATCTGGAAACACATCCGCATATTCTGCAACCACTGGTATCTCCTCCACTTTCCTTTCTAGTTTCTGTTCCGTGATATCAAGGGCATAAATCAAATAACCCGCATGTCCACGCTCTAACAAACGCGACATTCGGATTGCTGATATCAAAGGAATCTTTGCCCTCGATCCCTGGCCATAGAATAACCATTGATTTCCAGTATCAGATTGAAATCTTACTACCTTCTGACAACAATCCACAACAGATTGATATTTACTCAATACATCAATTCCAAGGATGCAATCAAAATCTGACATGTCTAACACAATCAAATCAGCTTGTAGGCCATAGTCAGACTCAGACTGAATAGCACAATCAGACACACTCTGACAAGTCATCACAGTAGTTCCCATGGGTGTCGAAACATAAAGAGGCATCAACAGTGGAGACGAGCATATATGATACTGATCAATAAAAGCTTGTGCAATAAAAGAATGTGATGCACCAGTATCAATCAACAGAAAAGCAGGATAAGTAAATAAAGTACACTTACCCGCTATCACAGTATCAGGAGCTGCCTCTGCTTCCTCCCTGTTCAGTGCATACACCTGAGGTGTTCCTACCCTCTGTCCTCCACCAGACTGTGGTACACCCTGTGGTCTCTGCTGCACTGTATTCTCTGACATGGGTCCTCTCCTCTGTTGTCCACCCACTTGAGGACAATCACGGATCACATGTCCTGGTTTCCCACAACGGAAACAAACTATCGTATCAAACTGTGGACAATTTCGTTGATAATGTGGCCCTCCACATTTAAAACAGTGTAATCCTCGTCCACTACTACTACTACTTCCTTGGGACTGTCCCTTAGATTTTCGGTCATCCCCTTTCCGTGCTCCAAAACGTTTCCCACTAAACCTAGATGAAGATACACCACCTCGTGGTGATTTAAATGAGTCCCCTCTAGGTCTCATACTATCAGATGTAGGTGGTTGGGCTTGTCCAACATCTGTATATACCCCTACAGCAATCTCAGCCATCTCAGCTCTAGTCAACGCTTCTTCATATGATGTAGGGTTATTGGACATTACCCTATCAAACAATTCAGGCCTCAACCCTTTCACAAACTGTCTGATCTTAGCTTTGGTGTTCACAGCAATATGTGGCACGTACCGGGGCAAAGAAGAATAATGCACAGCATAATCAGATACTGTCATTGATCCCTGTCTCAAATTTGTAAATTCATCCTCTTTCCTCTGCCTTGCAGCAACAGAGAAATAATGCTCCAGGAACTTCGTTCGAAACACATCCCAATTAACTGTATGTCCTTGAGCCCTCAACTCAAGTACTGTGGACTTCCACCACATCATAGCTTTCTTAGCTAACTGGAATTCAGCTAAACGTAACCAAGCAGTCTTGGCACACGGTGCTGACACAAAGATCTGTTCCACACGTTCCAGCCACTCCTCTGCTAGTTCTCCTGATTCAGTCCCCTCAAACCTGGGTGGCTGATAACTCAGAAACTGCGTCAAAGTCAATTCTCCAGGCAACAGTACCTGTTCCACTGGTCCTTGCTCAATCGGTGGTGGTGGTACAGGCACCATTCGCACACTAGCATTGCCACTCATGGCATCCCCAACATCCTCATGTGGTACTCTGTCTGTCATAACTGTATAACAAGGGTTAACAATAACATTCACAAGTATATAACATGTTAGAATAACATCATATTCCAAAACTAACATGCTATTACCATTCTCAAAATGTTTAGGTAACTCCCTAAAACACTTCCTCTACCCATGTTCACCCCGTTCTCGAACCACTGCTCTGATACCACTAATGTGGGGTCCTCGTTACTTAATCCATTATGTATTCAATTAAACATACATACGTGAGTCTGAATTAGTATTAAGTAAAAACCATACACTGATTAAGAGTTTCTAACTAGTTAAGTTGTTACAAGGTTTACAAAACCTAACCAACTATACATCACATGTACAAGTAACAACCTAATCCAACATAACTCTTAGGCAGTGGTTCAGCTCGCAGCGGAAAATTATGACTCACGCTCCCCACGTCTATGAGTCCCTACAGAAAACATTCACACAATGAGTATAGAGAACAACTATCTCAGTGCCATATCAAAACACAATATCAATATCAATGATAAAGCACAAGAAATCATCTAACGTGAATGTTCTATATCATGCATCCACAAATGCACTATGTCATGACATGTCTCAATAATCACCCTATTATCATGAGCCCCATATGATATGCCTATTCAGCTCAATATGTCAGTGGAACCACATCACATCTTCATATTAGCAGCACATATCATAGTACCATGCTCATCTGTGACAATAGCCAGAGCATATACCCACACCAGGTGTATATCTCTCAAGCCAAAGCATATGTAGTATATCTATCGTGGCAACGATCCCAGCCAAAGCATATACCACACCATGCATATCTATCGAGGCAATGATCTCACCAAAGCATATACACATATCTATCAAGGCCTACATCCCAATCATATGAAATCCATGTATGAACATGCGTACGAACGACCAATCATATGACACAAGATAACAAAAATCATATGATATCAAAACCATAACATCATCATCACATCATATCTATACTCCGTACGTCAACACGTACCTGTACGGCGACACAAACAAGATAAATTAGGCGTCACTGGCTAAGTGCCTCGTTGTCCTGTCCCCTGAGATGATGCTACAACAATGCCAACAATATATATGTTATCATAGGCATTAAAATCAAATTCTACAAAAATATAAAAATTTTCAACATTCTGCCATCACCGATCGATCGCCCCGAATTCTCGATCGATCGCTGAACTGTTCACTCTTCCCCGATCGATCGAACAAAATCACCGATCGATCGCCACATGCTCACCGATCGATCGCCTCAATTCACCGATCGATCGCCTCATGCTCAAACCGCCTTAAAACTTTACTGTTCGCGGCGATCGATCGAGATCACATGCCGATCGATCGGCGCGATCAGAAAAAATGAGACAATGGCGATTTTGAGCTTATCTTCATGGTACTTCTTACACAACTCATTTCCTATCATGTAACCATGATTCATGCACTCCCTAGTATCATATAAACATGTTCCTAACATCCTAGAATCCAATTCTTGGCAAAGAAACAAGTTATGATTCTAAGCATCAATAATTGATATTCCCCTTCACATAAATCAATACCAATTACATAATTCAAGTGTAAAACCATGAAATTCTTACCAAAATAGTAAGAAAGCACTTCACACACCTTCCTAGCTCAATTTACAAGTGAATCCCAAGCTTAAACCACAAGAAAGTTGAAAGAGATGGAGAGGAGCTTGGTAGAGATTTGTAGGTGTAAAATGGTGTATTATGTGATTCCACCTCCCTAATCCACTTGATATAGATCCTTAGTTCCCTCATTCACTTGCTATCATACCATTTAGGGATAATTACATGTTAATTAACATGTACATGTAAATACAATCCAAATTCAAATTCACATGCTAATGCAACCTTAATGAAAGGTAAAGGCATATGAAATTCATATCAAATGCATACTTTATTTATATCATTTCTTTGCACTACATTTTGTACATCATGTTTCATTCCTTGTCATATATCATTATATACATGTATATCTTCATTATTGGTTCCACCCGAACCTCCATTAACATACCACTATTTGATATAATTACACCATAATCATATCATACGTATATACAACAAACCGAGGCATGACACCTTGACTCGTTGCACCCTAACCAAGACATCCACAAACATAGACTCACCCTTGGGTCATTTGGCATGCTCCACCTTTGCCTTGACGGCATTGAGGAGCAGTATCGATCTAATTTGCGTGCCCTCTTCCTGTGGCTCATCATCTTTGTCTGCAAGAGCTGCTAGCTTGTTTACTTTTGGGCAATTCGCCATGAAGTTATCGGTCTTGTGACAAAGGAAGCAAGTCCGTTCCCGGTTATTGGTGTAAGGACCCTAATCCTTAAGTGCGGAAATAAGGCATAATAGAGCTAATATAAACAATCAGAGTCTAAAAGAACATGTTGAGTCTATGAGCTTAAGCATTACATGCCAAAAATAAGGACTACCAATGGATTAATTACATTCCAATCAATGAATGTTTTCAATTATAGTTTTATACTACTCCTAGAGTAGATACTATCCCAAAATAATCCTGTCCTTTCTGTCTCAAAAGAATGCTCCTCAAGCTCACCACCTCAACCCGTTCAAGCCCTTCTATCATGCCAAAAAGGTACCTACAAGGACAACCCCCAAACATGAGCAATAATAATCATTCATATTCAACACAATATGAAGATAAAGCGTAAATGCATAATCAATATAAAACACTTCCTGTTTTCCATGCATTTCAACGCTTCCCGTTTGGTTGTCCCTGTACCATTACTCATGAGTATAATCAACAGATTATTTTTAATGGCCAAAACATGTCATGACATCATATACCATCTCAACAGTACCAAATATTGGTCACCATTCCCTAGTCTGTCCATCACAGTGTATTTTAATGCCCCTCGCTTATTTTCATATGGGCGGCATAGGATAACCTCGCTACAATGGACATGCGGCGCTCCCACCCCTCGCTTCACAGAGAGCGGCAAATACCCTTTCCTCGCCCCATATGACAACCACGCTCAAATGTGACATGCGGCGCTCCCACCCCTCGCTTCACATTTAGCGGAACCAATACAAAAAGCGGCAAGCATTAAAATCATCAAAGGATGACCACGACTCATGGGATGTGCATCCAATAATCATCATATGCATCTAACATCAATATGCATAAATTACCATGTATATGCATCCACAATGCAATACCACATATGGCATAATCAACATGTATATGCATCCACAATTCAATACCACATATATACTCGCATCCACAATGCATAAACAATGAGTATATAAAATACATGTTACCGTTGGGTGCCCGTACGTCCACTACGTACCTTTCCAAAAAGTGGAATGTGGTTGGACCTCAATTCCTTGGCTGCGTTGCCACCTGGGTTGGTTCTACATATTCACAAATACCAATATTAGAACCCAATAATAGTCCAATACCAAAAATCCCACAAAAAAACACCCAAAAACACCATTTTTGGTGTCTCGCGATCGATCTCCAACAAGCCCCGATCGATCGCGAGACCACACTGTCTCAGCCAACAAATTTCAACAATCCGCGATCGATCGCGGAGCTCGCGCCGATCGATCGCGGACTCGCCGATCGATCGCGCTCATCTCGCGATCGATCGCTGAAGTGCACTGCCTCAGCGCTGTTGCTCGCGATCGATCGCGAGCGGACGCCGATCGATCGCCGAGCTGCGGGCAAGCGAGATTCGGGCACTATTCACCCATCTCCTTCCCAAACACAAACAAACCCACCAATACCAACATTAATCAAACCCAACAACTCAAAACCACCCATAAACATCATAACAAACTCATATAAACCACATCCAACCAAAACACTACCAAAATCACAATACCCAACACAAACCCATTTTAAACCCTTCAAAACCAACCCAAACTTAAACAAAACCTTACAAAAATAAACCATGAGGTACCCATACCTCTTGGGGATCTCAAATCACCCAACAATCTTCCACAAATCAAAGTTTGCAAGGTCTCCTCTTCACCCCAAAGGTGGAACTCGAAATTAAGGGGAAGGAAAGGGTTTGGGTGTGATATTTGGTAAAGTAAGAGTGAGGTTGAAAGAGTGGGGGTTGAGTATTAAAATGTGAGTTTATTAAAATGATACCAAAAGAATTCCATGGTGTATAAAACACCCCCAACATGATATTTTTCAAAGCATTTACTCAAAATGCACCATAATATCAATTAACACATGATTCCTCATAAATTGCTAACCAAGGCAAATAAATCATGATTCCCATAATATTTACCCAACATGCACCCTAAAATGCAACCCCGGGTCATCCTATCCACATGACCATGCATTTCCACATAAGGTAAATAAATTCCAACACATAATTAATTACCACATAATTAATCATAATAATCGAAATAAATGCCCAAATGCAATTAACCATTTCGGGGATATCACAATACTCCCCTACTTATAAGATTTCGTCCTCGAAATCACATGCACTTACCCCAAAAGAAACTAAACATAAACTGATACCAGAGAATAGTTCCGGGTAGTGCTGCACCATATGCTGCTCCGTCTCCCACGTAGCCTCCTCGACACCCCTGCGATCCCACTGAACCTTGATCATAGGTATCACTTTGTTCCGAAGTCTACGGTCTGCTCTGTCCAGAATTCTAACAGGCCGTTCCACATAAGACACATCGGATTCCAACTGGACTTCGGAAGGCTGTAACACGTGAGACGGATCCGGCTCATACTTCCGCAGCATAGATACATGAAACACATCATGTATCCCAGATAAAGAAGGCGGCAAAGCCAGTCGGTAAGCTAAGGTGCCGATGCGCTGCAAGATCTCGTACGGTCCAACATACCTCGGAGACAGTTTCCCGCGCATCCCAAATCGCACAACGCCTCGGAAAGGCGAGATCTTCAAAAAGACCTTATCTCCCAACTGAAATTCCAACGGTCTCCGCCGTTTATTCGCATAAGCTGCCTGTCTGTCTTGGGCCGCTTTCATTTTCTGCCTTATAATCTTTATCTTCTCTTCCATTTCCCGGATCAACTCAGGCCCTCCGACTGGTCTACTGTCCAAATCATCCCAACATAAGGGTGATCTACATCGTCTGCCATAAAGAGCTTCAAACGGAGCCATCTAAATACTTGCCTGGTAGCTATTGTTATAAGAAAACTCTACCAGAGGCACTGAATCCTGCCAAGAGGCATCGAACTCCAAAACACAAGCTCTCAGCATGTCCTCGAGCGTCTGGATAGTGCGCTCGGTCTGGCCATCCGTCTGAGGATGATAAGCAGTACTCAATCTGACCTCAGTTCCCAAAGCTGACTGAAGACCTTCCCAAAAATGAGATGTGAATCGCGGATCTCGATCTGACACAATGGAAATGGGGATCCCGTGCAATCTCACCACATCTCTAATATATAACTGCGCCATCCTCAAGAATGTAAATGTCATGCTATAGGGGATAAAGTGGGCTACCTTAGTCAATCGATCCACAATCACCCAAATAGCATCGAAGCCTGAAGCACTCCTCGGTAAATGAGTCACGAAGTCCATGGAAATGTGCTCCCACTTCCACTTCGGTATCTCCAAGCTTCTCAACTCGCCGCTAGGTCTCTGCCTCTCTGCCTTAACCTGCTGGCAGATCAAACACCTCTTCACAAAAGCGACGACATCTGATTTCATTCTCTTCCACCAAAACTGACCACGCAGATCTCTGTACATCTTCTTCCCGCCTGGGTGGATGCTAAGTCTGCTACTGTGAGCTCGCTCCAAGATCCCTTTACGCAACTCCGGCGTACTCGGAACCACCCAACGGTCACCCAATCTCAAAGACCCGTCATCGGCCACTCTGAACTTCGTTGGCTGACCAAGATGTACTAAAGATAACCACCTCTGAACCTCATCGTCTGACCTCTGCGCTCTCCTGATGTTCTCATAGATGTCTGGCTCAGCTAACAAGGTCGATACATACACAGGCGACGCATCAATGTCAAAGTCATAGCCCAAATGACAATAGGAGGTCATCATAGCCGACAGATGAATGACGTCCTCAGCAGAACTCCTCACTTTCCGGCTCAAAGCGTCTGCTGTCAAATTGGCTTTCCCGGGATGGTACTCTATCTCGCAATCATAGTCCTTGAGTAGGTCCATCCATCTCCTCTGCCTCATGTTCAGCTCTGCCTGAGTGAATAAAAATTTGAGGCTCTTGTGGTCCGTGTATATGGTGAATGAAGTACCATACAAATAATGTCTCCAGATCTTCAGGGCGAAGATGATAGCCGCCAATTCCAAGTCATGAACTGGATATCTGGTCTCATGCGGCTTCAACTGCCTCGATGCATAAGCTACCACGTGCTTATCTTGCATCAGAACACATCCAAGGCCCTGTAGTGATGCATCAGTATACAGAACAAATCTGGAGTTCTCCGTCGGGATCACTAACACTGGCGCCGTCGTCAACCGGTGCTTCAACTCCTGGAAGCTCTCCTCACAAGCTTCTGACCAAAAGAAAGGCACACCCTTCTGAGTCAACTGAGTCAGCGGCTTGGCAATCTTCGAAAAGCCCTCAACAAAGCGCCGATATACCCGGCCAAACCAAGAAAACTCCGGATCTCAGGCACAGAAGTGGGGGCAGCCCACTCCATCACAGCCTCAATCTTCTTGGGGTCCACTGATATCCCGCTGCTCGAAATGACATGCCCCAGAAACACTACACTGCTCAGCCAAAACTTGCACTTACTGAGCTTAGCATACAACTGATGCTCTCTGAGAATCTGAAGCACTGTCCTCAAGTGTTTCACATGATCTTCCTCGCTCCGGGAGTAGATAAGAATGTCGTCAATAAACACGATCACGAACTGATCAAGATACTGCTGAAACACTCTGTTCATCAGACTCATGAAGACTGCTGGAGCATTCGTCACACCGAACGGCATTACTAAGAACTCATAATGCCCGTATCGTGTCCGGAATGCTGTCTTCTGCACATCATCCTCTCTGACCCGAATCTGATGATACCCGGACCTCAAATCAATCTTGCTATACACCCTGGTACCTTGCAACTGATCAAACAAGTCGTCAATCCTTGGGAGAGGATACTTGTTCTTCACTGTAGCCTTATTCAGTTGCCGGTAATCGATACACAACCGCATCGAACCGTCCTTCTTTTTCACAAAGAGAACTGGTGCGCCCCATGGCGACACGCTCGGGCGTATATATCCCTTGTCAAGGAGATCCTATAACTGTTCTTTCAACTCTCTCAACTCGGCCGGTGCCATCCTATAAGGTGCACGAGAGATAGCGGATGTCCCTGGCAACAGCTCGATCCCAAACTCAACTTCCCTAGCCAGTGGGAATCCTGGGATCTCTTCTGGGAATACATCAGCGAACTCTGCCACTACTGGCACATCCTCAACTCTTAGTTCCTTACTCTTCCCAGACGTGTCCACGGCATAAATAAGATAGCCCGTGTGACCACGTTCCAACAACTGAGTCATCTTGATTGCTGAAATCAACGGAATCTTCGCACGAGAACCGTTGCCATAGAAAGTCCACTGACTGCCCAACTCAGGTCTGAACTTCACTGTCCTCTGTCGGCAATCTACCACTGCCTGATATCTGTTCAGAACATCAATACCCAAGATGCAGTCGAAGTCTGACATACCCAGCACAATCAAGTCTGATCTCAACTCGTTGCCCTCAAAATAAATGAGGCAGTCTGCCATAAACTGATCAGCAACAACATTTCTTCCAGTGGGTGTCGAGACAAGGAGAGGCGTGGGTAAAGAAGACGTGTGCATATGGTGTCTTTCCACAAAACCCACCGATACAAAAGAATGGGAGGCACCTGTATCGATCAAAATAAAAGCAGGGTACGTAAATAAATGACACGTACCGGCAATCACCTCCTCTGGGGCTGCCTGGGCCTGCTCCCTGGTCAGTGCATATACCTGCCCCTGGGGTGGTCCTACTGTCTGACCTCCCGATGGTCGAGGCCCAAACTGCTGCCTCTGCTGTACTGTCCTATCCTCAAATCTCGGCCTGTTGCCCTGATACTCTGACTGTCCTCCCCGTGTGGGGCAATACCGAGCAATGTGGCCCATCTTGCCACAGACATAACATGCAGGACACTTGTTTGAAGAATGTGGCCCTCCACAATTATTGCACCTCGGCTCTCCCGGCCTATCCCCTTGTGAAGATCCTCTATTGGCCGACCAATTACCCTTCTTGCCATCCTGCTTCTGTCCAAAGTGTTTCTTTCCACCATATCGCGAAGATGAAGAGGCACCACGGGGCTTAAATGTCTCACCCCGAGGCCTCAAACTGTCACTAGTCTGCCTCTGTTGCGGTACCGGTGGTGGCATGGCGTAAGCTCCCACTCCTAGCTCAGCAAGCTCCGCTCTTGTGAGAGCATCATCAAAAGAAGTTGGGTTATTAGTGATAACCCGGTCATAGAGCTCCGGTCGCAACCCCTTCATAAAATTCCTCATCTTAGCGTGTCCACTGGTGGCAATGTGGGGAACGTACCTCAGCAATGAAGAGTACCGTGTGGCATAGTCTGCCACTGTCATGTTCCCCTGCTTTAGACTTGTGAATTCATCCTCCTTTGTCTGTCTTGCTGCTGCGGAGAAGTACCGGTTCAAAAACCTAGTCCTGAAGAGTGTCCAGTCAATCACAGCACCCAGTGCTCTCATTTCCATTACTGTGCTCCTCCACCACATCAGAGGTTTCTTGGCTAATTGAAACTCCGCTAGCCTCAGCCAAGCCGTCACAGCACAAGGAGCCGATATGAAGATCTGCTCAAGTCTTTCTAACCACTCTTCAGCCTCTTCTCCGGACTCTGTCCCCTCAAACCGGGGCGGATGATAAGAGAGAAATTGTGTCAAGCTAATCTCACCCGGTAGCAGCAACTGAACCACTGGTTCCATTCCTACAGCCGGTGGAGGTAGAGGGTTTGTCTGTCCAATACTAGCATTCATGCTCCCCATATCACCGACTTCCTCATTAGCAGCCATGCTGGAACACAAATGTTAACAACAATGCCAAAGCAATACATGATATACCGTTAGATAACAGGAGTGATATAAGCATGTTAGTATAACAGGATATACAAAATATGCACCACATGCATAAACATGCTTCAAATGTAAGCACCTAGCCAACCATGCTAAGGCTACCCTTCACTCGTTCCCGGGTTATCTAACCTGGCTCTGATACCACTAATGTAAGGACCCTAATCCTTAAGTGCGGAAATAAGGCATAATAGAGCTAATATAAACAATCAGAGTCTAAAAGAACATGTTGAGTCTATGAGCTTAAGCATTACATGCCAAAAATAAGGACTACCAATGGATTAATTACATTCCAATCAATGAATGTTTTCAATTATAGTTTTATACTACTCCTAGAGTAGATACTATCCCAAAATAATCCTGTCCTTTCTGCCTCAAAAGAATGCTCCTCAAGCTCACCACCTCAACCCGTTCAAGCCCTTCTATCATGCCAAAAAGGTACCTACAAGGACAACCCCCAAACATGAGCAATAATAATCATTCATATTCAACACAATATGAAGATAAAGCGTAAATGCATAATCAATATAAAACACTTCCTGTTTTCCATGCATTTCAACGCTTCCCGTTTGGTTGTCCCTGTACCATTACTCATGAGTATAATCAACAGATTATTTTTAATGGCCAAAACATGTCATGACATCATATACCATCTCAACAGTACCAAATATTGGTCACCATTCCCTAGTCTGTCCATCACAGTGTATTTTAATGCCCCTCGCTTATTTTCATATGGGCGGCATAGGATAACCTCGCTACAATGGACATGCGGCGCTCCCACCCTCGCTTCACAGAGAGCGGCAAATACCCTTTCCTCGCCCCATATGACAACCACGCTCAAATGTGACATGCGGCGCTCCCACCCCTCGCTTCACATTTAGCGGAACCAATACAAAAAGCGGCAAGCATTAAAATCATCAAAGGATGACCACGACTCATGGGATGTGCATCCAATAATCATCATATGCATCTAACATCAATATGCATAAATTGCCATGTATATGCATCCACAATGCAATACCACATATGGCATAATCAACATGTATATGCATCCACAATGCAATACCACATATATACTCGCATCCACAATGCATAAACAATGAGTATATAAAATACATGTTACCGTTGGGTGCCCGTACGTCCACTACGTACCTTTCCAAAAAGTGGAATGTGGTTGGACCTCAATTCCTTGGCTGCGTTGCCACCTGGGTTGGTTCTACATATTCACAAATACCAATATTAGAACCCAATAATAGTCCAATACCAAAAATCCCACAAAAAAACACCCAAAAACACCATTTTTGGTGTCTCGCGATCGATCTCCAACAAGCCCCGATCGATCGCGAGACCACACTGTCTCAGCCAACAAATTTCAACAATCCGCGATCGATCGCGCTCATCTCGCGATCGATCGCTGAAGTGCACTGCCTCAGCGCTGTTGCTCGCGATCGATCGCGAGCGGACGCCGATCGATCGCCGAGCTGCGGGCAAGCGAGATTCGGGCACTATTCACCCATCTCCTTCCCAAACACAAACAAACCCACCAATACCAACATTAATCAAACCCAACAACTCAAAACCACCCATAAACATCATAACAAACTCATATAAACCACATCCAACCAAAACACTACCAAAATCACAACACCCAACACAAACCCATTTTAAACCCTTCAAAACCAACCCAAACTTAAACAAAACCTTACAAAAATAAACCATGAGGTACCCATACCTCTTGGGGATCTCAAATCACCCAACAATCTTCCACAAATCAAAGTTTGCAAGGTCTCCTCTTCACCCCAAAGGTGGAACTCGAAATTAAGGGGAAGGAAAGGGTTTGGGTGTGATATTTGGTAAAGTAAGAGTGAGGTTGAAAGAGTGGGGGTTGAGTATTAAAATGTGAGTTTATTAAAATGATACCAAAAGAATTCCATGGTGTATAAAACACCCCCAACATGATATTTTTCAAAGCATTTACTCAAAATGCACCATAATATCAATTAACACATGATTCCTCATAAATTGCTAACCAAGGCAAATAAATCATGATTCCCATAATATTTACCCAACATGCACCACATGCACCCTAAAATGCAACCCCGGGTCATCCTATCCACATGACCATGCATTTCCACATAAGGTAAATAAATTCCAACACATAATTAATTACCACATAATTAATCATAATAATCGAAATAAATGCCCAAATGCAATTAACCATTTCGGGGATATCACAATTGGACCTGTTGGTTGATGGTCTTGGTGCATTGCCGCTGTTGTAGGTTTGACTTGTGTTTGACTAGTTGCCTCCCACACCTTTGCCCTTGTCATCCCTCTTGCCTTTGTTGTTGCTATCGTTGGAGGGCCGCAACTCAATAAGGCTCTCGGCATAAGCAACTGTCGTTGCCAAATTCTGCAGTTGACGGCGTTGGAGCTTTTGTTTTGCCCATGGCCTGAGCCCATCAAGGAATACGAAGAATGCTTCTCGATCCGTCAGCTCCGGGATCTCCAATATGATCTCTTGGAACTCCTTGATGTACTCTTTTATAGTTTTGTTGCGTGTGAGCCATCGTAGACGTCCCCAAGCCTCATCCACATTTTCGGGGTAGAATTGTCGCTTGAGCTCGGCCTTGAAGTCTTCCCATGTTTCCATGTGGCATGTGCCTCGCTCAATGTCAGCGTGTCGCCTCCTCCACCATAGTGTGGATGTGTCGGTAAGGAATAGGGGCGCCATGCAAATCTTGGCCTCGTCGTCCCGCACATTTGAAGCTGCAAAGTATTGTTCCAAGTTCCACAGAAAGTTGTCGAGTTCCTTGGCATTGCGAGTCCCCTTGTATGGTCTTGGCCTTGGAACGTCGATCCGGGTTGGTGCCGCGGCCACATTATCCCCTGCATTGGCCAAGGTCCTTTTGCATATAACCATGTCGGCCTTCAGAGTTTTGAACTCTTCTTGCAAGGCCTCAATCATGCCCTTAAATTCATCGAATTGATTCTTCACATCAAAATTGAAAGAGTTAATTTGTTGAAGTACCTGACCTTGAAACTCCTCCCCTGAGGTGTTCAAGTTCCCGTCCCCTCTCGGCCACATCCTCGAAGGCTTGGGAGTGATCCGCCATGTATTGCTCCAGTCGGATCATCCGATTCTCCATGCCACCCATAAAGTCGACCGAGGGTTCCCTCAACTGGCCTCGGCCCTTCCTCGGTGTCTTCTCCGGCTTCTCGGGTTGTTGGACCACCCTTGAGTCCGACATTCTTTCTTCAAGCAAACACCAACGAACAACCTTGAGTGCGGAAGCTTTAAGAGTCGACCTAGGCTCGATACCATTTGTCACTGGATGAGAGCTTTCACCCAAACTTTCTCGAACCCATGTGGCACTTGACTAGTAACCCCGCGTTGCTAGCAAGTCAGCATTCCTATCGAGTTGGTTGCTAAAGTGCTAGAAAGAGAAAGAACACAAAGAGCTTAAGAGAATCTTTGAAGAGCATATTGCTTGAATGCTTGATTGAAAACTTGATGGTTACAAATGAACTTCTACACCCTATATATACAAGTCCACATCCTCAATGGATGGTTGTGATCGATTCGATCTAAAGGTGAAAAAAGATCTTCTAGGATCTTGTGCACTTCTACATGTTTCTACAAGGTTCCATGGGTATCTCCTACAACTATATATTACAAGAGAATATACAAGTGAGGCCTAGAATCTTCCTGGGTGCTCTAAAGTGTTCTTCAACTTCCGGGAGCTTTCGGAACGTCCCAAAGCCTCTACTATGCCGGAATCCGCTAGAAAGTTTCGGAGTGTGACAAATAGCTATCCTTTGCGCTTGCACTGAGTAAACCTTCGAGCTGACATAATAGCCTACAAACTACGTCAGTCAGGTCAATCGCACTAGGCAAACCCGATGACAGCTCGACCGTAAAAGTATTGGTACGGATAATCGTTTTTTACGTTCACATACTCCACAAACTCGACCCATCAAAGACAATATCTAACGATATTTATAAAAATTAATAATGGTAATAGTTATAAATTATGGTGCACATTGATTGTGTAGATTTTATGTGTATCTTAAGGATATATCAAACACATGATTGTGAATATTTCATCAAGAATGTTTTCGATAAAGATTGATGCAATTCATGACGCTATCTAAACATGAAAAGTCCATTTGGAGCAAAAAATGTGATTTGGAAAAGAGAGAGGATGATGTCATCGCAAGGAAGGGGCGAACAGAGGAAAGTATGTAATTGTTGTCTTGTCCAAATTGACACCAATATCTTCAGCTAGATTTTGAATAAAAACCCAATTAATTGAATTATGTTTCAAGTTTGATCCCTCCTTATAAAAAAATTATGTACATTACTTTCGCATTGGATCTAGGGACTCAATTTAATTTAGTATTTTCTTAAAAAAACCATATCATTATCAAATAAATATACAACTATACTCTTAAAATTCCTCAAATTTTGGAAAATAATTGTGTCATTATAACTTAAAAGAAAACATATAAAACGAAAATATGAATAAACATAAGAAAAATACTCATAATTGTTCTCAAAATGATTACAAAGTATAGAAAGAATGTGGAGAAAATGTAATATTGTGATTTATTTTATTACTGTCACTTTTTTTTAAATTTTAGGGATAGGAAGGACTCGAACCGAAGATCTCTTATATTTTTTTTATAAATAAATGACAATCACTAGATCAATACCTTGTTGTCTATTACTATCACAGTTTTGTGCGAGTGTTAGTAGTTGAATTTGACACTAATACACTTTCCTCGATCGGTTTTAGCAATTTAGAAAATTTTCAAATCAAGATACTAATATGAAAACCACATAATATTTGAGGGGCTGTAATGAAAATTAATCCAAATTTATTTGCCCCACTGTTGAAACATAAACAAGCATTCCCTCTGACTATAAATTTGGGAAGTGCGAGTTAAACTCGTGAATATTTATTTTCTGCCGTCTCTTTAACCCGTGCCAAGATCAGAACCATCGTTATGAATATTAACAATTTCCTAATGTTGCGAAACGTCGCTTTCTTCCAGGAACTGGAACTATTTGACCCACTCCAAATGCTGCAACAATGGAATCAATTCGATTCTGAACCTAGTTTCCAACCTTCTTTCTCGTCTTTCTCTCCAGTTCCATACCCTAAAGAGGCTGATGATTCAAACAGAAGTCGTGTTCCAAGTGGGTTTTCACCTTTCTACACTTCTTCAGTTTCTGACGAGGAGAATCGAAGGGCTTATGATGAAAACCCTACGGTTCTTGACGGGATCGCAGCTGTTGTAGGTGAGCATGTTCTCTTTGGAAGCCGCAGCAATAATATCAGTAAGGATAGTTTTCGCAACAGCAGCGAAGAGAAGTATTTTAAAAACTTACCTGTTAGTCGTGATAATAAGACGAGGAAAGAGGATGATCATGGAGTTGGGGTGAAAAAAAGCTATAGGGGTGTTAGGAAGAGGCCTTGGGGGAGGTGGTCGGCAGAGATCCGCGACCGTATAGGGCGGTGCCGCCACTGGCTCGGCACCTTCGACACGGCGGAGGAGGCTGCGCGTGCCTATGATGCTGCAGCGAGGCGACTGAGGGGTTCCAAAGCCCGGACCAATTTCCAGATACCTCCTGTTTTACCTCTTCCTTCTCTTAGTTCTTGTACTAATCCACCCTCTTCTGAGGCAAAAAAGTTGAGGGCTAATTCAAAATCAGGGAAAGTGCAAAACATGAGCAGGAAGTGCTGTGTTGTAACTTCTGCTGCACAACTTTTTAGCTCAAATTCTGTGCCCGAGAGCCGGGGGGGTGTTGATTTGGAGCTTGGTTTGAAGTTTAATGAAGGTTTTAGTGACGCAGCAAGGGCTTCTTCATTGATGGCATAGTGTGATAATCAATAGTCAATACACATACTCTAGTTCTATGTTCTGGGGTTTTGTACTTTTCAATTAGGGTTGTCTCTCTTAATTAAGTTGATTTTATGGTCTTTTGTGCTCGTATTGGTGCATTTGTCGTGCATTAATCTTTGAGGCTGTATTATGTTTCTGTTCTCTAGCTTACAGCCTTTACTACATTCGCCTTTATCAAGAAAGCTATCATGGACCAATTTTGCCTCACGCATCTGAATTTTATATGCAATTGAATCAGTTTAACACTGTGCTGACGCTGAAATTGATTCTGCATATATGGTTTAAGGTTTAATAATCAAATAACTTATTTATCAAGATTTCACATAAATTTTATTATGTAAGACAATTTATTCATAACTACAAAAAGTATTTGGTTTTAAAAATAAAGTTACAAAACCAGAAAACAAAAACAAAAACAAACGACAACATCAACCTGTTAGGATACAACGATAAACAATGACTGGAATTTGACAAATCAGTTTGTCAAAGTGTAATTACAAGGATGAAAATAACAAGAAATCAACGATCAAAACCTTACCTTCACTTCCACAGTTAGCTTATCCTCAATAAGATTATCACTATTTGGATCAATACCTTGAAATAGAACATCATTCCTCAATTTTCAGATGCTCCAAACAATGCAATACCACAAATCATTCCAAATTTTTGCAATACTTCTTGAAAGGGTTCATCTCTTGGTGTTGGATCAGATGACTTAACAATATTATGATGAAGCACCAAAGATATACCAAACCACGAATAATGTTATGCCATAACAAGTAGCAATGGACACGAGATAAAAAATGATTTGAATCCTCCTCCGAACCACATAGCACACATACAACCCCACTTTGCACATAAAAAATATTCCTCTTAATCAAGTTCATTTTAGTATGAATTCTGTTAAGCACCAACTTCCATACAAATAACTAACCTTTCATGGGACCATTTTGAGCCAAATGAATTTATTCACATCCTTTTTCGGTCCTGAAGGAGATCGAGCCAACCCCACTGTACAATAAGCCAAGTTTGTAGTAAAGTATCCTCGTGAGTCCATAATCCACTTCCATTGGTCAGCTACATCCACTTTAATGATACGCCTATTCATCAAACAAGTTAGTTCAGAAAAAGAGATTCCCCCCATTCAAAAAAATGTCTTCTCCATCTCCATCTCCAACCCCAACACCAACACCAACACCAACACCAAACCCCTTCCACCCACCCACCCAAACAGTTAATAGAATTATATTTGTCCAATGAAATATTATAAAACCTAAGAAATTTACTAGCAAGAGGCTTACCACCCACCTAATTATCGTGCCAAAAAGAAGTAAGCACACCATCCCCACCACCCTCTCCACCCCTCTCTCGAACTACCTCACTCAAGTCACCTCGCTAGCCTTGAGCACCCCCCTCCACCATACTACTCATCCCACCAACCCTACTACACTACCCGGTCCATATTTTGATTCCAAGATTATACTTGACAAATGAAACATAGTTCACCAGCTACATAGGGAAGAAATAGGGTTACTATCAATTAATCCCTTGTGGTTTTTCAAATAGACAAATTATACAACGTCGTTTAAAATAGGCAGCTTAGGAAATAAATAGGGTTATTGGCAACAAACCCCTTGTGGTTTTTCGAATAGGCAGACTACAACAATGTGGTTTGAATAGGAAGCTTAGCCATATGATTTTTAAAATATGAAGTTTATCCCCCAGTAGTTTGTGAAAATAAGCAGTTCACCACCTGTAATTTGTGAACAGGTGCAAAACACCTATCTGTGTATGCTACGTTTTGCAAACCACAATGAGATAAAGCAGTGGCGAACGCGGGATTTTTGGGAGGGGGGAACATTATAAAATAAAAAATTTAGGCAAAGAAAATTTTAAAGGTAAAAAATAATTTAAGGGGGGAGCAAAATGTAATTTTTAAGGGGCAACTATAATTTTTAGGGTAAAACAGTAATTTTAAAAAAAACAAAAATTTTTATGTAAAAAAAAATTTAATACCTCCTCCTCCTCCCCTGGGTAAAGTATAAATAAACTACATATTTATAAACTACAATGGTAAAATGTTTACTATGGACACCAAATGGGGTAATGCTTATTTATAAACCAAGGACGGATACGTGTTTAATATCGATAATACATGAGATAAATTATCACAAGCTAAAAAAAAAAAATCAAACTAATCAAGAATTCCTCGCGATAAAGCTTCAGAAACTAGTGAAACGGTCATTATCATTTGTTGGGTTCCAACGAGATTTGATCCGAAATCCACTCTAATCGGTTAAAAAGATTAAACCCAGAGCTTACTGAGGGTAGTTTTCAACTTTTAAGTCCGGAAACCAAATCCAAGATTTTGTGAAAATATCAGATGGGCGCAAAGGACTCGAGCCTCCCACGAAAAGCGGGCTACTCGGGGGGGCCGGAAGGGGGATATTGTGTACTGTGTACCACAGTTTTTTTTTTTTTTTTGGAATAGGTTTACCACAATTTGATACTCTTCCATCCACAGTTTCTGAAGCGGAATGATACGAAGATTACAGTACAGAGAAGTGATAGGAGCAGTAGAAATATTAATGGATTGATTGATTACTTCCATACATGATGCAATCATGCTTGCTGCTCCGGTTACACATTTCGTGTATTCCCATCTGAAATGAGTTTCTTAATTAAATAATTAATCAAGTGTAAATATATACTATGCTCAAAAAGTGTAAATATATATTTTAGGAAAAATTTCATCTACACCCCATTGATTTTAATTAGGGATGGTAATAAGGCGTGTCTAGATCCAGACCCTCATTGAATCCCCCATGTCGAGGCGGGTCTGGACCCGTTTCAAAAGGGTTTTGAAGCGGGGCGATGCGGGTTATGGGATTGGCCGAACCCGCACCGGACCCACCTCGCTATACATTTTTAATTTTTTTTCAAAAAAATTAATATTGATATATATTTCACTTCTTTGATTGAGCAATAAGGTGTTATTATTTAATTTTATATAAAAACTCATATGTTCATGTTAAAGAAGTTGGACATTTGAAGGAAATTAGAGCGAATTAATAAATGTAGCTTAAAGATAGTTTTACAATGCTTATTATAAGTATTTAGTAGAAGAAAAAACATGAAATTCAATCACAAAACTCAATTTTTGTATTTCAAATTGATTTCTAGCAAAAAAAAATTTTGTAAAAAAAAAAAAACAAACTTGACCCGGGGCGGGGCAGGTAAACCCGTCTAGGCTGGGGCGGGTCTGGGATTTTATGTGTAGCGGGGGGGCGGTCTTGGAATTGGCCAAACCCGCCCCGTTTCCATCCGTAACTTTAATGTAACTACAGAAACCTTCCCTATGGTTAGAAAAATTACAGAAACCTTCCCTCAAGTTAGGTTAAGTGTTACAGACAAGTCATGCAGTTACTAAAATAGATGACCATTACAGAAATGTCCCCTAATTTTAATGAAAACCTCAAATTGCTCAGGGCCAACTTTTACCTCTATTTTGACCTAAATTTTTTAAGGGATTGTCTTTGTAATTATGGTATTTTTTAGGGATGTGATCGTAATAAAACCATTATTTTATATTTCGCATTGTTTATTTCAAATATAATTATTACTTACTCAAACCTTTTTTTCCCTTATAATTTTAATTTTTCATTTTTATCCAATCTTATAAAATATCCATCATCATCATCATTTAAAAACTTTTGTTAGAAATAACGATATTTTGTAATATTTTGACTTAAATCGAATTAAAATTTAAATTAAAGAACAATATGTTCGATTGTCATTTTCGGAATTGACGTCAATAAATATTGATTCGCTAAAAAATACTGTAAAAACTTGATAATATATAATCATCATACTTTCAATAAATGGTTTAAAATTTAAATAATATATGATTAATAATTTGGTAAAGGAGATAAGAAAATCTAAGCTTTGAAGACAAACTACCCAAATACGAGTTCAACTAGGTGAGCATTCTGCCAAAATCAAATCAAATTCGTAAAAATTGAACCGGTACCGAATTTGTTTTTCAGCCAACAGAACTTACTAAATTTTTTTTACACTAAATCGAACAAACCGATTCGATAAAACAACGATTATCATTAAAGATCATGACCTAAATCATATCATTTAAATTCAACATCAAACATGTAATTGTCTAAAATATATTTGGCTAAACTTATTTTAAACAGCTCATAAGTTATGAAATTTTATTTTAAAAATAAGATGTTAAAATATTTGGATAAACTTATTTTAAATATGTGATGTTGATGTGTTTGATGTTACACATTTTATCATAATAACTACCAAAAAAGAAATGATATTATGATAATAATATAATTAGTTAATTTTGAACGCATTTTTATATATGTGTAGTTTAAAATATTATCATTAATATGAAAACTAGTTTATAGTTCAAAAATATTTATAAATAATTCTTTGAAATAAAAATAATAATACGACACAATAGGTGGTGTAACTATAATGCGTAGTATACTAT
Source organism: Haberlea rhodopensis (assembly GCA_907163345.1). Lineage (NCBI taxonomy): Eukaryota > Viridiplantae > Streptophyta > Magnoliopsida > Lamiales > Gesneriaceae > Haberlea > Haberlea rhodopensis. The sequence goes on from CAJQUN010000041.1 coordinate 3,519,983, forward strand.
AGGGGTATATATGAAATATTTTGGCAATTTTATATTACATATAATATATGAGGTATATCTGTAATGTTTGATAATTTTATATTACATATATAAAAGAGCAAAAACGTTATTTTGTGGGTTCTGTTAATTGGTTTTGACGGCGTTACACTAGAGGAGATGTCTTTGTAATTTTCCAAAATCGATGAGAGATTTATGTAATCAGGCCAACATCGAAGGAGTGTAATTATAATTATCCCTATATTTTACGAACCTATTTATTTGAAACATATGAAACTTATACTCAATGACTTGAGTTTGTTCATTGAAAACTGAAAAGTTACATGATTCAAGTTTTTAATTCTATATACCCTGGCAATAGGGTTTTTATTTTCATGTTGAATGAGATTATACAAGGTCCATAGCATATAATGTGCTCAAGATTATGTTATATTATGTTATACTCCATGAATTTAGTCTTGTTATTTGGGTTATGTGAGTCAATTTTGGTGGGGTTATGTGAGCCACCACACAAGTTTCAGTGAAAAAGATATGATGACATATCTTGTGCTTTTAAATACTTATTTTTAAAGAAGTAATAACAGAAAAAATGAAATAAAAACTTAAAATCTAATCGCAAACACCTACTAAGGGTGTGTTTGCGATTGCTTATTCAAAACACTTCTATATTGCTTTTGCTTAAAGTTGAAAAAAATTGATTTTAAGCAAAAGCTGTGTTATTTAAATAAAAAAACAGCTTAATAAACTTAAATTAATTACGAAATTGCCACAAAACAACTTAAAGCAGTCAAAAGCATGTCATGATCTGCTTCCCTGCTTCTGCTTTTTTCTGCTTATTTTTAGAGAAACAATAGCAGAAGCAAACAAATAAAACACCCAAAAACTGCTTTTTTTATCTGAAAAGCAGATAAGCAGTTTTCATAAACAATTGCAAACACCTATTAAATATTAATCCATATTGCCCAAGATTGGTCCAGTAAAACTTATATATATCCATCTTATAACCGACTTACAAAATTAATTGAGTTTCTGGCTATTTGATAATTAAACCATATCTAATATTGGCATATTCAAAATTCTACTGTTGGTACATAAATTATCAAAAAATAAAATTGGCATTAAAATAGAACAATCGACAATTTTTTTTAATCAGTAAAAATAATTTTATTCCATGCGAGTACAAGAGGTACTCGAATCTCAAACTACAATGAAATAAAAACATTTACATACCATCAATATTAACTCACTAGATTAAGACAACCCAAAGGCACTAAAAACCAATCTGACAAGGAATCTGGGTAAAAGGTTTGATTTGTCACTTATTAGTTTTAAACTTTTTCATTTGAATATTCCATCACATCTTACTTAAGCCATAATATAATCGAATGAACCTATTAAAGCACAGTCTCAACTCATATTTTAATCAGGTCAAAATCCAAGCTCAACTCGTCTCACAATTATGTTAGATTCATCCCCACACTTCATCCGGTTACGTCGGGCCTATCCAACCTAATCGACAGTCCTAGGTAAAAACATACATTAAGCAGTTTCTATCCTTACATTAGCCATCTGCACCTCAGAATCCTAACTATTCAAGTTGGCTACTACAAAACCTTACAAGTATATATAGTCTAAACGTTTGATTAGACATATCCTAAAATCAAGGTTAGTTCTTACATAATATAATGTCATTTGTTATAGTTGGTCAGGTTTTAGTTGACGCCTCCGTCGATCCCCTAGCTAGCAGGCTCCACAAACCACATCAGAGCTTGGAACTTCATCGACCGGTATATTTAGATCAGGAAGAGTAGGTAGAGATGTTGGTTCTCTTTCTCGAAATGGTGGCAACTCAAGCTGCCAATTCAATACACGATTAAATGCAAGTTTTTTGGTTTGTGTTGTCATGAAAAAGTAGGGTATCATAACATGAAAAAAGAAGAATGGGTTAAGGAAATTGCAGCACTTCACCTTCAGTCTCTTCAATCCTTTCGTTAACAGACCTTTGATTCTCCAGATTCGCGCTTAAGCCAGATATTTCCTGCGCCGCAAAAGGGGTTTTGATTTAATAACGTACATGTATATATGATTTGGGAAAAAAGGCGTTAAACGGAAGAAGTATAATACCCTTTTCAGCTCTCTTCTTTCCTTAATTAGCGAGAGTTCTTCTTCTTTAAGTTCACCCAAGTTCTGGAGATGTATATAATTTAAGCACCACAGGAAGAACAATAATACACAAATGAATGCGACTATCAGTAGAGTTCAATTGTGACGTGCTGGGGATTAACAAAAGCCTGCAAGTACGGCTCGGCATAATCAACTTTCGCTAGCAACTGTTTCGCATATTATGCAGAAATGATCAAACTGAGGTGGTCCAAGCCAAATATGAGGGGCGTCTTTTGACCAATATATGCCTAAAAGGAAATAGAATGATGTATAGTACCTTCTTCTTTCTTGACCTCTGGGAGCTTGCCTTCTGACTACTACTATTAACCTGTGAAAATCAGAAATCGAACAAAATCACCAGCATATCCTGTTGAGCAATATGTTTGATTTTGTGTAAAAATTTGCTTGCATCGAACAATTAACATCTTACATGTTCTATAACTTCAGTTTGAAGAATTATGCCTTTCATTCGCCAAATTTGTTTTGTAGAAATAAACACTTGAAAAAGACCAACAATTTATGTATCCGATAATAACATCGGATTACCAACAACTGATAAAAATTACAAGAGCCTTGAACAGACAGTCGACAGAGAGCTACCTAAACCACACAACTCAATGTTTAGCTCGTCACATAAATCCAAGAAAATTCACACTGAAATCATCCGTAGAGATGATTGCCTACCCTTCCTTCCTTTGGCACGACAGATTAATTATTGACCTCGTATTATCTGTTCTACATAGAATAGGCCATAAAAGGACGATAAACAAGGAAACAGAAAGGAGAATAAGGAAATTAAGAAGGGTATCATACAAGGAACCTAATTGTTAGTTGAAGACGATGATTAAGCAAATATGTCATCAACTTTCAAAAACTAAGTTGGTGACAAATAAAAAATGGTCCCCTCCACTTCAACCACATCCACACCATTCAGTTTCTCACACATTTTGCACCACATCACACACTTTACATGATGGGATATCCAAAACCTTTCATGGAACATCGCACCTCATTATCATCATAAAAAACCTTAGTCCCAAACTAATAAATTTGAAATATATAAATTTCTCAACCGAAAACCCGAATTCATGAGAGGCGGCAAAGCTAATATCTTCTTACTTCATCATGCCCCACATATAAGTCCGAGACCTGGAATATACATCCAAAATCAACATTAAAGACTTATTCGTCTAAGTTGATTAGTTGGAAGGTGACAAAGGCTACCCAGACCAGTTTAATGGAATATACCGAGATTGTGTTGATGCGGTCATGAACATGAAAGTTGTAACATCCATCTGATATTGATACCATATTGACACCATTTTTCCAATAAGAAGTGACACAAATAATTGTTCTATAGTTTAACATATAGCTTGTATTCTATACATACTCAAAGTTCACCACTAGATTCCAGTCTCACAATTTCAATGTTACTTTGTTAAAAAACAATCATTCTCAAGCATTATTCCACATGTTTATTCATTCCATATTCTATGTATTTAGAAAAATTCCAAATATTTATTTTTACAGTATTTATATACACGAACAACGTTGCCTCGAAGTGTTCACAACGTATTGTGTACAACTAGAGTTTTATATCAATTGTGATGATGTCTTTACGGGCAACATCCAATTAACCCACCAATAGATAGCGGAAGGGCAATGGCCGTTGAAAATTAAATTTAGTTTTAATACTAGATCTGTCCCCAATTCATTGTTCTCATATTGGAACCTTAATCTAATGCCACGTACACAGAATACGATTCTATATAAACATTAAATTTTAATATAAATTATATACAGCAAACTTCTGTGGTAATTTCTTCGTTATTTTTAAATTTTATTATATTCTATTCGATTTTAGAGATGATATGACTGTCGTATTACTGGTATATCGACAACTCACATTATTATTATTATTATTATTATATATAACAATAAAAAACATATAAAGAGCACCACAAGTCCACAACACCACTCCGCCAAACCAACGCAGACCTAATTTGGTAATTGACACGGAAACACGCCACCGATTAAACAGGGCTCCACAACCACCACCACCTATATTGACAAGAATACCCCTCCCTCCAAAATTAACATTTTTCATCATTCTTGTAAACAATGCCCAATAATATTTTCTACCCAATTCCTATAACTTAAGGTGGAGATAGCTACATCTCATATAACTTTTGACTCATAATTATTTAATATATATATCTGTTAGTCACAAAATGTTAATTAAGGTACGATATCTCGATCTAGTGGTTGTCATATATTTTTACACATCTCGCATTGTTTATTTTTATATTTGCCAAAATATAAAATAAAATTTTAACCTCAAGCCCTTAGCCCTTTTATAGGAGACCGAGACACTTGCGAAGAAACATAAAGGAAAACAAGACTCCTAGAATAACAAAGAATATGACTCCCGCCGCTGACGACACTGCTCAATCGTCAATCGCCGCCGGCCGGGAATTAAGAGCATAAGTCAACAAGGATTATAATACAAGTATTTCTAGAGTTTACGTGTACGAACCTCAGATCTTCTAGCGTTGCATAAACTAGAGACATGAGGCCGGCTAGACTCTTCAGATCCTCCGCTGAGAGAGGTGGCGCCGCTCCATGAAAGGGGCGTCGTGGGGCTATCTCCGTGAACTGTATTCTTCGGAACGTTGTTGGGAGAAACATGTTTTGACCTGCGTTGGCGCACGCTCCAATCCACAGGTGGCTGGCGAGGAAGCGACGGAGACGCGTGGTGGAGGTGTAGGATGAGCTCCACCACCATGGCATCATCTGTCATGGCGGCCGTCACCCATTCCTCGTCGGCGCAAGTCATGGCTAGGATTCGTAGGGGTTGGTTGGTGGCGGAGATTGGGTTGGAGAGATGTGAAAAGTGGAAATGGACTTGTGGGAGGATGGTGGCAAAGAGAAATGTGGTGAGAAGAATCAATTAATATTAAAATTTTGCAGTGGTAATAATAAAAACGGGAGACATGATGCCTGTGTGTATATAAAGTAAACCAACATTAGTTTTTCTTTTTAATGTTTTTTTTTAATTTTATAAATTAAATATTTACTTATTATATTGAATATGTTATATTACATGTTATATGAAGGGTAAACTCGTAAAAACACCCTAAAATTAAATTTTCTTTAACTTCACTCCCTTTATCCACTATTATATATCATAACTAATTCAATAATATTTTCATCTACATCCTAACTTTCTATCCACAACACTACCATCTAAAGTTAAAAGGGATTAATTGCATGATACTCCTAGAGTTTTAAAACTTTTCAAACTTTACCCACCATTTTTTCCAATAACATTTTTCTTCGCGATCCGTCTTCGTAAAATGTAATCAGAGCATATAAAAAGTCCCGATCCTCTGATGTATGACCTAATCACGAAGCATATATCTTCGTAGGGAATGACCTAGGCCCTGCTACAGGGGTTAGGTCATGTTGTATAGTCCTGGGTTTGCAAGCTAATAGGTACAACTTGTGGTGTGGTTGCACTTTACGCCCTACGTAGTAAATGAAATAGGGATGTGGTGGCTATTGCTGAAGGGCTCTCTAACAGAACCATTGGTTGCAATCGTGTGGTTGGGGATGAGGAGTCATCGTAAAACCTGATTGAGTACCCGATAGTAGTTCGGTCAAACAATGTTAACCCTAGGCACGAAATGGTATCAAAGAATATAAAGAACCCTGAGCCTCTATTGCGTGATCTGACACAAAGCGTAGCTCTCCGTAAGGGGCAACTTGTTGTTGATGGTCAATGCTTTGCTTGCATAAGCAACAAAGATGCACCCGAGATGAGTTAGCAATCTGATAGGTATCTTTTGTTGTGTTACTCCGTTATAATGTGGGGGAACCTTGGCTTTGTTGTACCCTTATGGGCCCGTGAGGCTATGGCCAATCCGGAGGCTGAGGTAAACCTATAGGCTCTAGTGGGGCACGAATACAAAATGGTTGGAAAGACAAAAGGCCATCTCGAGTAGGATTCAGAAGATCCCTAATGTCTTCAAAACAACATGTATTCTGAAGTGTCCAGAAGGATGGCGCGCAGTGCAGGTAATCTTTGACATTGCTGAATAGAACAATATATTTCCTTGTGATGTCTTATATTATCTCCAACAACCTACGGTGTGTAGATAGATATCAAGAAAATCTAAAAATTGGTGAAATTGATCTAACCATTGAAGGAACAGCCGGCATGGTCCCAGAATAGCTTATTCTTGGGATTGACTTTCTCGAGGACCATAAATAGGGAAAGATTATAAGACGGAATGGAATTTACGGTGGACGGGACAAGATATAGGATCAGATGACCACCAGTCCATTCTCCATTTACATCTCTGTCGAGATGTTATACGAGAAATATCGTGCAAAATATTTGATCGCTTTATTTTTAAACAAAAGATATTTCAAAGAATAGTGTGAAGCGATTCTACCGCAAGTGCACGGTTGCCAAATTTTAGTATAGTGAAAATTAAGTACGGGATGTCGAATCCACAGGGACTAACGTATAAGTACCAAATAAGATTAATAAAATTATATTTAGCCTACGATTAACAAAGGTGATTAACTAATGCTAATTTAAACTAAAGACTGAAAAATAAACACGAAACAATAAGATGAATGGTTCCGGATATGCGAAGGCAAGTCACTCGAGAAAATTACCAAGCTCGTCGTTCAACTATGTTATCTTTAATGTTTCAACTGAATTATCAAATTATCAACCAATTGATTTTAAAGGTGAAAGGTTTTCGCGATTATTCGATACACTCTCTCGAGCTGTAAAGAAACTAACATTAATTAGAATAAGTCACTCTCGTGCACCTATTTACTAATATAATATTGCATAAAACGTCAACACCTTATAACTCTAAATCTTTCGATTCCAAGTTCTCACGTATGCGATATCATCTCTCGATCTCAATCGTAACATACATCATAAATTAATGGAGCGTGTTACAACGTTATCTCTTGATCTCGGTTATAACTCTCAAATTCAATCAAAGCTAGCTAGACTTTGATCTACACAAACAATTAATTTATGAACAATAACAATCAATACGCTCAAACACAATTGAATCAATAATCAAACACAACGAAACTAAAACTCGATAAAATAAACTAGATTTAATTCAAATCAAATACATAAGAGTTTAATTGTCTCTCGACCTCAAAAACATCAAATGGAATTGAAAATCAAAGAAATCAAAGTTTAGAAATACGATAAACGGTGGATGAATCCGTGCGTTGCACCGTGATTTCTTCTCTTGCTCCTTCCTTGCACTCCGGAATGGATTGGCTCGACTTTGGACGAAGAACGGAGATTGAATCTCCTTCGGCGGCGTTAGGCGGTGGCTAGGGCTGCTTATTCTCGACCTAAATCACCTCTGGTATGATATATCTTTGATATGGAAGTGATTTATCCTTTTATACCTCAAAAATCATTTCAAAAATGGAAGATAAGATTTTCCCGGATTTGCGTCTCGATCGATCGAGATTTGCGTCCGATCGATCGGTGCACTGTTCATGCCAGCCTTTGAAACTCACTGCCTCGCTCGATCGATCGAGATTTCCTTCCGATCGATCGAGACTTTGATAAATTTAGCTCTGAAGTTACTGCCTCGCTCGATCGATCGGAAAATTGTTCCGATCGATCGAGACTCGAAATTCTTTTCTTCTCAGCACACTGTCTGGCTCGATCGATCGAGACAAAATCTCGATCGATCGAGATTCCGAAAATCTAACTTCCTTAATTTCAACTCTTTCTCGCCTCGATTTCGCCCGTTATCTTCATATTAGCTCATTTCTTCCATTTCCGATCTAATTTCCTGAAACAAACGAATAAACACCAAAAAGCATAATATCATCCAGGAAAAAGTACGGAAAATGGGAAGAAATTACAGTTAAAAACACTTAAAATCTAAGCCTATCAACTCCCCCAAACTTAGACTTGATCGTCCTCGAGCAAGCAATAAGCTCAAAAAGAACAGTTAAACTCGATACTAAGCATGAATAATCTTTACAACATACGTAAAAACTCAGAAATCCTACTTACACATCAATAAAAGTCATTCAACATTTAACAAGAAGCAATTTCTCCTAAGTTAAATAATACATTGCAACATTGGAACGTGCGTGTGTGCTATTGTCAAACATGAGTAATGTACATATCTTTAAGATCAAAAAGTGCCATAACAACTTCGAGTCAAGATTACTTTGAACTACTCTACAAATTTACTATCCAGCACTTCTCCACTAATGTAATTATTCCCTAGACTTGGATCAACAGGACTTTAAAAGCTTATAACGTTAGGCCTTTTGGTTTCGGCTCCAAAGAAAAGGTAGGATAGAAGCAAAGAAGAGAGTATAATAGAATCAGATCAAAATCTTCTCACATAATCATTGAGCTTCTCTTCACATTTTCTAGCCTTGGCCACTTTGGGTCTTATTTAAATTTTCTTTTCAAGGCTTTTTCTCTACATCTTTTCTTTTTCTTTGCTCATTCTTTTGTTCATTTCATTTTTTTCACAATGAACTTATCAACATATAACAATTTAACGCAATGAATGAGATTCATTATACTCCCTTAGGGGTGGATAAAAATTTTCTTTTAGGCTCAATCCAAGGTAGGTATAATGAGGTTGTCAAGAATGTTGAATGGGGGTCTAATCATATGCAATGAATATACCATTCTTTTTCAATCAGGCACAAGAGGGGACACTAAGGAATGATGTATAAAAGGTAGGCTTGAAAGGCACAGACGGTCCAAAGATCGCCTAAATCATCTCCAAGTCAAGTTCCTAATTATAAATTTCGCCTCAAAGTGCTTTCAAATAAATTGTAGAGTTATCTAAGATGCTCAAGATTCATCATAGTTAACACAAATTTTCACTTTAATCAATACATACTTCACTCAATCATGACTCAATAAGTGCTCAAATTATTCCCCAGTTTTGACATATGGTTAACAAAGGATATATACAAACAAGTTAAACATTTTCATGAGGATTAATTTCATCATGTATTACCGTTGCAAATCTAATTCTTCAATTCTCAAGACTAACTCACAAAAACAATTTTGTTGATAGTGCTCAAGGACGATTCAAGTGACAATTAAACACACAACATGTGGATAAAACAAGTTAAACACGCAAACCACTCCCCCAAACTTAACTGAAACATTGTCCTCAATGTTTAAAAGAATCAATAGGGAAAAAGTAAACTCCCCTGATCAAGACGCTTGCATGAGGATTGAGGAAGTTTGGCTTTTGAAAGCTCCACTGCTGTAGGGGTTCATCGCTCCACTTGAGTACCTCGCAAAAGAAGGATGCTAGAAAAAAAAATCGACAAGAGAGAAAAACAAACTAAATGCAAAATTGAAAATAAAACAAAGCTAAATGCAAAAGGATACGGTTGGGTTGCCTCCCAAGAAGCGCTGATTTCTAGTCGTCGGCTTGACCATCAGAAGCAACAATCAAAGAGCGGTTGCCGCCCATAGTAAGTATCTTATGATACTACTAATGGGTCTTCATATAGTATGCCCTCAAGCTTGGCAAGAGTGTAACGGTGTAAGCTCGTTGCTCCAACAACTTTCTTCATGACATAGTGAGCATGGGAGAATGATTCTTGAATTGGCTTCATCTCATGGATGGCGTAGTGCGGTGAAGTTGGTGGCATCGATGAGGAATACGTATCCACATATGGCCCATAACATGCCTTCATCGATGGGTGGATATCAAATTTCTCGAAAATCTCATCATCCAACTTCACTCTTGGCTCGTTGTCCCATAGGATCTCCTCAGATGCCTTTTCCACTGTAGGCTCAATCACTTCCATAGGCTCAACTTCCCTTGATTCTTCCCCATGAGTCGGATCACTCCCCCAAACTTGATTGGTTGAGTGATCATCATCATGTAACCAGGCCTGATTTGTAGATCTCGTCTCCTCCTCTTGGCAGCTCATTGAGATGGTTTCCACTAGAATTGTAAATTGCTGCTCTAGATGACGTATATAATTGGTCTGGTTCTCTAAACGTTGCTCAGTTGATGCCATGAGTCTAAATAACATATTCTATGATTGAGCCGTTCCTTCTACAAAACTATCTTTCTTCTCGCCGTGACGCTCAAAGGTTTGGTGCGTATCATTAGGGTAGTGGGTCTCTGGTGGGTATTGGTGACTCCAACCTTGCAAGGAAGGATCACAATGCCAGTGGTAATCGAAATCAGCCATATCATTGAACATGTGTAATACACTATCCTCATCTCTATCAACCAGGGGACTCCCAGTCACCAATGCTCCTCTGAATACCCATCCTCGTGTCTGTGTATCCAAACCTTTGAAGAAATGTTGCAGAAGAGTATAGTTCGAAAAGTTGTGATACCTGAATGTGTATGCCAGTTCATTGAATCTCTCCCACGCCGAATAAAACGGCTCTGAAAATTGTTGGGCAAATCTTGTGAAGACTTGTTGATGAACCATCACAAGCACCTCGCAAGAAAAACAAATAACATACTTAAACAAAATAATATATATATATATATAAATATAAATTTTTTTTTCGAAAATAACAAAAAGAAAAAAGAAAACAAAAACGCAATAATAAAATTGGCTAAATTACAATTAACTAATCTCGTATGATATTATACAGATTAGTCCCCGGCAACGGCGCCAAAAACTTGATCGCTTTATTTTTAAACAAAAGATATTTCAAAGAATAGTGTGAAGCGATTCTACCGCAAGTGCACGGTTGCCAAGTTTTAGTATAGTGAAAATTAAGTACGGGATGTCGAATCCACAGGGACTAACGTATAAGTACCAAATAAGATTAATAAAATTATATTTAGCCTACGATTAACAAAGGTGATTAACTAATGCTAATTTAAACTAAAGACTAAAAAATAAACACGAAACAATAAGATGAATGGTTTCGGATATGCGAAGGCAAGTCACTCGAGAAAATTACCAAGCTCGTCGTTCAACTATGTTATCTTTAATGATTCAACTGAATTATCAAATTATCAACCAATTGATTTTAAAGGTGAAAGGTTTTCGCGATTATTCGATACACTCTCTCGAGCTGTAAAGAAACTAACATTAATTAGAATAAGTCACTCTCGTGCACCTATTTACTAATATAATATTGCATAAAACGTCAACACCTTATAACTCTAAATCTTTCGATTCCAAGTTCTCACGTATGCGATATCATCTCTCGATCTCAATCGTAACATACATCATAAATTAATGGAGCGTGTTACAACGTTATCTCTCGATCTCGGTTATAACTCTCAAATTCAATCAAAGCTAGCTAGACTTTGATCTACACAAACAATTAATTTATGAACAATAACAATCAATACGCTCAAACACAATTGAATCAATAATCAAACACAACGAAACTAAAACTCGATAAAATAAACTAGATTTAATTCAAATCAAATACATAAGAGTTTAATTGTCTCTCGACCTCAAAAACATCAAATGGAATTGAAAATCAAAGAAATCAAAGTTTAGAAATATGATAAACGGTGGATGAATCCGTGCGTTGCACCGTGATTTCTTCTCTTGCTCCTTCCTTGCACTCCGGAATGGATTGGCTCGACTTTGGACGAAGAACGGAGAATGAATCTCCTTCGGCGGCGTTAGGCGGCGGCTAGGGCTGCTTATTCTCGACCTAAATCACCTATGGTATGATATATCTTTGATATGGAAGTGATTTATCCTTTTATACCTCAAAAATCATTTCAAAAATGGAAGATAAGATTTTCCCGATTTGCGTCTCGATCGATCGAGATTTGCGTCCGGTCGATCGGTGCACTGTTCATGCCAGCCTTTGAAACTCACTGCCTCGCTCGATCGATCGAGATTTCCTTCCGATTGATCGAGACTTTGATAAATTTAGCTCTGAAGTTACTGCCTCGCTCGATCGATCGGAAAATTGTTCCGATCGATCGAGACTCGAAATTCTTTTCTTCTCAGCACACTGTCTGGCTCGATCGATCGAGACAAAATCTCGATCGATCGAGATTCCGAAAATCTCACTTCCTTAATTTCAACTCTTTATCGCCTCGATTTCGCCCGTTATCTTCATATTAGCTCATTTCTTCCATTTCCGATCTAATTTCCTGAAACAAACGAATAAACACCAAAAAGCATAATATCATCCACGAAAAAGTACGGAAAATGGGAAGAAATTACAGTTAAAAACACTTAAAATATAAGCCTATCAATATTTCATATCATATATTGATTCAGGAGCTAGAATATGCACGGGCAAAAGAGACATCTTTCCTGAAGTTGGTGAGAAATTACCAGCCATTGCCGGAAGAGACTTTTCCAAGCGGATTCTTATTCTTAATGAAGGAGTCCAAACAATGGAAATTATAATTGGAGTAGCAGGCGGTACCCCCTGGTACAAAGTCAAGACTCGACCTATTTATTTCCATGATACATGAGCTGATTTACTGCTATGAAATAATTTCCTATAGACATTCAAGCGATTTACACAAGAGAACGAGACACATCGGCTTATTTTTGCAACCCTTTATGATCATAAGATCATTGCCCGGCGACTTCAGAAGCATTTCACAGAAAATTTACCATAAGTGTGGTGATGAAGGCAGACTTTGACACCCAAAGATAAAGGATCAGCGAAAATTTGGCTAAGCGGTTCTTCAACTTAGACAACAAGGAACAGGTCAAAAGTGAAAAATGACTTTTGTGGTATAAATCTTATGTCATTTAGAGAACAGAACGAAGATGTGGATGAAGAAGAAGTTATTAATGACATCTTACTGTTACTGAAAGGGCATTACATGAGGAGGCCATGCAACCTGAAGCTACCCTCGAAGAGCAGATTACTCTAGAGGAAATAAAAAGGAAGATCCAGAGGAACTACAATGAGGATCCTCTAGCATTGTGGGACAGAAATGAGCTTACAACATATTTGAAGGTGAAAACTGGAAGAGAGTATGATTTCGTGAGGTACAAACTGATCCTCATGAACCAAGAGGGTCAGAAAGATATGCAGATGATACTTAAGGAACATCTGAACCTTAAGTTAATCTCAGTAGGTGTTTCTCCATACAGAAGTCCGAGATTTCTCGTATGGAATCATGGAGAAATTAAAAGATGAAAACCAAGACTGGTGATCAATTACAAATGTATCAACGAGATCTTAAAATTCGATGGATATATATCCCAAGCAGAGAACATTTGGTAAATAGCATCAAGAGTGCCAAAGTGTTTTCTAAGTTCGACTGTAAGTCTGGATTCTACCAGATTAAGATGGAGGAAGCAAGCAAAATGTTCACAGCATTCCCCACACCACAAGGACACTACATCTGGAACGTCATGCCAATGGAATTGGCAAATGCTCCCCAAATATATCAAAGGAAGATGGACAATCTTTTCAAAGATTACTTCAGCTGCATGTTCGTGTACATTGATGATATCCTCATCGCGTTGAGAAATATTAAAGAACATCTTAAACATTTGGAAATATTTTCCACAAGACAAATCGAGTTCCTTGGAATTGAGATTGACGAATCGGGAATCATCTTGCAGAATCATATTGTTGAGAAAGTGCAAGAATATCCGTATGACCTCAAGGATTTAAAGCAACTTCAGAGTTTTCTGTGTGTTGTTAATTTTGCTGGAGTGTTCATCAAGAACCTAGCAAACCACAGGAAAGTGTTCAGTCCACTACTCAAAAAAGATGTTAAGTTCATGTGTAATGAAGATCACATACAAGCTGTCAAACAGCTTAAAGAAGTTTGCAGGAAACTACCAAAGATTGCAATACCATACGACGAGGATGGCCTGGTATTTTACACAGATGCCAGTGATCATTGGTGGGCTGAGGTACTTATGAAGGCCACATCAGGTGGAGAAGTGTCATGCATATATTGCAGCGGTCTATTCGACAGCAGCGAAGTTATCAGATGCCACATCAACGAGAAGGAGTTCTTTGCAGTTCGAAAGGTTTTTTAAAAATGGTCACTATTTTTACTCGCAAAGAAATTTATCTTAAAAATAGATAATACTAGTGTTAAGTCTTTTCTGAAAAATAAAATCGAATCAAAACCAGAAAAGTCTAGACTTTTAAGATGGCAAGCTGAATATCAATATTATGATTATGATATTGTCATTGTGAAATCTGATAAAAATATTCTTGCAGATTTCCTAACACGAGATGGAGGGACACATTGCTATTGATATCCTCAAAAGAGTTAGACATCTCAGGGAAAACCTGGAGATTCTGGAACGAGATTTTGGGACTCTTTGTCTCAATGCTGAAGTCGCAGGATGACTACAACAAATAGATCGGGACTTAGTTACTGATCATATACGAGGATGCCTTCAGCCCAAGAACACTTGTTCGAAGTCTTGAGGGGGCCTGTCCTCCAGATCGCATCTCCAACGGTGCAAAAATGAGTGTTTAGAGAACGGGGTTCATCTAACCCGAAAGCACGGGATTCACATACCCCTGTCATAGGTGTTGTAGATGATGCATTCCTTGAGGATGTACAAGTTGCAGCGGATGTTGAGGGTAAGGTGTCATCACAATCTGAACATTCAAGTCAACCCAACACCTCTGGGGTAAAAGAGGGAGAGTTGAACCTTAGGCCACAGACAAGCACTATGTTCAAATTAACGAGGATTTAGTTTCTTCTCCTATGCAAGATTACCAACGTACTTGGGAGAAACTGATTACCAGACGGGGTATCAACCCAAACAAGACAATTGTTGATATCTCCGGAAAATATCCAAGGTTTGGATGAAACCATGTAGCTATCCAAACGAGGTGGTATAATTTCATAGCTCTGGCTTCGGTTTATACTGTTGCACTAGCATTCTCTGAAATCTCCAAGTTTTTAAAATGGATTAGAGAAGTTGTTCACGAGACATGGACCAATAATCCACATTTGGCTCGTGGAGATATTTTGGAGTTGTATTTTTTCAGTGCCGCTCCAGAACCAGCAAAGAAAGACTTAATTGAAGCTTTTCATTTTATCAAGCTCAGACGACCAGATGGGAACGCCTTAAAAAATATCAAAACTACGCTACCAGAGAACGTATCATTATCAGTTGGAGCCATCACCGAAGATGAAGCCTCAACCAGACGAGCTTGGGGTCTTTGGGTTTGTCCAACAGAAATGGACAAAGTCAAATACTCATTCAAGTTCTTTCAAAATTCAGCTAATGAACTTTCATGCTGAATTCCATGACATGAACAACAACATGATTTGTCGAAGAGCTCTTCGAAACAAAGAGAAGAATTCTTTGGGAGAATGAGATTCTGGCAAGCAAAGAAACTTACCGGAAATGCTGCAACATGGCACATATTGGCCGATGGAAAGATCGGATCTGCCAAGCATGCCCGGAGCAGAAAGAACCAGAATTAAGGAAAGGATTCCGATCCAAACCCGACATATCAGAGGCAGGAAAAGACAAATGACCTGCTGACAAGAGAGCATGTTTTCCTAAAGCTCGGGGACCACAAAAACCAATAATTTAAATATTCCCCGACAAAGAAAAAATGTGTGGACCATTAGAAGATAGTGTGGTAACTGTTCAACACACTCGGACAAAAATAATGGACCACTCAGGAGAAAATTTGGCACACTCAGACAAAGATGCCAGACCACGTGAAAGTTAAGGCGCACTCAACAATTATCAAGATTTGAAATCCGAAGTTGATGTCCGGATTCATGCCTATATAAAGACACTCATTCAGGAAGATAAGGACATCTAAAATTCTCCATAGTTTTCTGAGAATAAA
This sequence comes from Haberlea rhodopensis, assembly GCA_907163345.1. Classification (NCBI taxonomy): domain Eukaryota; kingdom Viridiplantae; phylum Streptophyta; class Magnoliopsida; order Lamiales; family Gesneriaceae; genus Haberlea; species Haberlea rhodopensis. Next base: position 3,535,947 of record CAJQUN010000041.1, read on the forward strand.
AAGTGTAGTCTCCAAGCTTTGTTATCTTTATACTTTCATAGCTTGGTAATAATTTATTTCTTTCTTTCTTTTGTAATCGTTTGTAATATTGTTATGTATTTCAAATTATGTGTTCTTAAGTCAATCCTCATCTATATGAGAGGCTAAACAAGTTTGTCTTCTCCCAAAAGGAGACGTTTTAATGTAAAGTATTTCCAGAATAAAATGAAGGTTGTTGTCCATCTATCTCCCAAATTTCTTAAAATCCTTCTTATATCTTGATTATACTTTACGCCCTAAGGTATGAAACGAACTAGGGTTGTGCTGTGCGATTTTTGAAGGAGTCGAATAACTTGCAGACTAACCTCGCCTGAGGGTCTGCGGTTGGATGGTGAGGAGCCAATCGTAAAATAGTCCGGGGTCAGTAATTTTTGACTTGTGGCTTTGCAACTCACATCACCCGGTGCCGTTATGGTCAAAATGGTATATTTCAGCTTGTTACACTTTATTGTAATACGGAAGCATGATTTGCCTGTTATTTATTTTCACATGTTCTTAGAATAAGGGAATTTGAGGGCTAAAAATTCATCATGAACTGTGAGTCATTTGCAAAAATATGTTCTTAGGTTCTCTCAAGATGACAGAAACTGAAGAATCTCATGTTCATTAAGGTCTATGCATTTACGTCACCTTATCAGGAGTTGTTTATTAGCAAAAATGGGATTTTGGGTGTTTTGTAACAATCCTAAAAGCATTAGAGAGTTTTATGCAATTAAAGTAAGGGTTTTTATGTCTTTTGGGGTTGGTAGGGAGTTGGAGTAAATAAAAGAAGATTAGAAGGGGGTTTAAATAAAGAATCTTTGACATAGAGAGGAATGTTAAAGTTATGTTTGGGTAGAGAGATTTTAAGTGAATTTACCCTTATATGAACATGGACAAGACATATTATATGCACGCTGATAAGATTTTCTTTTAATACATATGGGATAGGATAAGAGGGCATAATAACCAAAATATTATAAATAAATTTTTTTTTGTCAAATAACGTAAAATGAAAAATATTTATCTATCGTAAACCGTTTTCTAAGAATTCTTTGCTACTGCATTAACATAACCCTAATCTATCGTAAACCCTTTTCTTCAATACAAATAAAATTTGTATTGAAACTCCACAAAAATAAATAAAATTAATATTGAGCTTGAAATTGTTACATGAAATGGCCACGTGAGCTTGCACAATTTTAATTTTTTAATAGTTTTAATTTTTTTATTGTATTATTTTTTATTGAGTACTTTAAAAATATTTATTATTTAATAGTTTGGAATACTATTTAATGAAATATCTAATATAAAACTTGCTTTTTTAAAAAATATTTATTACTTTAAATTAATATTACAACAATAACACCAACTTGTACCATACTGCATAGTTCGTCTTCGTCGACGTGCTTGTTGCCTTGCACGATTTTGTAACCAATCTATCTCATCTGGTATTCGGGAACTTATATTCCTTCTAGGTTAAGGGAACAACTCAAAGAGTTTTATCATTGAATAACTGCAACTCAGCTTCATCCCAATACGGTTTGGCCAAGTGGTTCTCAAATACACCAGCATAAGTAGTATGATAAATGTGTAACTTGTAAAATGACTTTACAATTCTATTGCATTATGTTTATATGTCTTGCAAACAATTTGTGCATGTAACCAAGGGATCCAAACATAGTCCATTTGATGCATGTGCGTTCACATGATCTGATCTTCACGGTATGCTTGTTTCCACCATGTCTATGTCGTTGGCCAGTGATAACATCAGCAGATTGTTGCCCCTGATTAATCAATGTGGCAACGTGTCGACCGGAGAGCTGCTCCAAATGTGTATACGATTTGGTTGCATAAGATGTCCACATTTGATTGTTGAACATCAAATTCGAAGTATTTTCATTCGTGTATAGAAGTGCTTAGCAGTACGGTAAAAAGTAATTTCAACAAGGGATGTGAGAGGAAGTTTTCGGACACCCTTTAGTACTCCATTGATGCATTCAGAAATGAGGCACATAACATCAACTCCTCGTACAAAGTGTAAAACCTTTTGATTTCCATCCATTGCTACTGCAATCAATAATTTATGTTTGTACTTCATCTATAAATGAGCGACATCAACACTAATGACTTTTCGACAGTGGGAGAATCCATCTATACATGGCTTGAATGTCCAAAACACGTATTTGATGCTCTTATGCATTGGATTGCGTATGTCTTTATATTCCCATTCAACCACCCTACCAGGATTAGTCTTCTGGAAAACACCCATAAATTTAAGTAGTTTCCGTATGGAACGCTCCCATGTCCCATAAACGATCTCACAAGTTCGCTTCAAGCTATGCCATGCTTTCGCATACGATATTTGAAAGCCCAATTTTTTCATCACTGTTTCAGGGCATACTTAATCTGGCATGAAGGATTACGACGCACCATTCCCACCAACATTGTTGCAATATAATTCTTATACATGTTGCGATTGTCAACAGACATCACATTCATTATGCATGTGTGTTGTACATCGTACCTTGTTTTTTGAACAAATTCAAATTTGTTTTCAACGATGCTCGTAGGTGCCATTAGCATCGATTATCTTTATTGTTGTGTTTGCACTCATCCTTCCACAGTTTCGATGTTTTCTCGACAACTCTGTACTCACGCATCGCAAACCGTATAGAAAAATCATTCACCGCAAAAATTAATGAACTTTTATCCTCATATAACATACCCACACCAAGAATTCATTTAAATCATAAGATTTTCCATTCTTCCTAGTTGGAATCTGATAAGAGCCGTCATATATTTCAGAGTATATGGTCGAGAAGTATGAAATACTTGGGTGAACCATGTGTTCATTTGAGGTGTGGCTAGGTGCATTAACTGGAGCATTATCAACATACGGTGACAAAGTACCCGCAACATGTGCCGATAGTGTTTCGGACATGGTCTCCACAATCTTCTGTAGACACTTAAGACATATATGGATAACCCGAGGAATAAGGAGCATATATATATATATATATATATATATATTCCCCAATCCCGGCTCATTGACATATGCAGTGGAGACACAATTGCTCGATATATTTGCTCTTTCTCAATATAAATATCCAGTTCGTTCAGTTATGCGCCAGGACTCAAGAATATTTGCACATTCGACGACAACAGATTCTTTAATCCTCAATTACTTTCAGTCCCAACATGCTATCACATCAAAAAACACAGGTTTTTGCTATTTTAGGAGTAACATATTCTGAATCTCATGATATGTATTTGGGATTGCCAGATTTCGTCGGCCTTAATAAAAGATGAATTTTGAGGGTTTTAAAAATCGTATCTGGCGGAAACTTCAAGGTTGGAAACGAAGATTATTCTCTTCAGCTGGTCGTGAGGTCTTAATCAAAGCTGTGGCACAAGCCATACCTACATATACAATGTCTATCTTCAAATTACTTTTTGGGGTTTGTCAATCTATTTAGAGCATGGTAGCTAACTTTTGGTGGGGAAATGGTAATAATGCCAAATGGATATTGGACCACAGGGGCAAAGCTGTGTAAATCAAAGATTATTGGTGGCCTGGGTTTCCGCAAAATTAAAGAGTTTAATCAAGCACTAATTTCTAAACAATGTTTGAGATTGATTAACTATCCTGACTCTCTTGTTTCGAAATTACTGAAGGCTAAATATTATCAATCTCAGTCCTTTTTAAATGATCCTTTGGGCTCTAATCCATCTTATATTTGGTGTAGTATCTTATGGGGGAGAGATTTACTTAGTTGGGGCATTCGGTGGCTTATAGGGGATGGTACTTCTATCAGAGTCTTCAAGGACCCTTGGCTCCTACTGCCCTTCTCTTTTAAACCTATTACTTGTCCATTGCCGCATTTGACTAATTGAGAGTTAGTGAGTTGCGTGATGCTCAGGGGGATTGGGATTGCAATATAATTAAAATTACTTTTTTGGAATATTGATCAAGACGAATTGTTGCGCATCCCAGTTTGATTTTTTCATGGCAATGACAAAATCGTATGGCATTACTCATGTAATGGAGAATATACTGTCAAAACAGGTTATAAATTGGCCACTCAGAATATATCAGACGGCATGGCAGGTTCTTCTTCCATTTTTTCTAAAGCCTTTACTACATTATGGAAATTAAGTGTGCCTGACAAAATCAAAATACATGTTTGTCGTTTTCTTCTTGATGCCTTATCTACTCGTTTAAATTTGGTGAAGCGTGGATTTTTCATTGATGACTTGTGCCCCATATGTAAATTAGCCCCGGAGTAATTCAAATTATGCCTTTAATTTGCAGATAATAAATCAATCATCATGTATCACTTAAAAGCGGAAATTTTTTAGGGCCATTTAATAAGAAATTTGAAAATGTTCTTCCGCTCTTTACGCAAAATAATCACTTAGTGATAATTAAACATCTGATTAGGATCGGACCCTCGCATTAGGTTTCATATCAGTTGGCAATGCAAAATGGCTCAGAAAGTTTAGAAGCTCACTAACATATGGCCTTTACTATCAAAGTTCTCCGGTTATCATTCTAAGGATTTATGGGATTGGGTTGTATGTCATGGCACTGTTAGTTGTTTGCCTTGGTTTGTTGGAGTATTTGGTTAGCTCGGAACCATTTTATGTTTCAAAATAGGAAGGATTTTGAATCTTTTATTATTAGCCGTGCTTTTTCTTTGGAATCTACTTTGCTAAACATCCCTTTTGCACCTTCTGGTGTTGCACAAACTATTTGTCTTTCTAGGTCTCAATGGTCGCCTCCTCCGCGCGGCTCCATCAAAATCAATGTGGATGCATATGTTCCGTCTCAGCATAATTTTATTGGCGTCAAAGTAGTTAGTCAAGATGCTCTAGGTGTTTTACTTTTGGTGCATGCTACAAGAATTACATGTGTTTTTCCACTACATGTGGCAGAATTACTTGCAGTTAATGAAGGTCTCCTTATTGCACGCCAACACCAGTGGTTTCATGGATTCCTGGAGACAGATGCAGAGATGGTGGCCAAATGCATTAACAGTCCTTGTGATACTCATTCTAAGGCTTCTATTATTGACGAGATTCGTTTTCTCTGCAATATGACTAATGGGTTCAATATTGCTCATTGTCGGATATCTGCAAATACTATTGCTCATGCACTAGCGTCTCGAGATGTTTCTCACGGGCTTATTCATGCTGCTGTTGATTTTTGTCCATTATTTCTACAACGTCTTGTACTGAATGATTTAGTCTATCATCCTTATATATTTCTTCATTCTCAAAAAAAAAAAAAATCATTACTGTCAATACCGGCACACTCATATAAATTCGATACCAATTCAGAAAATATTGTTGTACCCGGTATCATGGACGATTTGATATGAAGATTGTCATATGTTACGGACCAAGAATCATGTGATAAATTACCTCAAGCATACACAGACAACATTACATTTCTCATAGGTATCATATCCTCACAAAAAAATACAAAATATTTACTAACACAATTAAAATATATTTAAGTTTTTAGGCTATCAACAAAATACCACCAATATTTAATATTTCACATTTTTCATACAGAAAATACCGGTAGTCGTTGTCGCCTTGTTTTTGCCAGAATCGTCCATTGCGTCCCTGGAGTCGCCCTAACAGATATCTTCTCTTGCTGTCACCGTTGCCAACGTTGCTTCACTAGCCTAACAAAATCACTGCAGCCACCGGTCAAAACCCTTCTTGTGTAAAAGTGTGTTAGTGTGCATTGTGTGTGTGCGTCTTTTGTTCTTAAAGAAGGTTTTGACAGGTAACATTGGTCATAACTCATCTTCAAAAAAAATTTTAAATTCATTTTTCTAACCGGTTCTACCGGTCACACCAATTAAACAAAAAAAACATTGTGAAGAAACAATTTTTCTGGAAAGCGCTTTCTTCACAAATTTAATTTTGTGAGGAAACATATGTTATATAATACTATAACATATAATAAAAAATTAAAGCGGAAACCGTTTTCTAAAAAAATAGTTTGTGGTAATTAAGTATAACTTTTTCGGATATGGTAATTGGTATATATATATATATTTTTTAATATTTTGGTTATTGTCCCATGATAAGAGTATGTGCATACATGTGATGTGGGAAAATGCTTGAATGAAGGTGTTGCGTGTTATCTATAGACCAACTCAATATGATTATTTTAAAACTCTTGGTATATTAATTAATATCTATTTTATTTAAAATGTATCGTGTTTTAATATTGATGTAGTATACATGTAGGGTCCAAACCGGGTGTGTTGGGTTTTGGGAACCCGAATAATCTTGGTCTTAATATTAACAAAACTTGTTATTATGTTGTTAACATATTTCATCAAGTGTGCAGTTCATAGATGATATCTTACAGCTTGATGATGTGCTAAGGAATGACTTTGAGTTATGTTGCTGAAATGAGAATCCAACCTCTGCTGGACCCCGAGCGTTGTTGACTAAATAAATCATATCTCGTAGCTCGGATATCACAACGACGTGTTTTTAAAGAGGTTGGATAGCCAACTTAATTCTCTACAAGTCGTATTTCAGGCTAGCATACTAGATTCGAAGGTTTACATGACGAAAACATGTATGCAAGAGCTTGCTGGTACAAAGCTGAAACAGCAGCGGACAGATTGTAGCAGCTGTGGTATATCGGCCATAACTCTCAGCTCACTTATCGGAACGAGATGATTCAGTATGTGTTGGAAATCTAAGACAAAGATCTACAAGTCATCTTTGGAAGTCAAAGACTGAATCGGACGTTAAGATGGCCAAAAAGCTTCTGCAAGTCACGTCATGTACTGCTGCATCCAGCAAACATACAGCAGGACCATCGCCTCGTATTACGAGCATAACTCTCTCATACGAACTCGAAATTGAGCGATTCTTGATTCCGTGGAAAGCTAAGAGAGGGATACAATTTTATGTAGATCACTTTGCCCAGAGAAACAGAATAGCAGATGGTGGACAACAGGGTACCAGCAGACCTTAGGCCAGTGGATGTTGTAACAGCATACCTTAGGCCATCGGATGCTGAACCAGCAGACCTTAGGCCAACGGACGTTGAACCAGCAGACCTTAGCCAGCGGATGTTGAACCAGCAGAGGCCAGCGGACCCAACCAGCAGACCTCGGGCAGCCGACTCAACCAGCGGACCCGAGCAGCAGACTTTCAAAAATAGCCCAGAAGTAGAATATGACTGTTGTAATGTTTGAAAGCTTACCAAAATTGTTCCAACGGTTATATTCTTGTATCTAACGTACATATCATTACTTGGGGCTGTATATACATGATTTGGAAGCTCAATAACAGCTGATTGAAGATCAATCCAAGCCTTCCAAAGCAAACCCACTTGGGATTCAATTGGGGAACTTCAAAGACAAAAGCTGCTAAATGAAGAGCACTCCCCAAACCTTTGGCACCTCTTACCTTGCTGTATCAGATTCATTATGGAATCATTTGTGCCTTTGTATTCACTCTATTCATTGTATTTGTGAGCTAAAATAGAAAAGTGGATACCATTGTAACAGTTTGTGATTCATCACAACTGGATGAGAGGTCTTTGTATGTGAGACGTTAAAGAACATACATAGTTAAGTTGCTAGGAGTTCTAGTTGGATGGGGAATGCTCAACTGGATCGGGTTTGTACAAATATTTGTATAAATCAAAGTCTTCTAGTGTATCCTTCCATGAGATGGAAGAAGGGGAGATGTAGAAGCATTGTGCTTCGAACTTCCGGAAACAAATGCTTGTGTTTTTACTTTACTGCATTTATTTACCTAACTATTTTTACATACTTTCTTGCATATCTTTAAAATGACTTTCAAATGGTTAATCGGTTATAGAGCGGGTTATGTCGAGTGTCTTCCACTCGGTTTTGCAACCAAACTCGAAATCTATCGATGCAATTATTTCAAGAACACGAGCTATTGAAGCTCAAGTTGGTTGAACTCGGGTGTGGAATAACAACCCACCCCCGAAATCGATCCTAACAGGGTGCATACGATTATTTCTCGTGATGTGTATGTATATATGTATATATATCAAAAGCATTGTACACATAATACCATTCATGAAAAATATGTCAAATATTAAATTATTATATTTTTAAAATAAGAACATAGTCCAAAATAATAATAAATTTAATGAGAAACTATAATTTTTTTCATATTGATAGTTGCAGTACAAAATTTACTAGATGTGTATCTTAGGAAGGTAGCAAGCAAAAAACAACAAATGACTTTGTAGTAGGAATATCAAGGCAAGATTTGGAATCTCCGACCTTAAGGCAATATTGCCCAGCCACGGTGCTAGTTGTTCAATTGGCATTTTGTCTCCCAAGATACAACGACTATGATTTGTGATAAAGCACTCTAAATCACAAATCATTTAAACCACAAAGGTTTAAAAGCGCTCAACAAGAACAAGGATGAAGATGCACAAAATACTATGATTTTGATCTTCAAATTGTGTTATGAATTTCGAAATTCGATGTCCATTTCAAGTGAGGGATGTTATATTCATAGTATGTCAAGAGATACGTCCAAAAAGACACCATTTAGAGGCACCATATTGTGAAAACCGCACCAGAACATGAATGGACACACCATTCTGACAAACAGACACGGGGCGCGATCGATCGCAATCGCGCCCCTGTTTCCAACAAATGAAAGATTACTGCCTCGCTCGATCGATTGTGGCATAAGCCGCGATCGATCACCAGATTATTTTCTTATTTTCTTTGATTTAATTCAAATTTTGAATAATCTTCCACATGAATTAAATTAATGCATGTATGCAATGAGAGCTTTTAACGAACTGTTATGGCATCTGGAGAGATAGCTTGCGGCTTTGAATCTTCCGTAGTAGTATTCAATCGGATTTACTTGACTAAATAGTGAACATATAGTCTTGAACTATTTAGTCGTTGGTGTAAAACTAGACAATTGAACCCACACCTTAACAATTCTAACCTTTGTATTGGTTTCTTAAGGTTGTGTCCATTCCGGCCTTGGACCACGCTTGGTTTCATATACTCCAACATATTCTTATATGTCTTAGGATTAAAAGGCCTTTTGTCTATCCTCGTACTCATTTGCAGGCTACACCCCTTATCATAGGACTGTGTCGGAGATTAATTCTCCAAGGTGTTTATAAAATCTCGTAGTTTGGTAGTCTCTTTTGAACCTAGATCTTGGGATCTCCAGTCACATAGGTTGGGTATCCACTACAAGATTTTAATTATGAGGTTTTTAATCCCATTCCCACCGATAAAGTTACATATGATCTCTCGGTTAACCATTTCATACGTGGATCCGCGGTTTCACATAATCACTCGTGATTATTCCACTAGAGATCATTTTGTCATATAGCATTAGCGCAACACATTTTAGTTGCATGCACACGATTTTACTCTGACAAATTATAAAGCCACTCGGTCGAAGAAGCTTTATATGTTTTGCATAGAGAATTTTCCACAACAGTATATCTTCAGTTTTGGTAATCACATTACCTCCTTTGCATCATTTTATCCTTTTAGGATATTTTCATCATTGAATTTAAAGCGTTGTTAACGCGTTATTTTTTACGAAATTCGAGACCAGAGGAAATATTCAACTTTAATTCACAATTCAAATTTGTAAGCGCATAGATTCTTAAAAATTGCAAGTTCAAGATTCTATTTCTTGCAAACTTGAAATTTAAGAGCAAAGCTTAAAATTTGAAACTCGAATTATTCCTTGAGTTTCTCTTCTACAAATGTCTTGGAAACTTTCAATCCAAGTATTGTTCTTGATGCACACATGTCAAAAATGTCTTGTTAACATTTTTTTTTATTACTTGATGATTTCTAAATTACTTCCCCAATGCGCATATCATCAATACACAAGTATACATATGATTAGGTGTGTACACATTTGTTACTCTCGTTAATCTATTTGACAACATGATTTGTCAAACTCTTCATGTCATTTATTTGGCGTTTATTATGACTTTACTTTGGCCTTCATATTTCTATTTTAACCAACCACCCCCACATTTCAAATATTGTAGGAAGCTCTCTTTTCCTTCAAGCACAAGGTTTTTCGTCCTGCCTAAATTTGGCACTTAGGATATGATTGACTCATAGAATTACAACCCCCACAACTTAGGGATAGTCACAAATTGCACTGACGTTCAAACTTTCGTGTTTCAAGCTCTAAGTGTTACTGTCTTACAAATCGAAATTCAAAATTTCATTTCTTGAAGATTTTTGATTTAAGCGTACTTGCTTACAAAAGTTGAACTTGGATAATATTCTCAAATTCGGTTCACAATGTGCAATTTAAGCGCACTAACTTAGAAAACTTGAATTCAAGATTTTCAATCTTACAAATTCATGTTTTAAGCGTACCAGCTTAGAAATTCAAAATGAACCAAATTAGATATTATAATGCCTAGTCAAAATTTGTGGCTTCGATTCATCACTTGTGTTATAAGCGTACAAAGATTAGAAACTCGAATTCAAAATTTTATTGTCTTGCAAATTCAAGCTTAAGCGTCAAATTCTTAAACAACATAAGTATAATCTACCCATAATTTTCCATAGCAAACTACATTTGCTAAATCTGATTGCAATTCTTGAAGTGTTTAAACACCTCAACGGCCTTGTTTTGCTTCATAACAAAGAAGCCACAACCATATCATGTGCAAATATTGATAAAGTAGCAACTTACTTTTCCCACATCTCTAATTTGCACAATATTTCCATCACAAACATCATTGTGAATTAACTCTAGAGATGTTACATTCCTTGTAACAAACGAATGGTGATTTTGTTAACTTAGCCCTCAAGCAATAATTTAACAAAACAATTTTTGGTTGCAAACTATGGTTTAAATGATCCTAACAATCACGTCACAAACCATAAGATTCAATCCAAGAAGTAATAACATAAATTTTATTACTTTCAATAAATATCGTCATTACATTTGTTTAGAATCACCCCATTATTGAGTTACTACTTTCAAAGATACACAATCTAATTAAGCGATAAGCACTAGATCATCCAATCATTCGAGAGGCGATCTTCTTCGGTCACGTTTACTTGATCCATAGCCTTCCCACGATCATCTTTATTTCGACAATCATTTGCCATGTGATTGTGATTTCCACATTTGTAACACTTGCCTTTGATCTTCTTCGCCTTCCGAGATTTGGAGGCCATTCCCTCAAATTTATGCTTTGTTCCAGCGTGTTTTTCCACTAAGTTAACTTGTGCTTCATGTTGGTGCCAATTTTCCTTCCTTTTGGAAACTTTTTTGTCCTCTTCGATTCTCAAACGAGCCACAAGGTCTTCAAGATTCATCTCTTTTCGTTTGTGCTTGAGATAATTCTTGAAGTCCTTCCATTATGGAGACAACTTTTCAATCATGGTGGCCACTTGGAATGAATCAATTAGAACCATTCCCGCCGCATGGATTTCGTGCATGATTACTTGCAAATCTTGCACTTGCGCCATCACCGGCTTTGTGTCAACCATTTTGAAATATAGGAATCTCCCAACGATAAATTTCTTCATGCCAGCATCCTCAGATATATAACTTTTTCTTCAAGGATTGCCACAATTCATTGGATGTCTTCACTAGACAATACACATTGTACAATGTGTTGTCTAGTCCTTGAGAATATAATTCTTACACAGAAAATCACTTTGATTCCACGCATCAACCACAACACACTTTTGGCTGTTAGTTTCATCCTCCATGACACTAGGAGCATCATCATTGAGGAACCTTGCCAACCCCAAGGTTGTCAAGTACAACTGCGTCTTTTGTTGCCACCGCTTGAAGTCATTTCCATTGAACTAGGAAGTCGCAGGAGCAACTTAAGAGTTCTAATTCCCCGACTTCGTTCCCATTTATTGGTGTTCTTTCTTTGGCCTTTCACCATGATGAACGGGAGTTGTTGTTGTACCTGAAGAAGCCATTTGTTGCTGATATTGTTTTAAGATTGTATTACAAAATTTACTGGATGTGTATCTTACGAAGGTAGCAAGTAAAAAACAACAAATGGCTTTGTAGTAGAAATGTCGAGGTGAGATTTGGAATCTCCGTACTTAATACAATATTGCCCTGCCACGGTGCTAACGATTCAATTGGCAATTTGTCTCCCAAGATACAGAGCACTCCAAATCACAAATCCTTTAAACCATAAATGTTTAAAAGTGCTCAACAAGGATAAAGATGCACAAAATACTCAGATTTTGATCTTCAAAATGTGTTATGAATTTCAAAATTCAATGCCCAGTTCAAGTGAGGGATGTTATATTTATAGTATGTCAAGAGATATGTCCAAAAAGACACCATTTGGAGGCACCATATTGCGAAAAATTGCACTCAAACATTATATGTACACACCATTCTGCCAAACAGATGCGGGGTGCGATTGTGCACCTATTTCCAACAAATGAAAAGTTGTTGCCTCGCTCGATCGATCGCGGCATAAGCCACGATCAATCGCCTGATTATTTTCTTTTTTTTCTTTGATTTAATTCAAATTTCCAACAATAGTTACTGATAATATATATAGCTGCGATCGATTGCCCGATTGTTTTCTTTTTTTTCTTTGATTTAATTTAAACTTCCAACAATAGTTACTGATAATATATATATATATATACAACAACAACAACAACAATTAAGCCTTTAATCCCAATGAATTGGGGTAGGCTATATGAACAATAGAAAGAATCAAGTCGGGTCGGACACATGCATCAGTCTTCTCCAAACGCTTCTATCAGTCATCATATCTTCTGTAATCCCCTTGCACTCCTAATCTTTGCGTATAACTTAGAGCCATGTCTTCTTTGATATTCATCTCGCTCTCTTGAACTGGCCGAAATTCATGGATTCCACTCGACGCACAGGTGCACTGCTGGACCTACGTCTAACATGACCAAACCAGCGTAATCGGCTTTCTTGCATCTTCTCTTCTATACAAGCTACACCTACTTCAGCTCGAATATCTTCATTCCTTATTTTATATTTTCTGGTTTTACCGCACATCCAACGAAGCATGCGTAACTCTGCCACACTCATCTTTTGGCTGTGATTCCTCTTGGGTGGCCAACATTCCGCCACATACAACATTGCGGGTCTAACGGCGGTTTTATAAAACTTTCCGTTAAATTTCAGGGGGATATTCGATCGCATAGAACTCTGGTGGCGTTTTTCCATTTCAATCAGCCAGCCTGAATCATGTGGTTAACGTCGTTGTCAATCTATCCATCCCTTTGTATAACTGAACCTAGGTATCGAAACTTGCTGCTCGTCGATATATCTTGACCACCGAGTGCTACAACACCGGAATCCCGAAAGGAACGACCACTAAATTTGCACTCTATATATTCTGTTTTAGACTACTTAAAAAACCCTTGGATTCCAAAGTCTCTCTCCATAACTCCAATTTGGCATTTACCCCTGCCATTGTCTCGTCGATTAACAAAACATCGTCAGCAAAAAGTATGTTCCAAGGTAATTCAGTTTGTATGTCTTTTGTTATCTTATCCATCACTGGGGCTAACAGGAAAGGACTCAACGCAGACCCTTTGATGCAATCCAATAGTGATCGAGAACTCACTTGTCACGAACTGCACATTCTCACATTGGATGCTACTTTGTTGTACATGTCCTTGATTATATTGACATACTTGATGTGAACTTTTTTCTTCATCCAAGCTTACCATAATATCTCCATTGGTACTTTATCGTAGGTCTTCTCCAAGTCTATAAAGATCATATGCAGATCTTTACTTCTCTCACGATAGCGCTTGATAAATTGACGAAGTAAATGTTTATATATATATATATAACAATAATAATAATAATAATAAACTACTACTAAAAAAATATTAATGTTTTCCCTAATATTCCCACTATATTAAAGAATCCCACAATAATATCTCTGATCCCCCTAGCGGACGTTCCTTCTTAAATTTCAGCCACGTTATGTGATGTGTCTGACTCATATTTAGACATGTTGGTGTCTGATACATGGGTATAGATGGATGTAGTTAATCCAAATACTATAGGATTTGTATTTATAAATATTGAACCAAAGTTGGGCATAGTTAATCGAAATATAAGTACTATATAGTTGGTGTTCCCGCGAGCTTTAATGTTTTGTTAAGTATCTTAAATATAATAATATTTAAATGGCCTCATGCCTGAATTCAAATTCAGTTAGATAAATAAGCATGGCCATGATAAGTCGAGCTTCGATTCGAAATTCAAATATAACCAAACTCGAGCATGGAGCGATACATTTCTAGATATTCGTCCCAAGCTTTGAACAGGTTAAAAAATTAGAGCTTGAATATAAAAATAACTGGGATTTAGGTCAAATTGGTCTGAGTGTACACTTGGACACAACATGTATCAACTTTTTTGGATCTTTTTTTTCTTTGCACATTTCAATTTTTAAATCAAGATATACTATTAAAATTTTATGGATAGTCTCCTAAAAAATTGTTTTTAATCGAAAATAGTCCCACAATAAAGTTTTTAACAAATTTAGCTCGACAGAAATTAATTTTTAACAAAGGTGATCACATAAGTAAATATGGAGTATTGAGACCACTTTTGATTAAAAAAAAAAAATTTGGACTAGTATTTTGGCTAAAAAAAAAACTTTGAGATTATTTTTTATTTGAGACTATATTTGTTATTCGGACTGATATTGAAGAGACTCATATTCTATGTGAACATATTTAAAATTTATCCAAATTTTATTAAAAATGAATCATGTAATTAATCAAGAGTACAGATTATTAGTAGCATATAAATGGTTGTCGTTGGTTTTTAAAAATTAAATTTAAATCTATATATATTGAATAATATGCATGTATTGTATGGCAAATGCTGGTCAAATATATAGCATACAACTCTACAAGTTTAAAGCATCATTCCCCACTTTAATGCGTAATTTGTTTTGATTATATGGATACATTTATATTTTTCAAAATTGTTATGGGCATTATATCATCCCGTTTTTGTTTCATTACAAAAACTTCTAAACAACGAAGCGTTTGAAGAATGTTTTCGAGATTTTTATACAATTTTCTACTTGTAGTTTTGGACAATAACATATGAAACCATTGTAGAACGGCTGCATTACAATATCACACCCTCTAGTTTGTAATATATATAGGAAAACATTATATATGTCTCTTTATAATTTGATATAAAAATATATTATAGGAGATGTAGATGTTATTATTTAAAGGGGAAAGTTCAGGCCGGTACCCAAATGTAAAACTTTATTCATCCAAGTATAGGAAAAAAAATTACAATCATTTAAGTTAACTTTATGTGAAAATGACAAAAGTCCCCTTAGTAAGAAAATGCGGCAATTTCAAAAAATTTCAATCTCTTACTTTCAACACTTCGTTCGATCTCTTTCTTTCACCACTGTAATTCAAATCTCCTCGTAAATCTCTCTCGCCATTATGATTTCTTACAGTTGGTATCCCTCTTCATCTATTCGATTTTCCGTTTCATCACTTGGTTATATATATATATATATATATATATATATGTGTTGTTTGTTGCCTTTTGAGATTTTTTAGTTATTATGCATTGGTGTCTGTGCTTCTTTGCTCATTTTCAGAATTTACAGTCTGAAACTTGCAACGAAGAAGATGACCCAGAAAAAAATTAATTGGTGCACGAAACTATAAAAATAACTGGCGCACGAAAATTATAAAAAATAACTGGTGCATGAAAATTATTAACAGTAACTGGTGCACGAAAGATTGAAAAACAGTAACTGATACACGAAAAATGAAAATCAGTAATTGATGCAAGAAAATTATATTTCGTGCACTAGTTATTATATTTCGTGCACCAGTTTGTTTTTTTGCAGATTTTGTGCATCAGCTAATTAACACAAAATTCGTGCACCAGTGTTGTATTTTCGTGCATCAGTGTTATATTTTCATGCACCAAAGTCATATTTTCGTGCACAAGTTACTTTTATAATTTTCGTGCAGCTGTTATTTTTATCATTTTCGTGCACCAAGGTTATATTTTCGTGCACCGTTTATTTTTTATGATTTTCGTGCACCAATGTTATATCTTCCTACACCAGTTACTTTTTATAATTTTCGTGCACCATTTACATTTTATAATTTTTGTGCACCAATGTTATATTTTCGTGCATCAGTTACTTTTTTTAATTTTCTTGCACCAATTACTTTTTCTCTAGGGCATCTTCTTTGTTGTAATATCTTACTGTCGGGCTGTAAATTTTGGAAATGAGCAAACAAGCTCGGACACCAATGCATACCTTACTTCTTCATCTATATGCATCAGTGAAAACCATGAAATGTTTTTTTTATATAAAAAAAACAACATACCAACATACTTTCACTATCTAAAATTTAGTATCGGTATTCAAATTTATAATCACATACACACACAATTTACACACATGATGGAATTTGCATAGCAGATCCAAAAATTATATGTGCAGAGTAGTCCGATGTCTTCTTCGATTCAAAAAGATTCCAAATGCTACGAACAATTTAGATGCTTCGATTAAAACATATTTTATGTGCATAACATTTTAGCAAATAATTTTTAGGTCGGGGCGACGAGAGGCGACGAGATGATGAAGAAATAATTATCTGAGACTCGCTGAAAAATTGAAGATTTTACGTGCAGAGGCGGAAAATAGATGAAATTAAAATCTGAAATTAGATTTAGAGTTTTTTTTATAGCTTAAGGGTATTTTGGAAACTATAAAAGACATTTGCAAACCAACCATTTAAAAAGTAAACTTCTGTGAATAAAATTCTCTCCTACGTGTATTTTTTTATAAACATTATTTTTGATCAGATTTATTTGAATTTACTTTCTAAAAATAGCATCAATATGCAATTTCCCTTTGTTATAAAGGTGTAATTTATTATTATTGAAATTGGGTTTGTAGGTAATTCACAAAAGAGAAAAAGGCGGATACAAGACCAAAAAATTCCTTAAGAAAATCTTCATATTTAGGCCTGAACTTAAAACCCATGGTCGGACTGATATTAAGATGGGCCTATTGATAGTATATATATTAAATAACGTCTTGAGCCCAAATGTGCAAATCAATGTAGTTTAGGTTGCAGTCCAACATGCAAATATTTTAGGGAAAATTTCGGGCCGGTACCATTTGGTAAAAGATTTTTCAGCCCAGTCACCCCAAAAAAAATTCTTTCAACAAGGTCCACTTTTGGTTAAAATGACCAAAATAGTCTTCTATCTTCCTTGAATCACATCCTTCAATCCAAAACCCTAATCTTCAACCCTCACACCAGCCACATGTCCCAACCACCAACGCTAATCGTCGGAAATTGTCGCTCCTCCCATGGCGTCGGAGCTGCGCGCACTGGTCGCGAATAAACGAAAACAAAAAGGTTGTGCAAGAAGACAAAATCATCTCATTCTTCTGTTTATCGTCTATTTACCAATTGATTTTGTTTTATATTTCAAAGTTTTTTGTAATGACTGTCTGTAGATTTTTAATGTAAAACGTAAAAGTATAATGTATTTGAGATTCGATCAATTGTTTGAATGAAAATTTTATATTTATTATGAATTTCAATTTTATTGTAATGATTGTTTGTAGAATTTTAATGTAAAACTCAAAATATAATGTATTTGAGATGTTCGATGAATTGTTTGAATGAAAATTTGAGAATGTAATGAAATTGAAACCATTGGTGCATGTAATTTACATGCACCAACAACTCATGAGTCTATCGGTGCATGTAAATTACATGCACCGATAGACTAATTAGATGTTGCTTTCGTATTCAGTTTGTTATTTCACATCACGAGCATGCTATGTCAGTTTGCTATTAATTTAAAAAAAAATTAATGAGGAAAAAATGTTTCATATTCAAAATTATATATAAAAAGACTATTTGTTTGCTTAAATATAATAAAAGTCTATCGGTGCATGTAATTTACATGCACCAATAGACTCAGCGGTGCATGTAATTCACATGCACCGACTTGCTAATATCTATCGGTGCATGTAAATTACATGCACCGATAGGCGGTGATGTACTAATATACTATTATTTTTTATCTAATTACTAAATAACAATGATCAAATCATAAAAATGTGAATTAATTTTTCATTCTATAATTTTTGCAATTGGTCTTATAACAAATTAAAGATACAACATAATATTTTAGAAATTAGATTTTTATTATGGATGAGTATATACTATACGATAAATTATTGAATAATCTCATAACAAAAAGTATATTATTTTTCAAACAATAATATATTACACATACGTATCTTAATTTTTAAGTGTTATTTGTGAACGTCTTTAACACTTACTGTATGATACTTATTTGATATGTAATTTGAGAGCCAATGTAAATGTTGAGTCTACCGGTGCATGTAATTTACATGCACCGATAGACTATCGATGCATGTAATTTACATGCACCGATAGACTAGCGGTGCATGTAAATTACATGCACCGGTAGACTAGCGGTGCATGTAAATTACATGCACCTTATGTGTTCGCTATGTGTTACTTGCTTGTTGATCTTATAACAAATTAAAGATATAATATATTATTTTAGAAATTAAATTTTTATTATGAATGAGTATATAATGTATGATAAATTATTGAATAATCTCATAACAAAAGTATATTAATTTTCAAATGATAAAATATTACACATGCGTGACTTAACTTTGAAGTTTTTTTAAATATTACAGATGCTGAGTCTACAGGTGCATGTAATTTACATGCATCGGTAGACTATCGGTGCATGTAAATTACATGCACCGATAGACTAGCGATGCATGTAATTTACATGCATCGGTATGTGTTGCTTGCATGTTTAAGCTTGTTAGTTCTTCAACTTTGATTTGAGAAGATAAGATAGTGCTACCTCACTAATATATTGTCAGGAATTTGATATACGCATCGTTTATGTTATTATAGATCCTTCCACTAATGTAGTGACATGATGTCTGGAAGTTTATAAATGAAAACAGTATTTAAACAAATGAAAATGGAATTTTAGAATCTATTTTTTTACTTGGTATGTTGTACATAAACAAATGAAAATGGAAAAAAAATAAATCAAAACCTTTGGAATGAGATGATATGTTGTTTATCTTTTCCAAATTTGCTAAAAAAAAATTGTTTACGTAAAGAGACATTTTAACAAACACATAATGTGTACCAAAATTGAAATAAAAGTTCAATGTTAATTAAATCCAAAAATACCATAAAAACAGAAAACAAAATTGAAACAAAATGTCGGTTTTCTGTGGTTGGAGAATAATGATATTTGGCAAAACGAAAAGGAGTCGTCGCCGCCTCCACCGCAACACCGCCACTGCTCCATACCGCCTAACCACCATTGCTGCTTTCCCAGAACACGCGACCATCACCAATTTTCACGATGATGAAGAGATAATTCAACTATGGGTATTTTAGGAATATTAAATGACTAATCAGATTAGGGTTTTATAAAAATGGACTTAGTTGAAAGAAGATTCTCACAAGATGTATTTAGTTGAAAAGCAAATATTTTGCTAGATTTAGTTGAAACATGTTTTGAAAAATGGTACCTATGTGTAATTTCCTCAATATTTTATCTATCAATTCTTGACGGGGTGACGAGTAGGAGTGGACGTGGGTCCGATTTTATCGGGTTCGGATAGTTGAAGTTGGGTACTCGATATATCGGGTATGAAAAAAAAATATCGGATCATAACCCGATGTGGTCAGGTAGGTATCCGATAAATCCCTTTTTATAAAACAAATTTTAATGGAACAAAGATAAAAATAAGAATATTTAAGAATGACATAAATGCTTCTAAGTCCGAGACAAAAAAATTAACCAAAATCATTAATAAATTCCAATATCTAATCTCAAATACCAAAATGGTCAAATCTAAGAATGAAAAAAAAATTAACATCCAAAATCATAGTCTCCAATACCGTAGCATATTTATAGTGTCGAATCGAGTCCCGACTTTGATAGCTCTACAAAATATATGAAATAATGATAAGATATAAGTTGATTCTAATAAAAAAAAATTTAAGAAAAGAAATAAATGTAAAGCTCAAAAAAAATTTTTGATAAATTTCTCAAGTGTAATTGGTGGCTGAAACATGTGGGGATAGACGGCTGAATGAAATTTGGAGATGGACGGTTGATGTCAATTATATGTTATTAAGAATCTAAGATAGGTTTAATTAATAGATTTAGGGTTAAGTAACATATGTCAAGGTCGGGTACCCGATCGAATTTCGGGTAGTAAAAATTATACCTGAACATGACACGATAATAATAGAATTTGGTGTCGAGTACTACCCGAACCCGATATTTTATAAATATTATCCGCTGGATATATTATGTGTATATAATATTTTTCAACGATATATAAAATTTAATTCAAATTTTAAATATTCCGTAAAATGAGCAACTTAAAATATGTATACGAGACGAGATACAAAAAGAATTTGGATTTCAGCATTTATCTTTGTTTCTTTTCTCTAGCCAATGCTGTGAATGGCATGTCTATAATTCAACCTCAATTTGAGTTATAAAATCGTATATTTATATAATATTTTATTTATTTAAATGGACGTAGTGTGTTCTTAAATTTATTTTGAATATAATTTAATATATAGATACTACTAATTTATATATGTCTATTGAAGTATAAATAAAAAAGTCCAATAAGGTGGCGTGAAATTATCAGATTTCACGGGACAACGATGGATCATCATGTGCCTGACTGGTGAAAATTATCCCTGTCTTTGTCTTCGTGATAATATATTGCTGGATCGATTCAACAATTTACCAATACATATTTACGGTTTAGTAGTTGCTACCTACGAACAATGCACAATGGGAATAACTAAATATTAACATCCATGTCGGATCAGAATATTCAAATTCAATGGTTTATCAACCCATATTTACTCATTGAATTGATTTTTCGGGAATCTTTTTTTTTTTAATCGTTCCAATTTATTGTGACGACATCCATCTCCAACGGGAGATATAATCATTAAAATTTAATATGGGTTGCATTCAATTTTCATTTGCTTCTCTGTCCTTGGTTCGACCTCCTAATGAGAATTGAGGTCTTTGCGCGAGCATCTCATCCCAGACTTGCTTGCTCTATGTACATTTTGAGAATATATTTAATTTATAATCATAATTAAATCATTCAAAATATAATCATTTTCTTGAGAATTACTATACTATAATCTATACTTAGTGATGCTTACTAAAAATGATACACCTTCTTTCCGGTGGACGAAGGGTACTGGGAGCAACTCCAATAATGGCTCCGAGTGCTTGTGATGCCTGAAGGCTGAAATAACGAACAAGTGTGAGAAGGGTGCCGGGAGGATGTCCCGACGGGTCCCCTCCGACGCTCAAGTCAGAAATCGGAAAAGAAGGGCAAAGTAACGAGATGAGCTATAAGTTATGAGTAGAGTGAATACCTTATTCCCGTCAACAAACCTGATATTTATAGGGAATGGAGATGAGACAACCTTTAACCGTGTGTCAGTGCCTAGGGGACATCTTCTGAAGCTAAGGGTGGGGACCAGGGTCATAGAGCTGGGGACCAGTAGGTGTCACTCTCCTCGTACGATATGCTTGCAGCTTTTGCGATCCGATTTGTGCCGGGGACCAGAGAATGTCACTTTCCTAGTACGATATGCTTGCAGCTTTTGCGATCCGATTTGTACTTGGAGATAAGAGTTATACGTCGAATCTAATTTGCGAGGCCGTGCTACGAAGCTTAGCTAGCCCAACACGAGCGAGCTCCGATCTCACACTTCGCAAGCAGTGAGGCATCTGCGAGGGATGGCTCCGAACTCGTCCTCGCACGGGAGAGCATCGCAGCTCGCGCCTCGTGTGTGCGAGCTGCGAGAGCTCGCCCCATGTCTTGTGGGGCCAGCACACAGCTCGCCCCTCGTGCGGGCGAGCTCTCGAAAGCTCGCCCATGCCTTGCTGGCGAGCACGCAGTGCGGGCGAGCTGTGAGAGCTCACCCCTGGCTTGCGGGGCGAGCACGCAGCTCACCCCTCGCGTAGGTGGTAGCGCTTATCGCGTATGCCCAAATTAACCCTTATCAAGTTAATAGCAAAAGTATGTAGTAGCGAGAGTAGGGATCGATCCCACAGGGAAGGTAGTATTTATTTCTTGCCACTTAAAAACAAAAAAAAAGTAAAAATGGGGTTTTGGTTGGATTATTACTACTTAACAAATTCTAAGAATTAAACTAATACGCAAAATTAACTAAACGAATTAAGACTTATGAGATTAAAGCGATTCTTGGTTTTCAGGTAACCGTACTTTTGGAAAATTAACTTTTGGTCATCAAATCAAAACATTCGAATTCTTTCGATTATCTATCGATTGGAAATTCAATTCCTACTCATCTTATTCGTAATCAAAGAGAAAACAACATTCAATTCAACCCTTACCAAATGTCTATTCACCACTACAGCCGTTAATGATTAAATCAATGATAGTTTTCAAAACTAATGAGTTCGATAAATCTAATCAATGAAAACTACAGCCGTTAAAATCGATTACTCAATCGTTTCTCCTAAGAATTCAATAACACCTACAGCCGGTTAATAATTAATCTTAGTTGTTTCTTAACAAACTATCGATTATGCAATTGAATATTAGATGATCAATCTAATACACAAACACAACAATCATGGAATTCGAAATCTGAGAAACACATTGAAATCGAAATCTAATTCAACAATCAAACCGAATTCTCATAAAAGATTCAAATCCAAAAGTAGGTATCCCTTCAACCAAGAATCGAAGGGTTTTAGCCTATCATATTCAAATCTAAAAACATAATAAATTGTACCGAAAACATTGAATTAAATAAAGGAAAAGAGATTACTAAGACGAATTGTGATTCCGACTTGTCAGTTCCGGCTCCGTTCTTTGTTGTTCTTGAAGAAAACTTGAAAGAAAAATTATTCTAAAAACCTAACTTAGTCTAAACTATCGAAATCTGTCTGATATGAGGTGTAAAAATCGAGTTCTGAGGTTATGGAGGCTAAGATTTAGGTTACAATCTTTTAAACATGGTAAAAGACTTAATTTCCTTATTTCCGGACTCTTCGGCGATCGATCACCTTGAATGTGGCGATCGATCGCTTCTTTATTATTTTTTTTTCAGCAGATCGCTTGAGGCGATCGATCGCCACTTTATCGCGATCGATCGCTTGGCTCCAGTAGACTTTGGCGATCGATCGCCTGATACACGCGATCGATCGCTGGCTCGTAAATTTTGTTGCAAAAGTTTCTGTCCATAGGCGATCGATTTCCTCTCCCAGGCGATCGATCGCCACCTCCAAAATTACGTTTTTGCCCTTTTCTTGATCAACTTTGAGTCCTTGTCATGTCCATATCTTTTCTTGGTCTTTACATATCATTTTTAGCTCGTTTTCTTCGATTGTACCTACAATTACACAAATATACGATTAGGTAGCATACGTATCAAATTATCCATCAAAACCTACCAAATCGTATACAATTAAGCACTAAAGATGTGTCTATTTCTAGTCACATCAAACTCCCCCATACTTACTCTTTACTCGACCTCGAGTAAACCAAATAAAACTATAATATTTTTGGTTGGCTCATAGTATCATAACAAAGCAACTTGTCCTCACTTTAATGCCTCAACATTTTTAACATGCACAGTAATGAAAGGCGTTGAAAAGTTAACAGTGGAACAAGTTCAATCCCTAAACATTTCATACTCAACAAAGTAGTGAATGTGTGTGTGTGGTCATAGACGAGTATTGTGTACAAATTATAGATCCAAAATATGCAAAGCCATAATAGTTCAAGTTATACACTAACACAAGTATAAGCTCACTTGCACACTCTTCTCCATTATCTTAGCCACTTTGCAAACATAAATCAAGTAGGTCTTTATCAGCTTGAAGCTTGGCCTAGGTATTGGCTTATGAAGAAAGGATAAAGATGTATCAAACAAGAGAGTATGTGAAATGCACACTAAGACTTCCCTTCTTGCATGAATTTTTCTCAAACCTTGTTCAATTTTTTTCAAGGTTTATTTCAACATTTTTTTCTTCTTTTGTGCCTTGGCTCCCCTTGGAGTCATATTTTTTTTCTCAAATTTCTCAAGGCATCTCTTTTCTTTCATGTATTTCATTCTTTTGACAATAAAGTTCACAAATATACTTCAATGATTACCAAGTGCATTTGAATGAAATACATCATACTCCCTTAAAAGGTATGTATTAAAATTCATATTTAGACTCATTAGGGAAGGATGATAAGCTAGTCAAGGAATGTTGAATGGAGGTCTTGAGTATGCTTAGCATACTCCCATTCTTTTGCATTAAGGCTCAAAAAGGGTACTAGAGATAGATTTTGTTCATATGGTAGGCTTGAAAGGCTCAAACGCATCAAAGATTGCCTATATCACTTTCATGTTTGCAAGTAGTCTAGACATACGCCTCAAAGAGCATGTAGTTAAGTTCTAGCATGTATTAGAGACTTCTTAAGACTATCACAAAATTCACACAATATTCACTAAGTTATGCACACTTCACAAGTAATGACAAAATCGTGCTCAAGATATTCACTTACTAAGTTAAAGTAAACTTTGCATTAGAGTTCAAAGTGTTCCAAAGTTAACAATTCACCTATGTTCAAAAGCATGCATGATATCAATTAGGTTTCATCACGGGCTAGTGATTCTAAGCATTCATTCATTACTAACTATGAGCTCAAAAAATTTTAAGTTTTTTGATTTTTTTTTTTTTGTATTTTTGAAATATTAAAGCAAAACTAACTACTAATCCCTCCCCCATACTTAAATCTTACATTGTCCCAATGTAAGGCAAAAATACAAGAAAAGAGAAAAGTTTAAACTAAAAAGCAATAAAAATAAAAGGGTAAAAGGAAACTAACTCCCCTTGGGTTGCCTCCCAAGCAGCGCCTCTGTTTAACGTCGGTGGCCCGACGCCAGTCCTCGTGCTCAGTCAAAGTGGGGTGGATCCTCTAGAGCCACCTTGATGTCTACGTTCCATCCTTCTTCATGTTGGACACCTTCAAAGTAGTGCTTCAAGCGGTGACCATTCACCTTGAATGGTTTGGTGGTGTCCAAACTTTGAATTTCCACTGCACCATGGGGATACACATGAATAACTAAGTAAGGACCATGCCACCTAGAACGAAGCTTACCTGGGAACAGGCGAAGGCGGGAATGGTAAAGGAGAACTTTTTGACCAACGTCAAAGGTTCTCCGTGATATCATCTTGTCGTGAAAATCCTTCGTCTTTTCTTTGTAAAATCTAGCACTCTCGTAAGCTTCATTTCGTATCTCCTCTAGCTCTTGCAATTGCAGCTTCCTATGCACGCCACTCTCATCATAGTTCATGTTGAAATTCTTCACTGCCTAGTATGCTTTGTGTTCCAACTCTACAGGGAGATGACATGGTTTACCAAAAATCAGTCGATAAGGAGACATACCTATTGGAGTCTTATATGCGGTTCTGTAGGCCCACAGTGCATCGTCTAGTCGCAAGCTCCAATCTTTCCTTGTCGGGTTGACCGTTTTTTTCCAATATGGCCTTGATTTCTCGGTTAAAAACCTCGGCTTGGCCATTTGTTTGCTGGTGATAGGCAGTGGAGACTTTGTGAGTCACGTGGTATTTCTTGAATAGGCTTTCCACTGTCCGGTTGCAGAAGTGTGTCCCTCGATCACTGATGATTGCTCTTGGGATTCCAAACCTAGAGAAAAGGTTATGTTTGATAAAATCTGCAACAACCTTGGAATCGTCAGTACGGGTGGCGATAGCTTCCACCCATTTCGACACATAATCAACAGCAAGCAGTATATAAATATGACCATAAGACATAGGAAAGGATCCCATAAAGTCGATGCCCCAAACATCAAAAATTTCAGAAATGAGAATGGGTTGTTGAGACATCTCATTTCTTTGGGAGAGATTACCGGTCAGTTGGCATTATGCACAGTTCTTGCAGAAAAGATATGCGTCACGAAATAGGGTGGGCCAAAAGAATCCACACTCGAGTACCTTCCTAGAGGTTCTCTTGGCTCCAAAATGTCCACCACAAGCATATGAATGGCAAAACATTAAAATGTCATTTACCTCAATCTCGGGTATGCAACGTCGAATGATTTGGTCCTCGCAGTTCTTCCATAAGTAAGGATCATCCCATACATAATACTTGGCATCACTCCTGATCTTAGCTCGTTGAGACCTAGACAATTCAGGGGGTAGCACATTAGAAGCTAAAAAATTCACAATATGAGCATACCATGGAAGATTGTCGTTTATGGAGAACAGATGCTCATCCGGGAATTCCTCCTTCAAACAAAGCTCATCCTCTACATGTGGTAGATGGCTCAAGTGATCCGCAACTTTGTTCTCGCTGCCCTTCTTATCCTTGATTTGTATGTCGAATTCACTCAATAGCAAAATCTATCTTATTAGCCTTGGTTTAGCCTCCTTCTTCGTCATCAAATAGCGAAGACCTGCATGATCAGAATAAACAATAACTTTAGTACCAAGTAAATACGATCGAAATTTTTCAAGAGCAAAAACAACTACTAAGAGCTCTTTCTCAGTAGTAGAATAATTTCGTTAGGCATCATTCAAGGTTTTTGATGCGTAGTAGATGGCATGTGAAGCATTGCCCTCTTTTTGTCCCAAGACAGCACCAACCGCATAGTCACTTGCATCGCACATGATCTCGAAGGGTTTACTCCAGTCTGGTGGTTGGATGATGGGGGTAGAGGTCAATGACTTTTTCAGTGTATCAAAAGCTCTCTTGCTTTCGGCATCCATCTCAAAAGGGACATCCTTTTGTAGTAGCTTACACAAAGGTGTAGCTATCTTGGCGAAATCTTTGATGTACCTCCTGTAAAAACCTGCATGACCAAGAAAAGAGCGCACATCCCGGACACAAGTGGGGTAGGGTAAAGATTGCATAACATCAATTTTTGCCTTATCTACCTCTATACCATTAGCAAAAACAACATGACCAGCACTATACCTTGTTCAACCATAAAATGACACTTTTCAGAATTTAACACAAGGTTAGTATCAATGCACTTTTTCAATACCAGTGTTAGGCTAGATAGGCAATCCTTGAATGAGTTACCGTAAACAGTAAAGTCATCCATGAATACTTCTAAAATATGTTCAATAAACTCAGAAAAGATACTGACCATACACCGTTGAAAAGTGGCTGGGGCATTGCAGAGTCCAAAGGGCATACGACAGTATGCGAATGTGCCGAAGGGACATGTGAAAATTGTCTTCTCTTGGTCCTCCGTAGCGATTGCAATCTGAAAATAGCCTGAGTAACCATCAAGAAAACAATAATAAGAATGGCATGCTAACCTCTCAAGCATCTGATCAATAAAAGGTAGAGGAAAGTGGTCCTTTCTAGTCACAGCGTTAAGCTTCCGGTAGTCAATGTACACTCACCATCCATTTTGAATGCATGTGGGCACAAGTTCATCGTCCTTATTCTTTATCACAGTGATACCGGTCTTCTTTGGAACCACTTGAACTGGACTAACCCATTGACTATCTGATATAGGGTATATCACACCAACCGATAGAAGTTTCAGAATCTCCTCCTTCACCACCTCCATCATGGGTGGGTTTAGCTTCCTTTGGGGCTGACGTGTCGGGCTCCCTCCTTCCTCTAGTAGAATTCGGTGCATGCACGTGGAGGGACTGATTCCCTTGATGTCTGCGATTGTCCAGCCTATAGCAGTTTTGTGCTCCTTGAGCACATGAATTAAGTCCTTCTCTTGATCATCCCCCAACTTGCTGGAGATGATCACTGGTAATGTATTACCTTCACCAAGGAATACGTATTTAAGGTGGGTGGGCAGTGGCTTCAGCTCGATGGTGGGTGCCTGCAAACAGATGGGAGAGGTCTGGCGTTAGAAACAGGCAATGGTATGAAAGAAACGTCACCTGACTGAAATAGCTCAGGTGTATCATCCAGCGCATCGATGGTGTGCTTCACTTCGTCCATGAGGGGTATGTCCGCTTCTTCCTTCTCCAAATCCATGGTGAGAGTGCTTTCCAATTCTTTGTTTCCTACATTCTCAAAAACCTCCTGTGTCAGGTAATCAATAACATCAATCGAGTATACAGTATCATCATTATTGCAAGGATATTTCATGACATCATAGATATTAAATCTAACAATCTCACCATCAAATTCCATAGTGAGGGTACCACTATGCACATCTATCTTTGTTTTAGAAGTTTTGAGAAATGGTCTTCCTAACAAGATGGGGCTACTTTTATCACCATTCTCCATGTCAAGGATATAAAAATCATCTGGGAAAACTAGTTCATTCACTTGCACTAAGACATCTTCAATTAAACCCCTAGGGTATGCACTAGATCTATCTGCTAATTGAATCACCACTCCCGTAGGGTTCAAAGGACCGAGTTGTAAAGAAGCATAAATAGAATATGGCATGACATTAATTCATGCTCCTAAATCTAACATGGCCTTTTCAAGGCGAGTGTTTCCGATAGTGCACGGGATAGAGAACATACCTGGATCCTTACACTTGGTAGGGATTTTTCTTTGTATCACTGCTGATACGTTTTCATCCAGTTCAACCTTTTCAGGTCCCTTCAATCTATGACTCCTCTTGGCAGTGCATAATTCCTTTAGAAACTTCGCATAGCGAGGTACTTGTTGGATGGCGTCCAACAATGGCATGTTTATCTCACATCTTCGGAAGGTCTCATACAAGCCTTTGAGTCCAGCGTCTTTCCTGTTGTCTTTTAAAGCTTGGGGAAAAGGGGGTGGCACTTTATATTCAGAAAAAGAAGGGGGCTTACCTTTTGGTGCCTCGTGTGCTATCCCGAGCTTTTCTCCAACTTCCGCTTCCTTTTCTTCCTCACTCTTGGGCGGTTCTTTCTCCGTCGTCTCTGGTGTCTCAAATTCCTTCCCACTCCTAGTTGTGACTGCATTTACATTTTCTCTCGGATTCACCACTGTTTGTGATGGTAGAGTGGTTGATCCGTTTGCTTCAACTCGATTAAGAGCAGTGGCTAGTTGACCCACTTGGGTGTTCAAGGTTTGAATACTCGATCTTGTTTCCTGTTGAAATATAGTAACATTGTGAGCAAGATCTTGAATGATTACCTCTAACCTGTCAGTAGTAGAAGGAAAATTGGATTGTTGTGCCCTCTGAAAAGGTGGCCTGTATGGTGGAGGATGTTGTGGTGCTTGAGGAGGAACATGATTTATCGATTGTGGTCCATAGCTCAAGTTAGGGTGGTCTCTCCATCCTGGATTGTATGTGTTTGAGTAAGGGTCATGTCTTCGTTGGGGTTGTCCCGGAAATCCCCCTGCTGCATGTACTTGCTTGGCTGATGTCTCTTGAAGTGTCAGGCATGCATCAGTGGTATGACTTATCTCCAAACATATTCCACATGGCTTTGTCTTTCCTACATTTCCACCTGCCATACCACGCACAAGAAAAGTGAGGTCTATCAGTTGTTGTTCTAGGTTTGATACGTTTACCTCTTTTCTTTGTGGTTGTCCATGGTGCACAGATCCGAATTGTTGGGAGTTGGCCGCCATGTTAGCTATCAACCTTCTAGCTTCCTCCGCTGTTTTATCTATAAATGCTCCTCCGCTTGCCGCATCCACCAAGTTCCTATCAGAAGAAAGTAAACCTTCATAGAAGTATTGGATTAGAAGGTGTTCACTTATCTGGTGTTGTGGACAACTTGCGCACAACTTCTTGAATCTCTCCCAGTACTCGTGTAGTGATTCCTCGTGGAGCTACTTCACACCATATATCTCTTTCCTCAAGTTCGTTGCCCTTGAAGCTGGGAAATATTTTTCTAGGAATACTCTTTGTAAGTCAGTCCACGTGGTGATCGATCCGGATGGTAAGTAGAAGAGCCAGTCTTTTGCAGCTTCCTTTAGAGAAAACGGGAAGGCTCTTAATTTTATTTGATCCTCAGTGATTCCGGTCGGCTTCATGGTAGTGCACACCACGTGGAACTCCATCAGATGCTTATGCGGGTTTTCTCCTGCAAGACCATGAAAAGCTGGCAATAAGTGAATTAAACCAGACTTAAGTTCGAAGTTTACGTTATTGGCCAGAGCAGGGAAACTGATGCAGAGCGGTTGTTGATCCAAGTTAGGATTCGCCAACTGCCTCAAGCTTTGATTTGCAGCCATCATGGACCTCTCTTCTTCTTCTTGTTCTATAATCCTTCGTGCTTCTCGTCTCCTCTGATGTAGCGTCCTCTCAATCTCAGGATCGTAGTGAAAGTTATCTTCATGATTGAACGATCCACCTGTACTCATTAACAAACCAAAGTAGTAATGCGGGATAAAAATAAAAAAAATCGACACAAAATAATACCAATGCCTTCCCCGGCAACGGCGCCAAAATTTGGTAGCGCTTTTCGCGTACGCCCAAATTAACCCTTCTCAAGTTAATAACAAAAGTATGTAGTAGCGAGAGTAGGGATCGATCCCACAGGGAAGGTAGTATTTATTTCGTGCCACTTAAAAACAAAAAAGTTCAAATGGGGTTTTGGATTGGATTATTACTACTTAACAAATTCTAAGAATTAAACTAACACGTAAAATTAACTAAACGAATTAAGACTTATGAGATTAAAGCGATTCTTGATTTTCAGGTAACCGTACTTTTGAAAAAGTATCTTTTGGTCATCAAATCAAAACATTCGAATTCTTTCGATTATCTATCGATTGGAAATTCAATTCCTACTCATCTTATTCGTAGTCAAAGAGAAAACAACATTCAATTCAACCCTTACCAAATCTCTAATCACCACTACAGCCGTTAATGATTAAATCAATGATAGTTTTCAAAACTAATGAGTTCGATAAATCTAATCAATGAAAACTATAGCCGTTAAAATCGATTACTCAATCGTTTCTCCTAAGAATTCAATAACACCTACAGCCGGTTAATTATTAATCTTAGTTGTTTCTTAACAAACTATCGATTATGCAATTGAATATTAGATGATCAATCTAATACACAAACACAACAATCATGGAATTCGAAATCTGAGAAACACATTGAAATCGAAATCTAATTCAACAATCAAACCGAATTCTCATAAAAGATTCAAATCCAAAAGTAGGTATCCCTTCAACCAAGAATCGAAGGGTTTTAGCCTATCATATTCAAATCTAAAAACATAATAAATTGTACCGAAAACATTGAATTAAATAAAGGAAAAGAGATTACTAAGACGAATTGTGATTCCGGCTTGTCAGTTCTGGCTCCGTTCTTTGTTGTTCTTGAAGAAAACTTGAAAGAAAAATTATTCTAAAAACCTAACTTAGTCTAAACTATCGAAATCTGTCTGATATGAGGTGTAAAAATCGAGTTCTGAGGTTATGGAGGCTAAGATTTAGGTTACAATCTTTTAAACATGGTAAAAGACTCAATTTCCTTATTTCCGGACTCTTCGGCGATCGATCGCCTTGAATGTGGCGATCGATCGCTTCTTTATTTTTATTTTTTTTCAGCAGATCGCTTGAGGCGATCGATCGCCACTTTATCGCGATCGATCGCTTGGCTCCAGTAGACTTTGGCGATCGATCGCCTGATACACGCGATCGATCGCTGGCTCGTAAATTTTGTTGCAAAAGTTTCTGCCCATAGGCGATCGATTTCCTCTCCCAGGCGATCGATCGCCACCTCCAAAATTACGTTTTTGCCATTTTCTTGATCAACTTTGAGTCCTTGTCATGTCCATATCTTTTCTTGGTCTTTACACATCATTTTTAGCTCGTTTTCTTCGATTGTACCTACAATTACACAAATATACGATTAGGTAGCATACGTATCAAATTATCCATCAAAACCTACCAAATCGTATACAGTTAAGCACTAAAGATGTGTCTATTTCTAGTCACATCAGTAGGCGAGCTGCGAGAGCTCACCTATGCAAGGCGAGCTTCGCGCTCCCCGCACCTTGTGTTCCGCTGATTTTGATCAATGGTTTGGGTTCGATCGGTGAGCTTTTTAATGGACTTGACCCGTCTGGGTATCACTAATCCCCCATCAAATACGAGCAAAATCGAAGGTGAAAGCTCGGATGCGGATGACATTCCCATGGGTCGCTCGAACGGTTTTGGAGTGGGCTTCGAATCACTTCCCCTCCACTTTTTCATTATTTTTTTTAGTTTCCAAATCTTGCAAGTATTTACATGATTGACTTGGACTTGACTAGATGATGGTGTTGGTTGATGTGTATGATCTTGACTAGTCAAGTAGTCAACTCCTCGGTTCCCGCAGCCTCACTTCCCAAGACACCATCTTAGCCATCGGTTTTGATTTCGATCAATGGTTGAGATTCTTCCCTTCCTTCTATAAATACCACAACCATCTCTACTTCTTCACTTCACTTTCTTCTCAACTTCTTTTATCACTTGAGGTTTCCTAAGTGGAGCTCTTAGCTACAAGCGACTCCATTCAATCGAGTTGCTGCCTCCGAGCCATCGTGCCTCGTCCGAGCTAAAATCCTTTGTCATGTGCTATTGCATTCTCAAGGTAATACCTCAGCTCCTCTTTAATATTATCATTTGTTAATCATGTACTCAACATGTTCGATGAAATTCCCAAGTAGAAGATATACATTATCTCTTGGCGATGCTAGAGCCTACGACCAAGATCAGCACATGACTGAGCTTGGCGCGCGTCCGTGCGCAGCTCCGCTCACGTTTGGGCTCGACGCATGGTCGCGGGCAGTTGTGCATGGGGGCGAGCTCCGGGAGAGCTCGGTGCACGACCGCGCGCAGCTGTGCATAGGGGCGAGCTGCGAGAGAGCTCGTTGCACGATCGCGCGTAGCTGTGCGTGGGGCTGAGCTACAGGCGAGCTCGGTGCACATCCGCATGCAGCTGTGCGTGGGGGTGAGCTACGGGTGAGCTCGGTGCACGTCCGCGCGCAGCTGTGCGTGGGGGCGAGCTACGGGCGAGTTCGGTGCACGACCATGCGCAGCTCACCGAGCTGTGCGGTTTTCCAGCTCGTCGCTCGGTCGAGCTCGACGCATTGATGAGTTCAATCTACGGCCAAGCTACATGCTAGGTGCTCGGCCGATCCGTGCGCCACACCTGCGTTGACATAAACGCTCAAGCTCGACGCGCGTCTTAACACGGTGCAAACCGGAGTTTGACGCGCTTTGAATGAATTAATATTTGCTCTTACTTGTTTATTGATATTTCATATAAGATGGATCAATAACATGATTTTTTCGATGTTGATATCAGGTGTTGGCATAGTCGATCTAGGCTGCCAGAGCACCAAGTCACGAAATTGTCCGAGCTCCGAGCCCTGTCCCGCACTTTGAGCTACGTCCAAGCCATATACTCAATCCCAGCACGATTAAAACAATATCTTTTGCCTGTTTAGAAGGTATTCGTTCTTCTTGCACTTATCATTTGCTTGCTTTATTATTTTACTCCATGTCCTCTTCGCATTCAAACTCGCGTGGAGACCTCTCCACTTTGGAAGAGTCTGGCCAATCTAGTGATTAGTCTGATAGTTCTGACGACACATCCTCTGACGAGGAGATGTCGGACCGAACTAGTAGCCCATCTGATACTCAGATTCGACCCAAGTTTCCATTTCTTTCTGATAAGGAATTAATGGCCCATGCCGAGGGACGTTGGTATAAGAATATTTCCTCTAAGCTTACCCAAGACCACATCCATATCCTCCAATTTATGGGCCACATTCCTGCCGATTATGATGTCATTATCCCAACCTCGACAGATCGCCCTCACCTGCCTCCCCCCGGGTTTGCTACCTTTCATAGGGACAAGCTAGATGGAGGTCTTCGTTTCCCCCTTGCTCCTTTCTTTATAGACATTAGCACGTTTTTTGGCATTCACTTAGGTCAACGTGCCTCTAATGCCTTCCGGTTAATTTGTAGCACATGTGTGTTATTCCGCACCTTAGGCCTTCATGTTTCAAGCTACATCCTCTATCACTTCATGTTCATTAAAAACCTATCGACGGAGTCTTCTATATGACCTCCCGCCCAACCGGCAAATTTCTCGAGGGTTGTCCCTCCAACGTCAAGGATTGGAAAAACTACTTCTTCTTTGTTCGACCTCCTCATCGTTGGCCATGTATGGTTCAGCGGCATAATGGAAACCCCGGCATACCTAAACTCCCCCGCAGTTCCAAAAATGATCCTGATTACTGTCGAATTTTAAAAGTAATTAATGGACGAAGTTACGATGTTTCTCGCCTGATGCCTGAAGGTCTCCTATGCCATTGAGGCTTGAGTTCAGCCGGGGTCGCACTACAAAGCTCACCTGGTAGTTTCTATTTTATATTAGCCACATCTGCGTGCAATGTATTATTAATTCTCTCCCGTCGTTGCAGGTCAAGCAATTATGCTCGCCATTATCAAACGTGAAGCTGACAAGAAGGCGAAGGGCTTGGCAGCTGGCACTATCCCTACTCCGCTTTCCAAGGTTGCAAGCAAAGGAGAGGGATCGACTACTTCACACACTGGTGACGGTTGCTGTTAGTTCCGGACTTTATCGATGAGATTTTAAAGATGACAAACATATCAGACCGGATCGAGAGAAATCAGACTGACCAGATCGATCGCTCAAAACAGATCAAGCGGTAAGGCATATCGCATATCAGGCCGGATCGATAGAAATCAGACTAACTAGATCGAAGCTTCAGATCGATCTCAATCTTTATCAGATCAGAGCAGTCAAGGATGAATAAAGATTGGTTCTTCAGTCCGAATCATTAACGGCTATTTATTGAAGCATTTAATGTCGCAATTAATGCTGAAAAAGACCATAGACTGAAGATTACCATAAAAGGTAAGAAGACAAATAAATTAAAATTGGTTCTTCAGGATCGATTCCGGGGGTGGGTCGCCATTCCACACCCGAGTTTAACCAACTTGAGCTTCAATAGCTCGTGTTCTTGAAATAATTGCACCGAGAGATTATATCGAGTTCGGTTACAAAACCGAGCGGAAGACACTCGACATAACCCGCTCTAAACCGATTAACTATTTGAAAGACATTTTAAAGATATGTAATTAAAGTAAATAAACAAGCATTTGTTTATGGAAGTTCGAAGGTGGTGTAATTCTTCTACGTCTCCCCTTCTTCCACCTCATGGAAGGATTCCACTAGAAGACTTTGATTTATACAATCCCGTTGTACAAACCTGATCCAGTTGGGAATTCCCCATCCAACTAGAACTCCTAGCAACTCAACTATGTATGTTCTTTAATGTCTCACATACAAAGACCTCTCATCGGTTGTGATAAATCATCAACCGTTACAATGGTATTCACTCTTCTGTTTTAGCTCACAAATACAATGAATAGAGTGAATACAAAGGCACAAATGATTCCATAATGAATCTGATACATCAAGGTAAGAGGTGCCAAAGGTTTGAGGAGTGCTCTTCATTTAGCAACTTTTGTCTTTTAAGTTCCTCAATTGAATCCCAAGTGGGTTTGCTTTGGAAGGCTTGGATTGATCTTCAATTGGCTGTTATTGAGCTTCCAAATCATGTATATATAGCCCCAAGTAATGATATATACATTAGACACAAGAATATGCCCGTTGGAAAAGATTCTGCACCATTCCCGAGCTTGCAACAGTCATATTCTGGTTTCTGGGTTCTTTGTATTTCGGACTGGATTGGCCGAATCAGCTTGGGCATATCAGTATGGCCGGATCAGCATGGGCAGCTCAGTCTGGCAGATCAGCACGGGCAGATCAGTCTGGTCCGGATCAGCACGGGCAGATCAGTCTGGTCCGGATCAGTCTGGACAATCAGCTTGATACAAAAACAGATTGATAAACTTGCTCTTTGATATGTTGTTTGTAACTCTTGATTCTTTGATTTCTAGGCAAAGTGATCTACATGAAGGTTGTATCCCTTTCTCTTAGCTTTCCACGGAATCAAGAATGGCTCGATTTCAAGTTCGTATGAGAGAGTTATGCTCGAAATACGAGGCGATGCTCCTGCTGTCTGTTTGCTGGATGCAGCAGCACATGGCGTGATTTGCAGAAGCTGTTTGGCCATCTTAACGTCCGATTCAGTCTTTCCCTTCCAAAGATGACTTGTAGATCTTTGTCTTAGCTTTCCAACCCATACTGAATCGATCCGTTCTGATAAGCGAGCTAAGGGTTATGCCCACCAGACTGACAGTTGCTTGCTGTAACAGCTCGATCTTACAGGCGTCACATGGCGTGACTTGCAGAAGCATTTTGGCCATCGTAATGTCCGATTCAGTCTTTTACTTTCAAAGATGACTTGTAGATCTTTGTCTTAGCTTTCCAACCCATACTGCTTGCTGTTTCTTCGCGGTACAGCTCGATCTTGCAAGCGTCTTTTCTCCTTGATAACATTCGAACTAGCCGATCTGTTGTGAAATATGACTTTTAGTATTTTGAGTTGGCTGTTCAATCTCTTTGGAAGCATTCCATTTCGATATCCGATATTAGATATGAACGAAACAATACACTCTGCCAGGATTTCAGACTTGGTCCAGCTTGATATTTTCAAGCTACTTCTTTGTAATTCATCAAGCTCTTAATTATGATCTATGAACTGCACACTTGATGAAATATGTTAGCAACACTGTTAGTTCCGGACCTTAACGATGAGATTTTAAAGATGACAAAACATTTCAGACCGGATCGAGTGAAATCAGACTGACCAGATCGATCGCCCATAACAGATCAAGCTGATAAAATAACAAAGCATATCAGACCGGATCGATGAATTTCAGACTGACTTTATCAAAGCTTCAGATCGATCTCAATCTTTATCAGATCAGAGCAGTCAAGGATACATAAAGAATGGCTCCTCAGTCCGAATCATTAACGGCTATTTATTGTAGCATTTAATGTCGTAATTAATGCTACAAAGGACCAAAGATTGAAGATTGCCATATAAGGTAAAGAGACAAAGAAGAACCTATCTGACAATCGCCGAAAGTATGAACCAGAACGGCAAGTATCCTGAAGAAGAAGACTGTAGCTTACTCAGAGCTCAAGCAGAGTCAAAGTTGCACATTAAGGGAAATAATGTCGTTGGTACTTACAACTATAAAAGGATGCAACAAAAGGAATATAGATGACTCTCGCTGATCAATTGAAAAAACGCACAAGAAAGCAAAACAGCACAAGCTTACAAGCTCAGAAGCTCTCGAGCTGAAATTATTCTTAAGCACGTTTACTTTGTAACATTTGATCATTTAGGATCACTGTGCGCATCTTGTGTTTTCTGTGTTGAAAAATAGAAGTGAGAAACATATTGTAACTGTCAGAGAAAGTGTGTCTGAGCAGATCGAGTGACTAGGAGTTTCAGACTGGTAGTGAGGTAAATCCAGTCTGAATCGGGTTTGTACAACAAGATTGTATAAATCAAAGTCTTTTAGTATAAACCTTCCTTAATTGGAAGAAGGGGAGACGTAGAAGGATTACACCACCTTCGAACTTCCAGAAACATATCCTGTGTATTATCTTTCTGCACTTATTCTTTCATACTAGCCATCGAGCTGTTCTTACATATACAAGAACAGACCGTTCCGCACTTATACCTTCAGTGGTCTGTTCTGTACAAGAGTTGATTAAGAAACGGATTTCTTTCACTAATCCGAAAGAAATCACAAGGGATTAATTTTTAGAAGGAGTGTTCATTCACCCCCCCCTCTAAACACTCCGGACCGATCCTAACAAGTGGTATCAGAGCAGGTCATCTTAATCAGCAAAATCACTCGAGCTGATGGCATCATTTAACAAAATTCCTATGTTCTCAAAAAAAGACTATGATGACTGGAGAATCAGAATGCAAGCTCATCTGGCAGCTCAGGATGACGATATGTGGTTCGTCATCACTGATGGACCAATGAAGATTCTAAAAATAAATACAGCAGTCGCCATTACTGGTGGTGAACCACAAATGGTAGAGAAAGACAGATCCCTCTGGACGAATGAGGAAAGAAAGAAGGCAAATCTCGACAACGTTGCCAAAGACATCTTGTTCAAGACATTGGACAAGAACATGTTCAGCAAAATCAAAATGTGCACTACTGCCAAAGAAATTTGGGAGAAGATAGCACAGCTATGCGAAGGCAACGACCAGACCAAAGAAAACAAGCTGACTGTTGCTCTTCAAAGATTTGAGGGCATAAATGAAGAGTGGAGAAACTCTAAATGAGTTTGATGAAAGAGTCACTGGCATCATAAATGAACTGAATGGTCTGGGGAAGGAATATTCTAACAGAGAGATCGCTCTGAAAGTTATGAGAGCTCTGCCAAAGGAATGGGATGTTAAGACCATTGCCATGAGGGAATCAAAAGATCTTAACAAGGTTGAACTTCATGATCTGTTTGCAGATCTTAAGGCCTATGAGTTTGAACTGATAAGCAGAGGTGAAGCAGAGCCATTCATCTCTCAACCAAACAAGGCCCTGGCAGCCATTCCAGACCAGATTGCCTCAACATCAGACCGATCCACTGAATAGATAAGTAATGATGCTATGTCATTATTTATCAAGAAATTCGGTAAATTTATGTCTAAGAATAAGAGGAACTTCAAACCCTCTCATCATTATAAATCAAGAAAAGATGATGCTGTTAACGATCAGGCTTGCTACAATTGTGGTAAGACCGGACATTTTATTGCAGATTGCACCAGACCGAAGAAAGAAGAACGGAAAGAGAAGCATCGTGATGATAGGAAGAAGAAGCACTACAAAGACCGCAAGAATCATGGAAAATCCCAAAAAGTCCTAGTAGCTGAAGAAGGAAACAACAAATGGGCTCAGACAGACTCAGACTCGGAAAGCTCTGAATATTCTTCCAGCGAAAGCGAAGAAGATATTCAATGTCTCATGGCAGACGAAGAGATGAGTCAGACAGACGAGGTATATGATCTTGACTCAAGTGAATTTACACGAGAAGAGCTCATGTCCGCACTGCAAGACATGGCTAATGATTATAGGATCTTAGCTGAATCATTTGAGAAAAATAAAGCTAAAGCCAGTAATCAAATAGATGAGCACAATAAACCAAGCTGCTCTGAGCAGGGTGAGTGCAATAATCTAAAGATCGAGCTGAATAAGCTGAAAATCTCCTATGATCAGCTCCATGAAGAAAATAAGAGAATTAGCACACAAATGCTAAGCTTTCTCATATATTCAAAACATGGACAAAATCCAGAACATCTTTGGAAGAATTACAAGAGGTTCAAAGAAACGTCGGTGATTTCACCGGCATAGGCTTTGACACCAAAGAATGCACCAAAGATGAGTCTGAACTGTTGCTGATAAAGAACCAAGTCAAACAAATGACATTTGTTAAATCCAGCACAGTATATGAGACTGAAGCACCTAAGATTCAAACAGGAGTCTCTTACGTGAATCAAAATCTGAGAAAAGGGATTGGTTATGTTGACCAAGCCAAAGAAAAGGCACCAGCAAGATTTGCGTCTATCAGACCAAATCCAAAGGTGCAAGATCGAAGGCAAGGAAGACAATACAATTACTATAATTCAAAACCGATTCAACGAAGATATAGACTACCTTATGAGAATCAAAGGTTTTCACAGCACACACATTATCACACACAACATCAAAACAGACCAGCACACAGCACACCTTACACACACAAGCCATTGAAGCTGATACATGTGTGGGTTCCCAAAGGGCTAATCCGTTCTTGACCCAAATAGGATTGGGTACCAACAATAATTATATTTGATGACAGGTACCGAAGAAGCTCGCATCAGACTGGTATTTGGACAGTGGGTGTTCCCGTCACATGACTGGAAACATCGAGCTGCTGTCTGAAGTCACAGAATGTACTGGACCCAAGATCATCTTCGGAGATAACTCAAAGGGTAAGACCGTGGGCAAGGGTAAGATTGTCCATGGTAACATTATTATCAATGATGTGCTGTTAGTTGAAAATCTGTGCTATAATCTGATTAGCATAAGTCAACTCTGTGATAATGGTTATGCTGTAGAATTTCACAAACACACTTGCACTGTTAAATCATCAGACGGTATAACCATGCTTGTAGGAATCAGGAATGGAAATACATATAAGATTAACTGGAATCATGCTCAACCTGACAATCCTACTTGCTTCATCGCTAACAATGATAATAAACATTGGCTGTGGCATAAGCGATTGAATGATATAAACTTTAAGACTATTTCCAGCCTGTGTAAACATGATTTTGTTATCGGTCTGCCAAGATCGATTTTGCTAAGGATAAGATCTGCGAAGCTTGCCAAATGGGCAAACAGATCAGATCATCCTTCAAAAACAAGAATGCCAAATCCTCCTCCCGCTGTTTAGAATTATTGCATATGGACTTGTTTGGTCCTATACCAATAACAAGTTTAGGGGGAATGCGGTATACTCTTGTTGTTATTGATGATTACTCACGCTT
Organism: Haberlea rhodopensis; assembly: GCA_907163345.1. NCBI lineage: Eukaryota > Viridiplantae > Streptophyta > Magnoliopsida > Lamiales > Gesneriaceae > Haberlea > Haberlea rhodopensis. The sequence continues at coordinate 3,576,552 of CAJQUN010000041.1, forward strand.
TACATGGACTATATTTTTGAGCAGTAAAGATCAGACCGGTCCGAAGTTGATCAAGCTGCTGAAACGCACTCAGAACGAGAAATCATCCAGCATAGACAGGATTCGTAGTGACAAAGGAACTGAGTTTTCAAATCAGAATCTTGAATCCTTTCTAGAAGATCATGGAATCAACCATGAGTTTTCAGCCGCTCGAACTCCTCAACAGAATGGAGTTGCAGAACGAAGAAACAGAACGCTCAAGGAAGCAGCAAGAACAATGCTTGCTGATTCTGGAATTTCGCAAAAGTTCTGGGCAGAAGCTGTAAACACTGCTTGCTACACTCAAAATCGGTCTATGATCAACAAGAAGCTGAACCTTACCCCATATGAAATATGGACTGGTAACAGACCATCTATTTCTCACTTACATGTTTTTGGCTGCAAATGCTTCGTTCATAACAATGGTAAGAATCATCTTACAGCATTTGAAGCTAAGTCAGATAATGGAATATTTTTTGGATATTCATCAACTAGCAAAGCCTATCGAATTTTTAATAATCGAACCTTAACTGTAGAAGAATATGTTCATGTAGTTTTTGATGAATCTTTATGTGTTGAGGGCAACAAAGAATCAATTCAAAATCAGATGGAAAATATCCATCTCGAAGCTAACAGTGATGATGAGATTGTAGCTAACAGGTCAAGAGACAATCCACCAGACCCAGAAGTACCAGACAGACCGGATCAAGGCATTGAAGCTTCTTCAGATCGAGCTGATCCGGATGTTCTTCACTCAAATATTAAAGCAGATGCTGATCATGCTGCTACTACTCATCCGACCGGACCAGACAATCCAGAGTCAAGCTATCGATGGACTAAGAAGCATCCACCCAATCTAGTGATTGGTAGTCCCTCTGCACCGATCAGAACCAGAGGACAGATGATGGATGAATTCACACATGCTGCTTTCATCTCAACTCTGGAACCTAAGAAGATCGATGAAGATCTAACTGATTTCAACTGGATTAAGGCCATGCAAGAAGAGTTAAATCAATTCGAACAAAATCAAGTTTGGAGTCTAACCCCCAGACCAAGTGATCTGCCTGTCATTGGAACCAGATGGGTTTTCAGAAATAAGCTGGACGCAGATGGAACTGTGGTTAGAAACAAAGCCAGACTGGTGGCACAAGGATTCAGACAAGAAGAAGGAATCGACTTCGATGAATCATTTGCACCAGTCGCCAGACTTGAAGCCATCCGAATTTTTCTTGCATATGCTGCCTTTAAAGACTTCAAAGTATATCAGATGGACGTCAAGATCGCCTTTCTTAATGGAAAGCTTCAGGAAGAAGTCTACATTGAGCAACCACCTGGATTTCAGAACCATTTGTATCCCAATCATGTGTATCTACTGAATAAAGCAGTGTATGGTCTGAAACAAGCTCCAAGAGCCTGGTATGACACTCTATCTCAATTTCTGCTGAACCATGGTTTTCAGATCGGCTCAGTAGATAAAACTCTCTTTAAATTTATTAAGGGGGAACATACCCTATTAGTTCAGATTTACGTTGATGACATAATATTTGGGTCAACTAACCCCAAATTGTGCGAGAAATTTTCTAAGTTAATGCAGGGACAGTTTGAGATGAGCATGATGGGAGAACTTTCATTCTTTTTGGGTCTCCAAGTAAAACAGCTCAACAATGGTATTTTCATCAACCAGACCAAGTATACCAAAGAGCTCCTCAAGAGATTTGGAATGGAAACATGCTCAACTGCATCAACTCCAATGAGTCCAACAATCAAGTTAGACAAAGATGAAGGGGGAACGGCAGTTGAAGTAACCATGTATAGAGGACTAATCGGATCGCTATTGTATCTTACAGCGAGCCGGCCTGATATTATGTTCTCAGTCTGTATGTGCGCCAGATTTCAGTCAGAACCAAAGCAATCACATTTTATTGCTGCCAAGCGTATTCTGAAATACTTAAAAGGATCTCAGAACGTTGGTCTTTGGTACTCCAAAGATTCAAACTTCAGCTTGATGGGATATTCCGATGCAGACTACGCTGGGTGTAAGATTGATCGTAAAAGCACCAGTGGAACATGTCAATTTCTAGGTGAAAGATTGATCTCTTGGTTCAGTAAAAAGCAGACATCGATTGCCACATCTACAGCTGAAGCAGAGTATCTAGCCGCTGGAAGCTGTTGCGCTCAAATGCTCTGGATTCAACACCAGCTCAAAGACTATGGCATCCAAGCTGTTGACTCTCCGATATTTTGCGACAACACAAGTGCAATCGCTATAACGTATAATCCAGTTTTGCACTCTCGAACAAAGCACATTGATATACGCCATCATTTTATTCGAGATCATGTTGGCAAAAAGGAAATTTGGATCGAGCACATCTCAACAGAGCAGCAAGCAGCAGACATCTTCACCAAACCGCTCCCAGAGGCTAAGTTTAATTATTCCGTCAAATTATTGGTTTAATTGACTTATCTTAATAGTTTAGACGTTCTCTTACTTTCGCACTTAAAGATTTTTGTTGCCACAGATCGATAATACAATGTTCAGAAAGACACAGACCGGTCCGAACTTTCAGACCGATCCATGTCAATCTGATGTTATCCCATGATCTGTTTGGTCAATACATCTTTTGTACAAAAGCAGTCCGGATTGATCGCACTTTAACCGCCTTATCTATCTGTTATCCTGACCGTTTATTTTGAATTTCTTTTTATCAGTCATCGAGATAAAGACATGTGTCTTCTCTCTCCTATTTAGCGGGCTGAACATTTCATCTTCTTTCACTTTTTACAATTTACCGCTATCTGTTTTCTTATTCTCTCACTCTCCTAAATCTTCGCACTCGTTTACCTTCACTCCAATGGCTACCATTACTCACAACTCTCTCTCCGTTGAGTTTAATGATATTTACAGGGCAGAAGATGCAGAGATGGTGTCCATCTTCTGAGCTTTGGAATCATCTGGTCTGAGAAACTTTCTGGAGTGCGGCACAGTTGTTTATGAATCAGAAATCCATGAACTATTCGCCAATGCCGTCTCCCAGAAGACATCAATATCCACTACTGTCAAGGGCAAATCATTTGAGATCTCGCCGATGACGCTGGCCAAAACCTTTGGCCTCCCCAATTCCGGACTGACAGAATTTGGACAGATTCCTCAAGCGTCACTCTCAGATCTTCAAGGGAAGATCTCTTTTTTTGGCCACCGCCTGCAACCCCTCGTTTAAGAAGAAGGAAATGCTCTTTCATTTCCAGGTGCTGTGCGAAATCGTTGGCAAACCTCTGTTGGGCAAAGCAGGAAGTTTTGACGCTGTAACCGTAGAGAAGTTCAGGGCTATGGCGGCTATAATATCCGGACAGAAGATGAATTGGTCCGTGATTCTTTTTGGAGTTCTGATGGAAACGGTGATTGCATCCAAACAGGCCGTATGCTTTGCTGTTCCTCTCAGCAAGCTACTGGAGTCCTTAGACATCGAGCTGGGAAAGCAGTCCGCTCTCAGTCCCTTCAAGATTCTAAACTCCAAAGGGCTCGCACTGCTGAAGTCCAAGAGTGCTCCGCCTACTCCTGCCACTCTGGCTGCAGTCAAGATTGAGAAGGGCGAAGAACAAGCTGTTGCGCGCAAACCTCGCGTCAAGCGCAAACTGACCATCCAGACTGATTCGGAAGAAACTCAGTCTGCTCCCTCGCCACCAACCAAGCCACTTCCAAAGAAGCCCAGAACCCAGATTACCAAACCAATCAAAATTCTACCCCTACCCATTTTGCCACCAACTAAAGTCACCCCTGCACCCCAATCTTCAAAACAAATTTCAACCACTTCAACCCCTGCACCTCAACCTTCAACCCAAACTTCAACCCCTGCACCCCAAGTCACTATCCGAGTCCCCTCTACCATTCCCGTGGTGAAAGGGATTGTTATCACTGAGTTGGACGACTATACCCAATCACGGATCAAGTCCCCTTCCTCCACCGGCAAGGGAAAAGCCATTCTCTCCGAACCAATCTCCTCTAAACCCAAATCGGCAGCGCAGACAGCCATCGACATTGCTATGGAGGATGTTGATGAGAAGGTGAAGGCACTCATTGTGGTCTTTGATGAGTACGTCGAGTACCGGACTGTCAACCACATTGAGATGTTCTTCGGAAAGCTGAACAGACTGAAGAAGATGGAAGAGGAAGTTCTAAAAGGAACAGAGACCGATGATGTTCGGCTTGCCGTGCAGCGCAAAGAACTATTTACGGCAAATCAAAGATTCAGTCTGGCCACTCTGCTCCTAGCTGCTAAGAAAGAGAACTTTGATCCGATTGCTCCAACTGCCAGAGATGATGGGGCCGTTATTGCTCAATTAGAGATGGATGTCCATGCTCTTCACTTAGCTGTCCGTTTTCAACGACAGAAGCTCAGTGTATCCACTCCCACAACCAGCCCGGATCATCCCTCTGCAAGCAAGACTCTGGCAGAACCTTTCGTTGAGGTTATTCATTCTGATGCAGCAGAACAGACAGCTGAGCAAGCAGCGGATCAGACTGCAGAGCAAGTACCAGACCAGACAGCGGAGCAGCCATTGCCTAATGCTCCGTCTGCGACAGATGATGAACCATTGGATGTCTTGTTGGACTCTCCAACAACATCTATTCCTTTGGGGTCATCAGTCTCCCACGTTCAAATCAGTCCAACAGCAGAACTTACAACAGTTGGCGCTCCAGAGTTCGTCGATCCGGATCTGGTGGTGTCCACCGTTGTTGCAGCTCTCCAGATTGAGGAGCCCTCCAGACCAAGCACTCCTCCAATCCAATTAGATGAAGATATGGCTTTCATTCAAACATTTTCTTCGGATCTGGTCACCTTGATCCGGTCCGAAAGTCACCAAGCTGTTGTATCTTCACTTGTCCCGTTTGCTGAAGACGATGAACAGGCCTTGTCCTCATCAGATCGCTCTCCCAGCCGACTATCTGATGCACCTCCATCTCTGGCAAGGACCCTTCAGCACTTATCTGACAACTGCCTGTCTCTCTCTCAGCGTGTTCTAGAGGTTCATCAAGGCCAGAGGGTTACATCTCTGGACTTTGATTCATTTAAAGAGAAGATGACAGCCAGTATCGGCAGCCTTCAGCGAGGCATAAATGATCTGTTTTCTCAGCAAGCCACTTATAAGAACAGCCTGAGAAAAGAGCAGATCGAGCTAGCCACTGAAGTCAGAGCATCTGTTGCCAATTCCCTCCGCGCTCAAGACGTACGTCTTGACGCTATCAGCGCGCAGCTCGCACAAGTTGTTGATTTTCTTCAAGAGATTGCTGCTGACAAAAAGGGGGAAAAGAAGAAAGACTTCAAGCCGCCTCAAACTTCAAGAAGATAGCAGTCTCGTTGATTAAATTTTTAGACTGACTGTATGCGAGATTTTTTTATCAATAAAAATCTTTCTTTATTAAGTCCTTGTTCATTTATTTTGAACTTTAATAAAGGCTTAATCGATCCAACTTAATAATGTTCATTTATTTTGAACAAAGAGGAAGTAATCGATCCGAAAGTTTTCGCTTCAGAGTTCTTATCAGACTAGTTAAACAGACTTAGAAGCTAGGTTTTGTCATCATCAAAAAGGGGGAATTTGTTAGTTCCGGACCTTAACGATGAGATTTTAAAGATGACAAAATATTTCAGACCGGATCGAGTGAAATCAGACTGACCAGATCGATCGCCCATAACAGATCAAGCTGATAAAATAACAAAGCATATCAGACCGGATCGATGAATTTCAGACTGACTTTATCAAAGCTTCAGATCGATCTCAATCTTTATCAGATCAGAGCAGTCAAGGATACATAAAGAATGGCTCCTCAGTCCGAATCATTAACGGCTATTTATTGTAGCATTTAATGTCGTAATTAATGCTACAAAGGACCAAAGACTGAAGATTGTCATATAAGGTAAAGAGACAAAGAAGAACCTATCTGACAATCGCCGAAAGTATGAACCAGAACGGCAAGTATCCTGAAGAAGAAGACTGTAGCTTACTCAGAGCTCAAGCAGAGTCAAAGTTGCACATTAAGGGAAATAATGTCGTTGGTACTTACAACTATAAAAGGATGCAACAAAAGGAATATAGATGACTCTCGCTGGTCAATTGAAAAAACGCACAAGAAAGCAAAACAACACAAGCTTACAAGCTCAGAAGCTCTCGAGCTGAAATTATTCTTAAGCACGTTTACTTTGTAACATTTGATCATTTAGGATCACTGTGCGCATCTTGTGTTTTCTGTGTTGAAAAATAGAAGTGAGAAACATATTGTAACTGTCAGAGAAAGTGTGTCTGAGCAGATCGAGTGACTAGGAGTTTCAGACTGGTAGTGAGGTAAATCTAGTCTGAATCGGGTTTGTACAACAGGATTGTATAAATCAAAGTCTTCTAGTATAAACCTTCCTTAACTGGAAGAAGGGGAGACGGAGAAGGATTACACCACCTTCGAACTTCCAGAAACATATCCTGTGTATTATCTTTCTGCACTTATTCTTTCATACTAGCCATCGAGCCGTTCTTACATATACAAGAACAGACCGTTCCGCACTTATACTTTCAGTGGTCTGTTCTGTACAAGAGTTGATTAAGAAACAGATTTCTTTCACTAATCCGAAAGAAATCACAATGGATTAATTTTTAGAAGGAGTGTTCATTCACCCCCCCTCTAAACACTCTGGACCGATCCTAACAAACACAATAACAAGTTTTGTTAACATCAAAACCAAGATTATTCGGGTTTCCAAAACCCAACAATCTCCCCCTTTTTGATGATCACAAAACTTGAATAAAAGTATGAACATTAAAGCACAATGTTGCATAACAAGAAAAATCATATTTTTTAAACAACATATTTCTCCCCCTTTTTGTGTGAATCAAAAAGGAAGACAAATAAAATTTACTCCCCCTCAAGGATTGAGATTAAACTCTCCCCCTTAATTTTAAAATGTTTGAAAATTTGAGCAAGAGATGGGCAAATGGGGTAGGCTAAAACAAATTTAAAAAAAAAATGCACATTAAATTTTTGAACAAAAATAACCTCTTTTGATGATGCATGTAGCATACTTGGCAACAAATTTGAATTTCTTGACAAAACTCAACAATGTCAATTTCATCTTTCAGCGGTGGCAGCACACTTAGTCCAACTTTGCAGAACAAACTGTATCTCCTCGTGAAGAGTTAGGCTGCAAGACCTATACCGTTGCGATCCTCTATGAGTCTAGTTTGCAACACAAAAATGGTTCGTCATTTGGACATCCGAGCAAGAAGTTATGCCAATTTTCCCAAAGTCGCTGCAAGCTGCCTGAAAAACTGAATGCTTCAAAATTTGTTAGATAAAATCTCAAAATAAAAATTTTAAACTAAAAATGAGTTAAGAACAGATTGAACGAAAATTAAACCTTTAAAATACATTTTAAAATTATTTTCGTGCAAAATGAATGCAATGAAATTGATTTTTATGCTAAAAAGTTCCATACACCAAGTTTTGAAAAAATATGCTATGAAAATATTTCATGCTCATGAAAAATTTCTTAAAAGATTTCCGTGTAAAATCGGTTAAAATGCTTTCCAAGAACAACCCGCTCTGATACCACTTGTAGGATCGAACGCTTACCGCTTTACCAATAACTATAGTTAAGGGTAATGGCGCAACATCAATCTTTTCAACCATACGCTGGCACAAGCGCCACGTGTTCGACCGATCACAAAGCAGAGGCAATTGTTGAACCCCAACAGTTGCCCTTCACCCCGTAAGAGGAAATCACATGTTAACCACTCCTCTTCCCGCCCTTCCAAGGGTAAGAAAGTGTTGAAAGCTGCGGAAGCAAAGTCGGTGACTCCTCAGGATCACTATGCGGAGGAGGATGAGGGTCCGCCTGAGGCACATACTTTCGAGCATTATGAGAGCTCGACCGCTTTGTTGGGACAGGGTCCTAATGATATCGCATTAAGTGTGATGCACAAGCTACCTTCCGACCCAAATGTTGACTTTATGGCTTCATTGGGATTGAGCGAACTTATGCGACGGACATGCAGCAGCATGGCCGATGTATGTGTATAACTTTCTTATGCCTTCATTATCTGAGTCCATTGTTTTTCATATTTCACTTATCGAGATTTCTTACATTTTCTCTCTTCTTTTATTTTCGATCAGGCATTTATTTTCACCGGTGAGCTTGCCTATCGTACTAACAGTCTCAGGACGCTGTCTCGGAAGACTCAAAGGAGAGCAAAGTGATTGTTGAGCCTTAAACGCATGGTTGTGTTTAATGCTTTAATTTATCTCCGATTTATTTTTGAGTTTTGATGATCAACAGAACTTGCATTTGTTGTACTAATATGTCTACTTAGTGTACAGGGTTAGATTGATAAATTGGTTGGGAAGACCAATGGAAGAGAACCCATGTTATACAATAACATATGTGAGTTCATATGACAAGCGGTGTTTTTTACCAAGGAATCTATTAAGCTTGGACGAGAAGGAATGGGATGTATGAACAAACAAATTAAGTGTTCAACATGTGTGGAATGATGTTGGAACATTTTTTTATGATGGGATGAAGACCCACAAACCAATGGTCCGTTGGTGGGCAAATTCGTATAGAAGCCAATTGGAGCGCAGTGCAGTGTATTGATTATAGCTCTTGGCTCGAGTCTCCGAATAATGTTAATCCAAAGAGGTTGGAAATCCAACCCAATATTCTAGATTTCATATTCAAACATCTCAGTCCAATTCGGATTGCATCATGGAGCAAAATGGCATGGAAGTCATAACAAGTGCAGATTGTAGCAAGGTTTGAGCGGCTGTAGAATTTTGGGCGTAACTTCTTCATACCTTAATGAAATGCAATGAAATTTTGTCCACACCTAGATAAGAGGAAGGGATACAACTTTTATGTTTACCACGTTTCCCAGAAATGAGCTTAAGATGGTCGAATAGTGCAAAGTTTGAGAGTGTTGAAATCTGGCAGATCACCTCAGGCGATCCGGGCCATCACCTCCGGCGATCCGAGCCATGAGTGCCAACGCCGCGCACCATCGACCCAGACGATGGCACTCTGCGCGCCAGGTGATCCAAATCACCCCAGACGATGGCATGGTCGCCCCAGGCGATCCAGAATTGATCCTACGGCAAATTTTCAACGGGCGATGGGGACATCGCCTGAGGCGATCTGGGCCAGATTTGAACGTTAGAACGCGGCGATGGTGATTGCCCGAGGCGATTTCCGAAGCGATCGAGGAGTGATTCAAGCCTTGAGTGTAGCAACGGCTAGTAGAAGCCTTGGGGGCCTTCTACACTATAAATATGGATGCTTTGAAGCATTTTGAAGACAAGAAACAAGCCTACAAACTTCTACAAAGCTTTGATCATTCAAATTTCAAATAGCTTTGCAATCTCCATACATTGTTGTTGTATTGGAGTTTGTAATTCATTTCTTTTGATAGAGTCTTGTGTTCTTCGTGTTGGTACACCATGAAGGTGTTTGTTGAGTTTATTTTAAGGTCCTCCAACACCAAAGCAAGTTGGAAATTGTAAAGTCATCAACAAGTATATTTGGTGCATGTGTTGTGGCTATCATTGGAGCCCTTAAGGCCAAGAAGACTCGTGAAGAGTGTTGGTAGCTCGTGAAGAGCTTTGTGTACTCGTGAAGAGTGTTGTGCTCGTGAAGAGCTTTGTGTACTCGGGAAGAGTGTGTTGTGGCTAACTTGGAGCCCTCAAGGCCAAGATCTTTTTCGTTCTACTGGAACCTCGGTTGGAGGTTATCTAACCGGGAAGAGCAGACGTAGGCGATTCATCGCCGAACTTCTATAACAAATATTCTTGTTATTTACCGCTTTATTTCCTTACGCATTTATTTATTTATTTACTTCTTCATTTCTTTTATTTATCGATTGACTTAAGCCTTCCGCAAGCGCAAACTCTTTTATTTTGCAAACTCATTTTAAAAAGCTAAAGTAGCCAAGGAATCTCATTCACCCCCTCTTCGATTCCAACAAGTGGTATCAGAGCCATTTGATTTTTGTTTTTAAATCAAAATTTTCTATAGCTAATCTAGCAAATGAGTTTGCTCAAGGTCAATCGACTAATAGACCTCCGCTCTTCACGGGTGATAACTATGGGTATCGGAAGAATAGAATTTCTCTATACATCCAATCCGTAGATTTTGACCTATGGAAGATCATTGTGAAAGGTCCACATATTCCTTTAAAGGAAGTTGGGGTAATAAGTACTCCCAAAGAAATGGACGATTTCACAAGAGCGGACATGATTTTAATTTCACAAAATGCCAAAGCTATTAATATTTTGCATTGTGCTTTAGATATGAAGGAGTACAACCGGATCTTGATGTGCTCAACCGCAAAGGAGATATGGGACAAATTGCAAATTTGTCATGAAGGAACAAATCAAGTGAAGGAGACAAAGATAGACCTCCTACAACTCAAATATGAGACATTTGAGATGGAGTCCGGAGAAGAGGTTGATTCGATGTTTAGGAGGCTCACCCAAATCATAAACGAGCTTGCCTAACTTGGAGAGAAGTATCTTCCAAAACAAATATGGAGAAGAGCTTTAAGAGCCTTGCCAAAGGAATGGGATGCCAAGAGGACGGCCATTATCGAATCAAATAAAGGAGAAAGTGCATCCTATGACCTTGATGAACTCCATGGTTCATTGGTGACCCATGAACTTGAAGTATCGACAAGGAAAGGAATAAAGGAGGATGATTGATCCATGAGGAAAGGGATTGCCTTGGTTGGAAGAAAAGATCAATCCGAGGATGAAGAAGATTTTGATGTGAAGAGATGATCTTGTTCACTCGGAAGTTCAAGAAATTCTTCAACAAACATAACAAGCCAAAGGCCTCCGGTGCTACCAAACATGAATCCAAACACGAGATAACTTGTTATAATTGTCAAGAAAAATGTCATTATGCTAACAAATGTCCTAGGAAGAAGAATGAAGACAAAAGCAAGAAGAATGCCTTAATATCCACATGGAGTGATAGTGACTCCGATGAAGAAGAATCAAATCTTTGTCTCATGGCCAAAGATGGCATAGATGAAGGAGATGAAAGCGACGATGAGGTACCTTCTTTTAATGAATTACTAGATTCTTATCATGAGCTTATAGATGTTCTTGGCAAAACCAAGATGAGTAACAAATTACTTAAACTTGAGGTAGCCAAGAAAGATGAAGAAAATAATTCATTGAAAAATGAATTAAATTCTTTAAAGATATCTTTTTGCAAATTTAGTGAGAGTAGTCTAAAGATGAATGAGTTGCTTGGCTTGCAACGTTGTAGCTTTGAAGCAAATAAAAAACATTTTCAAGCTTGTTGGCTAAAGTAAAGCATAATTCTCCTACTTGTAATTATTGTTGCAAAGATGGTCATTCTAAAAACAAATGTAGGTTTGCCAAAATCCAATACCAACCTAACAAGAGGTGGAAATGGATTCCAAAGGTGCCAATGAAAGCTAACCCACAAGGACCCAAAAATCAAATGGGTACCAAAGATCCTCCTATTGTTAATTTGTTTTGTAGGGATAACAATGATATGGAGGATGAAGGCACAAGCAACTCGAAGGAGGAGATTATCTCATTCACCACTATAGAAGAGGCGTGGGGCATAGGACCAATGACAAGAACGCACTATTGTCATCGAAGGTAAATTTATTTTATGCATTTTAAAAGAGCAATTCAAAATTTAGTTAGCACAAATTAATTGTGACCAATAAATATAAAGGTCAATATTCATTGGTAGTAAAATGCATAACCCCTTAGCATATGCACATATAAATTATTTTGTTGCATGATTTTTGCCTATCTCTTTATGGTATATATCTTGAAAGTGCCTAAAATTCAAATTTGAATATGCTATGTGAAATTATGTGATTAAGCATGACATAAGTGTTTAGATACTCTATATTTGATATAATCATGATCTTAATAAATTTATCAAATGATGATGTGAGAATTTTAATGATTATTGGACATAGGTGCATGAACTCATGGTAGAACATATGCACACTTTGCAAAATTTAGAATTCATTGTTGATTGCCTTAAACACATGTTTAATTTTCATCTCATTGATTAAATCTTATGCTTATTACATGCTTGATGAGTAACATGTGTAAATTGTTGAAATATGGCTATGTGACAACATATAATTGAGCTATGTTTATTTAAATTTTGTGCTTTTCGATTATCACAAAAAGGGGGAGAATTTTGTGATAAACTTGAAGCTTAATACATGCAAAGTTTAAGGGAGAGAGCTTTGGTATGCATGGTTTGAGGGGGAGAGTTATTTGCTTAATGATTTACTTGGTAACCTTGTATGTGCTATGCAATTGTTAAGGGGGAGTCATGTTTACTCACATTTCATGCATATTACATATTCAAGTTTATCAAGTTTTGCGATCATCAAAAAGGGGGAGATTGTTGAGCCTTAAACACATGGTTGTGTTTAATGCTTTAATTTATCTCCGGTTTATTTTTGAGTTTTGATGATCAACAAAACTTGCATTTGTTGTACTAATATGTCTACTTAGTGTACAGGGTTAGATTGATAAATTGGTTGGGAAGACCAATGGAAGAGAACCCAAGTTATACAATAACATATGTGAGTTCATAGGATAAGCGGTGTTTTTTATCAAGGAATCTATTAAGCATGGACGAGAAGGAATGAGGTCTATGAACAACCAAATTAAGTGTTCAACATGTGTGGAATGGTGTTGGAACAATTTTTTCTGATGGGATGAAAACCCACAAACCAATGGTCCGTTGGTGGGCAAATTCGTATAGAAGCCAATTGGAGCGCAGTGCAATGTTTTGATTATATCTCTTGGCTCGAGTCTCCGAATAATGTGAATCCAAAGAGGTTGGAACGCCAAACCAATATTCTAGATTTCATATTCAAACATCTCAGTCCAATTCGGATTTCATCATGGAGCAAAATGGCATGGAAGTCATAACAAGTGCAGATTGTAGCAAGGTTTGAGCGGCTGTAGCATTTTGGGCGTAACTTCTTCATACCTTAATGAAATGCAATGAAATTTTGTCCACACCTATATAAGAGGAAGGGATACAACTTTTATGTTTACCACCTTTCCCAGAAATGAGCTTAAGATGGTTGAATAGTGCAAAGTTTGAGAGTGTTGAAATCTGGCAGATCACCTCGGCCATCACCTCAGGCGATCCGAGCCATGCGTGTCAACGCCGTGCACCATCGACCCAGGCGATGGCACGCTGTGCTCCAGGCGATCCAGATCGCCCCAGGCGATGGCATGGTCGCCCCAGGCGATCCAGAATTGATCCTACGGCAAATTTTCAACGGGCGATCGCCCGAGGCGATGGGGACATCGCCTGAGGCGATCTGGGCCAGATTTGAACGTTAGAACGCGGCGATGGTGATCGCCCGAGGCGATTTCCGAGACGATCGAGGAGTGATTCAAGCCTTGAGTGTAGCAACGGCTAGTAGAAGCCTTGGGGGCCTTCTACACTATAAATATGGATGCTTTGGAGCATTTTGAAGACAAGAAACAGGCCTACAAACTTCTACAAAGCTTTGACCATTCAAATTTCAAATAGCTTTGCAATCTCCATACATTGTTGTTGTATTGGAGTTTGTAATTCATTTCTTTTGATAGAGTCTTGTGTTCTTAGTGTTGGTACACCGTGAAGGTGTTTGTTGAGTTTATTTTAAGGTCCTCCAACACCAAAGCAAGTTGGAAATTGTAAAGTCATCAACAAGTATAGTTGGTGCATGTGTTGTGGCTATCCTTGGAGCCCTTAAGGCCAAGAAGACTCGTGAAGAGTGTTGGTAGCTCGTGAAGAACTTTGTGTACTCGTGAAGAGTGTTGTGCTCGTGAAGAGCTTGTGTACTCGGGAAGAGTGTGTTGTGGCTAACTTGGAGCCCTCAAGGCCAAGATCTTTTTCGTTCTAATAGAACCTCGGTTGGAGGTTATCTAACCGGGAAGAGGAGACGTAGGCGATTCATCGCCGAACTTCTATAACAAATATTCTTGTTATTTACCGCTTTATTTCCTTACGCATTTATTTATTTATTTACTTCTTCATTTCTTTTATTTATCGATTGACTTAAGCCTTCCGCAAGCGCAAACTCTTTTATTTTTGCAAACTCATTTTAAAAAGCTAAAGTAGCCAAGGAATCTCATTCACCCCCTCTTCGATTCCAACAGTGATCATTGCCGACCTTAAGGCAGCTGCTGAGAGAGCCGACGAGGTCTACGCTCGAAAGGTTGAGGAGCTGGAAGCCCAAGCCGCCGAGGAACGCCAAAGATTTGAGGCCGAGCTCGTGAGCCTAAAGAAGAAATTAGAAAGAGCCCAGGCCAAAATCAAAGATACCGAGGAAGCTTTATCAAACTTTGAAGCAAAGGCTTCCCAGAAACATGCCTCTGTCAAAGATGAGTTCCTGAAACTGGCCGAGTTCGAAGAGATATGTGGGGTTAAAGCATTTGGCTTTCTTGAGGTTGGATTTGAGAAGACCGTGGAGTTGTTCCGAGATCAAGGCTATCCACCGGAAGGGGCTTCTTCTGATTTTATTGACATCATGAATGTGACTTCTCGCCTTCCCCCTGACATGTAGTTGGATTGGATATTTTTTCATGACTTCTTACATGTAATCCATCTAATATTTTGTGTTGACTGTTGGATGTAGTCGGATGTTTGATGATTGTTCTTTTTTGCTCGCAAAGCCTGTCGTATGTTGTAATGGCTTGCTAGATGCTTATATTTGGACATCCATTTTGCTTCTTTTGGTTTGTTTTGGGCACTCCTACCTTGAATTTGTGTTAATATGTTTAGCTCAACCTAACAATAGCTCACCTTGCAAAGTAACATTAAGATGAACCATATGCACCGATTATTTACTTATTCATGAATAGGCAAGACCTTGGTGTCAATCACCAAGAACTTGGTAGTTATCCAATCATGGTACATGCAAGCTTCGCATGTCTTGTCCTATCAAGCTCGCTCAAAGGGGCGCATGGCGAGCTCTTTTAGCTCACTGAGATGGCCATGTGCTAGCTTAAGGATTGTCGGGCAAGCTCTATAGCTTGCCTAAGTGACCATGGGCGAGCTCCTGATTGTCCCCAATAGGGCCATTCACCAACTGATCCAATTTTCGAGATTGATGTACTCGGTATCCGCTTAGTGAAGTAGGTGCCGAACTCCAGGATCAAGTAATAAATACATGATCCACGATATGTAATATGAACCCCGCTCTGGCAAATTGCTCATGTGTTGGAATTGGCATAGCCAAGTTGATGAGCTCGACATAACCATAGCTCTGATGATCCTATATCGGACGCAACCGTGACAGGTCGGATAAACACCCCTGAATGGCACTTGGAATAACCAAGGCAAATGAGCTCGGCTTAACCGCAGCTCGACTGATCCTCTGCCGGGCGTAACCACCACAGGTCGGGTAAACACCCCTGAATGGCACTTGGCGTAACCAAGGCAAATGAGCTCGGCGTAATCGCAGCTCGACTGATCCTCTGCCGAGCGTAACCATGACAGGTCGGGTAAACACCCCTGAATGGCACTTGGCGTAACCAAGGCAAATGAGCCGGCGTAATAGCAGCTCGATTGATCCTCTTCCGGGCGTAACCACGACAGGTCGGGTAAACACCCCTGAATGACACTTGGCGTAACCAAGGCAAATGAGCTCGACGTAACCGTAGCTCGACTGGTCCTCTTCCGGGCGTAACCACGACAGGTCGGGTAAACACCCCTGAATGGCACTTGGCGTAACCAAGACAAATGAGCTCGGCGTAACCGCAGCTCGACTGATCCTCTGTCGGGCGTAACCACGATAGGTCGGGTAAACACCACTGATGGCACTTGGCGTAACCAAGGCAAATGAGTTCGGCGTAATCCTAGTAAAAGTATACAAGACAAGTGACAAATACTCTTCATTCATTGAAATTGAAATTGAAGTTGAAATCGAAATTGAAATTAAAGCGATTACAAGAAAGGATAGAAATACATAGCCCGGGTGTAACAGCTACGACTAAACATAGTATTTCTTCAAGTGGTAGGCATTCCATGGTCTCTTGAGAGCTATGCCTTGCATGTCTTCTAGGTAATAAGCTCCCGAGCTCAACTTCTCCATGATCTTAAAATGGCCCCCCATTTTGGGTCCAGCTTTCCCCGTTGTTCTTCTTGTACCTTCTTCAACACTAAGTCTCCAACCTGGAAGCTTCTTGGTACTACTCTTCGATTGTGTCCCCGAGCCATGCGGTTCTTGTAAGCTTCCATCCTAATCATCGCAGCTTCCCTTTTTTCTTCTAGGAAGTCCAGATCAGAGCTCGCCTTTGATCATTGTCCTCATCGTAAAGCGCAATCCTTGCCGTCTCGGTTCCTATTTCTGCTGGGAGCACCGCCTCATTGACATAAACCATGCTGAAAGGCGTTTCACCCGTTCCTGTTCTGGGAGTAGTTCGATAAGACCATAGCACACTCGGGAGCTCATCCACCCAGTCTCCTTTTGCTTTTCCTAATCTTACTTTTAAACTTTGGAGCAAAGAGCGGTTAGTCACTTCCACCTGGCCATTACTTTGAGGGTAAGCCACGGATGTAAAGTCTTGTCTGGTCTTCATCTCTTTGCACCAAGATTGAATTTTGGCACCTTGAAATTGTCTTCATTATCGGAAACCAATATGCGTGGGACTCCGTATCGGCACACTATGTTTTTCCACACAAAATTCATGACATCCTTTTCAGTGATTTTAGCTAAGGGTTCGGCTTCCACCCACTTTGAGAAATAGTCTATGGCTACTATCAAGAATTTCTTTTGGGCCGAAGCGGGGGAAAGGTCCCATTATGTCGATGCCCCATTGGTCAAACGGGCATGCCGGTATGATCGCCTTCATCATCGTGGTAGGCTGGTGATAGAGTCTGTTGTGCCGCTGGCAATTGTCACAAGCTAGTACGAGGGTTATGGCGTCCTTTTGCATGGTAGGCCAGAAAAACCCAGCTAGCAAGGCCTTTTGCGCCAGAGCATGGGCGCCCAAGTGGTTTCCACAACTCCCATCGTATATTTCCCTAAGGACATAATCAATGTCATCTCTTCCCAGGCATTTGAGGAGAGGCCGGGAGAATGATCTCTTGTACAATATCCCTTCGAACAACACAAAACACATACTTCTCTGCTTGATCTGACGAGCTTTTCTCGGGTCAGCGGGTAGCCTTCCCTCCTTCAAATAATTTTCAATTTTGGTTCTCCAGTCACCCCCCATCGAGCTCGGCAGGTGCTGAGCCCTGGAAAGGGGCGAGCTCCACGTGTGCAACCACATCTTGATTTTTCAAACTAGTGAGAGCACTGGCCATCTTGGCTAGGCTATCAGCTTTTGTATTTTCTTGCCATGGAATTTGCTCAAACATGACCTCCACAAATTTTTCTTTAACTTGGTCAATGGCACGAGCATACTCAATCAACTTTTCATTCTTTGTCTCGTAGACGCCTCTGACCTGTTGTGCAACCAGCTGTGAGTCGGAGAAGATGTATACCCCCTAGCTCCCACACTCTTAGCTGCTTGCAATCCTGCTAGAACATCTTCATACTCTGCTTCATTGTTGGAAGCCTTGAAGTCCAACCTTACGTCTAACTTCATCTCGCCCCCCCTTGGTGAAATCAACACTACCCCAACTCCACTGCCTTCGTTCGTTGCAGAACCATCAACATATATTTTCCAAGGGTCCTCGGTATCTTGATGCATGGTTTCCACCAAGAAATCAGCTAGGGCCTGCGCTTTGATAGTTCTTCTCGGCTCATAATGGATGTCATACTCCCCCAGCTCGGTTGTCCACTTCACCAACCGACCTGACACGTTCGGATGAGTTAAGATTTTTCCCAAAGGGCTATTGGTAAAGACCGTGATTGGGTGAGATAGGAAGTACGGTCTTAGTTTCCTTGCCGTGATTGTCAATGCTAATGCCAACTTCTCCAAACCCGAGTATCTTAGCTCAGCTCCCTTTAATGCATGTGAAACGTAGTAAACAGGATGCTGAGTTGAACCTTCCTGTCGGATTAGCACCGAGCTCACTGCCTCCTCAGTTGCGGAGAGATAGACCCATAAACGTTCCCCCAATCCCGGCTTGGCTAAAACCGGGAGCTCGCCTAGATATTGCTTTAACTCATCAAAAGCCCTCTCACAATCAGCTCCCCATTGAAATTTCTGAGCCTTCCGGAGAGTGCGAAAGAAAGGCACACTGCGGTGGGCCGACCTGGACACCAACCTTGATAGTGCAGGAATCCTCCCTGCTAATTGTTGTACTTCTTGGAGACTAATGGTCCTCGGGGTCGGTGTTCCCATTGTATTCTCCCATGTTAGGATGTCGGAAGTTAGATGGTAGCTCATCCTCCAAAATGTCTTGGGAGAATGGACTTTCTTTCTTGTGGGTATAAGCCTTTTCCCCGACATGTTGTCTCAAACCTTGGATTTCATTCCACATATCTTCCATTCTTTGGTGCATTTCCGGGTCCCCGCCACCTTGAGTGGGATTGACTTCCTCCGCGTGACTTTGTTGGACTTCAACATTGTCCTCATGGTTCGGCAATGGTCCTCCGTCCGGAGGTGGGGTTGGTTTTGCTTCACAGCCTCAGCTACGGTGGTGGTAATGAACTTGGCTAGTTGTTCCATAGTCATGTTTCCCAAGTTCATCACCGGAGGCGGCTGTTCAATCCTTCCTTCCGGGCGAGACTCCGCCGTATTTGTTCTTCTGCTTCCTCTTCTTCCTGCCATATCAACGTCTTTGCTCAAGTTTTCCCACAGACGGCGCCAAATGATGCTTACTAAAAATGATACGCCTTCTTTCCGGTGGACGAAGGGTGCTGGGAGCAATTTCAATAATGGCTCCGAGTGCTTGTGATGCCTGAAATCACGAACAAGTGTGAGAAGGGTGCCGGGACGATGTCCCGGCGGGTCCCCTCCGACGCTCAAGCCAGAAATTGGAAAAGAAGGGCAAAGTAACGAGGTGAACTTTAAGTTATGAGTAGAGTGAATACCTTATTCCCGTCAACAAATCTGATATTTATAGGGAACGGAGATGAGACAACCTTTAACCGTGTGTCAGGGCCTAGGGGACATCTTCTGAAGCTAAGGGTAGGGACCAGGGTCCTAGAGTTGGGGACCAGTAGGTGTCACTCTCCCCGTACGATATGCTTGCAGCTTTTGCGATCCGATTTGTGCTGGGGACCAGAGAATGTCACTTTCCTAGTACAATATGTTTGTAGCATTTGCGATCCGATTTGTACTTGGAGATAAGAGTTATACGTCAAATCTAATTTGCGAGGCCGTGCTACAAAGCTTAGTTCGCCCAACACGAGCAAGCTCCGATCTCACACTTTGCAAGCGTGAGGCATCTGCGAGGGATGTCTCCGAACTCATCCTCGCACGGGAGAGAATCGCAGCTCGCGCCTCGTGTGGGCGAGCTGCGAGAGCTCGCCCCATGTCTTGTGGGGCGAGCACGCAGCTCGCCCCTCGTGCGGGCGAGCTGTGAGAGCTCGCCCATGGCTTGCGGGGCTAGTTCACGCAGCTCGCCCATTGTGCGGGCGAGCTGCGAGAGCTTGGCCCTGGCTTGCGGGGTGAGCACGCAGCTCGCCCCTCGCGTGGGCGAGCTGCGAGAGCTCACCTATGCAAGGCGAGCTTCGCGCTCCCTGCACCTTGTCCTCCGCTGATTTTGATCAATGGTTTAGATTCGATCGGTGAGTTTTTTTAATGGGCTTGACCCGTCTAGGTATCACTTAGTTATTCGTCACCAATATATTTTTCGTATAAATTATCCTAATGATTCTAGAAAATCCCATGATCCCTAAAAAATTAAGACTATTCAATCAGATGAAATAAAAAAAATTATCGCAAACTATATTTATTTATTTAACATAAATATCTTGCATGAAACGGTGATTTAGGTACTAATATTGTAATATGTCAACCCTATCTGCCTAACAGAACAAATAGGGAAGGAAGTGCGGAATTGTCGCTCTCAATTAAAATTTGATCCGATATATCTAAGGTGAAATAATAGGTTTTGAAAATTTATATGTATTATTTTTAATAAATAACGATTTTAAAATTTGGTTTCCAAAATTAAGAATAAATCAAAATTATTGTAAAAACATTAAATTTCCAGAAGATTTTTTTTTAAGCTTGGGGAGAAGCAAATATTTTTTAATAGGACTCAAACACGAGTCCGTCCTAATGGTAACAAAGATGACAACCAATATAACTAGCCCGAAGGTGTCTATTTCTATTAGATTTAAAACAAAGTGAAAATGGAGTTTATGAGCTTCACCGAGCTGGTAAGAGTTCACCTCAATTTTGAAGAGACTCGAATTCGAGTCCTACAGTGTCCGAAAAAATATTTAACCCTCCTCTCTCAAAATTTAAGAAAAAAAAAAACAGATTTGAAATGGATTTTTTTAACTGTGGGCCACTACTCCTCCATCTTCTCGTTTTGGCCCACACTGTTCTTGAACCATGGCTCCATAATAAAGATAGCTTCTTTTAACGCTGTAGAAAGAAGTGTGCCACTTTGTTCTTTTCTGAAGCAAAAAAAGATCATTGGTTTTTTTCCTGACAATATTTTGTCATCTTCTTGACTTCTTCCACGATAAAGAAAGAAAAAAACTGAGATTTAGTGGAAGTAAGCGATTAAAGAAAAATCTGTGAGATGCACACATACAGGCATACTTGAGTTGAGAAAGTTCATCACTTTCTTAAACGATTCAAATTTGAATTGCCTTAAATTATTAGAACATATAGATAAGCCATTAAAAAATACTGTTCCCATGAACAGTAATGAACAGTAAAAGTTTTTTTTTTTCCTTATTAATTAATCGGCTATCTTCAGTAAAAATAATCAGAAAGTTTTTTTTTCTTCCCAACGTTACTGTTCCCATGCGCCGTCCCTTTTTTTCTTTCTTTATTTGGCATCTGCTTCTCCCCTCTTTTACAGCCTTTGTACTCCTTCTTTGCCATTTCCTTCTCTTCTCTTTGATTTTGCAGGTTTTGTACGGGTGATGGGTTTTACCATGCATTTTCCGTCGGCTCTTTCAATGGAAGCCGTCAGGTCAGCTGCGATTTCTTTCTGTTGGTTTGATTTTTGGGGTTTTGTCCAGCGGATTTAGGGGTTCCTCTCAACTCGCTTGTTTCTTGCATTGGGATGTTGTTTTTTTGGATAAATATGTCGAAGCCATTACTTTTCTACGTCTTCTCTTTGCCTCAGCGGGAACAAAAAAATTGACCCTGATAAGCTTTTGTGGCCACGCCAAGTTTGTCATCGCCGGTGTTCTAGGTGAGTTGCTGCTCGGTTTAGTCAACTATATACAAAACCCTAGATTTTTGCGACTCGGACTTGGGCTGAATTTATTCTGCTTTGGTTCGCTGTTAACAATTTTTATTTTTTATGTTTTTAACTTTTATGTGTGCTAAAATTCTGAGCTCTGATTTTTTGTGCTTATTGAGTTCTTTCATTCATCAAACACACGATTGGAATTATTTCTTATTTTTCGTTTCATGGGTTATTTTTTTTTGCATATGAATGCTTGAGTTTCTAGAATTTTATTCAATGATTTGACTCTTTTGCCTTCTGCATTAATTTTTAGAAAAGAGAATTGCCTTGAGTATTGTTTATTGAGAATTGAAGCTGCAGAGCCAACATCAATCGGGTTTGTTTCTGCAGTTGTTATCCAATTGTTGCTTCTTCTTCTTTATACAAATTTCATCTCTTTTAAAAAAGGTTCCTTTATATATTATGATTATTAAACAGTTTTATGTTGTTGATGGCAAGTTAGAAAGATGGATGATAAACGATAAAAAATTATCTATCGAACATTGCTCAAATATCTTTCTGATTTTTGATTTTTTTAAAAGATTTTTTTAACAATATAACCTTCGAACTCATAAAAAAACAAAGGCTAAATAAATGTCAAAAATTTAAAATATGTTATATTTCAAAATCATGTTGAAAAAAGATCATTTGCTTGAAAAATAATTGTTTATATTATATTCCTTTCCAAAAATATATTGTTGTAGATTATAAAATTATTTTATCCGGCTATATTTGAGATGATATATTATCTACTCTAATAATTTAATTTCCAAAATAGGACCAAATATAACTTTTATTCTCCAAATATTTTCCAAGCTCGATGAAAATGAATGATGTACAAGTTTTTTACGTTCTCTTGAGCTGTCTGTTCAATTTGTGTTGCCCCAGCATATTTTGTTTTATATATACTATCTTCAGCTAAGATACATGATCATGTATGTTCGGTACGTGTGCAACTTTTTTACGTTCTCTTGAACTGTCTGTTCAATTTGTGTTTGCCCAGCATATTTTGTTTTATATATACTATCTTCAGCTAAGAAAAAAAGGACGTCTGCCCCTCGGACCCTTCATCAGAAGACGAATTCTTTTGACTTACTTCATCTGCCTCGCAAAACACCTCCCAAAATGGTTAGCTTTTACTTTTGACCAACTTCGACGCAAACTTGCAAATATATTCTATATATGGTTCAAATCAATTGATGGGATTGCATAGCTCTAAAAATTTGCTTATTCTCGTGTCATCTTTGAAATGCTTGTTGGACACACTTATTTCTGGCATTTCTGCAGATAAAAAGTCTTCTCGGGACTAAAGTTGAGTGGCTATACTATATAATTGAAGCATTCAACTCTGGTGATTTAATTCGTTATCAAGAACTATGCCATGTTCATGGAGCTGCTTTGCGTACCCAACCTGCCTTGGTCCAGAATGAGAAAAAGCTTCTGGAAAAGATAAACATTCTTTGCTTGATGGAGATTATCTTCAGGTGAATTAGAAAAATAGCATAATGGCTGATGTTAACGAGTTGCTTTGCGTTGATGTATTTTTTGTTGAACTCACATGTTTGCTTACCTGCAGCCGTGCATCAGATGATAGAACTATTCCACTAAGCATAATTGCTGACCGAACAAGACTTACTGTAGAAGATGTGGAGTATCTTCTCATGAAGAGCCTTTCAGTAAGTACGCGAAATTTGATATCTTCTTCATCCATTTTTTACTCAAATGATAGATTTTTGAACTGAGTGTTATAAATTTCTGGTTTTATACTGACTGCATCTTAAAAATGTCGTACTTGGTTTAATTTGTAGAGTAGCATTAGCTGGACTAGACAAATTTCAGGCTTCAAATTATGTATATGGCCTTTTTAGATGGTGATTGCTACTTAATTGTTACTGCAGGTGCATCTTATAGATGGGATAATTGACCAAGTTGAGGGAACTGTTTACGTATCATGGGTGCAACCTAGAGTTCTTGGAATTCCTCAGATCAAGTCCTTGCGGAACAGGCTCGACAATATATATATATATATATATATATATATATATATATATATATATATATAT